>OY971414.1:27500000-28750000 GCA_963853865.1 Helleia helle
ATAACGATATCGTCGGCGAAACGAAGGTGTGAGAGATACTCGCCGTTAATGTTTATGCCACATTTTGTCCAGTTTAAAGTCTTAAAGACGTCCTCCAAAGCATTAGTGAATAGTTTCGGGGAAATGACATCCCCCTGTCTCACTCCTCGATGCAATTGGATTGGTCTTGTTTGACCTCCCGGAACCAGAACGGACATAAAGGCGGCGTCGTATAATCCTCTCAACACTTCGACGTATCGCCAATCGACCTGACATCGCTGCAGAGCTTCCAGAACAGCCCAGGTTTCAACCGAGTCAAAAGCTTTCTCATAGTCCACAAAGGCAAGGCACAGTGGCTGGTTGTACTCATGGGTCTTCTGTACAACTTGCCTTATAGTGTGAATGTGGTCTATGGTGCTAAATCCTCTTCGAAACCCAGCCTTCTCCGGTGGCTGGAATCCATCGAGCTTTTTAGTGAGGCGGTTCGTCATGACTCTCGAGAACAGCTTGTATATATGACTTAGAAGTGATATCGGTCTATAATTTTTAAGAAGGGAGTTATCACCCTTCTTAAAAAACAAAACGATTTCACTTCCATGCCACTCCTTGGAGGAAATGCCCCGTTGAAGGACGAAATTAAAAATCTTTTGTAACTCTCTTAAAACAGGTTCGCCACCTGCCTTAAGGAGTTCAGTCGTAATTCCGTCCCTCCCCGGAGCCCTCCCCCCTTTAAGCTGCTTAAGAGCCAGACTAACCTCATCTAGGCTGATGTTCGGAAGCTCGCCGGAGAGGTGTCGTGTTAGGCTAGCACGCGGATCGTTGTTTCGGGGATCAGGTTGAGGAGCATGGGACGCGTACAGTTTGCCATAGAAATCTTCGATCTCCGACAAGATCCCAGGCTTAGAAGAAACGGCCGCGCCAGTAGCGGTCCTAATCTTCGACAGGTGGCTTCTCCCGAGCTTTTCCACAAAAACCTTCGACCCTCTATTCTGCTCAATTGCTTCGGTAATCCGTTGCGTATTTGAGCAGCGAAGGTCTCGGCGTATTAGTTTGCGGATCTGCTTCGAGAGAGGTTTTACATCTGTAGAAGTGGCGTCTGTGTGTACTCTGCGTTCCCTCATAAGACCGAGCGTCTCATCCAAGAGTTTGGATTTCCTGCCAGTACGCTTTCTCCTACAAAACCTTTCACCCACGACCCGCATGCAGTCCACCACGGCACCCAGTGCCTCGTCAACTGCCATTGTGGTTTCCGATATGTTAAGGCTATCGAATCGGTTCTTTAATTCCAATTGGAATTTTTTGGAACCTACCACAGTTTGCCGGAAGTCAGGTTCAGACGTACTTAGGTATAATTCATACAAATTGTCTGCCCTAGACACAATTTCACGAATCCGCGTGAAGTCGATAATTATTGGGCTGCCTTTAAATTCAAGGAACTCCTCTATTATGTATATCACAATAAGCTTTATCCTATACTAGCTGGTGCTCGCGACTTCATCTGCGCAGGATTTGATTTTTAACAATTCACACAATATCTTTATAAATTATATTATACCTAGTAAAGTTTCAATAAAATTCATGCGGTAGTTTTTGCGTGAAAGAGCAACAAACATCCATACAAACTTTTGCGTTTATAATATTAGTAAGTTTGTTTATAGCATAGGAGGGCAAACGGGAGGGGAGGGCAGTCGAAGCCTTTTAGCGACTATCGATGCCCATACACATCCTCACAACCAGAGATTATGCAGATGTGTTGCCCTATTCCCCCAATGGGCTACCGGAAACTCACAAACCCACACGAAACGCGACAGCATAGCTGTCACTTGGCGCCGGTGTTATGTGAGCGAGAGTATAAATAGTAGGATTTTTAAAAATTTCTAGTTACTAGAGATCCATTTCTGTTCAAATGGATCTCTATGCGTCTATCTTATATCTTTAAACGAGCAATTATTGTATATTATCTCAATCTCGGAAACGACTCGAACGATTTTCATGATAGGTACATATTTAGTACGCGTGTTGTTTCGGGGGCGATATATCGATCTAGCTAGGATTTATTTTTAGAATACGTCGTTTTATCCGTGTTTTCAGGCAATGAAAACTACATTAAAATACAAAGGTAAATTTCGCAATTGTTAATTTAATACTGTTATTATAGCTCAAATAAATAGTGCTTGTGAGAAAAACTATTATTAGGAGCTCTTTTATTTTCGCAGGGAAATCCTTATGGATGCAGCCAGGATCTTCGGGTAGATCCTGACCCAATGTGGGACTCGCACCTGGGAGTGCCCACCCTAACTAAAACCGCTGCGAGCGCCTTCAGCCGCTTTTTCAGGGTCCCGGATATGCAGGCAACAGACAGGATCACCTCAGCGACAGACTAGCCCCGGCGAAGGCCAGACTACTCCTCGTAAGGGGGGACTACCCGGCCGCTACTAAGCAGTCCCCACGTCGTATCATACTAGGCCCAGGTTCCCATCCTGAGCCCGACACGAACACAGAGGCGTTACTGGAGGCGCATTAAGTAGCCTACGCACCCCCGTTCGTCGCCTGCGGGGGGAGGCCTCGTCGGCGGCCTCCTCTCTTACCCGCTCGTCGGCCTCCTTCTGGGACATTACTGCCTCGCAGAAGGAGACCATCGCCGTCCAGGACTCGTCGTCACCGAGCATCGCAGTGATGACGCTCGGCAGAGACAAGTCCCCTCCGATGACTGATGTCAGACCGTGACGCAGCGCCGCCCATCTCGGGCACACCTCGAGTATGTGCTGGGCTGAGTCCACCGCCGCGCCACAATCGTGACACACTGTCAACGATTATTGGGAGCTCTAATTCGTGTACTGATTTGTGTATTTTCTAATAAAAACAAGTTTTAGTGGTTGGTTTGAGTTAGACCAAGAAAATCAATTGGATTTACCAAAAAAAATTATCAAGCAACTGCCCTGTCATCCAGGTATTATCTCTAAATGACAAATAACTTTTTTTTTTTTTTTAATTTGAAACAAAACAAAGATTGTCTTTTCTAAGGTTTTGTGGTTTTTTAAATATTCAGATTTTAATAATCGCAGTAACATTTTTGTGGGATGATCCGCTTTGAAATCGCGGCGGAAACGTGCTGCATAGTTTTAGAAAGGCAGCGCAATCCGACCGCAAGGCTTCAACGATCCATTATGACATCAAACAACCTTGAAGATCTTCTCTAAATGGGCTTCAAAATAATTTACTTCAATTTAATTTATGATTTTGCAAGCATTCTGCAAACTCGAGGAGACCTTATTTCTTAAATGGCGAATATGATTAAAGGGCATACTGATCTGACTTAAAGTAGGTACATTATATTGCTGAACGAGAACAGAATAAAAACAAAGATTTTGTGGTATTAAAACAAATAAAGGGAAGACACAAAAACGAATGCCAATGATTTACCATAAAACATAGAAGGCTAAGGCATAAAATTACTGCTGAATGTCGGGACCATTACAATATATTGCAAGCATAAATATTTATAAGTAGAATTAAATTATTGGAATAAAATGGCCAAATTGGAGTTTTGTGACTATCATTATTATAATCATCACACTGCCAGAGCGTTAAGATACTGCTATTAAAAATATTTGACGAGCACTTTATGAGGGTGCGAGTAATACATATTTTTTCTGTTATTATGACGTCATGTCCTGCTCTGTTAATGTGTAGATAATAATGTTTTAGGTTTCGGAAATGTTCAGGACTAAGTATAAAAGCCGGATGGAAGCAATGGTTATAATTTACTTTGTACTTTGTTTTTGTTTGGTACCTCCAATTTAATTTACAATGCTCGAGTTGAATGAAAAACGTTTAGACGTGTGAAACAAAACATCTTTCATCGTTAGATCTACGCACACCGCTAGCCCTTGGTTGGCGAGCTGTGATGTGGAAATGTGGAAATGTCGGCTTAATAGCCCCCACCCACTAAAAACCACGATGAAAGAAAGCAACCAGAGAGCCAACAACCAGAAAGTCTACCAAATTTGAAGCGCGACTGGCATCGGGAT
Source organism: Helleia helle (assembly GCA_963853865.1). Taxonomy (NCBI): domain Eukaryota; kingdom Metazoa; phylum Arthropoda; class Insecta; order Lepidoptera; family Lycaenidae; genus Helleia; species Helleia helle. Next base: position 27,504,011 of record OY971414.1, read on the forward strand.
TTACCATCTTAAATATTAAGAGTCAAGACAGGTAACGCATGTATTAGTAGTCCTCTGAGCAAGTCCCGGGGATCTGGTATATGTTTATGCCCATAAACAAGACGTTGACCACTCACTAACAGGTGGCTCGTCTACCAACATGTCTATGCTACTTACAAATAAATCTTAGCCAAACCTCCTTTAGGTCAGTAGTCGTGGGTAGAGTCGAAGGGCTCACCATAATCAGCGTGCACGGTGCACATGTGCGCGTGCTGGGGGTGCTGCTGCGGGTGCGGGCACATCTCCGGCGGCACGTAGTACTCGGGCGGGTAGTACTCGCCGTAGTAGCCGTCCGCCCCGCCGCCCGAGCCCTCCGCCACTCCCACGCCCACCATGGCAGCCTCTAGCAGCTCATCGCACGCCTCCCGCGCATCCGTGGCGCTCGCGCTCTACCCTTCACTTCTACACCTGAAAAAGAAAAGATTGTGTTTACTGTTGGTATTGAAATCCAAACCTAGGAAGACTAAGCAATAACCTTCATTAGCTAAGCTTAGTTAATCCGTTAACTACTGTGTAATGTCCTCTACTGGAGACGGACGGACACACCAAACAAGGGCATGCTAGTCTAGTAGACGTTTATATGAGAAGAATTGATATTGTTATAGCTTTGGTATTATATAGACATAGATAGTGTATGATAAATATAATAATAATAATAATAATAATAATAAACTTTATTGCACACATACATATTCATTTACACAATAATAAAGAAAAAGTAAATATAGTGAAGGGATTCAACAATAAACTTTTTATAGTGTATGATAAATATAGTGAAGGGAATAAACAATAAACTTTTTCGCAGAAAATTATTCAGTGAACATGAAAGGGTTTATTTACCAACTCATGTAGAATTTCATATTCCGGTTATTTGTTATACATGTAACAAGATATAATACAAAGTTTTTAAGTCAAGGCATCAAAGGAACATACAGGCATTCTACGAGAATAGATTTTTAGTATGTATGGAGAAATAGTTTGATCCTTTCGTATTATTAATAGGTCTTAATCTTATTTAAGCTTCTCTGTCTGACTTGTTTAAGTGAATTATAATGAAACAATTTTTACGGATTTTATCGCGGTTTATTAAGATTTTTACAAGCCCGACGTTTCGGATACTTTCTGCCATCTGTGAATCTCGCAAAAGAACACCGATTCCAACCAAGGATGATGAATAAAAAACATCCTAATTTCAACAGAGAAGATGGCTGGCTCTTACCACCTGCTTGGGATGCATTATTAATATTATTTAATCAAAATCGAAGCATAATATTATGTCTTAGCACATTCTGCGTAGATAGGATTAACCAAAATATTGATGTATCATAGGATAGTTTCGAATAACTTTGTAACGTTAGGCGGTCACCATGGTCACGGGAGGACTGAGGTGTCATAACACCTCAGTCCTCCCATGGTTGCTGTAAAGTATCCGAAATGTCAGGCATGTAGAAAACTTAATAAACCGCGATAAAAGCCGTAAAAAATATTTCATTATAATGAGTGAAATTCGCGAAATTTATGTTTCAGTCGCTGGATGTCATTTGAGAGCTGACAAGTTGCTAACAACCGTTATGGTCTGATATATTCAAACCATTTGATCTGAGAAAATGTGTAATGAAATATGAACACGCTCCACTTATTCGTTTCCTCGACTGTAATGCTACACCTAGGGTGAAGCAGATGTTGACATCTTTTCTCCGCAAACGTAAGTGATATTATTGTAAAATTATATAAGCGTAGTTAAAATACGAGCTCTGAACACTGTTTACCACTTAAGATAGTAGTATGTATAGACTAGAAGCCGTAATTTTCGGATATATGAAGTCGACCAAGATAAGGAGGTGAGCCGATCCACGGCGATTGTAAATAGCAGGATATATCGGCGTCCCCACCATGGTTCAAGCCTTGTCGCGGCAGTGTGGCTCAGTAGCATAAGCTGAACCCAGCACCTTGGGCGAAGCCAAGTAAACCGAAACGGCTGCTCTTTGTGCCCCTCTTATAAGAAGAGGGGAAAACAGAGCAGGAGAAAATAAGGGCCAAGGATGGGAACCTCACTACATTACACTGTCCCGACGTTGGGAGGGGTTGTTCTGTGGTTTGGGACAACCTCTAAAGCCTGTCAAAACTGCATCAGTTAACAGATACCAGCTAGAAGCAGAGAAGGAAGATTTCTATTCTTTTGACGTCTTAAGCACGTGGTAAAAAGTAATATATTATGTTCGAAAATTGAAATAGTATATTTAAAAAAAGTTTGGACAAACAAAATAAATTCTTTCCCGTCAAAATAATGGCCCTTCTCACATGCCAAGTATTAGTGGACAGTAGTCATTGAATTTGTGATGACTGTATCGTCTGCTAACACATACATTATGGGGCCCACTAGGCGCTGCGACCTTAGACCATAGATATCTAAAACGTTGTGGTTATAATGTCACTTGCTTAGTATCTTTGATGTATTAATTACTAGGGTAGGGTATTTAGTATTAACTACTACTACAGTAGTAGGGTTATTCAACATGCTGTGATTGGATTTTAAATTTTGATTACATTTGGCTTTTTTTGACACAGGGAAATACTTTATGCATGTAGCCAGGAACTGGGGTAGGATGCTGCCCCTATAGGCTGTGTATACTCAAACGGAAACCACTGCGAGCACCTTCCGCAGCTCTTTGAGGCTCCTGGATTTGCAGGCAACAGGAGCACCTCAGTGACACATTTTGGCTTAGTAAGGCCATACAAATTTTATTAAATCTATGGTTTTCTAATGTTTGCGCGAATTTCAATTAAAATAATTAAACCAAAAATCAAGCATAAAATACCACAGATTAAAGATGTAGTTAGCACTTTCTGAGAGGACATTAAAATAATGACGTATCATAGGGTAGTTTCGAATAACTTTGTAACGTTAGGACATCTGTCACTCAGTCCTCCCGTGACCTCTTTATGATTAGTATTGTTCTGTGCACGTGACCATGATTGCTGTAAAGTATCTGAAACGTCGGGCTTGTAAAAATCTTAATAAACCCCGATAAAATCCGTAAAAATTGTTTTATTAAATCTAATTAAATTTTATTTAAGAGATATAATTTAAATAGACTACAAACCTCTGGTAACGTAACGCGTTTAATTTAGACGGGTAAATATATTTATTGAATAAACACAAATTAGTGCCTTTACTGATTGCCAGAAATCGACGTTCGTGTCGCCTCATCACAGTGTTTATCTTTTAAAGTGTGCCCTGAGAGCCCTACGTGTGCCCCCGTGTGCCCTACGTGTGCTTCTGTGTGCCCTATGCGTGTCCCCGTACCGTAGGATACTCAGGGGCGCCTGTGCCAATTGTATCCACGATTGAGATATAAATTTACTTCAGGGTACACGTCTTCGTCGTACCTTGGAGGAAGCTAAAAATAGTCTAGTTTCAACGAATATGTGCTACAAGTGGTTTTTTTTCTTTTTTTATGAAATGTCTCCTTTCTTCTACCTATCCTATCTTATACCGCAAGTATTTTCACATAATGATTCTGGCGCGTAATGAGCGCACCCGTCGAAGTCAACAACACTGCGAATGAGGACAACCGATAAGTGATAACATGTTATTTAACTCCGATAGATTACGCATTTAATCTATCGATATTAAACTACTGTGATATAACAATAGCTCCTAAACTTCTGGAGGAGAAAATAAGCTGCTGCTGCTAATTACTTTCGACAAAAACTGGATGCTGTAGCTCGTAATTCTATCAAATCGGATGTCGAGCAACATTTATCTTTTCTTCTTTCGATCTTTTCTCCGAAGCCGCCTCCATCTGTCTCCTTATGGCTCCTATGGAATTCTAGATTGCAGCTACTCTATACGGTCTCCATGCTTAGGCTACACAATTTACCCTACCGCGGTTCAAGCCTTGTCGTGGCGGTGAGGCTCAGTAGCCTACAGTAGTAAGGTGAATCCAACACCTTGGGCGAAGCCAATTGAACCGAGGGGGTGTACCCAAAGACAAAAGAGGGAACAAAATAGTGGGAGGTAATTACTTTTTAAAAAGTTTATGCCCTGTTAGGCAATGTACAATTTAATATCAGCAGTCGATAGAAATATATTCTCATTACAACATAACAATATTTACCTTAGTTGGTCAACGTAGAAACCGTCCGGCGTTCTAATTATAACTGGGCCGGTTTGTGCGTGGAGTGAAGGCCGTTCGTTTACCTACAGCTTTCAAGAGTTAGCCTTTATAGGCCGGTTTTCATCCAGTTGAATTTATCATTGACAACTACAGTGGCTACCTAAGTTAGCAAGACGACGTGACAAAGTGATTTTCCTGTGAAAAATGCGTTTTACGCTCGTTCCAAACTCAAGTGTCCATGTTTGATGCTGGTCACATAAAATACTTAAAAAATAAAAACCTACCTAAAGGTAGATTAAAGGAAGTTGTATTACTCTATTAGCATAGAAACAAAAATACTAATTCAAATATTATCAATAGCTGTCCGTTTGCCCCTCATGGCCCCCTCTTATATTAAAGAAATACCCCTCTTCTACAAAATTTACAAATGTTGATCCGAGAATATAAAAATAAGCGAATATGGCACAAATGACAAAACGCAATTCGTCCCGGAACTGGTGCTGTATTGCATGGACGTAGGATATTCTTATACATAGTCAAAACATTTTTAGAAAGGCGTGAGTCAGACGTGTGGTATTTTGGAATGATCTTCACGACCGTGGTCAATTTTTTTAAAGCGTAGAAGGTTATAGGTTTTTAAATGCAGTTTTCGGCACACATATTCTATCTTTTTTTTTCATGTTTAAATACTAATGCTTCTTTTATCTATTCTGTTCCCTTCATCTTAAATTCCTTTATCATGGTCGTTTCTTAGGTAACTGCAGTGTCCCCACCATGGTTCAGGCCTTGACGTGGCGGTGGGGCTCAGTAGCCTAAGGTAAGACCAGCACCTTGGGCGGAGCTAATTGAGCCGAGGGGGCTCTTTGTACCCCTCTTTTAAGAAGAGGGGACAAAGTACAGGGGGCAAGGGGCGAGGATGGGAAACTCACCCCATAGTACTGTCCCGACGTTGGGAGGGGTTTTTCTGGTGCGGGACAACCCCTCTGTGGAGGTGGCGTCGGTCCCTTGCGGGACTAGCAGTCGAGGTGCCCTGTTTGTTTATAGATACCTCGCCAAAGGCGGAATTGGTGGCACTCGCCGGGTTTTAGTGGGTAGAGCTGTGTCCACTTACCAGCTTTCGGACGAAGCGAGTCCCACATACCCGCCTGGGGAGACCCACTCCCCCGCAGGATGCCTCAGAGCATTTCCCGGCGTTAAAGAAAAAAAAAGGTAACTGTAGTGTTTTTATGCTGAATCGACAATAAGGCGGATACCATTTTATTTAATACTGTAGGTAGGTACTGACCAGAATTAAAGACAAGTAGGCAGAATAAAAAACTACAAAACGAGTAGCCACACCCGATATATAAGAAGCGTCGGCGTTAATAAAGGATATTATTGCCATTAATGCTAAATAAGGCTATTTAATAATGATTCGACAAAAGACATTTAATGTATCCTTGGTAAATCGTTACATGATATTGTCATGTACCTAGTTGACACACTAGCAGATTAATTATATCGTAGAAAATGTCACATTGTATGGAGCTAAAGATCAGCATTACATAGATAGGTACCTACTGACGAATTACGAATCACATTATAGTTGGAAACACATTATTTATGGAGTGTTTGACTCGATTTTCAAACAAAGGGCAGGGCAGTTCACTGGATTAGGAACTGCTTACTTCTGAAGATATTATATTATTATAATTTTCTAATAAGGGGTTAAGTAGGTAGTAGGCGTAAAGTATTCTTTATTAAATACAGTAGATAAAAGACCTGTATTTGTTTTGAATTATTGAAATGTATTGATACCCAACATTTTTACGCTTTATTGAAACTTTATTCGTTTCATCTTGTTTAAGATTGCTTATAACTTTTGTTTTAGTCTTATCTACCTAACGCGAAACGAGGAATATACATAAATTCCTCGTACTGAGTCAGTCTATCGTTCATCGCTTTCAATATTCAATTGAATAAACGTGTGGGTGGCGATGGATTGCTTACGGCGCTTCAATTCTTGGTATGGAATAAAGGTATCGTTAATTGATATCGATGGAATAATTTTTATCCAGACATATCAATAGTTACATATTTATCTATAATATGTATGTATTTAGAAAAACATATACATATATGTATATATCATTTGTCTGGTTACCATAAGAACAGGCTCTGTCTAGATTGGGATCAGATGGCCGTGTGTGAGATGTACCAACATATTATTATTATATATTTCATATACAAACACTCATCGTCAGGATTCAGGGGGGGGGCACATTTTCATAGATTTGCTTCATTTTCATAGTACTGCCATCTATGTGTTGAAGAACACTAATTTTGGCCGTAGTTTTATATTTGCCGCCTTTGGTGAGGTGCCCCGGGTCTGTTGAGCAAACAGGGCACCTCGACGGCTAGTCAGTCGCTCAAGGGACCGATGCCACCTCCACAGACGGGGTTGTCGCACCACATAATAACCCCTTCCAACGTCGGGACAGTGCAATGGGGTGAGGTTCCCATCCTCGCCCCTTGCCCCTCCTACCCTTTTGTACCCTCTTATAAGAGGGATACAAAGAGCAGCTGTCTCTGTTCACATAGCTTTGCCCAAGGTGATGGGTTCGTTAGGCTACTAAGCCCCACCGCCACGACAAGGATTGAACCGTGGTGGGGCATTGTTTAATCCTAGCATTTCTGAAGTTGAGTTCAAAGAAGGTTTTTATAATCTGTTTCTATTTACCGGTAGGTATGCGCTGTGTCGGGCTCTGGTCTACACGAGTACCACTATCCTGCTTATTTCTTCCGTGAAACAGCTTTGCTGTGTTTCGGAAAGTAGGGCAGGTTAAGCTGTGTAAGTTGTAACCAACTTACGTCTCAGGATACCTGGGCTAGTTCCAGGATAACTCAGTTCCAGGATAACTCGTTTTTGTTCATGGGTGACTCTGACCATCATCGTGTGGCACGTCTGTTTGCGCAACTAACATAAAAAGGGAGTACTATCGTCTCGGTGATCTTAATGATTAAAACCATGCCGGATAAATTATGCGAACGCGATTTCCTGTGCTCATCCCACAGCTATGCAGAAAATCAGAAGACCTGTGAGATCCAATTAAAAACCTTACGTTGTTTACAATAAGGTATTTGTGTTAAATGTGTGTTTTTGTGTATTTAAAAAAGCGTAAGATAGCGAATTTATTGAATATAGGATTTATTGTTGACATAAATATCGGCGATTTTAAATACAAAGATAAGGATAAGGAGATTGTGAGTAAAACGACCCACGTGATTGTAGGTGACAATTATATCGCTCAGTTGACATATCTTCAGCCCCTGGGAAATATGAAAACAAAACACAAGTTGAAGTTCTTTAAGAAAATACTTTCTTTAGCTTAGCTTTTTCTCTCGCCGCCCATTGGCCTATGGAATAGTGAATAAATTATTCCAAATTAAAGAAAACAATACTAGAATAGTAATTTTATCTAATGATAATACACTATGATAATGTTTCACAATATTATCAAATCGATAATAAGTCATATTTATACGGCGCAATGACGAGAGATACAGATTACAGATATCCGAAGAGGGGTTTATTGATTCACAATTCGTCTACGCACTGGCCAAATGGCGCGGTTGTGTTGAATTTTACAAACCCTCACTTTCAATTTTATCAAAAATATGCAGGTTTCCTCGCAATATTTTTGAGCATCAGACGTTGAGAAGATCTGGTGGACAGTAAATTTAAAAACCCTAAGGCTGCAGCATGCACCGGTTGGGCTTGAACTCAGTCCTCTCTCGAGCTCAGGCCTTTTCCAATTAGTTCATGGTTGATCATGATATTTTGCTCAAAATAAAAAATCAACGTAAAAAATTTTGATTCAACATTGTAATCCGTATGACGCTAGTCATACCGGCGGTAACGATAATTCGCCTGCGGAAGGCAATTTACCGAATGCGTTTTATGATTATATTTATTGGCGTTCTGGTAATTGAAATGAAACTGGGTACTTCATACTCTCGACGTACGTTCGGTTAACGGCACATAGCGCGAATGAACGTAAGTCACACGTCCTAAAATGTCCTAAATAATAATTCAACGTACATGAAATTGTTCGTTCCTACTCTAAAGCGGTTTGGATCCTACTAAAAAGCAAAATGAAAGCCTTTCCAGCAACAGTGGAAATAGGAAAAAATGGCAAAAGCATAATGGATCATGGTCGATGCACTTATGAACTTACTTGGAATTTATTTACAAAAATTATAAACGTCTTGGGGGTTCAGATAGTCTGACTGATTGACAGTAGGTGATGAACCTTCTGACGGAAAATGATTAACATCACCTACAAACCCGCGACTGTCCCTTTATGTGCAAGATCTCGATGAAATTGCGTTGCAAACTTTGAGACAAAATACGATGGCTTCTGTGCCAGTAATCGCTGAACCTCTCATTTTCGGAAGCAATGATGATTTTCGTACGCGAGTATTTTATGTACTTACGGAATTAATATAATATTTAAATAAGAAGAACGTGTCACTAGATTCCTTAATTTCGACAGAATACACACAAACAGAAATCGTATTTACTGAAAAAACATCGATCAAAGCCATTCGGGTATTTCTAAATGTCAAGAAGTGCAAAAGGAAGTCATTTGAGCGTTTTGGACGAGACGTTCTGAGAATTAATTTGCATAGCAAATGTGTGTTGAGCCGAACCCTGCCTCGAAACGGCTGGTGATGCCAAAACAACAAATTGAAGTGTTTCGTTCACTAATGCAACACGTCTACATGGCAACACGTCTGTAAAACGATATACTAAATTCATTGCATCAACTTAAATAAAAAGTATTTCATTTTTCTAGTTTTATTAGTAGAGTAAGTTTTGAAAATTCGCCAATACCCTTTGCAATAATCTGCATTGTTAATTATCTACAAATATTATTTTTGTTGTCTTTAAAATGATAATAATAGCTACTACAAAAATACCAGAGTAATAATTGTCGTAAATCGTCCTTTAGTTTTACATAGAAATGTAAAAACTCAAAATGTTTTCATATGAATAACATGAATAGATTGATCTCTTAGCCAGAACGACGACCTCTATGTAGAGTTGTTTGTCAAACTTCAATTACAAATGGAGGAAAGAGAACGCGGGCTTATATAATTTTATCTTATATCGATCATTTTGGAACTTGTCCTAATAAGTACCTTGCATCTAGTTAAAGCTGGTTTGATTAAGTCGTGGTGTGCACGATTTTTGATGTATCTAGTGCCGGATGAAAGCAATTAACATTTTACCCAAATTTATGGTTTGGTTATATCTTGGTATATAACTTTTTTACTGTTACTCGTTCAGAACTGAGAGGTATCTCATAATATAGGCGATGCCCGCGGCTTCACCAAATATGGATTTACAATATGTAGCAGAATAAGATGTCAAGATTGCATAGTTTTCGGCGTTGCGCAGCTAATAGAAGACTATAGGAGTATATGAGTATCACATGAGTATCACTGAAAGCTTTCTAGTCTTCAGAGTCTGCGTCTATCCAAATTTTATGCAAATCCATTAAGCTGAAAAACTTCAACTAAACAAACCCACAATTTCCAAACTAGCCCTTTACAGTTGGTATGATTAGTAGAAGGATAGTTGAGTAGAAAGTTTGATTGTAAAGCATCAATTACAATAATACGCTCAGTGTGCTGTCCGAACCAATCTGAGAAAATTACACGTTACGAATACTCCTACAGTCCGCGTCGTAATATGATCCACGGTAGGCAATCTATAGCCTATTCATAGTGACATAAAATAAAGAAGCACCTCTGGGTCTTTAGAGTGTCTTTCGTCGTTACACGGAGTACAGATTCAAAGTACACAACATGTGTAGGTATAGGTGCCGGCACGAAAGTATAGTTTAATATTTTAGAGATAGGACATGAGTGCGCGATTATACACATGCGCAAATATCCCGGTTACGTGCCGGGACCTGTAACATCACATTTTTATAAATGTCATAAAAACTGCAATTAGAAAATTGTGTAAGACCGGTTCAACGCGAAGATTTTATATCTAAATACTTTTTCATTCCATTAAAAAGAGTTTGGATAAAAAAGTAAAATTATGTTTCTAAATGTATTTTGATGAGGCGAAAATTCTCGCGGCGCGTCGAGACATTTCGGATCGAGTGGACCTGTGACCTTCCTTGAACTGCGGGGAAACATGGAACATTAACAAATAACAATTACCGCGGTTCGGATCTACAAAAGAAAGGTCATCACCAATAACTTTACACGTGTACCTGTGTGTCCTCAGCCTACCGATTTAAAAATATCGTCGTTACTGTATTACATAAATAATTAAATGTTTTATAAAGGTTTCTACGTGGGCGTTTAATAATCCTGGCTCCAGACCCAACCTGGGGACGCCCACGGAAGACGGGGGCGAGTATTTTCTCTTAACATGATATTTAGACTGATAAATAGAGGATATGTTCGTTTCTGTTGTAACATAATAATGTGAATTAATGGAATGGAGTTATTATTGTACTTTAAAGGACACGCCAGAGTAAACGTGAATACAAAACAAACGTCTTTGTTATATGTGTATATAATAATAATAATAAATCTTTATTTCAGACATTATTTCCATATAAAATTCTATAATAAATATTGTTTTAATTTACCGGCCCTTAATATTGTGGTGAAAATCTATTTAGGCGCTGTAAAAACCTTTGTCTGTAAAAAACAGTCTTTTATTTAAGCTTCACTTGTAACTATTTATCTATGTAACGGAATTTTTATTCGTTATTTTTACCCACTTCAAGACGTCAGATTAGGTACATTGAATCTTCCCCACCAAAGTTCAAGCTTTGTCGTGGCTATGGGGCCCAGTACTTTGGGCGAAGCAAATTCAACCGAGGGAGCTGCTCTTTATATCCCTCTTAATTGTAACAAGAGGGGACATAAGACCAGGGGGACAACGGGCGAGGATGGGAACCTCACCCCATTGCACTGTCCCGACGCTGGGAGGGGTTTTTCTGTGATGCCGGACCTCAAGGGACCGACACCACCTCCGAGCGTATTTAGTGGTTATTTCATCAATAGAGTTTATACGTGTGATCCTAATGAGCGACTATAATTAATTTTTCCTAGTTTACAACACAGAGTAAACAACCAGCGAGTTAGAACCATTGTCTTAAACCTATCATTAAAGTTAAGACGTAGCTTATCATTGTTTATTAACTTGTATTCATTGCATCAATTTTTATATATAGATACTTGTTTCAAATATTTCTACAGGACTGCGATGCGCGAGGCCCAACGCACTTGGCCAGTTTTTTACATATTTCATTGTCATGACGCGGCGCCATTGAGGCGTTAAACTGCAGACTACACTAACCGGATACATCGTACACTTGAACTGTGGATGGCCTATTCCTGGATCGGGGCCAATGCGAGCGACTAACTTTATTCGGCCCACGACTGCCCTCCCATAATACTATAAAAACAAAAATATTAACCAGACAGCCATAATACACTTGAGTCCGCACAATGGAGTCATGAAACCATATCAATACATTTTAAAACTATTTATAAATAGTGTCTGTGTTTTTCAACACGTAACATTACAAGTAGCAAGGTTCGTAATTCGTTTTAAGTTAATTAAAAATTATGTTTTCCCGTACGCATACTTAATTATAAACTTTTGCTAAAAGCGGTTTTGCTAACAAATAATGTTTTCATATTGTTTTCTATAATATTTTTATTATATTTTTGATATCTATAACTTGATTATAATATCATTTGCTTATTTACAGGTAGAGTCACCGGCCTTGATTGTTGGTGTTATTTTGTGGACCGCAGTAATCGACGTACGGTGATGATTTTTGGACAAAAAAATCGTCGGAGGTTTCGTCATGAAATTTAAACACGATTTTGTGTAGAAAAAATATTAGAGTTATTGTAAGGATGTAGGAATGTCGTGGCACAGGGAATTTCAATATAAAATCTATTATAATAATGTGCAGTCAATGGATTTAAATATTTTCTTAAATCAGACTTGTGATTAATTTAATTCAATGTTGAAGCTACAACGCACAACTCTACCCATCTTTAACAATCGTCGAAGTAAAATATAATACTTTCTTATAATAACCCTCCTTCTGACACAGGCGGGTAAAAAGAAACATAAAATTTTAATGACGCTTTGATTCTATTTTCAAGCAGTAAGAAATCTGCCATTTCTAAATATAGATACATAAAGAAACCGCCAAAATGATTGTTTTTATGTACCTTTGCTTTGCTTGATTACTCGTAACCAATTTAATGGTGCCGCTCAACCAGTTAATCAAACATACTGCGTGTTCATCAAGAAATGCTAGCTATAATACTACATTTCTCAAAATAAACAAATCAATTTTATAAGGTATATGATATTTTGAACTTAGAACGGCTCATATTAAATATTTTTTATTACTACATAATTAAATATACTAGAGTTAAATTTACATTTAAATACGTACATACCTACGTGTGGCATAACATTATATAATAATTTGAAATTATATTGGTTTATTAAGACTTTTACTGCTAATTTCACGATGAAAGGCACTTTCATGCATCAACGTTCGTAATGGTTTTTGGCACAAAGGTTCTTTTAAATTCCCGAAATGCTCCATTACATTTGAGTAAAATTGGCAGAAAAAAAGGATCGAAAGCTTTTATCATCATCAGCATCCGCCTCTATCCGTCCACTGCTGAAGACAGGCATCCCTCAATAAACGACAAGACGGCTGATCCCTTGCCACTCGCATCTAACACGGACCGGCCACTGCACGGAAAACGTCTTTCGTCGACCCAAACGTGGCCTCCACTCTTGAACCTTATGTCCCCATCGGCCATCCCTAAGCTGATAATCTTAACCAATTAAATAATTCACAAATCAAAGCAAATCGAATATCTGTCGGATGTTAAATATGAACATAATTATCAGTCGCGTTAAGGGTACATGATGGACAAATGGCAAGGTCGACTAATGTTACCATTTAAATGAATACCATTCCGGTCACTAAGCTTCCGCCAGCTACGGTGTTCTAAAAAATTGAATTATTTAAACTATATTGACGCTTTAATAAACTAAATAGTCCACCATCACCTAGGGACTTCCTTCTTAGTTCTTACCACTTTTGACTGCACATCATGTGGTAGATATGGTTGCCTGGTAGATATCGCTTGTAGCGATGAGGCCGCCTATGTATTCCTTAGTGCTTAATGTTTTTGATAGCTTTAACTTTTATTAACGTGTGCAAGTATATTATTATTATTGATGAGAAACTCATAAATGCTATGAAATTCACAGAATAGTCATAAATTTGTTAAAATGGGCAAGTTTTATTGAAAACCCAACTCGCAATATGCAATTTTGATAATTGAAAAATTGGATCTGATTTCGGCGAAAGGATGCACCAACAGAAATAAAAAAATGTCAGCCTTTTTAAAATCAATTTTTCAAAGTAAAGAGTGATCTAAGAAGAAAAAAGTGTTTTGTCTTTTTAAGCTTAGGTATTATTTTTAGCTTGTAGCTTGAAAGGCAATGAGACTTAAAGATAGATTAATATTATAAAAGGATAAGGAGTAGACTACAATATGCGAAAGAAATCTTTGTGTCCTTTAAATAAATAAGCTTTTTGCTTGAAAGGAAGTTGTGAGACAACAACAGAGGTTAAGGAAGGATAAGGAGTAGACGAAACTATACTTATAAAGACGTGAAACAACAGCCTTTTCAAGCAACAACAAATGGCAAAATAGTTGACAAGGTAGCATAACTGACGATATAAAGCCATTTAAAATGACATGGTGTTCGTGTGTCATTAAAGTGCTGCCATTCTTTAATTATAGTCTCCGGTAACCGTTCGATAATGATAGAAGCGGCTTGAAGTGCACTTAATTACTTGGGTGAACCTTTTTTGTGATAAGATAAGAACACTTTTGCAGAAATGAACTAATGATAAGCCGCGGAAGGATAGTTAATTGTACAATAATAATAAATAATAAAAAAAAACAGTGATTTGTCTAGTTTCCTCGAAATTGAGGAGATTGGTTGAAATCATAGGTCATAGTAGAGACGAAATTTTGATCTTATATACATATAGGTATTATACGTAATGGAAAATAATATTTAATCAGGAAATAACAAACAAAGAAATTAAGGGTAGGTAACTTAAGTTAAGTAAGTAGGTAATACTTTAAATTTTACTTAAAGCTCTTTCCCAAAGGTGATGCATACTTTGAAAAAAAAAATTTTAAACTAAAATTAAAACCGACTTCAAAATTTAAAAAAAACTAAAAAGTAATAGCAGTAGTATATGTAGCAATAGTAACAGCCAAGGTAGGTAGGGAGGTAGTACATCAACGAATACGACACCGGCTTCAAAAGTAACAATAATGACGTGGTAAATGCAAAGATTGTATATTAGTAGAAGAACAAGTTGATTATAAATTGTAGGCACAAAGATTAAGGAAATTATTTTATTACTTTTTAGTTTTTTTTTAAATTTTGAAGTCGGTTTTAATTTTGTTTAAAATTTTTTTATTTCTTAATTTTTAGTGATTTCAAAATTCGATAACTGATTTTATTTGTCTGAAATATGGGTAGAACTATTAAACGCGTTGCTCAGATTAGATAGCGCTGTATAAATGAGATGAACGTAGAAAGGGTTTAAATCATTACATAACAAATGAAAAAACCGAAATGGAATTGCGTAAAACTTTATATACATGTAATCGAAAGCAATCACGGCAGATTTGCTGCTATTCGTTAAATAATTCCATTATAGAACATCACCAATATATAGATATAGAATGGATATTATGATGACCTTGAAAAACTATGATGCGCTTCCAAGCCACAGTTGTTTTTTGTTCATTTAACAACGACAAGTAATAAAATTACATGATTTTGGCATAATATTATTTACCTAATGAAGTAAGCCCAATTAAAGCTGTAAATCGTCGAGGATTCCCCTCGACTGTGTATGGTCTCCATCATCACACCTGTAATGGCGCTTATAACCCATATGGGTACAAAGTTCTCATCAATTTAAATTAATTAAGTCCAAACACAAGGTAGCTACTGTAAACTGTTGAGGAGTTCCCTTAACTGTCCTTTGTCTTCATCAGACCCCTAATGACAGTCACAACCCATCTAGGTGTAAAGTTCTCATCATTACAAATTAATCAAGCCCAAACACAAGGTTACTGATGTAAATCGTTGAGGAGTTCCCTCGATTCTCTTTCGGCTCCAGCATCAGATCGACGCCAGACCTTCATTAAATTGAAGTCCTTCAAAACAATTTATAAAAAAAAAATCAAACACACTAGTCGCCCCTACGATTTTCGAAAGTTCCCCTCGATTTCTCTGGGATGCCATCATCAGATCCTGGTTTCCTTATCATGGGACCATTTGGGAAGAACAAAAAAAGAATTTTTCAAATCGGTCCAGCCATCTTCGAGTAATCAGGTAACATATATAAAAAAAAAATAAAAAAAAAAAGATTCCGACGAATTGATAACCTCCTCCTTTTTGAAGTCGGTTAATAATAATCTTCTCCTTTGCTGCGTTAGATTTAAAATATTGCCGTATTTTCCCACCTAATTTATTTAAACATTGAAACAACTATAAGGACGCGGCTCCACCGCGTCGCACAGAGAGGCTACGCACTTTTATTTCGCTTTTCAAAATAATGTACCTATATGATTATCTCAACTGCAACCCACGAGCATGCTACGCATTAATTGACATTTTCTTGCAAATCTTTCTTGCCTTTTTAGTAAGAGGTAGTGCCATGCTGCTTTATAGCCGAATTAAGCTTGCACAACGGGGGTGGTACCTCTCGCTAACATAACACCGGCGTCAAGTGACAGCTACGCTGTCGCGTTTCGTGCGGTTTGTGAGTTTCCGGTGGCCCATTGGGGGGATAGGGAAAAGGAGGGCAACGCATCTGCATAACGATGCGGATTTCTATGGGCGTCGGGAGTCGCTGGCTACGATCTGCTGGGTTGCCTCATTATGACAAAAAAAGTATGCACCGCGGTGGAGCCGCGCCTTAATTCTATTCTTTAATTCACATAACCGAATGAATATACAAAACGTTAATATAATAAAGCATAGTATCCAGTAATACAAATAGCAATCCAATAAGGTTACACTGTACACAATATGTTTATAGTTCCTAACTCAAATTCTTTGGTAATGAAATCAAACAGAATTATTGAATATCGAGCTCAAAGCCAAGCCACACGATCTTTGTCGCGCTTGTCGATTTGTGTTACACTGATATCTGAACTAAATAGTCATTGGCCCGACAACATACATTGAATTCGAAATATAAGCTTTGAAGATACAACCGACGTTCGTGTTGAACGGGTGTCATTTTAAAATAGACGACTAAACATGGTATTTGTTCAATATTGCAAAATTGTTCAAAGCATAAGCAAATATAGCAAAAATATATTTAACAAAGAGTAATTTATTCATTAAAAAAATAATCTTAATTAAATAAATATCACTTCTTTAATCTTTAGATTACAGATGCAAAAAATCACCATACATAACTCGAAAAAACTTTCAACCGAAAGTGCTATGTTCACGGCTGCTAATAATTAAGTGGTAAATTGCCCGATCATAAAAACGGATTCCCACTATCGATAAATACAAATGACGTATGTATCGAGAAATCCCAGCTATTTAGGTTTAGCACTGAAAGAGTTATTTGGACTGGCGATGATAAGAACGTTTCGCACATAAGCGATATCATGCTTGCAATAACAGTAACTGTGAATCAATACTAACAATAACCCCCACATATCTCATACAGAGTGTTTTTATACTGACATGTGGTTTCCCCCGCGCGCGGTACAAATGTGTTTGTAGACATTACTTTGTACATAGGTGATTTTGTTGTAAATAATGAATATGACTGTGTTATTACCAACATGATAACGCAAATAGAGCAGAACTGCATATACATATTGTGCCGTATGGAATGCGCGCACGCAATTCACGTCGATGTGAAAAAATGTCATTAGCATTACTGGGTTACAGCGAGTACACCAGTTTCGAAATCCATTGTAATAGTCACCTATGCAAATGATAAAATCTATGTAATGAATACTGCCCTGAAGTGCCAATGTCCATCTAGATTCTAGACATTTCAATCGGGGATCTTTACAGAAGAAAGTGACTGGAAATTTTTCGCTAGCTTAGGGCTTTTTGTTGGTCATCGATGGTCCTGCACATCCAGGGCTGCTCTACATATGGGCTGTTTGGGCTACAGCCCAGGGCCTAGAGAATATAAAGGAAGAAATTATTTTACTATAAATAATACTGTTAAATTATATTACTATTAAAAAAGGAATTCAAAATTACAATTAGTTAGTATAAAATAAGTTTAAAAAAAAACGTTTTATACTTATTTATCTTATGCAACAGATGTAAGAATAAAACGAATGAGCTAAAAGTGCATGATAGAGAACGTGCACGTCAATTGGCTGAACGGTGTGTTTTACCCGGGATTACCTATTAGGGCTGTATCTTTACAAACGTTGTAACAATCACGTATTGTACTAGTGCAGTTCAGATGAAGCTGATATCTTCAGCAGGATACGGCGCCTCTTCCGCCGCGCGACGATAGCGCCACCTACGCCCGTGTCTCACGCTCACACCTACCTCAATATCATAAATACAAGAAATGGCCAAATGCGAGTCGCACACGAAAGTTTCTTAACATCATACAATATTTAAAAATTATCTTACGACATTATCATACTCTGGTTTAAAAGTTAGTATTACAGTTTAAAAAGTGTCTAATTGTCGAAAATAATTAAAAACGTGTTATATGTGTATATATATATATATACCTATACCTATCTGCTGAAAACTTCTTCTTTTTTTATTTGCAAAATGTAAAAACCTAATTAGTTAATGTATAAGTTTGTGTTAGAATTAAGGCGTTGTGAACTGTTTATTTTTCTAATAAATATAAAAAAATTTTTTTTATTAATACATACTTTTTATTCAAATACGAACATAATAAACACTAAGTAGGTGTATGCTTTCCGCTATCAGTGTATCTTATTCGCAAGCTCAACACTGCACTAAACTGAATGGTACCACCATCTTGCTTGTTTCTCCCGTGAAACAGCTTTGCTGTGTTTCGGAAAGAAGGGCAAGACAGGCAGTGTAATTACTGGCACCGAGACTTGGTTCATGGGCGACGTCGACCACTTACCATCAGGTGTTACGTTTGCCAGTTTGTCTATCTAACTAACATAAAAAAAAAATACGTCTATACTTTTACTATACAGTAGATATCTATTTCTGAAAGAACAAGAGCAATGGCGGAACCTACTCAAAATTTAAACTGTTATAAAATTTCGCATATTTTAGTGTAACCTGTCAGATTCGATGAACCACATTAAATATGATGGCGTCTTTAAAAAGTTATCACGCAAACAATATGTTTTTTTTTGTATACCATACATAGGAAATACTTACCTAACCTGCGGCGAACCTCTTCTTTGCAGAAGCCCATCTAAGTGCAAGTTTCTAAATTTTTCAACATAATATTATACTATAATGCCTTTCGGCCTACTTATAAAAATCATATTCGGCCTACTTGTAAAAATCATATTCGGGCCAAGCAAAAAAAAGGTTAAGTATCGCTGTGCATTATTAACACTATCATAACTATACATGATTGTGGATCGCTCGCGTGCTCATTGTACGGGCGGTCAATTAGCGCCCTTAATGGTAGTCATTCACGCGACAGCCGTTATGAATGAAAACTGAGTATGGGGATTCATAAAAATCCATTCAAACACTCCTGGGGCTTATAATATTGTTGGCATGATATTTGGTTCAATATGTTACACGTTTGCTGCTGTCTTTAATGAAAAGTGCGATTTCATTCTATAATTATTTGCAATTGCTATTAATTATAAAAACTGTGACGTGAAACATCAATTTGAGCATCTTGGCCTGGAATGCCGTGATGGTATATGGCATGACGATGTCGTATCCTATCGTACCCTTGTGTGTGTGTGTTCCTTGTTTAATTCCATCTTTCGTTATGTATTTTATTAATTACGAATTCTAATACTAACATAGATGTTCACAACTGGCGGCAGTCCCGAGGCCAACTGCAATTTTTAATATTCATAAAATATATTTAATTCACGCTGATTGTAAATCAAGCGAATCCAATATTACGGGTATGGGAAGCAAACTTTCTCTTTTTATTTCTCTAATGTCACGTCTCATCTGTAGTGTAGAGACCGTAAATAACATATTGATTAATAAACAAATAATAGTCGCTAGATGTAATTGTGAAAGGTACCGAAACTAATTACTAACGATTCAGTCACATCAGCCAGCTGGAGACTTTCTCCGCTATTGTATTAATTGATCATTGCTCTGGCTGTGATAACTGATATTTAATAATATTTTTTTTTATTTGGAACAGAACCCTCATTTCCTCGTACGAAATCTTTGTTATCTATGAGTACATTGCCAAAATTTAAATTTTGCAGTTTAGAAAACCTGTGTACAAATAATTGCCACATAAAGTAAAAAATGCAAACGGTAAATTCATATTTATTTATCTATCTATTATATTATAGTGTATATACTATACACTATAATACTATACACTACAATAACACTATAATAAGTATGAAACCTGACAAAAGAAAACATTTATGCGGTGAGGGTTCAGGGTATCATTGAGGGTTTTAAATTACGTTCATACATTACTCATAAATGCAAGCATGTGCATAAATAAATATTTGTTAAAATATATTGATCTATTACTAGCTCCCTACCATGGTTCAGGCCAGGTTTTGACGTGGCGGTGGGGCTCAGTAGCCTAGGGTGAGCCCAGCACCTTAGGGGAAGCTAATTGAGCCGAGAGGTCTTTGTACCCCTCTTATAAGTAGAGGGGACAAAAGAGCAGGGGGCAAGGGGCGAGGATGGGAACCTCACCCCATTGTACTGTCCTGACGTTGGGAGGGGTTTTTCTGTGGTGTGGAACAACCCCTCTGTGGAGGTGGCGTCGGTCCCTTGCAGGACTGACTAGCCGTGGAGGTGCCCTGTTAGCTGAACAGATCCCTCACCAAAGGCGGAACTGGTGGCACTCGCCGTGTTTTAGTGGATAGAGCTGCGTCCACTTACCATCTTTCGGGCGCAGCGAGTCCCACATACCCGCCTGGGGAGACCCAGGCGGGATGCCTCAGAGCATTTCCCGGCGTTAAAGGAAAAAAAATCTATTACCAGCTACTGAAAATATTACAGTATGGCCAACCTAAGAGCACGAGTTCTACGCACTTGTCTATTATTGAATTAGCCCTCAGTTACAACCCATAAATCAATACCGAGTACGTGAACCAAGCCTAGACTAAGAGGTAATCTACGGAATAATCACTAACTATTCCCTCCGGAACATTAGGTTTGGCCACAGGGTTCGTCACTATCCAATGTCAAAAAGTATGGGACATATTATAACTTTCGACCAAAAAAGTTTGTGTTAAAAAAACAAAGCGTAGGTACCGATTATTTTATAGTCTAAAAAAATGTACGTCCGATTAGTTATTTGGAGTAAGACCTAGGCTTATTACACTAGTCTTATTTTTCCCATCCATTATAATAAAAATAACCTTTGTAAAAACACATACTATCATTAAAAACCTTTACGTAATTTAATTGAGCAATACTTTGTTACGTACTATAGTACTTATTACTTAAACTACTCATACTAATGAATATTTAAGGCTTATCAGTTTCGCATTAACTTGAAAGGAGTTAGCCATACATAATTATTACCTTATCGAATTTACTAATCAGTACAATCATTATTTAATTACATTAGTAACTGTGTCCGCGTGAAAATGAGGTACATAAATATTGAAAGATATTCTTGCGATATAGAACTTTTTTTCTTTTTAATTCTTAAATTATTGTTTTATAATGTTTACTTATTCTCTTAATTTATTTAATTATCTTAAATTATTTCTCAAAATTTTCGAATTCTGCCGAGAGCACACGCCATATAATGACTATACGTAGTACGTCGGATGAATATTTCTGTATATATTAAAATTTCATCAATCAAATTCATAACTTTGCTTAGTAAAAGTAGTCTTAGTAGTAGTCTTAGTAAAAGTTATATGAAAATCTAACCAAACTTGTCTAAAAAGAGATCTTTACAAAGTAATAACGTCGAGTATAGTTTATATTATTGAATACAGTTGTAATTTGTATTATAAAATGACTAGCAAGTAGCCAACATCCACGGGGGACGGACGGTCACTACCACGCGATGACGTGTGCGCGGCAATGACCTTCGCCACAATGGACCGATACACACCGTGATGTGAATGAAAATTATTTTCTTACGAAAGTTTTTTATCAATCGGGCCTGTTATGTTTTTTTACGAATGGTTGGCCCGTTCTATACACTGTATGACGTCTTTCACAAATTGAACTATTCCGCTTTTTTACGAATGGCCCAATTCTATTTTTTTACAAGTGGGCCTATCCTATTTTTTGCAAACAGCCAACAGGTCTCTTCTTTTATCCGTTAGACTTTTCTGCTTAATCAGTTATCATGTGAAACTATAATACCGATTTTTATACAGGAGTTTGAACAGGTAGCCGTGAAATATACTAAATCCAACTTTAGACCCAATTAAAACTTAATACGCCCGCCAGTCGTGAATACAATACAACACTGCGGAGTAGTTTCGAAACTCCATATTTTTTGTTTATCTCGTCAAACTTTATACATTGCGAAATAACGTTTAGAAATGCAAATTATTACTTTGTTTTTGTGACTCTTTCGAAATTCGATCAGGTCATATATACAATATAATATATAAAATATTTTCTTTTAATTTTGACACTGGCAAAATAAGATATTTAATACATAAATAATAATAATATCAATCCTTATATTATGTCCCACTGCTAGGCACTTGTCTCCCTCCTCAAAATCAGGCGAGGAGGGTGTTGGGCCATAGTTCACCGATGCGCTGGCCCAATGCTGGTTGGTGAACGTTTCACTCCTTCACAGATTTAATCTCATCAGGCATACAGGTGAGCAAGCGATGGTCTCATGTTCAGGTGCCCAGAAAAAAATTGAAAAACCTATTTCAAGGCATCACAGGGGTTCGATCGTACGAACTCGGATCTCTCACTCAAGAGGCCGAATCCACACTCAGTAGACCATCTTCGTATATTTAATATTGTCGCTCATAAAAAAAGAAGAAATAAAAACGTAAGTGTAATCCTTGCTAAATTGTTTTCATTGTATTTTTAATTTTTTTTTTAAATATTTTAATTGTGAATTATGAGGAAGAATTCCAAATGCCAATTCGATGTTTTTTTTTTATCTTGGACTATATTTTTTTCTAGTGATAACATCAACACCACATCCACCGTAGTTAAGTCCTTTATCGAAAATAATGGATTCAATATAATATACTATGAATTATGAACTAGAGATAAAAGCTCTGAACTATTTACATAAAACTATGTTCACGAAAGACCTTCGTTTCTGAACAAGACATTCAGACAACAAAAGGAAAAAAAAAAACGTTAGATATCCCGTTTTATTTAGTTATTAATAATTATTATTTGGTTGACTTAGTTTACCTAGATGTTGTGCTCATTTTATTACTTGACGATGTAAAATGAACATAAATCAACTGTGTAGGATGCTTTGGAAACGTATCATAGTATTTTGAAGTCAACATAATATCCATTCATCAGTTGTCTGGTGACCATAAGAACAGGCTCTGCCTAGTTTGGGATAAGATGGTCGTGTATGAGTTGTCCCAACATATTATTACCTATTATTATTATTCTAATTTACTGATGTTCTGATGAAGATCTTTGGTGATGTGTAACGGAATTATTTAACAAATGACAGCAAATCTACCGTGGTTGCTTTCAATTTCATATATAATTTGTATTATTTACACCGTAGACGGAGTATTTACACAATTCAAAATTATTATTCAATATTTATAATTCAATATTTTTATTACTTTTTATTTTTTGACGTCGGTTTTTTTTTAAATTTAATTTTACTAAGAACTAATAAACGTCATCATGGAATTTCAAGATTTAGAGTCAATGTAGAGTCTCCATACATTTTAAATTTAATAAATATACAAACCGGTGAAGGAAACATCGTGAGGAAACCTGCATACCTGATGAGATTAAAAGTCTTTGACGGTGTTTGAAGTTCACCAACCCGCATTGGGCCAGCCCATCGGTAAACTATGGCCCAAAACACCCTTCTCGCCCGATTTCGAGGAGAGACCCGTGCCCAGCAGTGGGACATATAAGGGTTTATAGCTTGTAAAAAAAATTGAACGAAAAATTTTTCGTATTTAAAAGATTTAGAATCTGTAAAAATCTTTTATACTACCTACTTTTAAAAAATGTGTCATGAATCACAATGTTTGCCGACAATGAATACCTAAAATACTGAACTAAATTTAATTATTTTTTTTACACTGCGCAGTTTGTATAAAGTATAGTTTCAATGGATGGCGCTGTTATCTGTACCAGGAGACATCTGGCCGAGCCACAATAAATGCTGAAATATAAGAATATAGCGTCTACAAAATAAAGATCATTTTAATTTAAATATACGTATATATTTACAACACATTGTACATGTAATTATCGGGAAAGATGCAGACTCGATGAAGCACTAAAGTATTTAAATGACTCTCAGATTTAGTTAAGTATGCACATCGCACACCGTCTCGTATGATTATTGAATATTAAATAGACTATGTAATATTGTTTGAGGCAGAATATTCAACGACACACGTCATCGAGACGAATTTTATTTACTTATCAATATAGATTGATAATGAAGCATTTATTTATTAACCCATTATTGCTCACAGACGTCTTTACAAACATTAGATAGCAGGACATCATGGCCGCTTTATGGAAATAAGAGGAATTAGCACTTCGGACGGATAACGCCATGTCACCATGAGACAGACCTGTTACTAAGCGCCGTTCTGAGACAACTGAAAATACATTTCACTCCAAGTCTCTTTTGTTGATGTGCGATGCTATCGTCTGTTCTATCATTTATCTTTACCCAGGGTTTTAGGGTGGAAAGATTTATTATTATCATGGAGTTTCACTATGTTATTATTTGTCTATGAATTCAGATGAAGTTGTTAAAGACACTAAGGACAGCACCATAGAACCTACTTTGGAATAAAAATTGTCTACAAATATTTTAATAAAGTAAAAAAATACAAGAACAATTTAAGTCCTTTTTAATTAACCGTATAATGTCAACACCGTCGTAAGGAAAATATTAAAAAGCTGTTTTAGTTAATTGCAACATTTTCCATATTATATTTGTATATAGCAGTATACTATAGATATATAATATCTTACACGTTGACATTGTACGGTTCATTAAAAATGACGATTAAATTGTTGTTTGATATTTGCAAACAAGATATTAAAGCGCTAAGCGAAAAAACTTACATAAAGGTGTAATAAGGAAATATATTAAATTGTAATAAAAATATACATTTATATTTATCCTATTTAGTGTTGAGGTAGAGGTTATTATGCAACTTAAACTTGGTTTATAAAAGCTTTTATCGTTAGCAACAGAACCAATAAAACTTTAAATAAATTTGAATATGTCACACGTAATAAATACATAATATATTTTTATAGTTAACTATTATGCAAGTTTATATATGAGAAAATAGTAGCAAGCAACCTCACAAGCAACAAACAGTGACAATAACTAAATTAGCGCGCAAATCGAATATGACATATCCCTGCGAGATATTGAATATATTGATCAGCCACATGGCCATTGCATCAAGGTATTCTGCCTGAGTTCGATCGTTCTCAGATCTTCTCGAACATTCTACGAGTACGAGTACGAGTAAATTATATTACTTAGCCACTTGATCATTCTTATCCTCTTGTTCGAATCAGATTACTCATTCAAACTTCTAACAAACAATAAGTGATGCTGAACTTCTGGTAACACAACTCAATACAAAGGCGAGGAGTGTCAGTAGATTTTCATATTGTTTTCTAATGTTTACGCGAATTTCACTCATTATAATAAAACAATTTTTTACGGATTTTATCGCGGTAAAATCCGTAAAAAATTGTTTTATTATAGTAGATTTTCATTTATAGACCATAAGGAAACTCGCTATCGCTGCTTATATCGATAACCAATGGTAAAAATACACCGCGCACGAGCACTTGAACCGAGATTATATTTGACGTAGGTGTTCTTTTGACGCACAAAAACCACTCGTTCAAAAACATTATGAAACTCCTGAATCCTGAATTACGTATGAAGACTAGCTTTTGCCCGCGGCTTCGCTAGCGTTAATGTGTAAAATGTGTAAAATAATATATGTGTATAAAATATGTATATATATGTATGTATAAAATCTGTTCAGTAGTTTTTGCGTGAAATAGTAACGAACATTCATGATTACAAACTTTCTAAAATATGTTTGCACTAAATGGCAATTCTTATTTTGCCGACGTTTAAAGGAGGCCGGTCTGCCGTGAGCCGTCTGAAGTCTGAACTCTGAGTGATGTTAGTATTATCAGAGACATTCCATTGCGATGACTGTTTCGCTAACCAACTTCACAATTTTATGTTTTCCTTAAAGGTGTCTCGTTCTTTAATATATTTGTATTTAGATTATGGCACAAAAAGTATTAATAAACTTAAAAACTGGATAGTAAACAACCAGTTACGAGAGTCAAGGATTAATATTTAATGTTTTACGGTAGCATGTATGGCTGCATAAAATTGCAATAAAAGACCGCATGTGTCCATTTAAATATGGTAAGGTTTTGGATGCATCAACAGGTAGCTCGTATATTTTACTGATTTCACCGGGCTCAAAATTGAAAAAAAGTCTTTATTCTAAAATGACCATATGCTCCTTGAAATAACCTATAACTTTTCTAAATACCTACCTAATAGTGCTATCAATTGCAGAAATAATTTTTCAAATTTGACTGGCAGTTTAGGAATTAGTGCGTTGGAACAAACTCCCCAGTATTATTGTATTACTATTTCATCATCAGCCTCTATCCGTCCACTGCTGAACATAGGCCTCGTTCAATGAACGCCAAGACGGCCGACCCCTTGCCACTCGCATCCACAGATCGTATTACTATTAATACTATAGATTAAATAGCCTTGTACTTGTTGAAAAATGCTCTGGGTGTATGTAATTCAACTTGAACTGGTACTTTTCTTTCCGGAACAAAACAGTTTTTGGTAGAAAACATAGGTATGCAGATTCCCACAAAGTATCCCCCAAACCGTATTTCCGACTATGCGTAATTCCAGCTTATTTAGTCACGCAGACAGTACCTTTGAAATAAAGGTATTGTCATTTACAAGCATACGAAAGTGTTTTATTTTTAGGAGCGATGGGCGGGCACCCACTTGAGGTTGGGTGGCGACTGTTACAGACAACGATAAAGGACATGCCACGTGATAGGGTTCCTCTTACGTAGCTCGTAAGACTTGTCTATAGTTATTATATAAATAAACATAATATAGTGTAAGATTCGTATAGATTTAAGGAGAGGGATAAAATCTATGACCTTATAGATTTTAATACATTGTCTTCAACACTGGACGTATTTCGGTGGAAGGGCTGCACCCATCCTAAATAGCATAGTAATTTTGTGTATGGCATTTGTAACTAATTTAAAATGTTTAACTGAGGTTAAAAGTAGTTACAGATTGAGGAGGGTTGAATCGTCTAATATCGATATTTGTAATTTTAAAATACAGCCTCACCAAACATATTGTTCGCTAGTAAAAGTCTATACAGCTTGGCAAAAAAGAGTATAACGTGGTGACAAGTGGAACTACATATTTTACAAAATGGAAACTTATGATGTTAACAATACTTGGCCGACGAATACTAGATTTCGAGTAACGTTTAGTGTTCACATTTAATTTTAACGATTTGATTAAATTCTGTTACTGATTTTCCATACTATGATGAGACCTAAGTGAAAGTGGCGCCCTCATTTTTTCCATACTCTTTTTTGCCAAGCTGTAAATGAATTTAATAAATATTTTAATGTAACTAATCTTACTCTTTGTTAATAGACGTACGAGAATTAAAGTTCCAGACTTTATTAACGTCAGATATTATTGACATTGCGTCTGCTACAAAGTAACCAAACCGAATTTAATATTGCATGACATTTCAGATTGAACAACCCGGATAGGTATTCTATAAACCTGTAATATCATAGGTCACGGACGTATACTTGGTATAGCAATTATGGCAAATAGAAAAGAGATTTGAAAATAAAGTTACGTCAAATTATATCTGCAACTTGAGATTAATTCAATTATACATTTACTTTATTTGTCTTTACTATATTTTTTTACCTTTAACCTGACCGCTGTTCAGAAATATTGTCGTTTTATTATGTTAAGTGCATTTGGCAAGAATTTTATAATTACAACACTGGGCTGTTTGCTACCTAAAAGGACGAGGTCGGCTCATTCCACTTATTTACTTGTCTAATTTCGGAAGCATTCGGTCTTCTAGTGACATAGTCTGAGCTCTCTGAAACACTCATTTTTAATTTTAGAAATGTACAGAAAGTCGTTCTGTTTAGTTATAATGTACAAGGACTTAAATAAGGTGGTCTTTCAATTGCCTGTATGTTATGATCGTTTTGTAGTAATGACTTCCATCGATTCATCAGTTTTTCTTGTCTGCCTCACCATGCTTTGACAACGGCAAAACTTTTCTTTCGCTGGGGAAATCCTTATGATACCCCGGGCTCAGGGAGCCCGGTGGTTATGTTGGACTCTCTCCCTAACTAAAACCCCAGCGGCAACGGCAAACCTACGAAAATTATATTAAAGCGCTGTGGACCACTGACTTACTGATCTCGTCAATAAATGTTTTTCTTGTCTTTATATTAAACATTTTGTATAAAGTAAAAAATCAACTTTCTCAGAAACCAAAAATATTTAGCAACGAAACTAAACCATAGCGAGATGCTTAATTGAGATTTTATGCATTTAAGCACATAAAATAAACCGCTTCTCATGAATCGTTTGAAAGTGATAGTTTGATTCTATTGAACGTAATTATTACATCATCCATAAATTCTCGTTTCAAGTCAACGTTCTATAAAGCTGGGTTCACATTCAATCATTTTAGGTAACCTGTTTTATGCACCTGTTTTATGTCTGCAAGATCTATAGAAACAAAGTAATACAACTAGAGGTGTTGCCCTGGATGGGGGCACTCCCCCAGCAAATTTTGACCCAGGGCCTCTCTTCCTGAGGATGCCCAAAAAATATATTTTATTCTTACACTTGTTGGGGCACCTAACTCCAGCCCTTGTATCTTTCATACTATTAATATGGAGGGAGCTATATCCCTGAATATATAATATATAGGTGATACATTTGGACAATGTTTTAACGAGTAACCTGACATCAGATGTGATACTAAAGTATGATAAGCGAAAACTACGTATCTCAAGCTTTAGATTTCACATCTTTTATAATCGTCCATCAGATGACTGTTGAAACTCGTTCGCAAACTGAGGATGGATTACATGTACCAACAGTACTCCGTAGACAATGGAGTTGTGTAATATCAACAAACAGAACGTATAGACACTTTCGTTTTTATTTTCACTTAATAGTTATTTGTTTTGGTGCTTTTATAAAGTTAATAGACCATGTTCATGTACGTGTCCCATTTTTTTCGGGAAAATTTGTTATCTGAACAAGATAAAAAGAAGTAAGTTTGTATATTAGTTTTAAATTGTTTTAGGGAATATTACTAACTATAAAGGCATGGACGCCGGCGAGGGCCAATTAACTAAAACATTGTTTTTTGTGTTGTTAAATGAAAAAAAAAAGAGATTAAATCTATCAACCCCAAATCGACTCATCTTCCGCTTACAAAACCTGGTTCAACGGCTCTCTGTAATATCTCCTATTGTAACCAGCCACTACATATTAATGTTTTTAATCCTAACGCCATGTAGGTAGAAGTTATATTTTTTAGATGTATTTTCTGGAATAAACGCGTATTTTTTTACTGTAATATGTTTTGTTGTATTTTTCAAAGACTTGAAGAGAAGGTTAAAAGAGAGTTGAGAAGTTTGTTATAATAATTGTGAAAAGAAAAAATAAACTGATTACGACGAGTCATAAACTTAAATTTCATAATATAAAACCAAATCAACTCAAAATATCTTTATTTCGTAGGTTCATACACTTGAAATACGTTAAAAATCATAAAAAAAAAAAGAAATTAAAATTAGGTGTAAAAAGAACCTACGGCAATATCAAACTCTACTACAAACATAAATAATCTTTTGGGATCATAGAAAAAAAAAAGTAATAATGGCTGAAAGATAAATGCAACAATAATGGCGGGATCTGTATAAAAGAAAAAGTAATAATCCAAACAATAGTGCAGATACAGAGCCCATTCAGTATAACCAGGCAGAGTATGACGTACATCGGAATGTTATTGCACTAAGCTATGTTCTTCACCGTGAGTAAAAAGCCACATCCGCATCGATAGTACGAGATTGCGATGAAAAACCGGAAAGGAGTGGAAATGTTACGATGTTTCGAAGTGCTAATTATGGTTATGCATAAGATATAGAAAGCTTTAGAAAGGAATGGCGCGTGACCCGCAGACGGCGAGGTGAGCGGCGCTTGCAACACGAGGAACTGACGGCCTTCGCTGTCAACCTATTAATTGCACCGGCCTGGTACCTATCGATTTTTATCGATATTTTGTGTTATAGTTACCGGTTATCGTTTTAGCTGTTTTAAGTTTTTACGATTATAATTTTCATTCCCTAGTTTTCCTTCAAAGGCTTTGTTGTCTAGCTCCATAAAAGACCATTCTTTCGATCATTTATTACCTTACGTGGTTTATTGGTTACTAAGTTCATTTAGATAGTTATTTTAATAGCTTAATGGTCATGTCGTGGTCATGTCCTTCATCGGTATAGAATATCCTTGCTAATTTTATTAGCTGAAAATTTGAAAATGTTATCTTGAAAACACTTTCACCTTCATAATATTAGTTTGAAGTCAGTGTTTAATAATAAATTCAATTGTTCTACTGTAAGTCGCCCCTCATCATCATCATCAGCCTCTATCCGTCCACTGCTGAACATAGGCCTTCCTCAATGAACGCCAACACGGCCGGTCCCTCGCCGCTCTCATCCAGCACGGACTGGCCACCGCACAGAGATCGTCTTCCCACCTAGTTTTTGGTTATGGCCAACCAACACTTCGTCTACCGAAACGCCTCCACTCTAGTCGCCCCTATAACGAATAAATTCAAACTATAATGAGGTGTCAATCGATTCGTCTCGATTGCATTAGTGCTTTAAGTGTTTTGAGGTCACATGCCCAAATAAAATTGCACAGGCTGCGTCACTTTCTTCACTCAGATCAATTAATGATAACGCGTAATCTGGAGTTGAATAGTTGTATCTGATAATTTTAAAATATTAGTTTATATTTAAATAATATTTTCATTGGTTATATTAAGAATATTAGCAAAGGATGTAAATAATATGTTTTTGACAGGATGTTTCTGCCGGAACGATCTTGCCTGAACTTTAGGTACCTACATATTTATATTTCTGTATCCTTTATGAAATGAGTTGTGTTCAAGTACGTTTAATGTCAACAAATGACATTATATAAAATAAAACAATGTTAAAACATTGAAATGTGTTAAATATGATATACGCTTAAAACAGCTACGACCTCCAAACGTCCTGGACCGTATCGCTTAAAATGATCTGCGTTTCATATTCATTGTATGGTAAAGTGTATAGGATACGGGACATCCTTTACTATAAAAAATTAGACTATAGATTTACTGTATTTGTATATAACTTTTATTCAATTGGCTGTTTTTATAGGTAATTTCCCACAGTTTTTTACTTATCTATTTGCAGCAATATAAAGTAGTTTCATGATTTTCATCTCGGTGAATGACGCATACTAACATTTATAATTGAAACCAGTGTCGTACCTACCAGGTCCTACCAACACTATGAACGAAATTTAAATGATGAACTCACTCGAACATGACCGGAACGATATATTTTAGGAGGGCGTGTGCTAGTTCCCCTTGTCAGTTGACGAGTACATCGATCTAATTTAACGCACAGATTATATGTAATATTCATTTTTTAGGGAAATATTATCTGAATCTAATGTCAAAATCTGTAATCTGCTGAATTGAGATTTAATTTTTTAATTTTAAAAGAGACTATAAAAAACTCAAATGTAAATTTGAATTTAGAATCAATCTGTTACACGTATAAATTATTATGTACTATGCAGAGTTGAATACGAGTAACATGTTGTGTGCGTAACTCCGATAAAATTAGAAACATATAAATAAAGTTGAGGTGTACTAGCGTCAATGGACGTTCAACGTGGTGCCGTTGACTGATCTGTGAATAATCATGACCTAATTAAAGTTTCGCCCGGGATCTGTGACGCAGCTGTCTTATCACACCATCTGAATAAACAATCGTGTTTGGTTCGAGGATGTGCATATTACAAGGTAAAGATGATTCAAAGCAAAGTCTTCATTTGGGTTTTTCTAGAGAAGCCCTTTTCAATATTATCCTGTTATCTATCCGTTTTCAATGTTGTCTTTATAGGTTCGTCATAGTCCCATTGGTGCTTTTAAAACGCCAAAACCATAGATTAGTCTGTTAGTAACATCTGATCTATTTAGTGGGGTTTAAAGGCATTAATTAATTCGGTATCGTACATTTGCGGTCTTTTAACAATCGTCAGATATTGTAGTGTCATTGTTTCTATTAAAAACTGTACCCGTTAACATAGAATAGGAATAGAAAATTCCAAATACCTGGGCTGCATGGTAACAGATACTAATAGCAGAGGAGGAAATTAAATTTCGCGTTTAGGGTGCTCTAAGATGTGCAGCGGCTCTCCAAAAAGTGTTAATGTCCAAAATTATGCGTCGGTCCAAAATGTCCAAAACTGAAATACGCGTCTACAAGACTATAATATTCCTCTACAAGACTAAAATAGGTCAGATGATAATCAGACCGATTCTTATGTATGGAATCGTGGACACTGACGCGGAGAGAAGAGAACAAGCTTCTTGTTGCGGAGCGAAGAATATTTCGTAACATTTTGGGACCAGTCAAGAGGGAAGATGGCAGCTGGAGAATACGGAAGAACCAAGACCTTGAAGATGCCCGGCTGCATGGGTACCACCATCTTGCTTGTTTAGAGAAGGGCAAGACAGGCAGTGTAATTACTGGCACCGAGACTTAACATCTTATGTCTCAGAATAGGCATCACAGATGAGTTGCCTGGGCTCGTTCCAGGTAAACATAATATGGTGGCCGAGCCCAAGATTATAGGAGAACCAATATAATATAAAGCCGAATCAACCCCTGGAAGGACGAAGTAATGAAAGAGAAAGACCTACGCGCCCTGGGTTCCGTAAGCTGGGAGGAGATCACACAAGACAGGGCGCGGTGGCGCCATCTCGTATCGGAGGCCAAGATCCGCTTCGGGTCGTTGTCTGCGTTGAGCCAGCGGAGTAAGTAAGTATTAACATAGAATGTAAACCACATTAAAAGTACCTTTGTCTTGGTTTGATTCCTCTTTGGTTAGGCAATTAGATGGAAGAACTACCAAGTTTAGACTTACGAGAAACTTCGATCTCAATTGAATATTGTCAAATAAAGGATTTTCAACAACACTCGACGAGACTGGGCGCGTAATATTTTAGTCATTCGCGATAACCAATGTGCGTATTACAAAAAAAATATAATATAATTTAGAACAGCAGTATTTTATCATCATATACCTACTTATAGAAAAATTCTATACATACGCTCACCCTTATAAGGCTCTATGTTTAATTTATACATATTTATAACATTTTATAAACGTGATCGTAACAGTGTAGTTATAATATTGTAATAATGGATAAATATGTCGATTGAATAAGCACACGTGGCACATACATACCGTTGTTAGAACTACATTTTTGTTTATGATTCACTTATGACATAGGGCCGATTAGCAAATAGCAACAGTGTCAAAGAGCAAAATGATAGGCGACGCGTGCACTTCAAGTATTATTTAATAATACTAATGTTGTATTGTTTTCTAATGTTTATCCGAATTTCACTCAATATAATGAAACAACTTTTACGGATTTTATCGCGGTTTATTAAGATTTTTACAAACCCGACGTTTCGGATACTTTACAGCAATCATGGTCATGCGAAAAAATCCATAAAAAGTTGTTTCATTATATTAATAATGTATCTCGATATAATTTAATTGATGACTTATTTAACAAAGAAATTGATAAATTTATGAATGAACTTCGAATTTTTGTGACTTCACATACCTACGTCCGATGTGTTGATAGTCTCATAATTAGGACGGTCATATTATTATGTTACGTGGTTCTTTGGCGTCAATCCACAAACTAAACTAATCCATTTAACTAAATCTGAGTTCAGGCTAATTCTATGCCAAACCGGAGCTAGACAGTAGTCGTTTTTAACCGACTTCAAAAAGGAGGAGGTTATCAATTCGTCGGAATCTTTTTTTTCTTTTTTTTTTATGTATGTTACCTGATTACTCGAAGATGGCTAGACCGATTTGAAAAATTATTTTTTTGTTCTAAATGGTCCCATGATAAGGAAACCAGGATCTGATGATGTCATCCCAGAGAAATCGAGGGGAACTTTCGAAAATCATAGGGGCGACTAGTGCGTTTGATCTTTTTTTTATAAAGTCGATCTGATGCTGGAGCCGAAAGACAATCGAGGGAACTCCTCGACGATTTACATCAGTAACCTTGTTGCAGTGGGCTTGATTAATTTGTAATGATGAGAACTTTACACCTAGATGTGTTGTGACTTAATGACAAGGGTCTGATGATGAAGACTATATATTATAACTGAATTATTTAATGAATAGCAGCAAATCTGCCATGATTGCTTTCAATTACATGTAAGTATATCATTTCGGTTTTTTCATATTTTGTTATGTAATGATTTAAACCCTTTCTACGTTCATCTCATTAATACAGCGCTATCTAATCTGAGCAACGCGTTTAATAGTTCTACCCATATTTCAGACAAATAAAATCAGTTATCGAATTTTGAAATCATAAAAATTAAGAAATAAAAAATTTTTAAACAAAAATTAAAACCGACTTCAAAATTAAAAAAAAAAACTAAAAAGTAATAAAATAATTTCCTTAATCTTTGTGCCTACAATTTATAATCAACTTGTTCTTCTACTAATATACAATCTTTGCATTTACCACGTCATTATTGTTACTTTTGGAGTCGGTGTCAGCCAAGGTAGGTAGGGAGGTAGGTACATCAACGAATACGACACCGGCTTCAAGGAAATATTTTATTACTTTTTAGTTTTTTTTTAATTTTGAAGTCGGTTTTAATTTTTGTTTAAAAATTTTTTATAGCTAAAGTTATCTGAAGCTAAGGTAGCCGAAATTCTATAATCACGTCACGGTCAATCGGTCACGGATACGAATGAGTGTTTAATTTATTATATAAATTATGGTTTATTCTATAATTTGTTTAATAATAAGTATCTACGGCCAAATGAGATGGAAATCTTGATTAATAAACATAGAAGATACATCATCGTATTTGATGTTCTTTAAATATATTTTTTTAAATTATACGGTGGATGGTAAAGATACTGGCAGCCGTAAATTAAGTTACGTAATACGTAATTAATACTCTTTTACTTTTTTATTTTGCCTAGGTTATATAAAAATGCCATAAATAAAAACACTAATAGGAAGCAAAATGGACAGTGTTTACAGCTAGTCGTACTTTACCATTAAATAGGATGCTTTTGGCTGGCCCATTTCATCACCATATTTACCTGAAAGTAATAAACAGTGGGTGAGTCAAAAATAACATGCGAATGCAAGCAAGCTTGCGTATGAATATTTACGATAGCTAAACTATACACAAAAGCTGAATCATCATCATCGTCCATTGCTGACCTCCATCAACGAACGTTACGATGGTATTATGAAATAATATATCAATAGTTAAAATTAATTTTGTTTTTAAAAAGTAGGTATTATTAAAACATACATTTGTAAGAGGTAGTGCCATACTGCTTTGCAGCCGAATTTGGCCGGCACGACCGTGATGCTACCTCTCGCTCACATAATACCGGCGTTTGTGAGTTACCGGTGGCCCATTGGGGCGATATGGAAAAGAAGGGCAACGCATCTGCATAACTTTGGTTGTGCGGATGTTTATGGGCGTCGGTAGTCACCATAGGGCTCCAACTGCTTGGTTGTCTCCCTATGACATAAAATAATACAACATCCGAATTGGGAACCTCCTCCTTTTTTAGAAGTCGGTTAAAAAATATATATATTAATAATAAATAAAATCTACAGGTACATCGGTCAATATCTTTTTTTCTAAAATACCAAAGAATATAACTTAGTTAAATGACGAAAATTATTACATTAACATATTTATATGATAGATGAGGCGTTGACGTCTGCTCCTGATGGTTGCAGACTGAAGAAAAGATTAAAAATACTGGTTCTGTGGAAGATAGCCTTTGATAATGGTATAAGTATTGATAGATGTATTTTCGTATGATATTTAGATATTGATAAATTATGCTTGTACGCTGACGTGGTTAGAGGGTCCCGAAAAATCATCGACCAAAATCATTCCCTAATGGAATATTTAAGAGCTTGATAGGTATATCAATTATTTCACTAATAACAGCCTTTGATAAAAAATATTTTCATTGAAAAAACCTTATTATAGAATCCAAATTACAGATATTCGCTTTTCAGTTTTTTTTATGTTAGTTGGATAGGCAAACTGGCAAACGTACCACCTGGTGGTAAGTGGTCGACGTCGCCCATGAACATAAACTAGTAGGTATACCTGGAACGAGCCCAGGCAACTCATTTATGTGTTGCCTATCGTGAGACATAAGATGTTAAATCTCGGTGCCAGTAATTACACTGCCTGTCTTGCCCTTCTTTCCGAAACACAGCAAAGCTGTTTCACGGGAGACACAAGCAAGATGGTGGTACCCATGCAGCCGGGAGCGCGGCACAG
This sequence comes from Helleia helle, assembly GCA_963853865.1. NCBI lineage: Eukaryota > Metazoa > Arthropoda > Insecta > Lepidoptera > Lycaenidae > Helleia > Helleia helle. Next base: position 27,540,419 of record OY971414.1, read on the forward strand.
CGCTTCTCTCCCACCGGCAAAGTTTTCAGTTTGAGATTTGTGATATTTTATATTACTTAACTAACTATTTAGCTGCTGTATTACAGAAAGAACATTCCTTTTACATTCTCCAGTGCGAGGACATTGACTTCTTTTGTAATGTCTCAATATTACGCGATTCGTAAATTGATGAAAGGAGAATGGTTCTTACTTTCCCTCTCAAGTCTTCAATAGCTTAAGAACGAACTATGTAATAAGAAATAATATCTTCTTATAATTAATATGAAATATCTTCTTGTCTGTCAGAATTTCGTGAGTTTTAGTTGGAAAATAGAGTAAATCTGAATTTCAAATGAACCTATTTTTACACAAGACAGGATCAAATATGTAAAGTTAACGCGAAGCGATCACAATATCTTCCCCATCTAATTATGTAGACGAGTGAACCGGGGAAAGTCAACATTAATCATGTTAATCTTGGCTTTCTTAACGTGACGTAACCGATCTTTCCGAATGTATAACGATGGTCTCAGCGACACGAAGTGGGCGATGGTACAAAGGCATTGACTCGCCTGCCCGTAATAACAATTCCGCGAATTGCTATGCCAACACAGATAGAGAGCAAACTGTCGTTAAATAAATTGCCCCTGTTCAACTTATTGGCCCAATCAGAAATCTCCAGACTAAACTGAATTGTTTGGACTGGTGTTAGAAATCTAGATCAGTTACATTCAAATTATATGGTGATAAAATACATCGGAATATTTTTGATATAAAGTAAATGGTCTTACATGAAATCTAGGAGGTCAATATAACAACACAACTGATAATAAAGTTTTAAGTCGAAATTACTATTAATTGTACAAACTAAATAAAATTGTTTGGACTAAGAAAACAAAATTGTACTCTTCTAAATGTATATAATTAAGCAATTTATGCATAAATATTATAGTAGAGTAATAATTTACATAAATAGACGATCCCGAAATAAAACCTCCATAGACAAGACTCATTTTCAAAAACCACGACTAAAATAACTATACCCCCTTCTTTATATGTAACATAGTATGATCCCTTCTGTACCTAGATGGTTAACTAAACAAGTTTTCAACTAAAACCAACCACCACTAACCATGATAGCTGACATCAAAAAGCATACAAAAGCAAAACTACTTTAAAATGTAATTACGATCTCGTATATTTCGATTTGAGGAGAAAATCTTTACCAAGTCCGAGTTTATTGTGGCCATTTTATAAAAACGTTGACCCATTTGCATGAGGCGCACTTCGGTCCTTGAATACCAGTAATTACTTGTGGAGGCCTTTCACATTCCGAGTGTTATTGTAGCATTGTAGAAATATAGAAATGTGAGGAATATGCAATGGAAAACGATAAATCGGTTGGAGATAAGGCATATTCGCATTTTATACGTTCCACAATATGATGAGTACGGTCCGCAAAGAATCTCGTTTCATTTATACGATCTATTTTTTAAGGAAAATTGTTAAATATTGGTCACCATTGGAAAGTTTTGTCAAATCTCAAAATATTTCTTTTAATAAACTACACATCGCTTCAAAGACTTCATCACATACACTACATGTTCCGCCTCAAAATCAAAATATAAACTTTCCTGTGAAATTAATAGCAGTAGTAACAAGTGCAAGAATATATCCAATCCAACAGGTATTTCCGGAGATGAGTGTGTTTAAACAAACAGACTTCAGCTTTATAACAATAGTTAACGTAGATTATATGGGCACTTCATATTTTAGGGAAAATATAAATATACCTTTTGGGTTTTAACGGAAAAGACTTTTCATAATACTATGTGGAGGTGGCGTCGGTCCCTTGGGACACTGACTAGCCGTTGAGGTTCCCTGTTTGCTCATTAGATCCGGGGCACCTTACCAAAGGCGGCATTGGTGGCACTCGCCGGGTTATAGTGGGTAGAGCTGCGTCCACTTACCAGATTTCGGCCGCAGCGAGTCCCACATACCCGCCTGGGGAGACCCACTCTCCCGCGTGATGCCTCAGACCATTTCCCGGCGTTAAAGAAAAATAAACGATGAACGTACTGTGATATAGCTCAATTTTATCGCGAATTATAATTAATTTAGGCCTCTCAATATAAACGAGACGGTTCATGTTTAGATTGCTGCCGATCGATTGTTTAGACTCTTCAAAATAACGCCCAGACGTCTAACCCCCACTTGTATCCAAGGAGGAAAAAACAAAATGGTAAACGTGCGTGAAGAAATAAAGTTATGAGGTTGCGTAACGAAGTGTAAAGGGTTTTTTAACTTTATTCTTATTACAATTTATTTTCGCAATTCTTCTTAAAAATCTTAATATAAAATTTTTCCGTCATTCTCTACAACAGTTGAGCTAAAAGAAATGTTATTAGGGACCATCTCAATGAAGTCACACGATACATGATAATGGACTGTCCGTCATCTGTTAACAGGCTATCTCATTGTTATAAGGAGTCGTGTCATCACTATACCCTACTCTACGCCCACACTTTTTATACAAGGTACAGATAAACCAGCATGGATAAAAATAGACTAATGTAAAGCCAGACGTATTAGGTATATTTTCATCATCAGCAGTCAAGGAGGGTGGGGAAGTACCGGTGGGAGGGAAGCGCTGTGCCGCGCTCCCGGCTGCGTGGGTACCACCACCTTGCTTGTTTCTCCCGTGAAACAGCTTTGCTGTGTTTCGGAGAGAAGGGCAAGACAGGCAGTGTAATTACTGGCACCGAGACTTAACATCTTATGTCTCAGGATAGGCAACACATAAATGAGTGAAAGTGAAAAAAGAAAAATGACTGAAATCTATATTAGTTAGTTTTTTGGGACTTTATTACCGTGCGCTCTATCAATAAGCCTTGTTACAGCAGATTAAACAACATCCTATACTAATACTTAAAAAATCCATTAATTTTGATAAAAAATTTAAAACCCACTTCCGAAAATATTTTTTGTGTATTTATCGCGTATATATGAATTCATAGAACTTATTTAATTTAAAACGGAATTTACGTATTCTTTTCTATTTATGTAAATCGATTTTTTGTTTATTACATATTAGCAACGCCCCGTGGTTTCACCCGCGTACTTCCCATTTTCGTTGGGAGTACAGGGATAATTTTTAGCCTATATGTTATTTTGATGTATAAGCTATATTATTGTAAAATGTCATTAAAATCCATTAAGTAACATTTTCATTCATTCATCATTCATTGTTCATTCAAGTAAGTTTTTGCATGAAAGAGTAACAAACATCCATACATTCTTACAAACTTTCGCGATTATGATATTTATAGGATTGTACCAGCTTTTAGTTAGTTAAGTTGTATGTAAAAGATCTTGTAAAACAAAAACACAAATGGTTTTGAAGGTATAAAATATAAACATATTTAATTTAGAGAAATTAAACAGCATTCGTTTCTTCCTAAGACTGGACGATACTACCTTGTCAGTATTTGAAGCTATGTCAGCTACTGCCTCTAGACTATATGCTATAAGTAATAATGATAAGTATTTGACGCACTGGTTTTATCTATAAACCCCAGCAGCTTGCCGTGGGCGTCTGGGCGGGCGGAACGCCTACGTTTATACGCTATCGATCGGAGCTTCGCAATTCGCATCGTCTATGCAACACTTGTTACATCTCGTTACTAAGGCCTTTAAGCGCTAATAAAACTAATTAGTCCTGAATATAGGTATTTAGGACTTTATGGTTATCATCAATCATGTGTGCTGTGGTGGTGGTTGGTTTGACACTAATAACATAGAGCAGTTGTAGAGTTAGCTCGTACGCGAATTATTAAAGCAATACACATAGAATCCAATATTAGGTATCTTTGAATCAATTTTTAGATAATATACTTCATCATCATCAACATCATCATTATCTGCCTCTAACCGTCCACTGCTGAACATAGGCCTCCCTCAATGAACGCCAAGACGGCCGATCCCTTGCCACTCGCATCCAACACGGCCACCGCACGGAGATCGTCTTCCCACCTGGTTAATAATATCCATAAGATATTTTTATTTGCACAATAGTGAGATTGACGTAAAGTTCGCTTCGCATAGGTAGTAGGTACATTTTTTTTTTTTCGCAGGGAAATCCTTATGGATGCAGCCAGGACCTTCGGGTAGATCCTGACCCAATGTGGGACTCGCACCTGGGAGTGCCCACCCTAACTAAAACCACTGCGAGCGCCTTCAGCCGCTTTTTGAGGGTCCCGGATATGCAGGCAACGGACAGGATCACCTCAGCGACAGGCAGGCCCCGGCGAAGGCCAGACTACTCCTCGTAGGGGGGAACTGCCCGGCCGCTACTAAGCAGTTACGCATTAAATAGCGCCTCTTACGCACCTCCGTTCGTCGCCTGCGGGAGGAGGCCTCGTCGGTGGCCTCCTCTCTCACCCGCCCGTCAGCCTCCTTCTGGGACATTACTGCCTCGCAGAAGTAGACCATCGCCGTCCAGGACTCGTCGTCACCGAGCATCGCAGTGATGACGCTCGGCAGAGACAAGTCCCCTCCGATGACTGATGTCATACTGTGACGCAGCGCCGCCCATCTCGGGCACACCTCGAGTGTGTGCTGGGCCGAGTCCACCGCCGCGCCACAATCGTGACACACTGTCAACGGCTCCCTGCGGGCCGTCCGGCACAGGTACTCACCAAAGCAACCATGCCCGGTGAGCACCTGTGTCAGACGGAAGGTGAGGGGTTTGCGCTTACGGCGCATCCACCGCTCAAGGACCGGACGCAGAGCAACCGTCAGGTTTTTGCCATACGGCTGCTGCGCCAGGTCCTCCCCCCACCTCAGCATTAACGCCTCTTGCCCTAGTCGGCGAACCCGCAGGATCCCGTCCAGCGAAAGGCTCTCACCCAGACACCTCCTATCCGAGACATAGGAGTGCATCTCGGCAAGAACCTCCGCCACGAGCTCCCACGGGGGGTCACCGGCTAGGGCAGTGGCTGCTGCCCACGAAACCGTACGGTACCCCCGGATCGCTCTTACCGCGATGACCCGCTGCGCCGATGGTGCACCGTACGTCGCCATACTACGGCAGACTCCGGAGTATAGCTGCCTGCAGGCGGCGCTGGGTCCTCCGAGGTTCGGGAGGAGTCTGCCCAGTGCACTTGCCACCTTCGTGACCTTCGGTCCCAACATGGAGAAATGTGGGCCGATGGTCCACCCTCCGTCAAGGATGAGCCCCAGATATTTGATATGGGGGCTCATCCTGACCCTCACCCCTCCAACCTGAAGGGTGGCCCCCGGTGGGGATCCTTTCCGCCCGGTCCCGCGGAAGAGAAGGGCTTCGGTCTTCTCAGGTCTGACCTGAAGCCCTAACCTCTCTATGCGGCTGATCACGAGGTCGATCCCGACCTCGGCCAGCCGCGCCGCCTCCTTATAGCCTCGTCCCCGGGCATACACGAGGGTGTCATCGGCGTAGCATATGACACCCATCCCGGGGAGGATGCGGCCTCGCAAGACCCAGTCGTAGCCGATGTCCCACAGTATCGGACCAAGAACCGACCCCTGTGGAACACCGCACCCGACTCGCCACCATTCTACAGACCCACACCGGTTCTCGCAGGCTACCCTCCTCTCGGAGAGGTACGCCAACAGCCTCCTTAGATACGGGGGCTCTCCGAAGAAATTCAGTGCCTCCCGTATCACACTGTGAGGGAGGCTGTTGAAGGCGTTCGCGATGTCCAAGGACACCGCGACCACCACTTCCCCTCTGTGTTCCGACTCAACCGTCACCGCCGGAAGGCGTTTGAGGGCGTCGACAGTCGACAGGCGTGCCCGGAACCCAAATTGGGACTCTGAGAGTCCCGGTCCCGGGCCCTCCTCCAGGTGCTGAACGAGCCGGGAGGCCACAATTTTCTCCAAGGCCTTCCCAGCTTCGCTCAGCAACACCACCGGTCGCACCGCCGAAGCCGAGTCCGGGGTCCGCCATGCCTTTGGTATCAGGCAGAGCCGACCCTCCTTCCAGGCCCTCGGGAACTGTCCGGACCGCAGGCATCGGTCGAACAGCTCCCGAAGGCTATTGCCGAGGTACGCGAGAGAGATCGCGAGGACCCTCCCATGCACCCCGTCTGGACCCGGCGCCCTCTTCTTACTCTGGAGGCGGGAGGTAGTAGGTACATACTATATAGTAGGTATGTACTATAATGTATCTATATTCTATATCAAATCAAACTAAAGTCACTATTATTCTGATAGACGTAACTTCTTTGTTCTGGAAGCAGAGGTAAAAAAGGATTATTATTATTCCCTTTAAAAATTTTTACTTTACAGTTTACCTCAACGACAATCAGTCGATCCTGAAACATTTTTCTGGTTTGCTCTTTTAATTTTATCGCCGATCTTATACAGACGTTAGTTCCTATAGGATTTGCTTTCAAAATAATAACTATATAATAAGGTGATGCGCAAAATATCAAACTATTAATCACAAATTATTTATACTCGTATTCTTTACAAACAGGTATTTGTTTGCGAAACGATAAGGAAAAATATGTTGCGATGAGGTGTGCCGTGTGGGTACTGGGCTATCGATTGTGTAGATAACGAGTCGCTGGATTTTATTTTAAAGTATTTACTACATCATCGTCAGCAACACCTCGTCACTGGATGCTGATAGCAGGCGTGCGATTTATACGAAGCACAGATGCATGGGACGGATGTAAGAGTCAATCATCCTACTCGATGTAAGAGTCAATCATCCTACTCGATGTAAGAGTCAATCATCCTACTCGATGTAAGAGTCAATCATCCTACTCGATGTAAGAGTCAATCATCCTACTCGATGTAAGAGTCAATCATCCTACTCGATGTAAGAGTCAATCATCCTACTCGATTTTTTATAGAAACACCCACAATCTTGCGTCTTACCCTTTCAGGTAGGCAACACAAAATCATCTGAGTTTGGTGTAATAAAGGCGTCAACTCGTTTTTGTTCATAGGCAACGTTTACTATCCAATCACGTGGTCCATTGGCTTGAATAATATCAATATTATAAGAAATATCCTCATAGGTGTAAGTAACAATCATATTAGATGAACGTCACCACACTCCTAGTAACAGTATAATGTCCAACAACACCCTAGACCTCGTAATGTTCTGGCATACCCAGACTTCTTTGATTTTGACAATACAACGAATGATTATGACAATTTTAATTCACCCCCAAAGGAAAAATCTTATTAATTCGTGACATATGATGGAAAATGAACAAACAAATCAATACTAGCAGGGCTCGAATCGGAAACCAACAAATATTTTAACTCGAGTGCATTTTAAAGTACAGTAAACAAAGGAAAGAGCAGTCTTAAACGTTGACTAACACTATTGACTCACCCGCGGACAAGTAAGTCCAAACAATCGTTGTAACTCCAAGGATGAATTTCCCAAAGTGATTGTTTGAAAATAACTAAGATGGGTCTATACTTTGAACGTAAGATCTTCTTTATTTACCACTTTCGGGAAAAACTGTTTCAGATTAGTTGAGCTTATTATATTAATAATACATGATAAACTATTGTAATATATCAATAATAAATAAAATTCATAATTATGCCCATTGAATAAAAACATTTAGTTTTTCACAAGACACAAGCGTTCTTCTAAAGTTCGTAGTAGTCGTTCATCTTACGAACAGTCTTGGATCATCAGTCAAATGATTTAATCAACTATTTGTGAATGAAATGCAGATAAGTGCAAATATTTTTTTTAATGATCAGTCAGTAAAACTCTACGTATATATTATTATAATAAACCTCTTGGTTTATAGTTTATACTACCTCAAAACCATCCCTGTTTTTGTCATGGTGTTTTTTTTTTTGTAATATATTGTAAGTCAAATGTTTTTCTATGCATCATACTCGTTCATTCCGAGTATATTTTAGTAAAACGTAATTAACTATCACAAAAGTACACACGGAGAGATCGCGGTGTCGTGTCTCCGGAGAGATCGCAAACATCTGCGTCACTCGCGTGATAGTGACAGTCATTAGCGGTTACAATCAGTGAAAGAACCTGCAGCCAACCACAGGAGCACTTCCAACTGTAATTGAAACGATTATCGTCATTCGGTCGCAACTCTCAACGGAGTGCGTGCAAATACCCACGCTCGACTCATTGTTACACATGCTAACTTATTTGGACACTTAAAACGATCATACGCGTAATTGACCGTGATTTATTCGAAATGTAAGATTGGACCGAAGGCCATTTGCAAGCGATGCTGATTAATAGAACACGCAGTTGTTCCAATGTAAAGAGTACTTACTGAGTTATCTCTAACAAGTAACGCGAACGTGCCGTCGTCTCACCGGCCGACGAGGAAAATCTTCCAACATCCTGTTCGAAGCCACGTATGCGCGAGTGAAACTCAACATTATACTGCACGTCGCGTCGTTGCAATGTTACATTGTAAATGTTTGCCTAAACACAGCGATATATTCCTAGAATTTTACTATATTATTTTAACGTAGGTATCAATTTATTTACAAATAAGCACTTTGTTTTCTCTCGCTCTCAATTATTAAGATATTATCAATTTGCTAAGGCGATTATTTTGATGAAATCTGTATTTTATTGAATGCGTAGGACGTACCGTTGTCTTGACCTAGTTCATACAATAACCCAGGCGGTAGATCCAAATATATAATGCATAATTATTCAAATCCATTATTGATAACAATGCCTTGCGCGGTTCATCGAATTCTCCCGGTAACCTCAATGTTAACAGGGGAAACTAACCTAACTACTAAACAAAACTTTAGTTTTCATCGTCATTGAAACTCTTTATAGTTCCTACACCATGTTAAGGTGTTTTTTTTCCCCACCATGGTTCAGGCCTTGACGTTGCGGTGGGGCTCAGTAACCTAGGGTGAGCCCAGCACCTTGGGCGAAGCCAATGGAGCCGAGGGGGCTCTTTGTACCCCTCTTATAAGAAGAGGGGACAAAAGAGCAGGGGGCAAGGGGTGAGGATGGGACCCTCACCCCATTGTACTGTCCCGACGTTGGTACGGGTTGTTCTGTGGTGCGGGACAACCCCTCTGGAGGTGACGTCGGTCCCTTGCGTCGTCGGACTGACTAGCCGTCGAGGTGCCCTGTTAGCTTTAACAGATCCAGGGCACCTCACCAAGGCGGCACTGGTGGCACTCGCCGGGTTTTAGTGGGTAGAGCTGCGTCCATTTACCATCTCGGGCGCAGCGAGTCCCACATACCCACCTGGGGAGACCCACTCCCCAGGCGGGATGCCTCAGAGCATTTCCCGGCGTAAAAGAAAAAAAAAAGTGGTTTTTAAGGCATCTTACTAAAGTCTAGTATTTATCCAATAGTTCTCCTTTACCCGACCGTAACGAAGGCACGTCACGGTCGGGTAAAACCCAATCTATACCTTCATCTTCATTAACTAGCCACATCGTCCGCTGTTGGGAGTGCCTGTCAAGACGATCAGCACATGCTATCCTGTCTATATATCGAAGCCAAAGTAGTATAAGTCGAAGAGTAGTGGATTAGCTTTCTACATGTGTGAGTTTGTAGTACCTTCATTTGATTGCAATGTAAAGATATAGAATAAAATAATATTGTGTATCGATAAATGTGATCCGGCACTTCCCAGTATCAATTTTAGTAATTTAGATAGAGTAACGTATACTTTGTAAATCCATGACACCTCATCCTAAACATCCGCTTGAGTCTATGCAACATATTTTTATTATATTCTCGTTAATTGGCCTCAAATCGCATGTGCTCCTCAAGTCACAGTGGGTACCATTGAGGACCGGCACACGCTTCAACGGCTACCGTAGCGTAAAACCGTTTTATATCCGTTAAGATACAAATATATCTCTTTTTAACCGACTTCAAAAGTAAAAGCACTGACGTGGCAAACGCGTAGATTGTACCTGACCCTATGTGGGATTCGAACTATTTCGAACTATCCAAACTAAAACACCTGCGAGCGCCTTCAGCCGCTTATTGGGGGTCCCGGATCTGCAGGCAACAGGATCACATCAGCGACAAGCTGGCCCCGGTGAAGGCCTGACTACTAAGCAGTTCCCGCGACGTCGTGTCTGTGGCGGACCAATCAGCGCCACAATACTGAATCGCGCTATCAAAGTTCCACAGCTCGTCGCTATACATACAACGGCTGAATTGATAGCAAGTGGGCTTCGGCCTGGCCGAGCATACCATCTCGCTCGGTCGGAGATCTCCCTTTGGGGCTCACACCTATAATCCCACATGTCTAACTGGCATAGGTTCCCATCCTGAACCCAACACGAACATAGATTCGTTACTGGAGACGCAGGCGGAGGAGCGCCTCCTAAGCGCCCCTGTTCGTCGCTCGCGGGAGGGAGACCTCGTCAGCGACCTTCTCTCTCAACGATTCATCGGCCTCCTTCTGGGACATTACTGTCCACAGAAGGAGAACATCTCCGTCCAGGACTAGTCGTCGCCGAGCATCGCTTTTCTTGTGTCAGTCTAGTATTTTGATGAGAACTCTCTTGACGTCAAGTCTACTATCAGGTAGCTCTACTGACAGTATGCCTATATTTACAAAAAAAATAACTTCTATCTTCTTGTCGAATCTTCTATATTAGAATATAGTAAGCATATACCCTGTAAATCCGGTTTCACGCACTTTTTCTCGGAGACGAGTTTATTAACAAAGTAAAAGTTGCCATTACATTCGTACCTCAATACAAAATACCTGTTTTGACGTTCTTGTGGGTAAACAAACATCCTAACATTGTTTTTTTTCTGCGGTCAACGCACGGGTCCGCCCGGCGCGAGGCCCTGCGGTATTGCGAAATGCAAACGTCAAATCTTTATATATATATTTCTTGTGTGCGTGTGTATGTCACTGAACTCCTAGACGGCTGGACCGATTTTGATAAAAAAAAATTGTGTGAGTTCAAACTTCAAGGGGATTCGAGGATGGTTTAGATTCACAAAAAAAAATATTTTGTACAGGACAACGTCTGTCGGCGCCACTAGTATCATATATGTATATAGTCCTTACTAACACTAGTAGAGTACTTTAAATTTATAAAATCTTTAAAAAAAAATCGACACTAAAAAGTAAAAAATAAATTATAGTTAAAAAAAAAATAAAAAACACGCTTTAATAGAAAAGAAAACCCAACTAAAATTTTGAAAATAATTTTTAATAGATGAATTAAATGGGTTAACAAAATTACTTCTTGTAAAAAAGCGTGAGGTGCTCAATATTCATTATTAAAAATATTTCATCGGTATCTATTTCTAAAAAGTGAAGTTAATATAAAAACTTAGTTACAAGCACCACGCTTTTTTACAATAAGTAATTTTGTTAACCCATTTAATTCATCTATTAAAAATTATTTTCAAATTTTTAGTTGGGTTTTCTATTAAAGCGTGTTTTTTTAGTTTTTTTTAACTATAATTTTTTATCTTTCATATTAGAGAAAGGAAGGTCCTGCACCCCTTGTTTTTTTTTCAATTCTATCTTTAAACAACTGCATCTTTTAACTAAATGTATATTTTAAGTTTGAAGGAACAACTAGCAATTAATAATAACAACAAAATTATCTAATAAATGTAAGGAATGTATTTTTTTTACACTGTCATTAGAATACATTAAAGCGACTTGGCGTGATTATAGGTAGGTAAAGTTCTGAATTATAATAAATTGTATAAACTGGTCAAGTGTGAATCGTGGTCGTTTCAAGAATGAACGAGATTAAAGCATATTTTTTTGATTCGGAAAAAATCCATCAACACAAAAAACGAGTTTTTATAAAATTACTACCTACCTACTTTTTAGCTGGATTTTTTCACGTGGAAATCTTGATTTTTTTTAGGTAGGTTTTGTGTTCTATGATAATATTGTTATTTCGGAATAAATAAAAAAGTAATTTGCGTTGTAAAATATTCTACGTTTAAAAGGACAAACAAAATGTAAATAAGTTATTATCAAAACTTTATAAGGTAAGGTATGTTAGGGCGGTGTGTTTCAAGTAAAATGCAATATGTTGTTGTCACACGTGTTGCCCTGACTGTCGTAACAAGTTAACAACATACCAGGCCGGGGTGCGGTCAGATCTAATCACAAATTCAATAATAGACCACGTTGGACAAGTGATCTATTTGTAACAAATGTTCGAATAAAATCTAAGTACCTACCTACCTATGTTAGAATTATTATTTGATATTATAAATCCGTTAGTCACTGCATTCACTTCGATATAAAAATTACTCGTCTCGTCCCGTTTGTGATTTGTTTATTTATAAAGAAAAAGATTTTTGTATCGATCGAAAACAGAAATTACCTTGCAGGCATTACACAAGTTATGTAAAAAGGATAAAATATATGTTTTTATTGCTTTTATAGAAGAGGGGGGCAAACGGACAATCGGTTCACCTGATGGTAAGTGAGAAGCGATATCCATAGACACCCGCTATACCAGAGGGTTAGCAGGTGCGTTGCCGGCCATTCAAATATGATTATGCTCTTTATATTTATGATTATTGAATAAAAACTAATTTTGTGAATTTATGACACAAATACATAGAATCTTCTCTTACACGAGTCTGATAAATGCCAAGCAATCATTTCAGTATTATTATATTGATATGCAAAACTGCGGGAAAGATCTCCATTGGGGATTTTGTGGGGAAAATATAGGCATTTACATCATACGTTTATCTATCGATACATCCACAAATTTATTATTTGATTTGTGGGTAATTAAAGGCATTTTATACAATCCACTACGATGGCATTGGCAACGCGATATAGGTATCAAAACTTTGTACACTATGACTCTCATAATCTTTACATCAACATCTTGCAAATTAGACAGAGCACAGCTTAGAAAACTGCACCACATAAGTTAAATCACAGTTAATCTTTATGTCTTGTCAAAGTAAAGTGAATCTGGATAAATTGAAAAAACCTTAGCGACGTTCGTCGCACTTACCTGTACGCTTGCTCATTACTGCCCCGTCGGCATTTCACCAATAAAAGGTTGCGTCATGAGCGTTCACTTTTAGGGTGTTGAAACTGCATGAGTTGCATATTGCATAAACATCCGCCTCGAAAGAATAACGCATAGATGACATTTAGAAACCTAGACGACCTCAATAGAGTAATATGTATTTATTGACGATTAATAATAGGTATGTTGCTCTATAGAACTTTTAATTGTTGGGAGACCAGCCGTCAGTAGTGTTCGACATGGATACTCTTTGGATTAGAGAATAATAACATAGGCTGGTGAATGTGCTGTCGGTGTCGGCGTCGGCGTTGGTGGCGGGCGACTGGTCGTCGGCCGAGCCGAGTGAGCGCGCGCCGCGACCTTGGGCCGCGCCGGCCCGCGGACGTTCGTTGAACGCACCCGCCCCCTTCCCGTCGCGCCCGCACACCCCGCGTACCCCCGCACCCGCCACGACTCCTTTGTGGCGAGATTATGCGTAATTTTCGCAAATTAAATTTAGAATTAGCTAGCTTCTTAACCCTAGTCCCTAGAACATGTTGATATTGCCCTAGACATACCCAGGACCACGAGTCAACCGGTCATAATGAAACGATAATGTATTCACCTAAACACGATAGGTACCAAAGTCTAAATATGTACATAGTTGAAACTCTACCGCATGTAAGACTGATCCGCACTTTACAAGAATGACAAAAAAATAAGCATCACTCGGGGTTAATTAACTATAATTTACATAATATAAGTAATATTTTCATAATATCTACCTAATGTAAATTTAACAAGTGTAAAATAAGAAATTGAATTGAAAATATAAAGAAGAAAAGCCAAAAGAGACAAAAGCCATATTATAGATATTAGATAGGTACCTATTACTTACCTAATTAAACATTAAATCATATTATATGTATAAAAATAAAAAATCTAATAATCTTTTTACATTCTATTCAAATAATACTACCTATTCTACTTAATACATATCGGATTTTCTTAAACTCTAGATATAAAAATAAATTATTTTTAAAAAACTAAAAAGCACGCTTTAATAGCAAACAGAACTAAAAATTTGAAAATAATTTTTAATAAGTATTTTTTTTAAAGATATTAAGTAAGTACTTATTGTAAAAAAGCGTTATACTATTTAGGTACTAAGGTTTTACACTAACTTTAAGAAATACATACCGAAGAAATATTTTCAACAATGAATATCGAGCACCTCACGCTAATATCGACCACATCACGCTTTTTTACATTATGTAATATAATTTTTTTTTTGTTAATCCATTTAATTCTAGAAATAAAAAATATTTTTAAAATTTTTACTTTTTAGTTTGGTTTGCGTGTTTTTATCGCGCGTTGCGAAAGGGGGCTAGACGGAATAAATTCAGACGAAAAGTTGTCACGACACTTTTTTCTATAGTGTGTGTACATCTATGTGTGTGTGTGTGTGTGTGTATATAAACACACACACACATACTGGTTATTATAAAAGTTTGAAACCTTATCTATTAACATCATGTCACCTGCAGCGCGATGCAATTACTAAACAACGCCATCTATTGGTGAATTCACGGAAACGTTTAATAATTACATATAAATGTACCACGCCATCTATTGGCAGTTTTATGTTAACTTTAAATAATTATATATATTTACCACACCATCTATTGGCAGATTTACATAAATGCTTTAAGAATTATACAATTTAAACATGTTTGAAAAATTAGATATGTAAGTAGTTTTCATTATAACACATTCCGCGTACCTACAGTTGACTTAATTTTACTTGCAAAAATTGTTGGTAATGTGTTTTATTAATAGGTCTTCACTAATTTATCGAAAGGAACTTCGTTCCATCCGGGTGTCCCTTAACACCTCTCTTTAGTTTTTTTTTTGTTTTTTTTTTGTTTTTTTTTTAACTAAATTATTTTTTACTTTATAGTGTCGATTTTTTTACTCACTTAAAGCAATCACTATTAGTAAGAGACTAAAAACCACACTTACAAAGTGTGCTGAGTTTAAATTTAATCTGATGTCTTAAAATGGGACAAAATCAACTCTAAAGGAGTCTGTTACAAACAAACATACATACAGCTTAAGCTAATAAAAGCATATTAACTATTAACTAATAATTAATTAAACCGGTTGTATATTATGTGCTGTCAACCGGAAAAACCTTATATCGAATTCGAAGAAATCCTAGTGAATTTTGATTTTCTGTTTATTATTTTCCCCATAACTACCTACAAAATTGAACACCGAAAGTTTTTTCGAAACTTTTCCTTATATTCTCACAAAGGTTATTTTATAATTCACCAATTCACCAACCATTATTTTCTAATGCCCTGCTCTTCCGCCCCTCCTCCTATAAGAGGGGTACAAAGAGCCCCCTCGGCCCAATTAGCCTCGCCCAAGGTGCTGGGCCCACCCTAGGCTACTGAGCCCCACCACCACGTCAAGGCCTGAACCATGGTGGGGATCCTTACTTAATTGCGCTTACAACTTACAAGAGCTTTTATATTAATATGTTACTTGTTGCTACGGAACCCTTCATGGGCAGGTCCGACTCGCACTTGGACGCTTTTTTTAAAGTGAAACTTCTTTTTCAAACTTTATTCGACTTCTTTCTTCTTTAGAGAAAGTGACTCACTCAGATTAGAAGTTTTAGTTCAATCGTGCGTAAAGATTACACGAACACATTTTTTAATATTTTTTCTCCCATATGAGGAGTTATCTCCTTACTTCTATACTCCATGGTTGAAACCATTGAGGGTCGTGACCCTCGTTGATGGATTCGCAGTCACAATACTACACTAGTTGCTATTTTCAGACAAAATAAATAGATTGAGTCGAAGATTTATTTAGCACCGAATTTTCTCTTTTAAAAGAGAAAATGCAATCAATAAATAAATATTATACTTAGTCTATAATTTTTACTATTTTTATTCATACAATAACGCTATTTTACTTTTATTTATAATGCATATTTATATTGTTTAGTTCCTTCAATAAACAAATGTTACAAGTTTTTACATACATTTTATCATTTTTTTACAGAATATACCTAATATATTATATTGTAATGTTTTACATTATCTCGAATATGAACATGACGTAGTAAAGGGGCCGCTGGATGTGATAAGCTTCTCATAATTAGTTGACCAATTTTATTTATGGTGTAATTTCATGGAGAATTAAGTAAATATGTTACACATATTTACTTAATACTCCTGCTTTGCTTGAAATTCTTTTAAATTTTTACACAGATATTAAGAAGGTCTGTTCGATGTGTGTGGATTTTTACCATTTATTCGTGTTGTTTATGTTCGATATTTTGTAATAGAAGCGTAAACAATGGAAAATAAAAACCTGTAATTAATGTATTTTTAATATTATATATTAGGTTTCTGCATCAGTATAGACTCTTACTATAATACCACATCTCAAAGGTACGTAATGCTCAGTAAGAGCCCAAAAATCGCAATCGCAAAAGTTAAATCGAGTTTCATTTATAGGTGACTTAGTAACAATACCTTCTACGTAAGCGCCCAAATGTAACCTTAGCACTAAAACTTTGCGGCTGTGTGAAAGTTTTTACCTAATTTAGGAAAATTTTAATAGCTTTAGTAACAAGTTGTGTAATATTCAAATGAAAATAAATTATACATTTGAAAGTGAATCGTTATGAAATAGTTTACGTTACGAGCATCATTATCAGCGTCCTGTGTGTCCATTTTCTGTTTCATGTGATAAGGTATCCTCAAACTGCCGTCATCAAAACAGCATTTGAATAAAATTACTAGTAATAAAAAGAATACGTTTCAGACAAACCAAAATGTCTCAAAATACTACGAGGAAATCCACGGGCAGTGTTATGTACAACCTATTTAATTATTTATATAACTTTAACTTTTTAATACCTACGAATCTCGTAATGTGTAGGTATTTGAAGTTATTAAGTAAGTGAAGGTTTCTAATTACCTTTACATGCATCACAGGTACCTACTTACTAAATTACACTTAAATTACACCTACATAATAAGTAGACGATGAAATTATTTTAATTACAATACCTAGTATTGGAGTTTAACTGTAGTAAAACTACTACAAAATTGTATAATAGATACTAGTGGACCTCACAGACGTTGCCTTGTACAAAATATTGTAGCGAACGAAATGCTGAATCTAAACAATTCTCGAATCAACTTGAATACACATTAAAAAAACATGAAAATCGGTCCAGCCGTTTAGAAGGAGTTCAGTCACATACACACGCACAGAAGACTAATAGATAAGAAGAAGAATAATAAAGAATATATAATAGATATTTTAACAAGTAAATGAGCTTCAAAGTTCAATTACACTACAAGCCCCCTTTGGTAATTCACTTCTTCGTCTAACACTAAGCAATAGCGACAGTGGAGAAATTCCTCGGGTATCGGTTCAACGGCCGCGTGTCCCTGTATGCGTCCGTGTGCGGCGCACACGCACACAGGCGCAACTTACCTCTGCAAACAAGAAACCGTTATTCGCCTCACTATAGTTCGCAGGCAATCAGAATTCAGATCTAGACAAAACCTCTACAAAAGTAAACGTTAAACTAATTTATACATGATTAAACGAGGACTATGCGCATTGTTAAACATTATTCCGTTATTCTTGTTGGACATGAAAGTTCCTTGACGATTGTCAAATACCTTCAGTCTATTAAATAAATTAATGCAGGCACTGCACATGGCTTTTTGTGTTCACTATTGGATGTTATTGTATTTGGACAAATATAATTGAAAATTGAAGACAAAGAAGAAGAGGCAAATATGCAGATACAGGCAAATATATGACCATCTATTTGATATAAGGCAAATAAGGACAACACTTTGTCAAATATAGTATCCACACGTGGTAATTGTTTGTCAAATATGCCTTGAATATGCCAAATACCCAAATACAAGTAGTGACTTGTGACATTACTATTGAAGAATTTTATATATTGTACGAGTGGAGTGGCATTCGAAAGTACACAGCATATCGTCTTAAGCGATGAGAGGTCGTCAGTCTTCTATGATTTTATACAGTAAGCTATTATATAAGTGTAAATCTGTAATGCAATAAAGAGTTGCAGCGATGAGCGGAACCTTGCCGCGGAATGCGATTAAACGTTACATCACTGGAACAGATGAGCATACTTAATTTACAAAATGAAAAACGCAATAACCAACAGCGAGTCTCAACTCTACCTAGCTCAATACGAATACATTACTATGAAAAAGGGCAGTGAAGAACCCAAGACATTAGGGTACTCCCACGTTTAGGCCCGTTTATCCACGATAAGTTGATAGCACCATGGGTTAGTGGACTTATCCAAAACAGTCAATTTAATTTAACAACTTATAAAGTAAAAAGAACAGATAATAATTTACATGTAATATCAATCTATAGAAGCCAAGAATACCTTGCTAAAATTGTTCAATAAAATATACAATAGTGGACGTATACCTCACGACATGTTAAGATCCACCTTCATTACGATTCCAAAGAAGGCAAAAGCAATTAAATGTTCGGACTACAGAATCATTAGTTTAATGAGCCATACAATGAAGGTACTGTTGAAAATAATCTATAACAGGGTAGTGTCAAAATGTAGTATGGATTTGTGCCAGCAGCAATTTGGTTTTAGACCTGGAGTGGGCACACGCGAAGCAATTTTCACCCTTAATACGCTTGCCGAAAGGTCTATTGAGGTGCAACAGTCAGTATATCTGTGCTTTATCGACTACGAGAAAGCCTTTGATCGAGTACAACACCACAAGATGATGGAAATACTCCAAAATAAAGGTTTAGATCAGAAAGACCTCAGGTTAATCAGGAACCTTTACTGGAGACAAGAAGCTGCTGTTAAAGTGGAAGGAAAGCTGACCTCGTGGAGACCGGTAGCTAGAGGTGTAAGACAAGGCTGTATTTTATCTCCCTTATTGTTTAACCTGTACTCAGAAAACATCTTGACAGAGACACTGAGCAATACCCAAGAAGGTATTTGCGTAAACGGTCTTAAGGTAAACAATATTCGGTATGCTGACGATACTGTGCTGATTGCAACCTCAGAAGCTGGCCTGCAGCGTATTTTAGATGAAGTGGCTGAAGCAAGTGAACTCATGGGACTATCAACTATCAACGTCAATAAAACAAAATCGATGGTTATTTCTAAAACGCCTGAAACGCCACCATGTCTTGAACTCAAAGGAAATCAGATTGAAAATGTCAGCAAATTTAAATACCTCGGACATACTTTTACATCCAATTTATGTCACCTGGAAGAGGTTAAGTGTAGAATTGGACAAGCTAAAGCTGCTTTTTACAGAATGTTCAAAGTCCTATGCGACCCCAAAATTAATTTTATACAAAGACACCGCATCATGAGATGCTATGTTTGGTCCACTCTCTTGTATGGATGTGAAACATGGGTCTTACTTAAGGAAATACGGGATCGGATACTGGCGTTTGAAATGTGGACTCTACGTAGAATGTTAAAAATTCCTTGGAGCAATTTTACTTCAAACGTCAGAGTACTTAAAAAAGCAAACCGCAAGAGAGAGTTGATGTCGTCTATCATGAGACGAAAAGTTGCCTTTTTGGGACACATGCAGAGAGGATCCCTCTATGAATTTCCTAGGTTGATCCTCGAAGGCAAGATCCCAGGGAGGCGAAGCCCAGGCCGTCAGAGGAGAAAGTGGCTAGACGACATTAAAGACTGGACCAAACATAGCTACACGCAACTGAAGGAAGCCGCATGGGATCGCAGAAAATTTTGCCAACTGACCTCCGAACTTCATTATGAAGATGGCACCTGATGATGATGATGATGTAATATCGAATGAATAATTTTAATAAGAGAAATGACAAAGGCTAGACTGTTCCAAGGCTTTTACAAGTATGAAAGGAGCATAAGTCCGTAATTTTTTTCTCTTAGAAATGGATCGATAGCCAATCTGGTTGAGACCGAATGCAATTATCGAGGTGGAATTGGATATTTCTGAAACACTCTACCACGAAATTAATAATTCTAAGAGCAATAGTAAACTTTAAGAACCGACCAGGGAGCGAATTGGTCGTGTTTGTAACATTATCATAATTTTCCACGGTCTGTTTTTATACGACCGGTATTATTGTATCTATCTGTATTATTGTGCAACTTAATAATACAGATAGATTTAATAAAAAAACTAAATATTTTCCAAAGTCTGTTTTTTTTTGCCAAAAAATCAAAGCCCATCGATATGTACGTTATCTTAGACCAGATACAAGACAATGAAATGCATTAGAATTGGAGATCTATCCTGGTTAGAATAATAAGTGAGAAATTATAATACTACACCATTTTTTTATCACAATGGCCTCCTCTCTCACCGGCTCGTCGGCCTCCTTCTGGAACATAACTGCCTCACAGAAGGATACCATTGCCGTCCAGAACTCGTCGTCACCGAGCATCGTAGTATAACGCTCGGCAGAGACAAGTCCCCTCAGATTACTGATGTCACATCGTGACGCAGCGCCGCCCATCTCGGGAAAACCTCGAGGGTGTGCTGGGCCACCACCGCGCCACAATCGTGACTGTCGACGGCTCCCTGTGGGCCATCCGGCACAGATACTCACCAAAGCAGCCATGCCCGGTGAGCACCTGTGTCGGGCCGAAGGCCTCTTGCCCTAGTCAGCGAACCCGCAGGATCCCGTCCAGCGTAAGACTCTCACCGAGTGACCTCCTATCCAAGACATAGGAGCGTGTCTCGGCAAGAACCTCAGCCACGAGCGCCCCCCGGCTGGGCACCGGCCAGGGCAGTGGCTGCCACTCACGTTACCGCTCGGTACCCCCGGATATAATACTATACCATCGCTCCATTTTCAATGATAAGCATATGTCGAGAAGCTATAAAGAATTCTCGTGACTTGGTTACTGTAAAGTATCCGAAACGTCGGGCATATAAAAATCTTAATAAACCGCGATAAAATCCGTAAAAGTTGTTTCGGTATAAAGAAACTATAAAGTCGTATTCTTTTATGATCACAGACCATAATAACTCAATGCTTCTTATAAATTATACACATTCAATAAGGATATATTATACGTAACAAAAAGAGTATAAAAGAGTTGTCACTGAGATGTCGTTATCGACGCGAAGAAAACAATAAGATATTGACGAGAGCGGTTCTAAGAATTAACAAAAGAACTCGTTTAAGCTATCTGGCAGTACATTAGAGGTCGCCGAGATTGTGGCTGACCCGGACTCGCCGATAAATTACAATACACTGACAACACGATTATGTTTTATTTCGACTTAGATATAACTAACTTTCGATGTTATTTTAGTTTGAAGAACATAAAAATCGAATAAGTTATCGGATCAAATTCTTTTTGAATGAAATATGAAAGTTGTTCTTTTTCGAACAATTCCTACATTTTCTACAACCGTTGTTACTAACCAATTAACCTATGTATCATATGATGAGGAAAATATTTCATGGAAAATATGAAATGTAAAATAAGTTTATTCACTTCTCGCGCATAAAAACTATGAAAAAACAACAATAGCCATAGCTCATAAAAATTAGCTTAACACTTTTCACTTAGTTTCTAATTAAGATTTTTTCGTTGTCTTTTGCCAAATCGTCAAGAAACGTGGCGCATAAAAAACTACTCAACGATAAAACTTGCTTCTAAAATATTCAATTATCCTTCACCTTTAAAGACAGTATATACAGTATATACACATACATACATTTAAGTGTTTTATCAAACATAACCAAATCATAAAACAAAACTCTACCTTAAGCTCTACCATTTGTGTTGATTAAAAGCGGCTCACCTATTTTCGAATTTGGATTTTAAAAACTCGAGGGTGTCATAAAACATGATCTGACTGCAAGAGAAGAGAAGAGCATTTTTTACAGATAAAAAAAGTGTGACCTTCTGTTTTTTACCGGTCATATTAAAGATTTTTTTTTATTTTTCACTGACCAGACACGACGTAAACACACAAACTTTAATTCAATATTGGATAAATATTCGATACTAACTTTCTTAACTTTAACATAATATTATGTTTAAGAGAGGCACAGCACTATTAAAATATTATTTCCTAACAATTACACTACATCAACCTAGTCCTAGTATTTTAGATTAATAGAAATATATTTTTATAAAATCATTAATCAATACAATATACCTAGGTATCCGTGAAACCCGGTCCCCGTGCAAACACTATCATTGTTCATCAAATTGGCGTATTTCGATCCTGGCCACCATGCCAGGTGTCATATTTGTCTAAGCTACTCAGGATTGCCTTACATAATATGCCCCGGTATGTCCCAGTCGTACCGACACTAGTCCCACATAATATTATATCCTTTAAAGATAACATGTAGGTAAGTGGGATCCATTTTGTTTGTTTTGATTAGTGATAAGTGATTATATCTTTGAATGTGCGTTCGATTTGGAAAAAATGATTTGACAGATTCAGTTTTTATTTTAATTCAATTACTTACACATTTTATACAAGTGAGGTGATTTAGAATCGTCGAAACATAGACCTATTATATGTAATCCAAGGGGTATACCATTTCGGAATCTATAATTTGTAAACCATTTTCTGCTGCAGGCAGTATAACTAATCCGACAATATAATTTTATGTTAGTCCGCGGGATTTAGGCGAAACAATCATCGTTAATCATCGTAATTCTTTACTTCTCTCGCTTCATTTAACAAGCTTCCTAAAAGGTAGTCGAGCGTTTATTTTTATACATTTATAATATAGACGATTTATACGAAAAAGGAGTGAAAGAGAATGTTAATTGGTACACAAATGTAGTTCTTTCTAGGCGTTAAGAACACATTGAAACGAGGTACTCTACATAATGGTAGTAGGGCACAATGCGGAAGACGGTGTCGAAATATGGCACGCATTATCTACGCCCATATCACCGCACCGCTCGACGCTCGCACGTTGAAACTATCTGAGTTAACAAGATGAAGAGGGTGTCATCGCTTAAGCAACGTTTTGTAACCGCTGATAACATAAAATTTCACATAATTTTTTTGTGTACATAGTAAGATAGAGATTGTAATAAGTGACTCAAATTTTCTTTTCGGCCACAGACAGTCACAGACTTCAATTTGACTAATCTTGTTAGAGTCTATGTTGATTTTTGTGTCTACCTTGTCTAAGTGTGGTTACTCTGACCAGCAATCCGAACACCGAATATACATACTTACAATAAAAGACTAACAGGCAGACTGATGAAATCGATCCAATTTAGCTTCAAAACCAGGAACGGACAGAAATATGTTTGGAAAATCCATTACTTCAGCTTGAGAATTAAATATTTATCGATTTTGACTTACGGAAAACTCAACATACCACCCAGCACTAGGTACTCAAAAAATGTTAAGCTATTTTTTTTAAAATGATCCAAGCTAGTAGACCGAGGTCTGCTCTAACTTCATCCGTCCATAGGTGAGGTCTCGAGGCTCAAACTGTTCTGAGTTTTAGTGTGTTTGGAGACTCTTATGGGCCCCCCTTCCCGTCATCTAAGAGACGGGGCATCGATGTGAGCGCGGAGCTTCTAATTTAATTTCCTCCCTGTCGATCACGGGACCGACGGTCGGAAGCAAGGTCTACGCCACCTACGGCGGTGGCGGTGATGAGTGAGTGTACTCTTGTGCGTGTACAGCTGTGTATTAAAGCGGGATACCCTAGGTGGGAGAGAGAAACGATTATTGACATCTGTGATAGGATCTTAATTCTTAGGTAAGGATAGATGGAGACGTAGACAATATCAGGCCGGATACTGCAGTGAATCTGATTTGACACACACGAAGTTGGAAGCAATACCTCGAACAAAAAAAAACATACAGACGAATTGAGAACCTCCTTTTTTTTGAAGTCGGTTAAAAATATCGCAGATAACCAGAAACAAAAGTTTGAAGTATATATCGAACATTTAAAGACAGTTTGATAATAATTGGCACCAAAAACGAACTTTTAAAACAAAGAACTGAAAAGAACCGGTATTATAGTAGCGAAATATCAGTATGTTATTGTATTTATGTTTTTATTGTAAATTACGGATTAAAAAGTAATTTAATTGTTTGTTGGAACGTGAGGACTACCACGTTCACGGTTTTGAGCTTTGCGCGAAAAGGACCGGATATATATACCTATATGCCAACTTCTCATGTTTTAAAATAAAATAACATTATACCTGTGATTATACAAACAATGTAAATATCGATAAAACGTAATATAATAATGTAATAATAATGGAACTATTAAGATTTTTTGTACACTTTAAACATAGTTCGTGTGGGAACAACAGATTCGATACCTGTATGAGGCAGTGATTACTAAAAAACGGCATCTTATAAATGGTCACGTTATAAGTACCCACCTAACATTGTTTACCATAGAAAAAACTATATAATCATCGTAAAACGCAACAATATGATCATACCAAAAAAATGTTTTTGATACGTGTACAGGTGTACATATTACAGTGGGTGTAAGTTCGTTCTTCGAGAGTTGATCTCTTCATTGCCTACCGACGGGGGGTGTTCTATTTAATACGATAGCCGTTGTTTTGAAATGATGTTAGCCACAATAAAATAACGTGGGTGGCGTGACACATGAGACTTGCGCCGTTGCGTCGTGTCAATCAACGCCCACCGCGGCCAACACAAACATCAATTGGAGATGCACATTCCACGCATTGTTGCGAATGTGCAAGGATCCACTCTACAGTTCCCGGGGCCGGCAGTCACCGGCAGTCACACTGACATTGCGTGTGCTCCGGCATCCCATACGGAATGCGGTCGGCTGGCGGGCGGCCGGCGCGCGCCCCGCGCCCACGACCGCCCCCCGCCGCCGCCGTCCACTACCTCGTAGACCGTAGTCCCCAGCCATATGGAACCGAACAGATTGGGACTCACCACTCCACTCTTATTAGAATATAAACAATGCTCCCAACGAAGAAATAGCTTACCAAACTCTACATCCGAATCGAATGACGTCATAGTAAAACGACTTTACAATATTTACCGTTAGGGAAGAAAATCTGATTACGAGTATTTATTTGTGTACGCGTATCGCGCATCAGCCGCGGAATTTCAATTAACGTTCCAGAGCATACCAGAGTGGAGCGCCACGTCGCGAGTATCCTGCACCTACAACGTACCTAGTTTACAAAATAGAGAATACACTCACCTTTGAGGCAAAGCCGGAGAAAAATAAAAATATCCACTAATTCGATTGCACCGATAATCCTGTTATCGTCGTACGGCACAAATATTCACCACACCAAAACGACAACATAAATAAACGCGGGAGGAGCCGGTCTCGGGTCGGACACCGCAGACAGAATCTTCGCACTGATCGAAATGCAACTCGGGAAAATGCACGGGGCGGGGTTTTCGAATGTCATAAGCGGTCGGAATTCAGAGGTCGGCCACCGTCGGCGGCGGTGTGAGCGAACCGATGCTACGAGCGACGCCGCGGAGTATACTGAGTCTGAGCGGCGAGCGGGAGGGCCGCGCGGATCGGCGGCCGCGGGGCGAAGGGCGCGGGGCGGCGCGACGTGGCGACTCCGCGCCGCCGCGGTCGCCAGCCGAGCCTCCGCTAGCAACGCGCATCCATCATCAGCGGAGCCGACTTCAGCTCAGGCGAGCTCTACATAGTTCCATATACTCAATGATCAGTCTATAGCCACTTCTACCAAATGAAATAACAACGACACTGGACGTTCATGAAAACAGATCATTTTATCATTTGGTCACGTATATCAAGTCGTCCAATAATACAAGTAATTTCTTAAGTTTTCTTCAAATTATTACAAAAAACATTCATAAAAGACTAAATAGTCGATTCTCTAAGAAAGCAAGACGAACTCTACAATGATTCAAAGGTGGAAAACTCTACATTTAGTGTACTTACGTTATGGTAGATTCCGTACACGGTAATTTGCGGTGGTCGTAAATAGAAAGTGTTTTATGGCTAAAACAACCTTTTGCTGAATTTCTTCAATTCAATTCCTGTTTAGTTAGTACGCGAACCTAATACGACCCACGAAGTTATTAAGGGCCAAGTTATGTTAAGATCATGTTAATCCTAATCCTCGCAGATATACTCAACTACTAATTCTGCAAATCCTATCCTAAGGTGACCACAACCTTCCAAAAAAGATGGTTCCACTTTTCACGACTTTGTCAGATTTTATTAAAATTGTAGAGTTTCGTCAATCACCAGCAAGATACCATTTTTACGGTATAGAAAAAATAAAACACGTATCCAATCCTATAATTTCTAACTTTTTTACAATTGTTTCGTCAATTTCAATAATAGGTAACACATATTCTGCCAAAATTTCCACCGGCTGCCTCATAAGATATAGCTTGGAGTTAGGACAGCAGGACGAACGGTGAGACTGTGTAAGCTTGTATATTCAATAAGGGAGTTTTTTCATGATTATGATAAAGTATACGTAGATATTATGATGAAGAATAACTTTCTTTTGTTCCTCGCCTACGTAGGAATCCCGTTTTGTTCCTACTTATTGATTTATTTCATGTCTGGAAACGCCCTCAATACGGTTAAATTTATTTCTCTCGATCCTTGTGTTGAAAAAAATATTGTATATTAGCATCATTAATCAACATTTCACCATCCTGCGCTGTTTTAAAAAATCTTTCCCTATCGTTATCCTATGATTTGGACGCTCTTTTAGTTTCATATCAAAAGCACTCCTGCTTATTTCTCTCGACGAACAGCATCACGGTACAGGTAGAGTTGACTGTACCATTACGCGAGTTGGTCATTAGTTATACATCTGTTTTTTTATTTATTATCTGCCTTTATTCGTCTACGGCTGGACATATGCCACCTTCGATGAACGCCATGGCCGATGCATACATCTGTTTTCAAAAAAAAAACTACACGGGGAACATTCTTCCTATCACAACTATGCTGTATGCAATAAGTTATTCTTAATCAAGTTGTGAAACAAAGTATTTGTTAGAATAGACTTTAACGTTACATAGTAATTGTTTGTTACGTGTCCGATTCAATGGACTTGTTCCTGCATTATCCTACAATTATTGCACTTTCTTTCCCATTGTTAGCGATGAAATCGCTTTTACTATCTAGTGATCAAACGAGATAGCCGAGCGTCAGGAGACGAGTTAACCGCACGTCCCACTACTTTCACCTGTGGATTTGTACTTGTTTACTTCAAGCTACAAGTTGCCGATACACTAAATACATATGAGTACCGATTGTATCTATAGCCCGCTTATTGCACAAGGGACTGTGTGATGAGTATTTTCATAGCGATAAAAATCCTATAGCTTCGAACACGCGATGTAAAGAAAAACAATTAATTGGAGACTAGAACTATTAATTAAACCATAAACATAATAAATATTAAATATAAAATAATAAGAATTCATATTCTTTTGACATTTCTTTTTTATTGGTTTTATTGTTTTAACTCGTTAGTATTAATTAATAGCATAACAGCTAAATATTATTATTCATTACTTACTATAAAACTTTTTTGACCCCCTCCCCACATTGTCACATCTGTGTCACCCTTTTTGTGACCCCCTAGAAATATTTTGTCACAAAATCTAAGACCCCCTGAATATGATAAAATTAAAATTTTGAGAATTAAAAGTATTTATTTAGTTTTTGACGTGACAACGTCTTATAATTCGCCGGCTGCACGAACGTAAAAACATGACTAATGCGATGACGTATGCGGCGTTACCTCTATATGAGGCGTTCCATTTTCTTATGACGTTGTCACGTTCAACTATCGTCAGTAAACCGACTTCACAGATAACCGATTTTTTGACGTGACAACGTCTTATAATTCAATGGAGCCGGCTGCACGAACGAAAAAACATGACGCATGCGGCGTTACCTCGCACTGAGGCGTTTTTTTATGTTAGTTGGATAGGCAAACTGGCAAACGTGCCACCTGATGGTAAGTGGTCGACGTCGACCATGAACATAAACCAGTTTACCTGGAACGAGCCCAGGCAACTCATTTATGTGTTGCCTATCCTGAGACATAAGATGTTAAGTCTCGGTGCCAGTAATTACACTGCCTGTCTTGCCCTTCTCTCCGAAACACAGCAAAGCTGTTTCACGTGAGAAACAAGCAAGATGGTGGTACCCATGCAGCCGGGAGCGCGGCACAGCGCTTCCCTCCCACCGGAAAATTTTTCTTATGACGTTGTCACGTTCAATTATCGTCAGTAAACCGACTTAACAGACAACCGATTTTTTATAATAAAATTTTAATAAATCAGTTAAAATAGTAAGTTTTATATCATATTTGATAAAATTGTGTTTATTTCGAATATAGTTCTCAGAGTAAGGATCGACTGTTGTGGCTAATATCAGTAGATATGATAAATATTAAATACCGATTAATAAACAATCAGCATCTC
Source organism: Helleia helle (assembly GCA_963853865.1). NCBI lineage: Eukaryota > Metazoa > Arthropoda > Insecta > Lepidoptera > Lycaenidae > Helleia > Helleia helle. The sequence continues at coordinate 27,568,915 of OY971414.1, forward strand.
ATATCGAAGATGCCCAGCTGCTATTAACATCGCGTTTATTAGCTACCACCCAATTGTCAATTAACACGTCACAAATAGCATAAAAAAGTCTACAAAATGATTAAAATAGATCTATAATGATTTTGACGAGGGTACCCGTGCCCAACAGTGGTTCATACAAAACGGAGGCTATTACGTAGGAACTTTGAAATATGCCCAATATAAAATTTTGTCATTATCATGAAGCAAGTTTTAACGGATTTTATCGCGGTTTATTATGATTTTTACATTCCCGACGTTTCGGATACTTTACAGCGACCTTGGTCACAGGACCTCCCGTGGAGGTTTATAATGAGTGAAATTTGCGTAAACATTAGAAAAAAGTCTTATAATACAAAAAAAATACCATTGATAAAGTATTACCTACGTGTTAATAAGGTAAACGTGTTATTCACGAATTACTTCACCGACCTCGATAATTCGTCCAAGTTCAATGTCGACGACTTTATTGCAGTGATGCCAGAATACGTGTAACGATGTGCATTTTAATTTTTCATTAGATAAAATTTCTTATTGATTTTGCAATAAGAGTTTTTTTCGCCCATGAACATAAATAAATTTACCTAAAACTAGTCCAGGAAACACGGCTAAGCTGTATTACGGAAGAAATGATCAGGATGGTAGTATCCATACAAACGAGTGCGGCGAGCGCGGCGCAAGCGCATCCTCCCACCGGGTTATGGGGGTTTACACGAACACGGTTGACTAAGTCACAGGATTTTTCCGCGCGGCAAAAATCAACCTCTAAATGGCAATTTGACTAGATCGCAGGTGACTAAAGTCGCAACTCTGCACTCGCAAGCCCCAAAGTTGGTTATGAATTTGGCTTGGTTGGTTATAGCATATGAATTTGGCCGCGCGGCAACCGGCCCCATGCTGCTGGTGACGATAATCGACCGTGCAAACGATCAGTTGCAACTTGCAGGTGATCCCCCGCTGCATGAAGGAGTGTTTACTGTTTAGCGCTCCTTACGACGAGAAATCCAGTTTTCCCCTTTCCTTTTGTTTCTTCTTCAAGCAAATCTTGAATATTTGAATAAACCTATTCCCTCAACATTTTCAAAGGAAGTGATCGAGCCGAATGCGATTTTAGTCACTTTTGTAAATGGGCTAGCGATGCGGCTTGGTGAAGCGATTTGTGAAGCGACTAACCACACTTCGAAAATCGACCCGCGTAAACCCCTCTTTAAACATATTCTATGCTAGCTTTTCTCTGAGGCTTTATTCGCGCATTTGACATAGATTTTCCGATTTTGAAAATCACCACACAAGTAAAAAAAGATGAGATCGCCTATGATTTAATTCCCTATTTTGCCCTTTTCGGCGTTTTTGTTCAAATATAAAGCTTATGTCCTTCCTTTGAGTAATATTGTGTTGACAGACACACGGAGTGACTTAAGCATTTTATACAGACTTATTATTATCAACGATGGAATAAATCTTGCAACAGCTGTTTTGTTGTATAACTTACAAGCTTACTTGTATAGTATATATTATGTAGAAATAAGAGTTTGGTAATCGAATGCCTAATTCTATATGACACAGTATAGTGAATATAGGACCCCACCATGGTTCAGACCCACGTGGCGGTGGGGCTCAGTAGCGTAGGGTGAGCCCGGCACCTTGGGCAAAGCTAATTGAGCCGAGGGGGCTCTTTGTACCCCTCTTATAAGAAGAGGGGACAAAAGAGCAGGGGGCAAGGGGTGAGGATGGGAACCTCACCCCATTGTACTGTCCCGACGTTGGGTGGAGTTGTTCTGTGGTGCGGGACAACCCCTCTGTGGAGGTGGCGTCGGTCCCTTGCGGGACTGACTAGCCGTCGAGGTGCCCTGTTTGTTTACTAGATCCGGGGCACCTCACCAAAGGCGGCATTGGTGGCACTCGCCGGGTTTTAGTGGGTAGAGAGAGCTGCGTCCACTTACCAGCTGTCGGGCGCAGTGAGTCCCACATACCCGCCTGGGGAGACCCACTCCGCCGCGGGATGCCTCAGAGCATTTCCCGGCGGAAAAGAAAAAATATAGTGAATATAGGGAGTATGTCATAAAAACGTCAATAGCTAATATAGATACTAATATAATTTTCAATCAAAGAACTGTAGTAGGATGACTACATACTATATCAATATGCTGGAGACGTAGCAATTAGTGAAGGGAAGTGGATCCGTTTTATTAAAAAATGTTGGTCTCGAATAGGCAGCCGACTATTGTCCAACTGAAATATGGTCAGCAAATGTTTCTTCATAATTATTCTGACATCTTCATATTTTTATGTATTCATAACATGTGTTTACCGGGAAACTTCGTGCGACGCTCCCATCCTGCTCGACTCTTCAGACCAAATTACAGCCCACCTCATATTAGTGCGAGTTGAGTTTTTTTAGCATTTATCGCAGTCATACTTGTTACTTGAGGTCAGGCTGGTTTCCGCAACTCGACGCTTTTGCGCCTATTTTGCGGGCTGTGAGCCTGAAGCATTCCCTACTGCCAGTTAAGCTCCCGCAAGAATGCTAGCAGTCTCTTGGACATCGGCGCAGATCTCCGGGAGAAACAGTGCTGCTATTTCTTCCTCCGCTACGCAGGCTCTGCACAGCGGACTGTCCGTAACACCTATAGTGAAAAGATGCTTGTTATAGTGACCATGTCCTGTTATGGTGCCTGTTATCAGGCGCAGTTCTGATCGTTTTAGGAGCATTAATTGACGAGAAACGCGTGGGTTGCCTATTGGCATCGCTTCCCTTGCTTGTCTACAATCGTCTCTGCTCGTCCAGAGCTCTGTGTTTTGGGCTTGCGTGCATTCTAACCCATGCCCTTAACTGGCTATATGGTAGCGGAGTCATTGGTTAATTGCCTTTGACCTCCATATTTGCTCCACGTTTGGCCAGCTCGTCCGCTGCATCATTACCCCTTGAGCCACTGTGCCCCTTTATCCATTGAAGTGTCACTGTGTTAAATTGACATGCTCTTTCGAGGTAACAGTGGCATTCGTGAATTAGGCCCAAGTTCGTTGTATATGAGTTTAAGTGCTTGGAGTACCGCTTTGCTGTCGGATAAAATCCTTATGGGGTACCCTGTTACTTTCCGCTCTATTATCGCTCTTGCTGCTTGGGCTATACCAACACATTCTGCCTGGAAGACGGAGTTGTGTTTGCCCAAATGTACAACCAGGTGGAGGTTTAGTTCTTCTGAGAAAACGCCTGCACCTGTGCCTTGTTGTGTTTTCGACCCGTCGCGTCGGTGTAAATACTCAACTCCTTAGAGGTTGAGTTTGTTGATGGGGACTCGAAAAGTTGGATTTTATATGGTTTGTTGAATACATCCCCATCCAGAATTTTTGTGTGAGGTATCCTGATGTCTTTCCATAGCTTAAGTTAACCTTACCACTGCACACGCTACTTCCTGTTGTATGAAGAGATGTAGCGGAAACAGAGATAGCATAGTTTCTATGGCTGCGGTCGGTGTTGTTTTCATGCATCCTGTGATGGCAAGACACGCCAACCTTTGGAAGCGTTGTAGTTTGTCACTTACCGTTGTTAGGCGTGTTCGTGGCCACCAGACTAGTGATCCATAGCTTACTATTGGTCTGATGATTGTATTGTAAAGCCATAGCACTACGCTCGGAGTTAGGCCCCATGACCTACCTATCTTTCTTTTACATTGCCAGAATGTAAGGCAGGTTTTTTTTATTTTGGCTTCTAGGTGTTGACTTCAATTTAGTTTGCCGTCAAGGATTACTCCTAGGTACTTCACCTGTGTGTTCAATTGAAGTACTTAGGGCGTGTGTAATTGTTGAGTACCCTTTTGTTAGTGAACATTACTAGTTCGGTTTTGTTGGGGTTGACTGTGAGTCCAGATTCTCTGCACCACCGGTCTACCACTCGAAGAGCTGTCCGAGTTAGATCACATACTGTATTTGCATGATTACCCGTTATGAGTATCACTAAGTCGTCAGCGTACCCTACTGTGTAGAAATGTCTGTTGTTTAGTTTTGTTGGGGTTGACTGTGAGTCCAGATTCTCTGCACCACCGGTCTACCACTCGAAGAGCTGTCCGAGTTAGATCACATACTGTATTTGCATGATTACCCGTTATGAGTATCACTAAGTCGTCAGCGTACCCTACTGTGTAGAAATGTCTGTTGTTTAGTTTTGTTGGGGTTGACTGTGAGTCCAGATTCTCTGCACCACCGGTCTACCACTCGAAGAGCTGTCCGAGTTAGATCACATACTGTATTTGCATGATTACCCGTTATGAGTATCACTAAGTCGTCAGCGTACCCTACTGTGTAGAAATGTCTGTTGTTTAGTTTAGTTATGATGTCATTTACGACTATGTTCTACAGGAGAGGTTAGTACGTACGTATAGTACTCCTCCTTGTGGGCAACCCTTGGCAACTACGGCTTTCTGTGTGCCCTTGTCGTCTATCATAATGATTCTTTTAACTAACATGTTGTGGATCCAGTTTGTTATTAATGGTGTCTGTTAAGTGCTGTTTTTATGATGTCAAAGTTTGTTTTGTCGAAGGCACCTTCAATGTCGATATACGTGCAACGTCGTTTTGCAGGGCATGCTCTATTTTGCTTACTACTGCGTGTAAGGCTGACTCTGTGAATTTTCCCGATGAGTAAGCGTGTTGGTTGTGGTGTATTGGTAAGTTTTTTTTATCGCATTCATGTTCATGTACACAAAATAATTTGATCGTCATCGTCACATTAACAAATGATGCAATTACCTTGTTTGGCGGCGACTAATCCGTAATTACTAATTAAGGAAAACCAAAATCCAATGACATACTCATGATATTTATTGCGGTCGCGGTGACTCACCGAACAATCACTCATATCATTCATTACAATACTTATACATTTAAAATTACAAATATGCTTAAAACAAATCACATTCAGTCAACAGTCCATAGACCAAAACATTATTAGGAAATATCACAATTTTTTACAATTATGAAACTATGTTAAAAGACCTGCTATATTCGTTTTTTATCGATTTCTACCTATAAAACAGTGAGTTGTTCAATAGATGTATACTATGAGTGAGCCAATTGGCCAGTACATGAATGTACACTGTGAGAGCGAACCATTTGGTCAATACATAGATGTACAGTGAGTGTAAACCAAGTGGTCAATATGTGGAAGTACACTATGAGAGTAAACCAATTGGTCAATACATGGATGTACAGTGAGTGTAAACCAATTGGTCAATACGTGGAAGTACACTATGAGAGCAAACCAATTGGTGATACATGCATGTACAGTGAGTGTGAACCCATTGGTCAATACGTGGAAGTACACTGTGAGAGCAAACCAATTGGTCAATACATGGATGTACAGTGAGTGTGAACCAATTGGTCAATACGTGGAAGTACACTATGAGAGCAAACCAATTGGTCAATACATGGATGTACACCTTGACAGTGGGTCAGTTGAGACGTCCAGGTGTCTACAGCCAGGGGTGCCAGGCGGGGTCCATGCGGCACAGGTTGTCTGGACTGCTGGCGGCGGCGACGAGTGTGGCTACCTTGCTGTCGGGTCCATCGAACTGCGCCAGCGAGTTGAGCCGGCCCGTGATGGCGCTCACGGCCTTGTTCACCATGCTGATGATGGTCTCGTTATCCATGTCCATGGGCTTGTTCTCGGCCGCCGCGTTCAGGCCCGACTTGTCCTCTATACGCTTCCTGTACCCGGTCATCATCTCGTCCCGGAGAATAGTCCGCAGTATCGATTGAATCTGCGGGATAAATAATTGTTATAACTACAATTCTCGTTACATCTGCCTAAAATACATTTGTCCAAAATAATACTTATTTTCTCAAATATCGGACTATCACATGCAAAAACATTTATTTGTCCTAGTGGTAGTTTTTTTTTCCTTTTACGCCGGGAAATGCTCTGAGGCATCCCGTCGGGGAGTGGGTCTATTCAGGCATGTGGGACTCGCTGCGCCCGAAAGGTGTTAAGCGGAACGCACTTCTACCCATTCAAAACCGGCGAGTGCCACCAATGCCGCCTATGGTGAGGTGCACCGGATCTGTTGAGTTAACAGGGCACGTCCTACTGGTAAGTTTATATTATTATGTGACTTTCGACTTCAATTAGGTACATATTATTAATGCTAATTACATGAACACATTTTTATATGTAATTCGGACGTGTAAGCTTATTACATGACTAACAGCGTTACTAAATAATGAAAACGACTAACCGATTCATTTATTTAATAGAGTTTTATACGTCCCGTTAGTCATATTATTAAGCATAAATTACAACAAAAGCGATTATACTGTTACCCTACTTGGGCGTTTAAATTATACTTACTTACTTTACTATATGTCCGAAAAACATACAAGAATTTTGTAAGAAAAGTGACATTCATATTAGGGATATACGAAATAAACACAGGCTAGATGTACCAGTCATTAGAGTCACAAAAAATCTTTCAAACTGTATACGCTTTTACAATGGGATCCCAGAGAAGGTTCAAAACCTATCTATTAAAAAAATCAAAAAGTTATTAAAGAGTGTTCGTGTGGTAAAGGATATTATACAGTAAAAGATTTTATGAAGATTAGCTGTTGTCCGCAGCTTCGCCCGCGTAAACTTAAGATTTACAGCCGTATCCCGAAGGATAATAATTAGCTTTTTAGCCTTAGGTACTCCTCATAGCATCGGCTATCTGCCATTATAAGACCCGTCAAAATTGGCTCAGCTGTTTCCGAGATTAGCCGGTACAAACAGACAAACAGAGTGACAAATATTTTATTAATTGGTTTTTGATCTAAATACCGTATATACTTTCATATGCATTTAGTAAAAAGCCGTTAACCCTTTACCCGCAACGGTCGGATTAATCGTATAAATATTTTCGTGCCCATTTCGATTTAAGGTCGGATATTTCCCACCAAATACTCTACTTAGTTAATCTGCCTTTATAGTTTAATACCGCTGTATTATATTAAAACAATGTTTATACTTTGTAAATAGTTGATGAAGCAATCATTTACAATTGATTATACTTTAATTTCATAATTGGAAGACTTAAAAATAATGTCCAAAATTAGAAAAAGTACTGATATTATTTTTAGTATAGTTAGTTAAAAGTGTATTAATATCCAACGCCCGCGTCGGATAAATCCGACAGTAGGGACGGGACATAAACAATGATTTACGGATACGGAAATCCACATAAATTAAAATATTTTATTAAAATTTAAATTAAAAATGTATTTAGTGAAAAGCTGTTAATTTGAAATTACAAACAAACATTTCAATTTTATTTATTCGTAGTTAGAGATAAATATAGTATAGAAGTGTCTGCGACTGAATTCCCATCCCTAGCCTGCATGTTATGAAACGAATGTTGTATTGATACCCAGCGCCACGGCCACGCACGGTCGGAAAAAGTCTACCGCTTCTGACGTCATAAACGAATGCCGCCTGCCGGAATTTTAAATTGGTGTTGTGCTTATGCTATAATCATTATGTTCGTGTTATCGATAAATGTGATTATTTGACTGATTTTGTAATAATAAAAAGTTGTAGGTGATTATTAATTTGTATGTGATCTTATAAGGCTGTTAGAAAATATGTCGTTAGAATCTGTTAAAAATTTGATTCTGATATTTAGTAATTTAGTAACTAGCTTCTCCACGCGGTTTCATTTGCACCAAAATTAAGCATAAGATTTTTTTTCCAAAATAGCATTCTTTTAAAGGGGTTTAAATTTTATTAAAACAAAAAATCAAAAATGAAAATTCAAATTTGACGAATAGTTACAGAAATTAACGCGTTAGCTGAGAAGTGTTTTTTTTTTTTTTTATGTTACTTGGATAAGCAAACTGGCAAACGTGCCACCTGATGGTAAGTGGTCAACGTCGCCCATGAACATAAACTAGTTTACCTGGAACGAGCCCAGGCAACTCATCTATGTGTTGCCTATCCTGAGACATAAGATGTTAAGTCTCGGTGCCAGTAATTACACTGCCTGTCTTGCCCTTCTCTCCGAAACACAGCAAAGCTGTTTCACGGGAGAAACAAGCAAGATGGTGGTACCCATGCAGCCGGGAGCGCGGCACAGCGCTTCCCTCCCACCGGTAAATGAATGGCAATATAAAAAAAGAGTAAAACGTATTTTTAGCCCCTTATAAAAACATTGTACACTATTTTTATGAGTTATAATTTTTTATTATATAATTATATAATATCTATAGGCACTTTTTACTCCACGTCAATCTGGTCTCAGACCTTGACGTGGCGGTGGGGCTCAGTAGCCTAGGGTGAGCCCAGCACCTTGGGTGAAGCTAATTCAGCCGAGGGGGCTTTTTGTACCCCTCTTATAAGAAGAGGGGACAAAAGAGCAGGGGTGCAAGGGGGGGATGGGAACCTCACCCCATTGTACTGTCCCGACGTTGGGAGGGGTTGTTCTGTGATGCGGGACAACCCCTCTGTGGAGGTGGCGTCGGTCCCCTGAATGATTGACTAGCCGTCGAGGTGCCCTGTTAGCTCAACAGATCCGGTGCACCTCACCAAAGGCGGCATTGGTGGCACTCGCCGGGTTTTAGTGGGTAGAGCTGCGTCCACTTACCAGCTTTCGGGCGCAGCGAGTCCCACATACCCGCCTAGAGAGACCCACTCCCCAGCGGGATGCCTCAGAGCATTTCCCGGCGTTAAAGAAAAAAAAATTCTGGAAGAACTTGTGTTACGGGTACCAGACTACGGAAATATATTTAATACTTTTATACTATACATATATTTAGGATTTTTATTATATAATACATATATTTAATACACAACCATGACTCAGAAACACAGAAAACTTTTTTATTCCCTGGCGGGATTCGAACCCGCTAGCTCTGGCTTGAGCGCCAACGCGCTAACCATTGAGCCACAGCGGTCATCATATTAGTTTTAGTATAGATAATAATGTATAGTACCTTAAAGTTAGGCGTGACCAAGCATCGCGCGACGGCGATCATGGAGGCGGTGAGCGGCCCGGTGGTGCCGATGTTCGTCAGCAGATCGGAGATGTTCGGCGTCAGTCGGAACGGCACCGGCCGGTTACCGTCCAACTCACCTGGTATGGTCATTACTTAGTAAAACAATTGCATTCATGTTTTCTTTTATAGAAGAGGGGGCAGTCGGACAGTCGGTCGCAAGTGATCAGCGCCATCCGTAGGACATAGACACCCGCGACACCAGAAGATTAACAGGCACGTTGCCGGCTTTTCAGATATGAGTATGCTCATAATAATGAAAAAACTTTAAGACTGATTTCGCCGTTTCGTATAAACATGATCCTCTCGTGACCTTGATTGCTGTAAAGTATCCGAATGCGTTGGAAATGTAAAAAATTATAAAAATGGAATTTAACATATTATAAACATTTGTTTCATAATAATTGCACGACACAATATATTGTCATTGTAATGCTGATTATTATTTGTATACTATACACCATTCATTTGCATTTATGTTGAAAGGTAGAATGAGATAAAACGTTTATTATTCTTCACCATACAATACAATCTTATTCTTTTCAATAAAAAATTGTAAAATGTGAATTTGCGAACCATACTAGACTTACACTGTCTTCAACAGTAAGCAAGCGATGTTGTCATGTTCAGGGACATTTAGAAAAATACATTTCAGGTGCACCGGACAGGATCGAATCCAGACCTCACTTCGAGGCCATTACAATGCCAATTACAGTAGTACATTATATTTAGCATTCTCAAAGTTAATCATGTACAACATTACAAAAAACACGACTTTTAAAAACAGATTAAAAAAGATTTTCTAAAAGTTTCAACATTGTTTTATTATGTACAAAAAATGTATGTGATATATTTTAGAAATCATATCATGACCACTTTGTAAATCCTTTTTTTGTTGTTTTAATGTTACTTGTTCACCTTAAAGTCTGACCTGAGAAAATATCTACATATATTCTTTTAATGTTTTGTTGGATTCGTTTTTGTGTTATGAAGGAAAGAACCTGCTCAGGAGCGGGTCAATAAAACAACCTTATGAGCGCGCGATCCACCGAGGTACATTTAAAGACCCGGCGCGATATATAAAACCTTGTTGCACTCTAAAAATATTACACACGTACAATGTTTGTGTTAAAATTTCCTCTCCCGTATGCTTGATATTTGACAGAGATTTTTTTTTTTTTTCTTCTTCTTATGGATATGTGGTAGACTTGCATAAAGTGCTAACAAAAAGCAAATGTATACAGCAATACAGTACGACGTCTGTCGGCTTTGATAGTTAAATATGAAAATTATAAGTCAAATTTTAATCATGAAATAAATTGGTAAAAAATAAATGAATATTTATTGAACTAACCGTATGTTAACCTAGCCTAGTGGTCACTTTTGTAGCGTAACTAAACTTTTAGGTTTCAAGATGTGTGTTACGGTTCAGGTAACGGGAATAAATAAAGAAATGAATGTAATTAAGTCCATATATAGGGTCACATTCTTTGCAAGATTCGGACCCGCAACTCCCACGTACCACAGGCGAGGCGATAGACGAGGCGATAGACAAAATTTATTATATAATATAGTATTCCCTTAAAGCAATCTATACTTGATAGACGTGCCGTGTCGTGGCGCCTCAAAATAGAATCGGTGTCATACTATTTTAAAACGTGGCAACGTGTACACAAGTTGTGACGTTCCGTGATGGCTACTGCGTGTGATGTTCACTCGACAGTGGTGTGTACTGACACGCCATTTCTAGACACAGCTGCGTCTGTATTGATAAAAAATATTGTACTGAGGCGTCAGAACACGACATATTAAGGTAAACGTAAATTAAAGTCAATCAAAGATAATTAACATTTATAACGTAACGCGCGTAGTGCGTGCTTATGTGTGCGTGTACCAGTACGTACCGGTAGCGTCGTCGACGTCGAACTTAAAGTAGGCGACGTTGAGCAGGCCGGAGTCCTGGTGCACGTACAGTTGGTCGGGCGCGAGCCGCGTAAGGTGCAGCGCGTACTCGGCCGCGCCCGCCAGCGCCAGCTGCAGCGTCACTAGCTTGCGGAACGTCCAGTAATCCGCCGGCGACGCGAACGCCCCCAGCGCCCACGACCGCACCATGCCCGGGCCCACCATCGTGGCTTGCACCTGACACAACATCACTTGTATTGTCCCTTAGTCTTCCCTCAATTTGGATCCTTCTACAGACCGTAGTAATTTACTCCAGTTTATGACGAGGGGACTTTGACGTGAATCTTGGATTTTTAATGTACCAAATAAGAGCTAAACTCGTATGTCCCGTTTATTGTAATGAACACTCAAGTTATTTTTTTTTTCTCCACTCTACAGTGCAATTTGAAAAAAAAAGAAGTGACGAGTTAGAGAGTGGAGTGTGTTTGAAGGCGGGTCTATCAACACATTCGTTTTAGTATACATGTGTTTTGTCGCATCGCGTTTCACCTAGTAAGGGATGAATGTAGATGTAAAAAAGTTTGCTTTTAAATAAAACCATTAGAAAAAGAATATGTAATAGAAAAATGAACAGTAGTACATTTCGTATATGCGCAACAGGTTTTGGTATAATTACCCAAGCGTTTATGTGCCATTGTCTAAATAGAACCTCTTAAACGTCTTTTTATAAAATGCCCGATCAAATTAAATTAAATCAGACCAAAGGGACAAAATATTTGATAAATAGAATGAATTATTACTAATATAAGTAAATAATGTTCACCTCCCGCAGTATGTCCCGGAGCACCTGATGGGAAGCCTGCGAGCCGCGCGCCTGCACGGCCGCCAGCCGCTCGTAGTAGCGCGCGATGGGCGCGTCGTACTCCACACCCCTGACAGTCCAACCGATCAGTGCCATTGTACAGAATAATAAATAATGTCGCATCCCATAAAACATCTATAAAGGCAGCACTATAACTCTAGTGTATATTCTCTATATAGGTGGCAGTTACCCTTTGTACGTAGCTCAAAGCACCGCGGTGGATCTTAGTAGGTGTTGACTTATATATGGCTGAGTTCCACATCGCCGCCAGGATCCCCCGGAATATTGTACAGAGAAAGCAACTCTTTTTACTTATTAACGCCTAAATCGATAATTAGATTTCGATAAAATCTGACAGGTATACATTTTATCCTAAGGAACAGTATTATTAGGCAGTCAAACGAGTCATTGTCAGCCCTTGTTCGATTGTGAATCTATGTTAATTGGGGCGAAGCATGAGGAATGAAGATTATTGTTATTATGTTTACAGTTTTATATGAGCCGTTCTTTGTCTTAAAGATACATAATATACACACAGAATTGTGGCTCTACTATGTAAAGACGAGATACTAAATATAAATCTAACATATCTTTATTAAGACACATTATTTCTTGAGTAAAACTTCCTACATCATGATTCCACAGGATTTGACCCTCGGAAATTGACATCTACTGCACGCATGTAGAATATAACTGGAATAGAGCGGTACTGTTTTGTTTTGTATAAAATAAAATTCCGCCAAAAAAGTGCTGCGACACTGCGCCAGTTTTGCACTCCGATTGGCCGACTGATGGCCATTAATAAATGATTGGCCGATGGGACGTACACACAGTTCACTGGTTGGTTGAATTGCTGTTACTTCAGTGAAAAATCACTGACCAGTTTCGGAATTTTATGGCTTACATTACTACTCTATCCGGTTATATGTTCGATGACTTATTCATTGGCACGTGCGCCACTGAATATTAGCTACGGTGAATATGATAGTTTTAATTTTTTACACTTATTGTAAAAACCACTTTTATACCACTACATCGAAAAATATATCTTATGACGATAGTTCTACAAATGTACGCATTAGTATACCTGTTAGCGCATTCAGTGCGATATATGTCCAGAAGCGAGACGGAGCTGGGGTTGTCCTCCACGAGCCGCATCTGCGGCGACACGGACACCACGCGCGGCACCGTGAAGTGCAGGAACCGCCGCGACGTCTCCTTCTGTTTGCCGAGGTAGTGGTTGAGCATCCGCAGCAGCTGCAGCACGCGCTCCTCCCGCCGCGCGTCGCCCAGTCCCGAGTCGTTGACCACTAGGTAAGGGTATATCTTCCCGTTGTGTCCCCGGATGTACAGGCGCCGGGCGGACGTGTTGTGTTTCTGGACGATCTCCACCCGGGGCATGAAGCGGGCGATGCGCACGTGGTAATGCGTGTGCTTTGGTAAAAGAAATTCACCCGGCAATTCCACTTCAGCGGTCTTCAAACTGAAGTTGGAGAGGAACCTACATTTTTCTTCAATCAGGAACGACCTGAAAATAAAATTCAATACATGGACTAGATGTTGATAAGGAAATGAAAAAAGAAATTGATAAGCGTTACGAAAGAAGCTGTTAAGCTGTATAACAATTTAGAATATGAGATGGTGGGTGCTACAAGTTGCATGTTATACTTAAGGTTACACAGGTCGCTCATATTTCCATACAAACGCAGAACAGTAATTACTACAATGTTTGACGTTGACCATCAAAAACTAAGGATAATATAAATAATTGATCTCGTTTACAGACATAGATAATGCTATGTCTGTAAGTTCCCAAAATCGTAAAAAAATTATACATTTAAAAAATACAAGTTTATAAACTTTCGTATTTCAACACTGATTTTAGCCCAACATTGGGCGAAAATAAATAGTATACCGAGCACGAAAGCTCAAAAATAAAGGCCGTACAGACATAGTTTAGTTATTCAAAAGTTGAAATAAATTTATTTTAAAAATAAACACTTACGGCCTTACTTATAAACCTTTCTTAATATTTAATCAATTGATTAACAACTTACGGTCTTACTTATAAAAATCTCGCTAAGCAATAGGTAGCCATCTCTTAGTTAATCAACTCTTAAGCTATAAATCAATGATTAACTTTTGTTTACTTATAAACATTAATTAGCCGTTACTTGGTTAAGAAACGAACAGAGAACGATACGTAGATGGTTGGCACAGATTATTTCCAAAATAATCGACTAGATAGAGAAATTGAACGAACAAAATTGTCAATAGTTCGATTTTTTTCTTATATCATCTGTGACAGTGTAGTGAATTTGACAGATTATTTTAAAATTTTCTATTTAAAAATAATAAAATTTGTAAATAGTTTAAATACTTAATGAAAATTTAAATATTTCAGTAAAATTATAATTAACTAGTTTGATTTTTTCCATATAATATCATCTATGACAGTGTCTTGAATTTGACAGATTATTTTAAATAGAAAATTATAAAATAACAAAATTTGTAAATAGTTTAAATATTTAATGAAAATGTAATATAATAAAAATTTGCAAATCACGAAGATTTTCCAATCCATCAATTTTTTAAGCACAAATTAAAAAATTTGGAAATATGGATAGGCGGAAAAAATCGTGGCATGCGATTGTGTTTTTTTGGTTTCCCGTTAGTAAATTTTTATTTTGTATTTTGTGCATTCGTTTTTTCGAAGCGGTTTTCTATAGTGTCTGTTTTAAAAACCTGTTTAATAATATATCTTAATTGGTTGGGGAATATTGTGGTGGACAGTTCTGGGCAGCATAGCCTTTGGTCTTAACTGATTCCAACACCAACAAACGTTTATTTCTTACTGACTTTTTTTGTTGGTGTTGGAATCAGTTAAGACCAAAGGCTATGCTGCCTAGTCTGTTGTATTATTTAGTCTGTAATGTGTGTAAAAATGAGAAACTCCAAGGTGTGCGGCTTCGCACCTCTAGTCCCCATCAATCAACTATCACTTCCCACTCTAGTCTCCACCCACCCAGAACTGTCCACCATAATATTCCCCAACCAATTAAGATATGTTATTAAACAGGTTTTTAAAACAGACACAATAGAAAACCGCTTCGAAAAAACGAATGCAGAAAATACAAAATAAAAATTTACTAACGGGAAACCAAAAAACACAATCGCATGCCACGATTTTTTCCGCCTATCCATATTTCCAAATTTTTTAATTTGTGCTTAAAACATTGATGGATTGGAAAATCTTCGTGATTTGCAAATTTTTATTATATTACATTTTCATTAAATATTCAAACTATTTACAAATTTTATTATTTTATAATTTTCTATTTAAAATAATCTGTCAAATTCACGACACTGTCATAGATGATATTATATGGAAAAAATCAAACTTGTTTATTATAATTTTACTAAAATATTTAAATTTTCATTAAGTATTTAAACTATTTACAAATTTTATTATTTTTAAATAGAAAATTTTAAAATAATCTGTCAAATTCACTACACTGTCACAGATGATATAAGAAAAAAATCGAACTATTGACAATTTTGTTCGTTCAATTTCTCTATCCAGTCGATTATTTTGGAAATAATCTGTGCCAACCATCTACGTATCGTTCTCTGTTCGTTTCTTAACCAAGCAACGGCTAATTAATGTTTATAAGTAAACAAAAGTTAATCATTGATTTATAGCTTAAGAGTTGATTAACTAAGAGATGGCTACCTATTGCTTAGCGAGATTTTTATAAGTAAGACCGTTAGTCCTTTTTCTATAATTACTATTTTGCTAAAAGGAGATTTTAGGAATAAATCATTGTGCATTTCATTCTAGCACTCATGTTCGCGCACTATGGCAGGTGAGATAGCATTCATTTAGTTGGAGTCCGCGCCGTCGACTAGTTCAACCTTAAGGTCCTTTATTACAGTTCATAAATCCATGGCGGACGACACGATAGAATATTTAACAGAAGTTACCTCTCCTCGGGTCAGTTCGAGGAACTACTTACTTGGGGAGAACCTTAGTTTTAGCTTCAAGAATCTTGACCCACTTCCTGAGCTTCTGTACGAGGTTCTGTAGTTTCATGGCATTGGGCTGGGTGAAGTCGAAGTCTGCGGTGAACTGCGTCTTCATCTTCTGGAAGACGGGGTCCTGCACGGTGGCCTGCGCTCGGCGCGCGAGACTCTCCGATGCGGCTGAAGAGAATGATGTACTTGAAATATTTTCTGCAGACATACAAAATGGAGTACGGGTATATAGTAGCGCTCGCGAAACCCTCGGGTGTCACTCTTCATGCTGACCCATGCACGATCACACGTGGCGGACAAGATGGCACTAGATGTTCATGCTAAAAAACATTTAGGGCGATATCTATATCTATAAAAGATATCTATAAAAAATATTTGAAATTACTTAAAATTATATCGTTGTTTTATGTGAGTTATAAACATACTTATAACATGTAAGACGTCTGAAGAACAGTATGGAAACTAGGCCTAGTTGATGAAATAAATACCTATGCTTCATTAAAGTTTCAGTTTCGTTTGGCCGCCTTTCGATGCGGTCGTATTGCTGACAATTACTAAGAGGACGCACTCAGTAATTCCAAAACGAATGAAAACATATCTTGGTGAACTTATAGTTCATGATAAAAACCTTATTTTGTTAGTTTTCAAAACATCATTAGGTACTTTTGTAACAGAGACAAAAATATCAAACATACCTCTTTTTAAAAAGAGATTCACATCTTATGGGCAAACGGGACCGGTTTAACTTTCTTCCTAGATTAATCTATACATATTCTTAAAATTATAGAAGTATTTGCTCCCGGTATTGTTCTTAACACAATAAAATAACAAAAAGCAATTTGTCGTTTACGTCCTTAAGTTATAAGCTCGCGCGCGTATAGACTCCGCTCAGGACGCTTAACCCCCTCTGGCGCGTGTCCGGTATTAGAATATTGTTCATATTTAATTGATCACCAGATCAATTTATCGAATTCAAATTGCTTCCAAATACAATTTAAATAGGTAATCTCATGGTGTCGGTTAATCTCAGCTAAATACAATAGTTTAAAACACGGAATTCGGTTTAATATTAATTCACAACAACTTGTAGAACTATAGATTATTAAAAAATAACAATATGTAATTAATAATAAATTTCATATACATATTTTCGGAGATAAACTTATACATGACCACTCGTTTTGACGCGCCACTCACTACTGACAGTCAACAGACTGACAGACTGCGACGAGCGCTTGGGTCTCATCTTGATCTTGGTCTCGTCGATACGCATGTTTGTGTGAGTGTGCCGTTTCGAGGGTTTGTCGGTAGTTTCCATCATTCATCATCATCATCATCAGCCTCTATCCGTCCACTGCTGAACATAGACCTCCCTCAATGAACCGACCAACACTTCGTCTACCTAAACTTAAAATATACCATAAAAAAAAAGTTTCCATACTGCCCCAATTCCATACTAAGTCCTAACATTACAAACTTATTTGTTATCATAATAAACCGCGATTTAAATACGTGAAAGTTGTTTCACTTTAATGAGTAAACATTAGAACACATAAAACAAAGTGAATACAAAAATTTCATGTTTAGTAAAAATATAAAAAATATATTATTAACTTGTGTTGGTGATGCTATATTAATTCAATTACTTAATTAAATTAAAACAACCACACTATACTTCTGCAATAGCATTTAAGCAACGTTAATAAAGTTAGTTATACATATGTATAAAATTATAAATAATTACATGTACTACTCCACCAAAATAATTAGGCGCATGACAGCGATCACCCAAATAACCCCGCGCCTCCCCTAGCGCGGGGGCATCCCCGATGCGGTGCGAAGGCGGGATTCAGTTTCGGTCCTTGTCATGCGCCTAATAGGGATGTTGACAGTATTCATATAAACATATAATTTTGATGTTAATTTGTAGTGTCTATGATAGAATTCTGAAAAAATACAATATTTTCCCTTATTTTTATTTGATTAAATTAATATTTTATAAATAAAATGTAACAAAATTTAAAATAGGTCACGTGATAACAAACGGAAATGACGTCATTTGTTCTTATTTAGCGGAAACGTAAGAATATTGAGGTACTTCTATACACCATTTTCCGTACGCAGTACATATTGTAAAAACTAATTTTCAAGTGTTTTGACAGTGTACACACACATAGCACCGTACAACACTTAAATAAAACTTAGAACCCATTTTTTACTAACGACAAAGTAGAATCATTTTATCACTTTTACGATGTTTAACAACATATGACGTCACGTGACAAGTGTTAGCATTTTGGAGCGAAATTTAAAATGCATTATAAAATGCAAGATTTTATAGGCATTAGACGTATTTAAGGAAAAGCTAATAATATTTAGGCCTCCATTAGATATTTATAACTGATTCAAAAACATTTCTGAAAAATGTCAACATCCCTATTGTTTTGGTGGGGTAGACGTATGTTTGATCATTTAAATTCAAGTCAAAATATTCACATACTTAATCATTAGAATATATTGTAGGTCTGACAAAATATAAACCTTATACTAAATTGCAGGCAGGCTTTTGTTTGTAAATTATTCATTCAATTCAAACATTCATACAATCGTGGGATTGCTTTTCAGTATTTATATTTATTTCTTAATATTTTTCAGTTATGTCTAGTATTTGTGGATACATACATATTTTACAATTTTTTTGTTTCTAAAGTATATAATACTTTGAATAGTGTAGAAAAAATATTTATTATATATATTATATAATTAGTGGCACTCACTGATGCCGATGCCGATCCCGAACGTGGAGACAACCTTCTTGATGAAGTTGAGAGTGTGTGGCGTGACGGTGGCCACGGCGACGGCGGCGCGGTGGTGGAACGCCACCACGTGGCACTTGGCCAGCCCCGCGCGCAGCTGCCGCAGCACCTCCTCGTACCAGTTCTCGCGGAACCACACCATCTGATGGGCAGACACAATTTATTGTAATCTTCACGCATTCGTCTACGGTGCTAGATGGCGGTCATAAGTATCACAAAGGGGCGCATTGCGATTGCATTTCAAGTGCATATAACAGGTGTATTCGGAACGCTTGTAAAAACGAAGAGGTATGATAGTGTTGGCATAGCCTGACACATGATACAAGTGAAAAAACGCGGTTTTTTTTTTGGTTGCCTTTTTTTATTTTTATTTTTGTATAATCCGGTTTAGTAAACATAATGTTACAGAAATTTGATGATAATGCTTTAAAAAATCGTTTTTTTTTTATCGGTTTACTGACGATAGTTAAACATGACAACGTCATAAGAAGGTGGAACGCCTCAGAGCGAGGTAACGCCGCATGCGTCATGTTTTTTCGTGCGAGCAGCCGGCTTCATCGAATTATAAGACGTTGTAACGTCAAAAACGTCAATGTAATTGGTTTATGGCTCACGCCGACCAGCGGACTGCATCAGCTGACAGTTCGCTTGTATACATACATTGCTGGTTTGCAAAATACATAACTCCTAAAATTTTCTTAAAAAAACGTTTCTGAGATAAATGGTTATATGAATTATATAGTATATAAATAATATATTATTAGGGTTAAATTTTTGCAAAATATACCCGGTATAATATATACTATATACATGCGGTATCTAAAAAATGTGTAACAATTATAAATATTTATTTTAAAAAGCCTCTTTATTTTAATTTTAATACTAGGTATGTGTATATTTATTAATAAATTCCTTTCACCACGAATGTGATAATTCTTAACACTTTTTGTTTCGGCGTACCTGGTCAACGATGCCCTCCAGCGAGGAGAGCACAGTGGGATGTATCTCGCGCTGCAGCTGCATGATCTTAGAGCAGCGCCACATTGGCAGGGTCGCCTTGATAGGCCCCGCCTCCCCGGCGCCACCCCCGGCCGCCGCGCTCGTCCCGCTCCCGGCGCCACCCGACGTAGATGCGTTGTCGTTTGTTTTAGGAGCCGTCTATACGCACACAAATAAAATATATTACAGATAATACGTTACAAGTAAAAAATTGCAATATCTATATTTAAAAAATGTCTTATGATAGGCAAAATAGCACTTTTTCTATCTTTCTTGTATTTGTTAGCAGCATTAATAACATTTTCTTTCGGTTGAACAGGTTTTGTGCTTCTTTTATAGTCTCTCCGTGAGATAAGTTTACGTTTAACAACGAGAATCTGAATCTAATTAAGTGTTCAAACCCCCTGTATTCTCACTGAAAGATTTACCAAATACTATGTTGTAGCAGTGAGTACAAGTATGAAGGTGTAGTCTTACGTTGGAGGCGGCGGGCGTGACGTTCTCGGCGGTCTTGTGTCGTTCGCGCTGCTCGATCTTCAGCGTGAGGTACAGAGTGCGGATCGGGAAGTATACTGCTTGCGGGTACAGTCGTCCCACCTAAAGACCATACGGTAATCAGTTAAATCATGTCAAATCAAATCAAAAATATCTTATTCAAAATAGTACCAATAAAGTAACCTTTTGTACGTGAATTGAATCTACCAACGATTCCAAGGCAAGCCCACTTTACTACACTAAACTTTTCAAATAATATGTATTATCCTGAAATGCCTGGGAGGAATGGTCTATCCCCAATATTCTTAGTGACAGTGCATCGAAAAAAGGGCACAAAGAAACAAGTTCTATTCATAAAAATAACATTATGTGAAAATTGTGATCATTCTATCAGACAATAGCAT
This sequence comes from Helleia helle, assembly GCA_963853865.1. Classification (NCBI taxonomy): domain Eukaryota; kingdom Metazoa; phylum Arthropoda; class Insecta; order Lepidoptera; family Lycaenidae; genus Helleia; species Helleia helle. The sequence continues at coordinate 27,589,467 of OY971414.1, forward strand.
AATAGCATGGTTAGAAAATTCATGTGTAAAGGTCTGTCATGAACGATCTCAAATAGCTTGCCTGCTTTGCCCTTCGTTCCGAAACAAATTAAGTGCTGGACACATTTAATTTGTTTGATTCAAACGCATTACCTTACCGATTATTAATAACGTTACTTATACCAGTAACCGTAGAGCGATAACGTACGTGGCTCAGCAGGTTGAGTATGACGTTGCCGTCGTACTGCACGAGGCAGGCCAGGAGCTGCGGGATCCACGGCAGCCACTGCACCGGCGGCACGCCCACCGAGTACTTGTCCAGCGCCTCAGACAGGCTGTTCTTCTCGTCATCGAAGCTGAGCATCCACAGCACCTGATTGAATATTCAGCAGTGTCGTGTGTATGTTAAGTAGTTTATATCTGGTTATAATGAAAACTATTTACGGATTTTGTCGCGGTTTATGAAGTATTTACTCGCTCGACGTTTTGCATACTTTAGGCGCCGACCCTACTGCGTGCGGTCAGTGGTCAGAGTTCCGAGTTCTGCGTTCCGCGTTCACAACTTTTTTTTAAAAATGTAATTCCTAAATACTGTTTTCAGATATAATCATCACAATATTATTAGATTCAACAACACTAAAACTGCATGCAAGCTATATGAGTAACCTATTTTTTTAATTAGTTTTTATCATACCTTAGCACAATATTTCCTGGATTTTGATTCGTTCTGGTGCCTGCAGGCGTGAAGGAAGCACGTCATGGCGGACACGCCCACTTGTATCTGGCGCGGGTCCCTAGTAAAGATCTGCTCCAGGTAGTCACCCCACAGCGCCCAGGCCTTCACCAGCGTGTCGTGGAGCTGCACCGCGGCCGCAAACGCCTTGTTAGCGTCCTCGGATCTGCCCAGCTGCGCTAACAAAAGCCCCTTGAAGGCATAAAACTCCGCAGTCATTTCTTTGGTGAAATATTTAAAGTTGGTCGACTCGATCATGTCCAGTCCCTCTTGCAACTCGTCCTTGCCCTCGGTCCACGACATCTGTATGTGACACTTGACCTGCTGCCGTATCTTCTGGAAGCAGTCCACTATGGGGACGCTAGGTATCGTGTATATCCTGTGTAGCGAGTCCAGACACACACCGGAGAGGTTATGTTTTCTTGCTATTTTTGCAAAGTGAATGATCGCCTGAAAGTGGAAATTATTTCAATGTTGAAACGTTAAACATAATTTAATATATTTAAATCAATTTACTGTAATAAATAAGGAAATAGACATTTAATTCTATCTACCCACTCTATTTTTATTTATTTGAATGCATAACACTCTTTATTTTTTTAACTTAATAAAATAGTATGTATATGTAAGTCTAGTGCATGGTGTACCTGCGCACTGGCGTGAACACCGAGCATGCTATGGTTGGAGGCGTGGTCGGTCTGCGAGTCGTAGTGCGAGGCGATGAACTGGTAGTGGTGCTGGCGCCACGTGAAAATGGCGCCCCAGTGGGACAGCGGGTCCGCAACCACGGGCAGGCGGTTGCGCCACGTCTTCACGATCGCCTTCATGTCGTGCAGGGACGTTGGGCGGTTGTGCAGCAGGCCCTGACACAGAATATTAAGGTTGTTTGGGTTTCTTTTTTTCTCATTATTCTTTTGTTTATAATTTCATACAACAATAGTAAAAGATACATTATTGCTTGTCGGGTTCCAGTCGTGTAAAAAATACTATATAATATTCTCTAGAGTCAATTTGGATACAATTTCTCTTTCCCGATTTTTGTCGCGTTTACATTTACTTTACGTCTCAGTCACGCGCGGGGGGCGTGTATGTGGGCGTGGTCACTCACGGTGTGTATTTGCGCAGCCTCGCTAAGCTCCATGAGCTGCTGCGCGGCTCGCAGCAACGGCAGATGCGCGTGCGACACGAGGCGCGGCAAGCGGCGCCACTCGCGCAGACACTGCGCCGCCGCCGCCTCCGCGTGCCTCTCCACACCGTTAAGTTGCTGGTCGCCGCCCGCGCAGATACACAGGTACCCGCGGTACAAGTTCACCAGCCACGCTGTGCAATGTTAACAAGTTGCCAAAATTCCTCAAATGGTTTGAGTATGGTTTGCCGAATTATTGCTAACAAATTTATAATTAACTATCTCATATCATGGATGTCCGCAAAGTAATGCCTATTAACTATCTTTCATATTTTACACAGTATTTTTATATATAATATTTGTGTTATATATTATGCTATCACTTCACATGGCTATTTTTATTTGGGTATTTTGCATATTTGACAAACAATTACTAAGTGTGGATAGTCAAAGCCTCCAACTACTTTTTTTTTTTTATTCATATAGCATGTAATAGTAACATGCATTGAAACAAAATCCCGCTGCCAGTTGTAACACGTCCATAGTATTGGTGAACACATTAAGTTTTGCTACCAAATGTACCTGTGTTTGTCATTTGGGTGCCATGTGTAGATGGTTGTATTTGCCTGTACGTCATATATTTGTCCAAATACAATAAACACCCAATAGAGAACATAAATGGATATGTGAAGTGCCTGCATTATGTCTAAAAAATACCTGCTAATTCCAAAAACTACTATATCTGATTTCACAAGCGAGCACCTACAGTACAGTGACATGTTTGTACAACACTTTGCTCGCTCTTACATAAAATCATTTTAATGCTGAATGTCTCAAAATGGTTTATTCATTTTTTTAGACAATATGAAGAAAGAAAAATCTAAATCGTTAAACATTAATGACTGATTAAATTACAAAGTGGTCAATTTATACAATAATGATGAAGACTCTATTCTTTAGCGACTAAAATTTATTTGAGATTCTGCTGGTTTGTTTATATATTTAACGATAATATATTACGTACTAGATGGTGCCCGCGACTTCGTCTGCGCAGGATAAGATTTTAGTTTTTTTTTTTTCTTAAATAGTATCCTATGTTACTTCTAATACCTCCAAGAATATGTGTACAAAGTTTCATGATGATCAGTTAAGTAGTTTTCGCGTGAAAGCGTAACAAACATCCACGCTTTCACATTTATAATATTAGTCAGGATTATAAACGAGTTTTATTTTTACCCATTTCCTTGGGGCAGTTATACTCGACTTCCGCTAGTGCATCCTTCATAGTCGGCCAGTTGGGATTCCTCCAGGAACTTTCTAGGATTAAAAATTGATCTTTGACGTTTCTAGTTAGCCCGAGATCCAAAAGTGAGTCCCATTGATTCAGCTCCTTAGCACACTTGACCCAATGCTGTGTCCACAGAGTGCATTCCTTGTGCATAGTGTACGACGACGGATTTGAAGCGTATTCTTGTTTTAGTTTTCCCATCGCGATATCATATGCTGCCTGAGAAAAAACGTATTATTTTACTCGGCTCGTCTAATAATATTTCAGTTCTTTTTATTTTAGTGTATTTAGGAAACAAACAGTACAATTATTCTTAAAACATGACAATATTAATCAATACACAAACCAATAAAGTTTCTAAAGATAGGTATGTCATAAAAACAAGCAGACACAATGTAATACAAAATAGATGAGTAAAAAAAAACAGAAATACATAATATATAAAATGATATTGTAAGCTGGCTAACAAAATAAAAAATAAAACAATCAAATATTTATACGCTTAAAACAACTTTTATAGAGTGTCTTAATTACAGTAGTAATGAATTCTTTTATAATTAGAATCGCATTTTAGATTATAGAGAATTACATTATTATAAGTACCTGTGCTTGTTCGAAGAAGCCCTGTTGTTCGTACGCTATAGCGACGTTGGTCTCCCTGTAGCGAGCGTGTTTTTGCCACAACCCAGACCACATATCTTCCTCTTGCAACAACTCATACATGTCACTTAGTGAGTCTAAAATTTCCTAAAAAAGTAGACAACGACTTTTTAATATCCTATTAATAAAATTTATTGTTATTTTAAATGACTATACAATTTTGAATTCTATCCATTCCATTCCATTCAGTTCCATTTGTACAATGAATATATCAGTGCTTTGTAGCCATATATATTTTTTCTTATTTCTATGTTGATTTGTTTGATTATTCATAAATATGTATTTAATATACTAACGGTAGGCGTGGTAGTCTCAACGTCATAATCGTAAAGCTCGAGCGCCTCTCTGTTAGTCCGGTTGCTCGCTTGGTCTATGGCCATCTGCTCCAAGTTGAGTGTCATTCGGTGCCACAGATTGTGAGTTTTACCCAGATATTTCATCATGGGTCTGCAATAAATAATTTTCTTTTTAATATTTAATAGAAATATTTCATGGAAATGTATTAGGTATAATAAATTACATATTTCTTTATTATGTATATGTAGTAAAAGTGTCAAAAAACATAAATATATGCGGAACATATCGCTTGTATTTTTGAATTGCCATTTTGGAATAGCATATGTAGGGACATAATGTACCGTGTATGTAGTTACGGGAATGTCGATGTGTTTGTTTGCTTATCCGCAATTTCATTCTTATATGGATTACTGGAGTCAGTCACCAATAAACTGTTTTGTGGAAACGTCGTTTCAATATTCCGCTCAGCCTTCTGACGTACATGACGTGTTAGTATATACTGGTAGCGCTGGTGTCATCATCATCAGTCTCATATATATACACCACCACCAACATACAAATGTACACATATGCTGGCTTTACGACCTTTAGCAGCCTCATCAGAAACGACAGAGGTGTAGAAAAAATATGTTTACGCAAATTTCACTTATTATACTGAAACAACTTTTACGGATTTTATCGCGAATTATTAAGATTTTTTAAAGCCTGACATTTCGAATACTTCACAGCAAACATGGTCAAGTGAGGACCAAGTTGTTTAATTATTTTGAGGTAAAAATAATTAGTAAGTACTGACGGTTTGATGACGACGGGTGGGTTGCACCGCGCCAGCGCCTCGATGAACGTGTTGAGTGCGCTCAGCGGCTGGTCGCGCTGGATCACGTGCACGCCCGATATTATGAACGGAACTATCTCATTCATTATTGTCTGTAACATTATATTGGTAAACATTATTATATGTTTCGAATTTTGTAAAAAGAAACAACATTATCCATATTATGCTTTTTCCTTCTTATTTTATATTATTTTTAATGTGTTTCTTGTATTAAAATGACGATTTTTATGTGTTTATGTATATAGATGTTGACTTTCTCAAAAAAGACGTCAAGTTCGAGTCTGACTCGTGTGCTAAGAATCCTAGGATAACAACCAATTAACCATTTTTTGACTTATTTCTACACGGACGGAAATAAATTTAAGAAATTTATATAAATATATAAATATGCATGAATTGGCGCGAATATATACATCATAAAAATATCTGCACTTGGCGGGATGTGTGCGTGTAATGTGTAAATAAAAAGTGTCTAATGGCCTGACCACTTGAACTGGTCACCAAAACAATGGTCAAAACTGACCCCCAGCTGGCGGTCGTCGAGTGTAGCCCAGAGGCGCGGCAGCAGGCGCAGCCAGGTGTGGTGCGCCAGCGCGTCGTCCGTGTGCGCCAGTTGCGCCGCCGCGCCCACCAGCTGCTCGGTGCGCACGCGACGCGCCAGCTCTAAGAACTCGCACTGCTTCGCCACTATTTGGCTCAACGACTTTTGCCTGCAATACAAAATAAATCTCTATGCCCCAGATAGCTCAGTTCCAATTAGACATAGGTTACCTAAGCATGTTTTAACAGATCCAGCTGACGAATTCTCTCAGCTACTAATGCGCGACGCAAAAGCGCGACACGAACGTCACAGCATATACAGACACACACACGGTGCTAGGTACACCTGCACACCGCTTGGGCTTCGGGGTCGTAAGCGACGTCGAACCCTACACATGGAAACCACATCGATCCGGATCGATCGCGGAAGCTTAGGTTCGAATCCGATACGAGTAGACACAAACCCAGACCGCGCAAACAGCGCTAGCACTACGTTACCGCTAGATTGCTCGGGCACCACGCATGACCCGCCTCCCTCTCCAGAGGGAGGGATGAGGGCCGGCCCTCATGATGATAGGTTAAATTCAACCGTAAAAGATTCGTCGACCGTATCGGATTTGACTAGTCCAAATCCTGCTCTCCCGAGCAGCGCGCGCGATGTACCGAGCCCACTGCGGGGCGCGGAGGTGGGCGTCCCCCTTTCGAATATTTCTTAAGTGAGTCATCTGCTAACTTACTGTACCGATTGAGCTTAAAGGCCATCAGGCCGAAAAGTCTAGCCCTTCCGAAAAAAAAGCAAAACCAACGCCTTCGATCACACTAGCAACTATATATTTACCGTGTCACGTACAAAATTAAAGCTAATAATTGTCCACGTGAATATATACTTATACAGAGCTACATTTGTTTAATAAAAATGGAGAGAAATGTTTCAAAACAGTTTTAAGTTCAACCTAATTACAACCATGGCACCTAGTAATAAAGTCACAAATATTCAAAATATTATCTAATACTTACGATCTTTCGTCACATAAAAACGAACAAAGCAATATAGACTCCTGCTGTCACTTAGAAGTGAATCTCTAGAGATACGTTGAACTTACAATGTGTAATCAACCTAAACAGGTATCAAATGTAGTAGTTTTTGCAAGCTACAATGTATTGTAAATTGTTTCGTTTCTTTTACACACGCGTAAATATTTGTAGTAGTTTAAAAACTGGCTATTTTGTTTAAAGTTTGATGTTATTTGTTTATTTAAAGCTTAATATATAATTAATCTTCATGTACTTACCGAAATTAAGTCACTACGGCTGTTAATACGATTTTTAGGGCATTGTTTTTGCACGTTTTGAGACGTTTTTATATTGGTTGTGTTATATTGGCTGTAAAGCGAAGTAAACAAAATAAAACACCACTTTTCAAGTGAGCCCTTATTTACCGAGACGATTTTTTTGCGTCGACCCCATATCTAGTTGCTATTGTTGATTGTAGACCAACACCAAGACCATATTTACACTAGCAATCTAAGACCAAGACCTAATATGCAAGACCAATTTTATTATAACATGTCAAAATTTTTATGCCTCATTATGACATAAAACTAAACTATGCATAAAAAATTTTTGTAAAATCGAGACTGCATATGCAAGATCAATACCGAGACCAAGATTTCCTAGTCTCGGTCGTCTTCTTACTTGGCTCATCACAAAGTGTCAGTGTTTTTCATAATCGTCGTTGGCATCCTGTATGAGTCTACTGATATGATCACCGCATCCAATTTCGACCTGTCACTGTACTGTGCATCGATCGTTATGTCTTCTAGTTGAAGATTGTCACTCAACTGAGCTTCCATTGTCATGGGCCCATTGGCCATTTCTTCTTGCACGCATGTAAATGAACCACCGCCACTTCAACGTAGGTACCTATCATCCGCAACATATGCATGACTTACTTACGAAGTTTATTGTTAAGTACTTTATATGTATATTTTTTCAACTTACCGATTAGGGACATTCTTTGTCAAATCATCTTTTTGGTTGGAACTAGCATCTAGGTCCATATCTAACACATCCTCCTTATCTGGATCGAGGGAGTCATTGAATCCATCGATAGCTTCCTCCTTAACAGTGCTTAAAATCATAAATGACTTTCTTTGTTCACTGTCTGCGAGGTTGACCACTGACGTTATATTAGGCAGGAGATATTTGGTGTTCGAAAGCCTTATTTGAGTACCTGTAAGAATAAAGTTATCATTTAAAATCTTAGACCTATTATATAAGAATTTACAACATTTATTAGGTTTCTTATCTCACTATGTATAAACTTACTTGATACACATGTAACAAGGAGTAGTTCCAAGCACTGCTTAATCCAAAAATGCTGACCAATGTGCTCCCAGTTCTGAGAGCATATAATGTATAGGAGACGATCGAATATCCTTCTCCGTACACTTTGGTCATACACCTCGAAAAACTTCGCTCGGATCTGCGGCTGTGGACACCTCAGACCAGCGAGGAAGGCTGGCTCGAGCTTCATTGAAAGTTCTGTTACTTTTAAATTTTCATCCCTGGTGACAAGTTATAAGTCCTTTAATAACTTTATAATATTATTTTAAATTAACACGTTTTATGTAAGCTTCTAATGTTTTTGAAGTAAAAGCTACGAATAAATAATAAGTCAGGAAATGTAACTGCGTTATAGAAATGACCCAACAAAAGTCGTGTCCAAGTAGGCGGGGCTTAAAATCGTGTCCAGGGCGTCATCAGTCGGACATTTTTCTTACAAGCCAACACACGTCAAACTTACGCATACGTTTTCGTTTTTTCATTATAAATTGCAGCTGTTAATCATCATGCCATCATTTGTAGTGAAGTGGTGCAGGAGCCATACAAAATCAAAACCTCCAGAGATTACTTCTCACTAGTAAATAGTAGTAAAATTATATTATATTCAAATACGTTAATGTAATAAGCAAACCGAGATGGTCAATACTATGCAAAATGAAGTCAGTCAATATTTGAACCAATGTAGAAGGTATTTTATTTATTCTTCATGAAATGTATAATATACCTAATATGTTTATATTTTTATCATTATTTAAATGTATATCGATATACTTAATTGAGGTATTTTAAAAATGATTGTGCATTTTGCTTGCTTTGTTTTCTTTTAGTATCCCAGCCGATCCAATTCGGCAAAATAAGTAGTTAGCTGCAATTAAGCTTGAAAGACAAGAGTATTCTGGGGAAGAGCCTATAAGGAGGCGGTGCGGCCAAAGTCGGGTTCGACCTCGTGATCAGCCGCATAGAGAGGTTAGGGCGTCGGGTCAGAGTTGAGAAGACCAAAGTCCTTCTCTTCCGCGGGACCGGCCGTAAAGGACACCCTCCGGGAGCTACCCTCCAGATCCGAAGAGGTAGGGTCAGGATGAGCCCCCAGATCAAGAGACAGAGGGTGGACCTTCGGCCCACATTTGTCAATATTGGGATTGAAGGTCGTGAAGGCGGCAAGTGCGCTGGGCAGACTCCTCCCGAACCTCGAAGGAACCAGCGCCGCCTGCAGACAGCTATACTCTGGAGTATGGCGATGTATGGTGCATCCATTTGGACGGGTCACCTTACCGCGAGGGATAAGCCCCGGCTGGTACCGAACAGTATCGTGGGTGACAGTCACTGACCTAGCCGGTGACCCCCCGTGGGAATTTGTGGCGGAGGTTCTTGCCGAGACGCATTCATATGTCTTGGTTAGGAGGGCTCCCGGCGAGAACCTTACGTTTTACTAGATCCTAGGGTTCGCCGACTAGGACAGGAGCATTAATACGGAGGTGGGGGGAGGACCCGGCACGGCAGTCGTATGACAAAAGCCTAACGGTTGCTTTGCATTCAGTCCTCGAGCGTTGGATGCGCCATAAGCACAACCCCCCTCACCTTCCGTCTGACACAGGTGCTCACCAGGCATGGTTGCTTTGGTGAGTACCTGTGCCGGACGGCCCACAGGGAGTCAGTAACAGTATGTTACGATTGTGGTGCGTCGGTGGACTCGGCCGAAAGAAATCATTGTCAAATATTAAATAATATTGTTTTATTATTGACTTGGTTCACTTATTGCATGACATCGTCCACGCAGCTATCACTCGACTGTCATAGGTGACATTGCAGCATGCGCGCCGACCAATACCTGCATTTATTCAAAAATGAAACAAATCACCAATGACGTCTATTTGTAACCTCGAAAGTGATTGGTATTTTAAATCATACGTCGTTTTGGTTTGAAGTAGGTCCACTTTTTATGTGTCATTTGTTCTGAGTTAGACTTCCTGACTTATTATTTATTCGTAGAGTAAAAGTAAATAAAATAAATAAAATGTATTTATTTATTCACTGTAAATAGCGGTATTTTATTACAATAAAAATAATGTTAAATATATATCTGTCAAAAGATGTATCTATAGAGTAACTAAAGATATGTCTATACATATCACAGTTCACAGTAATTTAACACAATTAAAAATGAATGCATACAATACCACCTACAATATGAATTTGAATATGTTTATCGTTACGTCTGTTTGTTGTTCTTATAATAAATTACCTATAGACATAGTTAATGAGGTCCAGGAAGTGTGCGTTCAACTCGAGGTCGTCGGGAAAGCGTTTCTCGACGTATTGCATGAGCTTCACCAGCAAGATGGACTTCTCGCGAAGGGACGGAGCCGCCGCAGGCGCGGGTCCCTTCCACTTTACCCACTCCTCTACCATGCGTGTTATCGCTTTCATTACCTTCACAATAAAAAAACCTCATTACATACATAGTAATTGGTAGTAATTACATAGATAGTATTTGTAGTTTTAGCATCGTTAGTCTTCTTTACATCAATAAAAAACCTTATTGATTATTCAGATGAGAGTAAACTTACTTTAGCATCGTTAGTCTTCTCGATGAGGCCGACCAGGATAGTGCCAATGAAAGTTTTCCTCGTTTCCACTTGCATTACAGACACTCGAGCCTTTAACAGATCCAAAGCCAGTATCTGCAAAAACAAATGGAATGTTAAATTGACGTGTCAATTTGCACATGCATAAAAGGACGTCGTCTCTTATTTCTAATCACTTAAAAACTTTTAAATAAACATATAAGTATATGTAGAACACTTTTCCGCGGGGAAGGCCCCCCGTAGGTAATAATTTTCCACACGAGCAAACCGACAGGCCAGGGTACTCACCAGCAGGTCGGAGGTGGCGGCGTCGGGGTTGGGCGCCACGTGCTCGCGGGCCATGCGCTGCAGCACGCGGATGAGCTGCAGCAGCAGGCGGTCCACGTAGGCAGGGTTGGAGGCGCAGCACGCCTTCAGCATCATGAGCGGGCCCAGCAGCCCACCCGCACCGCCGCCCGCCGCGCTTTTTTCGTATGCCGCGAGCCCCTCGCACGCGTACTTGCCCACGCACGCATACAATGTTTCCAATTCTTCATACTGTACAAAATCCATATAATTCTGAAGTCATAATTAATACAAATAAATATTATGAGCGATGACGGTGTAGGTGTGTGAGTCTAGTACCATTATGTCAACTCACAGGTAGTTCGTGAATATCGCGAGCTGTATAGAACAGTGGAACATATATGTGTCGTCATAAATTAATATAATAGCAGTATCAACTGTCGCCAGTCAATTTACCTTCGAAGCCTGCGCGGCGCCGGAGGGCTCGGTGGGGAAGAGCGCGGTGAGCTTGGCGAGTAGGTTGTGCGTGAGGCGCACGACCTTGGCGTTGGAGGAGGCGACGCAGGCGGCCAGCCCGCGCTGCAGCGGCTTGAGCGCGGCCAGCACCTGCTCGCGACGCACCACGCCCAGCAGGAACACCAGCAGCTCCAGCGCCGTGCACGCGTTTGCGCACGCTGCCGTGTTGCTGTCCGCGCTCGAGAACACCTGAGCCACGAATACCGCGTTAGCGAACGCGACCAACTTGTATGTTGAATTGTACCTGAGCCATTTTTTAACCTTCCGACATCTAAGTACATAAATCTTTAGTCTCTACACATATTCATTGTCAAAATTGAGATAAGTAATTCTTAATCTCTTTAGTAACTTTTTATTAATAGGTTGTACGATACACTAAAAACATATAAAAGTTGTAAGCGTTATTTGTCTAAGTGCACGCAAGTGATATGCTTACTTTGTCGAGCCAAGCCAGCTTGGGTTCGCAGAGGTGCGGCCACACGTCGGGCTTGAGCGCCGCCTTGAGCAGCAGCACGCAGCGGCGCGACAGCTGCTCGCCCGGCGACCCGCCCGCACCCACGCCCGCCGCCGCGCTTGCCGCGCCCGCCACCGTGCCCTCGTTCACCTACGACACACATAGTTACAACTCTCGAAAATCTCGATAGGTATAGAATAGTAATATATAGTACGAAAAGAGGGGCATATGATTCGAGTGCTTAACCAAAAAAGGTTTCAGTAATTTTTATGTGTTTTACATAATAGAAGTTCAAAAGTATGTAATGTAATTGGCAAAAACAAATTTTAGGCAAAAATGAGCTTTAGTGTAGCCATTACAGCTGTATTTTGTGTTAGTTGGACGAGGATCATAAACAAGATAACATGAGACTAGCCCAGGAAAATTTATTAGTTATATATTCTGAGACATAAGATCTTAAGTTTCTGTGCCAGTAATTACACTTCCTGTCTTGCCCTATTCTCCGAAATACAGCATAGCTGTTTTACGGGAGAAACAAGCAGGGTGATGGAGCGCAACCCTCCTACCGGTGTATTTATGTATTGTGGGTAGGTGTGAGCCTGTGGAGGTGGGTGAAGACCGGCTGAAGTGGGCGGTACCTGGCAGGCGAGCCGCAGCAGCAGGTTGACGACGACGTCGACGTGCTGTCGCTCCAGCGGCTTGGCGGCGTCGGGCTCGAGGCGCGCGCTGGCCTGCGGACTGGCCCAGCCCGTGTTCAGGGCCTTGCGAGCCTCGCTGCCGCTCTCCTCCGAAGACACGCGCTTCATGGCACCGCTCGGCGACGTCGCCACCTAAACGACATAAATTATTTTTTTAGACGCAATTGTAACATCATAAAATCGCAACACCAAGACGACGTTAGAAGTCGTCATGGGTAATAGTAAAAATGTAAGTTAACGTGACTGTACTGTACACTTACGATGGAGTCGTCAGGCGCGTGGTCCCGTATGCGCTGCAGGTCCCATTTGAGCGCCACCTCGGCTAGATCCACGGCCAGGCGGCGGTGCTCCAGCGAGGCGGTGCCCGAGAAGCCCAGCCGCTGCATGGCCGCCACCATGTGGCCCACCAGCGCGTGCCGCACCGGGTAGTACACCTGACACACACACACAGTATCAATAGATTATACAAAATAGCTATTGCCCACCCAACCCGACGCCAAGAGGCCGCAGACTGCACGGTTGGCGGGGGGCAACCCCCCACTTTTACAAACCAAAAGAGGGCCAAATGGGCTCACACTAATCCGATTCATTCGATCACATTAGGGCCTTCGGGCCGTTAGCATAGATCCATCCGAAAAAAAAAAGCTCTTGCCCACAGCTTGACTTGCATTCACTTAGATTTACAGCGTTATCCGGATTGGTTGATGATTATTTCTACATCCGACACTCATACCGTAGCATTATGCTGGTGAAAGAATTTTTGAAGTGAAAACTTCTTTAGGCGCGTTGAACACTTTTTGGGTGAATAAAAATCATGGAGATCGCGACATCGTCATCGAACGCTCGCGATATCGTCACCGACCGCTAGTAGGCGTGGTAGATGGTAGCAAGTATTATTACTGAGAATTATTTTTAAGATAAATTGTAAATAATAAATTTAAACAATCGTACCACCAATCTTTATACACTCAATGCGCGATCCGAGAGGAAAGTTATATATCACGACTCACGTCACACGGCAGTACAGTGTCACGGCATAAGACGCATAGCAATAAATCTGAAACTCTTTAATTTTTAGAAGTGAAAACTTCTTTAGCCGCGTTAAGCACTTTTTGGTAGGGAAAAATCTTTTAGGTTCGTCACGACATGCTAATGTATGACTTCATTATGAAATTTAAAATTTATTGTACAAAATTTTTTTTTTCTTTAAATAATTAAATTAGAGCGACGATGGTCTAGTGGGTACGGGCTCGGCCTCTTGAGTGAGAGCCGAGAGATCCGGGTTCGATCCTGACCCCCTGTGATGCCTAGAAATAGGTTTTTCTAAATTTCTACTTGCACCTGACCATTGCTTACTCACCGGTGAAGGACACATCGTGAGGAAACCTGCATACCTGATGAGATTAAAAGTCTTTGAAGGTATGTGAAGTTCACAAACCCGCATTGGGCCAGCGCATTGGTGAACTATGGCCCAAAATCCTCCTCGCCTGATTTCGAGGAGGAGACGCGTGCCGTAGTATAAGGGTTGATATTATTATTATTATATATAAAAAAAATGTATTATATTTATATAATATATTATTATTATTTTAAATTTCTATCATATTTAAATTTCATAATGTCATAATTCTGAGTTATAAGTATTCACTTCCATCGACAGTCGCTAGGACTGGTTTTTTAATTGGATGTGTATTTTTCAAGAGGAGGTAACTCCTACATCCAAACTCACAAACATTACCTCTTTATATTAGTATAAATAATAGTATAAATAATAGGACCACTATCGAGTGAGACCTCAATAAAGCGTAATTGACAAAATCGAAAACGCAGGACTGACGTGTCAGAGCAGTGTGAGGATGCCTGAGCCCAGTTTACGGGAGCAGGGACGGACAAAGAGAAAGAAGAATATGTTCTTAACAAATGCATATAATTTGTATGATGAACATAGATGTTGACACCGTGTCATAGACGTGTAGGTATATATTAGTACCCGTTACACAAGTTCTTACGAGCTTACCACGGGGATAAGTTAACGTAGTGTGATTGTTGGGTAATATTTATGTAACTCCTTTAATATGTACCTTGTAGTGTCGCACGACCAGCTGCAGGATGTGGAAGAGCTGCTGCACGGAGTGGCCGTCCTCGACGATGATCTTCTTGGTCCAGTGCGTGAGCATAGTGTTCCCGTCCTCCATGCGCTGCGGCATGGCGGGCGTGAGGATCTCCAGCGCCGCGCGCACCACAGACCGCGCCTCAACCGCGTGCGCCTTCAGCAGGCTGTGGAACACTGAGCCACCACCCGGTTACTATCAAACTATCTGGAGCATCGTGGGCTAATGGCTACGGGCTTAGCCTTGAAGTAAGACGTCTAGGATCAAACCTGACTAGTGCACCGAAATTGGGATTTCCTAAATTTCCCCGTGTAAACATGAGAATATCGCTTGCTCATGGGTAAAAGAAAACAGCGTGAAGAAAACTACATGATAAGATTTAAAATCTTTGAAGGCGTGTAAAGTTCAGCGTCCCACCCCCCGCGCCTGATTTTGAGTAGGAGACCCGTGCCCAGTAATAAAAAAATAAAATTTTCTTTAAAAAACGTTTCTGAGATAAATGGTTATATGCATTATATAGTATATAAATAGCATATTATTAGGGTTTTATCTTCGCAAGCGTTCCAAATACACCCGGTATATTCGTCATGTCTGTCTGTCTGTCTGTCTGTCTGTCCGTCCGTATGTCACAGCCACTTTTTTCCGAAACTATAAGATTTATAATGTTGAAACTTGGTAAATAGATGAATTCTGTCAACCGCATTAAGATTTTTACACAAAAGTAGAAAAAAAACAATAAATTTTAGGGGTCCCCATACTTAGAACAGAAACTCAAATTATTTTTTTCATCAAACCCATACGTGTGGGGTATCCATGGATAGGTATTTAAAAAATGATATTGAGGTTTCTAATACCATCTTTTTCTAAACTGATAGACTATATTGCGCGATACTACGATACTAGTTTGCGCGAGAGACACTTCCAAAGTGGTAAAATGTGTCCCCCCCCCCTGTAACTTCTAAAATAAGAGAATGATAAAACTAAAAAAAAAATATGATGTACATTATTACCATGTAAACTTCCACCAAAAATTGGCTTGAACGAGATCTAGTTAGTAGTTTTTTTTTTATACGTCATAAATCGTAAAACGCAATTTAACTTTCATTCAATCAACTCAAATAATATATGTAAAAAAACATTTTTTCAAAATAAGCCATATTTTTTGTTAGTGTCTAATGTTGTATATTATGTAATGGTACGGAACCCTTCGTGCGCAAGTCCGACTAGCACTTGGCCGGTTGTTTTATTTTATAGTAGAGGGGGTTCGGTATATCGTTTCACCTGGACGTGGTAAGTGATAAGTAAGTTTTTGTAGCTAGATCGCATAAAAAAAATCTCACCTTGCAAAACGATCCGCTTGTGAATCGCAAACTTGGCGATGATGTGGCTGAGCAGCAGGTGACCATGGTACCTGTGGATATTGAGTCAATTTAGTAAGTATATATACAATATAGCAATTGCGAGGACATTTTAGCAGACTTAAGACTATTCAAGCCGTATTGTCGTCCAAAACATAATCATGTTTTGGACGACAATACGGCTTGCATATTATTATGCACAACATGACTTCCATATTATTATGCCAACTATATCAGCAGTGTTTAGTATTGAAGAAGAACCAGGGCCCATTACGTCCTCGGCCCGGGCTGCAGCGGACCGTACCTGGTGGCGGGGTCGACGTAGTTCTTGGCGAGCAGGCAGGGCCAGGCGAAGGTCATGAGGCGGCGCAGCTTGTTGCCCTGCTTCTTGTTGTTGGCGTCGTGGATGTGCGCCGACGCCTGCTCCAGCAGCAGGCACGCGAACTGCAGCAGCGAGATGCGCACCGCGTCCGAGCACGCGAACGGGTTCTCCGGGTCGATCACCTGTTAGGTTTATGGTTGAGATAATGTAAATATTAAGTAGACCACAAGACAGACACACAGTGAGAACATAAACTAGTGAGCCCTTTGCGTCACCGACCGAGCGTGACGGTCCACACTCTAGCAAAACGCACCATAAAAAGGTTTCTAATATCCAAGATTTTTAATGCAATCTCGCAACTTTTATGCTTTACTTTTCTTACTGTAAACAAATTCCATAATACTTACATTATTGATAAACACTGACACAACATTATCAGGGTTGTCCTGGTAGGGCGCGGGAGGGCCGCCCACTATTTTCTGTCCCTTCTCGAAGCTGACCGCGAAGCACGGTATGAGTATCATCTGCAGCACCTTCGCCTTGAGGTCTTGGGACATGGTGTCGCTCTGGAAATGCTCCACGAAACGGAAGAACGCGGATCGCTTCCACTCGACGGTATAGTTTTGAGCGACGGTGTTCTCTAAGAAATCGCGCAGAAACTGAGAAAAAAATTAAACATTTTACTAAACTTGATTTTGTTTTTATAGAAAACAAGACTACGACGCATGATTTAGCTCCCAATATCCGCTATTTTGTTGTTTCTAATCTTGATTCCTCAGTCATTATATAATAAAGACATCTAACAACACCTTTCGAGCTCAAATTCATCAATCAGTAGACTGTAGAGCATGCAGAAGTAAAATACATACATACACTCAAAAAAGACAACCCTCCTTCTGACGCAGTGGGTAAAAAGTATTGGATATCGCCTAAAGATGAGTAAAATAATGCTTAGTACCTGGAAATCTGGTATGAAACGGTCACATAAGGCTCGTAGCAGCTGGAATAGAAGGTCGATGTTGGACGGGTGATGGCAAAAATAATGCAGCAAGATCTTCACTATGAGTTTTGGTTCCTTCCAGTGCGTGCAATCCACGTTCTCTACTTTCTTGTGAATTTCCTGCAAAAACAAAACGATTTCCTAAAAATTTCGCATGTACGGTTCGCAAATAGAGTCGTAATGAAAATAAAAGAAATCATCCTTATTCTTCACACACAATATGTACAAAATGAAAAAGTACTTTTGTATTAATTATACCTACTTTGACAAAAAACGAGAAACCGTCCAAAAAACGAATACAATTATTATTAAGGATTCACCATCATTAGCCTCTTTGAAAGACAATTTAACCAGCGTCAATTATTTATAGGAGATTTACGGCAACTTAAGTAATATTTATTCAAAGTTGTAACTAATGTAATTTGTTTTTTGGTAAATAGATTAGAAATAAATTCGGCCGTTACGGAAAGTCTGGCAGATGTGAAACATATGTTGCAATTATTAATTATTAAAAGTCTAAATTAATAAAAAATAAAATAACGAAAGTTGGAAAAATAAAGTAGTAAAGTTTACGCGCGCGCGCGCAAAGAACGTGGCAGCTTCATGTTGCTCGCCGTCACGGTACTAGAGTCAATTTTGCTGCCAAGGCGCGCCAATACATGTTTCACATCGAAAAAAGTTATTGTATTGCACTCACATGGTACTGGTCGCTGCACCAGATGCGCTGCAGCAGCTCGACGAGGTCGTGCTGCGTGGACAGCCACTGGTCGTCGAACTTGACGAGCAGCGCCACCAGCCGCACCGCCTGGTACTGCAGCTCCGAGCGATCCGCCGCCAGCAGCTGCAGCAGCCGCGGGCGCTTCGCCCCCCGCAGCGCGTCCCGGAACGCCGCCCCGCCCTCCGGGTGCTTCACCAGGTACACCAGGAAGCGGCTCCACTGAGGGTCCTTCATGTTGTTGTCACTCATCACCAGCTCTAGAGCCTCCTTTGGATACCTGGATTCACCAAAAAAATCCTTGACGATCTGCAGTAACGATAACTTCTACAAATTTGGTTATTTATAAAGCGATATTTAGTACCTACTAGCTGCTTCGCCCGCGCCTTCGTCTGCGCAGGATTATTAACACAATATAATATAAATTAGTGCAGATTGTTTTTTAATCTATACATTTAAACATTCTGATTGGCACAAAATCTTGAGGCTGTAACTACTATAAACATACATTTTTGGGTGAAATGGTCCCGTTAATGAGGACTGATCACCCGTCTGGCCTTGCTGGCGTCCCCACCCCTTAAATAATAATAATAATAATAAACTACTATAAAACATCATTAATTTTGCAGTATCACCTTAACAAAAACTTCACCAGCGGCTCCCTAAACGGCGATCCAGCTTCAATCATCAGAGACTTCTCAGTGTGGAATATGAGACGACACAGGACGTCGATGAAACGAGGCGACGCCGCGGGGATTTGGTGGAATATGCCGATCAGTATAATTATCTTTTGTTCGTTCTCCATGTTCTTTGACACGCTCTGAAGAAAATTGCCACCTGAAACCATTAACGGAATAAATGGATTTGCATTACAAGACATTTGGAATTTGATTTTTTTTTATATTTTACCTACCTCTATTGGTTTGTATTGAATAATCCAAAAGTTTTTTTAGCAACTGAAGCAATTGCTCACAAAGTTTTTCGCTAAACGTCGACGGGAACAGTTGGGTCAGGTAGGAGAGGCGTTTGGCGCCGTTGACGCTGAGGTTGCGGTGATCTCCCAGGGTCAACAGTAGAGGTCGCATTACTGGATGTACCATCTCCATGTCTATTTGAAAGCCCGATAAAAACTTTTGCATGCATTCAAATCCAGCCTAAAACATTAAAAAAATACATAGCATGGGCGAGTGCATATTATAAGCGCTATATACAAATTACACTAGGCGCTGTACCTGCTGAATTTCCTGATCATTTTTCTCCAACGATTTGTATAGTACTTGGAATATTTTTTCCCGACAATGTTTCTCCTGTATATAGTGGCAGGCGGCTAGGGCCCGCAATGCAGAAGCCCGGAGAGGCACCAAGTTAACTCCTTTATAACAGGGCAGTTTACCCAACATGGAGTCCTCTGCCTCACACAGAGACAGTAATTCACGGAAGAAAACTTTGTGCTCGTTTACATTTAAGTCTGAAAGTATTAATTAATACACGTCAACACGAGTTACTCCTGTAAATATTTAGGAGGATATAGCTGTGATCAAGAAAAAATACCGATAGTGAACAAACGCGGCTTCAGAGTTGTACAAAACGTGGTGCCGTCCATAAGACCCATTTGTGCGTTGGCCGGCTGATGACGTAGCAAGTGTTTTTTGGGTGGAATAATATCGGCCAAGACGTCTCTGTGTGGATCCATAACGTCAGTAACAGTCTTGCCTTGTAAATTTGCTATCAGCTCCAAGGACTTCATTGCCTGAATTGCAACAAAATAAATTAATATAATGCCAAAGCAACGCGAACACGAAAAGCTGTGATAAAGATATACCTGTTGTCTAACAAGAAGATGTGGGCTAGTGACTTGAAGAACAAGTTCTTGGAGTACATCGTGTAGGGCTCGTGCTTTGGCCACCGCGACCTCACCCTCGGGCTCCACGTTCTGCCCGCCGGGGCCCGTCACGCACACCCGAACCAAACGTTCCAAGTTGATCGTTGCCATGTCGATCGCTCCGGACGAAACCTCTCCGGTCAAATCCATCATCACAAATAGTACCGCTTTTAAAAATGTAAAAACGTGCTTGTAAACCCATTCTGGGGCCATTTTCTCGAACATGAACTTAACGGCGATACACCCACCTAACTTGGCGTACCACGCGCGTTCGTAACATAGCGCAGACATTCTTTCTGCTAAGTATTCCATCAGCGGCAAACGGCAGGCCCGTTCTTTGCTGCCAAGAACTGTCGCCGCGGTCTCGATCATCAAGACTAGAGCCAGGTGACCAGGTTTACAAAGCTCTTTTTCTTCGTGGCCCATCACGACTGCAATCGCATCAACTATGACCAAGGCGTCCAGACCCTCTTTCGGAGTTCCGGATCCAGCAAACGGACCCGCTTCCTGAGCAATAGCCACCAGAGTATAATGTCGTACGAGAGACACCATCGTTGGAAGAACGTGATGGCGCAACTCCTTTATAGCTGCAGCCACGAACATACCCGTTAGTGCAGTGCGATGCGTATTCCTGACGATGCTGTTACTGCATTTATAATACGGTCCATTTTGCGCCGGAATCGGACCATCCAAGAAGCTTGGATGATTAAATAGTTTTTGGAGGGTGGGTTTGTCATCATCTAAATTGAGGGATGCGGCTAAGTAGCATCTTAGAACTTCCCAGCATTGACGTCTATAAAATGGATCGGTAGTGCTTGACTTCAACGCTGTAAAAGCCGTGTCAATGACCTTGTCTACCTCAAAATCAATAGGTTTTGCCTGATCTTGGAAGTATGCTTGAATAGCCGGTGGCGAAGCGTCGGTTTCACGATATTCCAATCGCTGAGGTTCGATCATCATTTTGCGATTGCCACCACCGAACTTTCCAAGAACTCTAAACGCAATTCTAGCCACTTCGTTGTTTTGTAATGTCTTCCAGAGCGCTTGCATTAAATCTGCACGGACGGGTTGAATGTGTTCATACAGGAAATCCGGCTGCAAGTTATCCACGCACAGTTCCAACGTTCTCAAACCTTGCGATATTAATGTATGGGAACCGTTTAGAGCGGACACCAAGGGATCCATGAGCATCGGTAGATAAGGTAAAAGACTACTGAGCCTTACTGGTACAGTCAAGCACAACTCAACAAACAGATCTTTCATATGTTGTTTATGAAGACCGCTCTGAAGTCTATTCAGTCCCTCCAATAAGTTAGGAAGGAGAGGCAGAAATTCTTGATAAAGCAAGTCGTGACTGCCACCTCCTATCGAGCGGAACAGCGCTCTGAGTAATAAAAAATAATTGTATGGTTCTTTAGCCGTCATGGCATAGTCCATTGCCTTATTGACTATGCTGTGCAAGTGAGGTCTCAGCATCTGTTCATTATCGGTGGGAAACAAACTTACAGAACCAAAAACCAATTTGAACAGCCTGAGGTAAAGATTCGATCTCTCTATATTCGTTCCCATTTCTTCCATCCGTTTAAGAAGGTACTCCACAAGAACCGTAGCGAAAATAGGCGACGTAGCAGGATTAGACAAGAAAGTATTTGCAATTATTTGTAAAGTGGGATTTTTGTTTATCCTTTCAACCATGTGAGATATCGTGGCGGTAAAAATTTCTTGAAAAGTTTGTGGATTCATCATTGAGAACTGAAAATGACAAAACATAAATTTTATATTATTTTATAATCGTAATTTAATTTTACTGTAAAGTAAAATAAAAATTATGATATACTAACGACGCCGCTGAAGTGTTCTAGCACCTCCTTCTCCTCCTTGGAACGCACAAGCGGCTGCGCGGGCGGGTGCGGCGCGTGCGGGGCGTGAGGGGCGTGCGGCGCGTGAGGCGCGGGCGCGGGTGCGGGCGAGCGTGCCGCCGCCAACGTGTAGATGTCCAGCGACTGCAGCCCCCAGCGCACCAGGCGGATGAACACCAGCGTCTCGTTCGCGCTAAACTGCTTCTGTCCCGTCAACGCCGGCGCCGCTGTACCCTCCGTCGTCGCTGCGGTCTATCCGAGTATGCATGTATTAATGTATTAAGTCGGCAACTAATTGAGTGCAGATTGGATGGATAGTCCATCCTGTTGGTCTAGTGGTTAGTGACCCTGACTGCTAAACCAGAAGGTCGTGGGTTCGATTCCCACCCAGGACAAATGTTTGTGTGATGAGCATGATCATTTGTTGGGTGTAATTTATCTATAATATGTATGTATTTAGAAATATTATATATCAGTTGTCTGGTTACAATAAGAGCAGGCTCTGCGTCGTTTGGGATCAGATGGCCATGTGTGAGTTGTCACAACATATTATTATTATTATTATCCATCTTAGTTATACTTTCTTTTGTTTTGTTAACGTGGTCAAAGCATATCTAACCAGTATTTTTTACAGATTGGACTTCTACCTTTAATTTAGTAAAAATAACTATTTCGATTAGTGGTTTAGTTCTGTTTTCATCCCAATTTCAAACTGGAAGAATAGGACTTGCACTACAGATATATTTTATTGTATTACTTCCGAAAAGGCAAGAACGCATCCAAGCAATTATGTACCGACCGTATTTGGAAATGAAGCCTTGAAAAAAAAGCAGTGTCCAAATTGGTTTTTCGGATTTCGTTCTGGTGTTTTTTGCTGAAATATGCTCAACGATCAGTCAGTCCAGTTGAAATCGATGAGATACATGTCAAGGTCATTACTGAAACAGATCGTCGTAGTACAACCGGGATCATACATACATTGAAAAAATTTAAAAATACTTGGTTGTCTCTTTCTCTTCTCTTTTTAAAATTATTTTAAATCCGTTATCACTTAGTTGCCAACTCAATGGTGTGTAGGTGGATTTAGGTTAATTATTTAATTAAAATAACTCACTTTGCAAGAGGCGCATCCCCATGTAATTGTCTTGACGCCACATACTAATGTCTTAACAAGCGTCCTGTAGTCACCGACGTTCAGATTGCCAATTTGTGACGTCGGGAATCCTATCTTTGACTTTTCTTCAGGTTTATTAATACCGTCGAGGAAGTCTGTAGTGGGTTTTTCGTCTTCAAGTTTAATCTCTGTAGTCGAGGTACAGGGAGCCGGTGTTGTAGGTGTACTCGGATTATTAGTTCCATTTGCCGTTGCACCGTTCGTTGCTGGGGTATTTTGTTTACTAAAATAAAATGCCTTTTGTAAATAAAAGTTATATATACTTTATGCCACGTTATAATATTTAGACTATTCAAAATTTTACCACTTAGTCATGAGTGCGGGCAGCTGTAATTTCGAAATGGTTTTGAACTTTAGCACAAACACTTCCAGAATACGCATGAGCAGCTGGCGCCCTTGCGGCTGCGCGCCCGCAGCGCCCTCGCTTTCCGAACGTTGGCGAATACAGTCCACCAGGTTCAGCAGCAACTTGCACGACATCGTCTGGATACTACAAACCAAATCACGGAGAAATTTTAATATACCGAACTGTAATGTATACAAAAAGCATTGTGCGTGTGAGCGTTCGAAATATCGTAACGATCGTAGTGTGCGTATTCTCATGCAGTACAGCGGGAGCAAACAATCGTAGTCCGTAAATGTATTATAGGGAAATCAAATTTGCATGTATATTGTATGCTGCATAATGTTTTTAATGTCACATAAAACGTCAAATGTATATTTAAATAGAAAAGTTAAGAGCATACAAAAGGAAAAAATATTTTAGGTTATAAAATATGTATAAAAGATTGGGTGAATGTAAGTATTTTTTTATTTAATTATTGACATCCATTCCGTTTTTTTCTTCATTGCAAGTGTGTAGGTAAAAATACTTTCACATAAAGAACAACGCAATACAAATAAGTATTGATGAAAAACCATGTTGCTCTTCCTGTATTGTTTTAGCTAATCTGATATTCAAATTGTATAGTGTTGAGCAATCAACTCCTAAGGAGTTGATCGAAAGAGAACTGATAGCTAATTGTTCTTCTTACTAAAATTATGAATAGCATAGCTGTAGCAATCTGAAAAAAATATTACTTGGTCAATTGAAAAATACCCAAAAATCACATGACAATAACTTTGAATATTTGTATGAATGGGCTCCTAATTACATTGTTCTAAATACTTTTTATTTAGAACCCATAAGGCACCCTTTGTGTGTTTAATAGTGCAACCCCAGGGTAATAACAAAAGCAATCCAGCTATTTATGACTTCGGGTGTCTTTTTTTAACCGACTTCAACAAAAACCTCCTCCAGGTTATCAATTCAATCGGTATTTTTTTAATGTATGTACACCAATTTCTCCGTCAATTGTGGACCGATTTACAAAATTCTTTTTTTATTTGAAAGGGTATACTTGCCAAATGGTCCCATGATAAGGAAACCAGGATCTGATGATGATATCCCAGAGAAATCGAGGGAAACTTTCGAAAATCGTAGGAGTGACTAGCGCGTTTAGTACAATTATACATACTTTTGGAGTCGGTGTCAGCCAAGGTAGGTAGGTAGCTAACTACAACAACAACTGCGACACCGGTGACGGACGACGGCGACGTATTTGTTGCTGTACCTATTTAACTTAGCTGACACCGACTCCAAAAGTAACAATAATGAAGTAAACGCAAAAATTGTACATTAGTAGAAGTATAAGATTATTATTAGTTGTAGACACAAAAATTAAAGAAACATGATTATTTTATTACTTTTTAGTTACTTTATTTTTTGAAGTCGGTTATAATTTTTACTTAAAATTTTTATTTTATTTTAACACCTCAGAGCCTTTTGAAAATGTAATAAAATAATGGAGTTTCTTTAATTTTTATGTGTACCACTAATAATCATCTTGTATTTCTATTTTCTACTACTGTACAATTTTTGCGTTTACCACGTCATTATTGTTACTTTTGGAGTCGTTGTCAGCTAAGTTAAATAGGTACAGCAACAAATAAGTCACCGTTGTCCGTCACCGCTGTCTTATTTGTTGCTGTAGGTTACCTACCTACTTTGGCTGACACCGACTCCATTATTAGTGGTACACATAAAAATTAAAGAAACGCGATTATTTATTACTTTTTAGTTATTTTATTTTTTGATGTCGGTTATAATTTTTGTTGAAAAATTTTATTTCTTAATTTTTAGTGATTCATTAATGAAAGAGAGACAGAGTAGACATTTTGGCATATTGAACCGTATGAAGTTCCCTCCACTGTCTATGGTCACTATCATACCTATATTGGCACATATCATATGGGTGCAAAGTTCTCATCAGTATAAATTAATTAAGTCCAATCACAAGGTAGCTACTGTAAACTATTTAGGAGTTCCCTTAACTGTCCTTCGTCTTCATCATCAGACCCCCAATCATAGTCACAACCCATCTAGGTGTAAAGTTCTCATCAATACTAATTAATCAAGCCGAAACACAAGGTTACTGAAGTAAATCGTTGAGGAGTTCCCTCAACTGCCTTTCAACTCTAGCATCAGATCGACTATAGACCTTCATTAAATTATAGTGCTTTAAAATGATTAGTAAAAAATATATTAAGCGCTTTAAAAAATATTGGTAAATTCGTATCTAGTCGCTCCTACAATTTTAGAAAGTTCCCCTTGATTTCTCTAGGATGCCATCATCAGATCCTGATTTCCTTAACATGGGACCATATGGCAAGTGTACCCTTTCAAACAAAAAAGAATTTTGAAAATCGGCACACAATTGACGGAGAAATCAGTGTACATACATAAAAAAATACAGATTGAATTGAGAACATGCTCTTTTTTGTTGAAGTCGGTTGAAAAGTGATTATTACCATGCCTGAATCAACTTTATTATATGTACTTGTGTTGTGTATTGTCAACATCAGCTGTACCTACAGTCATTTCAGCACTTCAGGATTGTTATCAATGTCCTAAAATCAACAACATTTTATATTCGTTTCTAACAACAATCTCAATAAACAACCAACGTAATAAAATACTTACTAGATCAAAATATGGTAGTTGACATATAATCTCGGAAATATGTTTGCGAGCGCTTGCGAAGCAAAGTGATACATGCTCACACTGGGAGAGCTCAGTAGTTACTTTTTTGGGTTTGCGCAGTTGAAAATATAGTTCACTTTGCCTTTCATTTTACTTGGGCTAACGCTTACAACGCTTGTGACATAAGTGGAACGGAAAATCTGTGGTCGTGAGAGTGATCGTCGTGAACGCTTAGTGGAACGCACCACTTGAAATTAAATTAAATAACACAATGACAAGTTTGACAGAAATATAAATGTGAAAGAATGGAAAACTTCGTGCGTGATTATACACCAGGGCCGCGTAGAGCATGCGCTGGGAGCGCAAGATAGAGTGCGATTACGCGTCGCCGCGTTGCTATGGTTACGTGCGCCCCTCACGCGCACCTGATACGGCAATTCGACTGTGACCCGAAAATCAGTGACCTTGAAGGTCATGGTTTAACTTTCTTGCCGCCAATAACGCTGACCATTTTAGGTTATGAATAAAGTATATATAAAGTATAATAAATATCGGCAAACCTTGTTGGGAGCGATTCGTCGTGAACGTTTTTAGAGAAGAGATGGGCGGCGATGGCCAGATCAGTGAGCGGCAGGTGTTGGCGTACGTGGTGCACCAAGTCTGCTAGTGTAGAGTAGGCCAGCGGCCGGAGTGACTCGTGCACCGTCCAACCGCCACCCAGCAGCACGTCCTCATCAAATAGTCGCTCCATATAAGGCACAAACTCTGAAACATTCAGTCTTTCATTAATTTGGGCGAATTATATACTTAATCATCATCATAGGTACCATTTAATGATAGCCAAGATGGCCGATCCTTCGTCTTGCATCTAACCAGGATCATTCACTTTTTTGTTTGTTTGAGAAGACCACCGGAGATAGTAAGAGGTAGTGCCATGGTCCTTTGCAGCCGAATTGGGCCTGCACGAACGGAAGTTGACGCCAGTGTGAGCGAGACGTATCTCGCTCACATAACAACGTCAACGTCGCGTTACGTGCGGTTTGTGAGTTTCTGGTGGCCCATTGGGGGGGGGGGGATAGGGGAAAGGAGGCCAACACATCTGTATAACCTTTGGTTGTGCAGATGTCTATGAGCGCCTGTAGTCAACATGGCTCCAACTGTTAGGTTTCCTCCTTATGACATAAAAAAGAAGAAAAAAAATATTATTGAACCCTCCTTGTTGGAGGTTGATTAGATGAAACAGTTGTTGTACCTACTATACTTAGTAAATTGAAATGAGCCTACAAATTATTGCAATTCTGAAATCAACTTACTCAGTCTTAAATCTGTAGCTAATATATGACGAGTTGCAATAACCAACTCCTTGCGCAGATGGGCCACTTCTGGGGGACACAAGGTTAAGAGACCAATTATACCTTTCACCATAAGACTTGCGTGATTGGCAATTGTATCTTGATATATTCTTATGATGTATGCGAGAAATGCCAATGTTTTGATTTGTGCCCCCATAAAATCTACAAATACTTCCTTATTAAATGACGCTGATTGCCTGAAAGAAATGTGAACCAATTATTTCTGTGTAGTTCTTGTAAATGCACGATTTAACATCTCTAACTTTTATTTTGTTTTATTTGGTAACAATTGGAGATAAAATACTCTAAATACAATGATACAGCGGAAAACCAACTATGTTAAAACTTAGAATAATACCTGTGCGTAGCAGCTGGTTGTAAAGTAATTGTCTCCATGATCAAGGGTATGAAATTACTAACTTCTTGATGAACATTTTGTTTGTAAAGTTGATACATAAGTACTACAATGATTGGCAGTTCTTGTATCACTTTTAATGATAATACTGATCTTGGAATAAGATTATACTGAAAAAAACATAATAGTGATTTCACTAAAATATAAATAAAACATATATCAAAATATATACCAGCAACCAGAAAAATACTTACAGTTACAACACTTCCATCTAATAATTTCTTTTCTGTGTGAATAGGTGTAGTGGTATATGTTTCTTGAAGTAATTGATCAATGTTGACTTCTGATAAATCTTTAACTCGTATGGTAGGTTTAGGCTCGAAGATTTTTGGTAAATGGTTCGGCAGGTCTGAATAGATGCCTTTGACCCATTGAAGAAATTTATGAATCTAAAAAACACCAATTAAAAAAGTCTTAAAAATTTAATTCAGCTTTATTATCTCTACTTGAGTCTCAAGCTAGTGTGTTTTAACAATTTGTGTTTTACATTCTAAGTATTAGCATTCTATTTTAAATAAGACAACAAACATTTATTTTAGTTAATTAAATATAAAAGATATTAAGGTTGTAAAGAATATTTAAAAATTGAAGATTATCTTTTATATGCAGATAGAAAAATACTTACATCAACCTCTGTACTGTACGCTGGTCTGTATTGTTTATGTAACTCCATAAATATCTTCAAACATACTAACACATTCTCCTCGTTTTCAATTTCCATTAATTTTAACATCAAAATTAAAATACTCTTAACATAAGGTCTTAAGGTTTCACTAATGGGTAGTCTATGAATCATCTCCAGGATTAACTTTCGTACTTGCTGTATATTATACTCAGCTATAAAATGTGGCTCACCCTCTTGCAAGATTTTAAGAAAAATTTTTAATGAGTGGTCTAAAAACTGTGGGTATTGTGGAGAACTCAATATGACCTGCAACAACAAATAACATTTATTGCACTAAATCCCAAATTATAATTTATAAAGATAATTGTACAAAATTTAATCTTGTACTTTTGTTTGTTTGTACAAAATTGAATTTAAAAGACGTAGTTACAGCTAGTAAGCCATAAAAATGCATTTATTTATTTATATAACAATTTATGTACACTAGGATAGTTACAAAGAAATAACACATATAAATAATGCTCGTACAAAATGTAATAAACTATAACTTTTTTCATCAAAATAAAATAATTCTTGCATTCATAGAAAGTCATAATATAATCTAGATGTAGTAAAATGGTCTAGGTATAAGCTGTAAATAGAAAATTCTAAATAAGAGTTTCATTTAAAACAAACCTCAAAATTCTCACTGAGCTCCTGGGCTGCTTTAAGTTTAATTTCGTCCTTAGCGCCAGGATCTGCTAGCATTGTAACATAGCTACGGTAAGTATTCATTTGTGTATGCGGATCACCAGGGCCTCCTGGTGCCATCGAAGACATCATTTTTAAATATGTTTAGATTAGTCGGTGTCAATTGTAGATTCAAAACTTAGTCAATCATATTAAATAAAAATTGTTTCCGTATAGGTACATCCGTAAATTTTTTATCATGCTAGAAGTCAATTCATTATTATTATTTTCATTTCACATAATGCATATAATCTATTTCTAGAAAACTTAAAAAACTTTTGTCAAACACTGCACTGCACAAGCTTTTTCGACTTGTCAAGGAGCATGTAAACCAAAGACTAGACTAATGTCAAAATTGACTTAATTGACAAAATCGAAAAAAGCTCTGAACATCGATAATTGATCGATCTGTGGTTCAACTTTCTAAACACATTCAAAAAAAAAATAATTTTGGTGTTAATTGGTAGTTTCTATGATAGAATTCTGAAAAATTACAATATTTTCCCTGATTTTTATTTAATTAAATTAATATTTAATAAATAAAATGTAACAAAATTTAAAATAGGTCACGTGATAATAAACGGAAATAACGACACCTGTTCCTATTTAGCGAAAGCGGAAGAATATTGACGTACTTTTATACACCATTTTCCGTACACAGTACATATTGTAAAAACTAATTTTCAGGCGTTTTGACAGTGTACACACACATAGGCACCGTACAACAATTATAAAACTTAGAAGCCATTTTTTATTAACGACAACTAGAATAATTTTATCATTTTTACAATGTTTAACAACATATGACGTCACTTGACAAGTGTTAGCGTTTTGGAGCGAAATTTAAAATGCATAGTAAAATGCAAGATTTTTTAGGCATTAGACGTATTTAAGCAAAAGTTAATAATATTTAGGCCTCTATTAGATATTTATTTATGATCTATGAACATTTATGAAAAATGTCAACATCCCTATTTCCAAGCTTTGAAAGGCAAAAATTCTAAATTAATAGTTTAACAATTATCGCACTTGAAATGTGCAAACTTAATGTTTGTGCTACAAAAAATTGTTAATTAACTAAAGGATAACTTATTGAAAAATCGCGATAAAAGTAAAATCGGATTATTGTTCATTGATTTATCCTGCAGGCACCTGAATTTTTTCAATTGTTAATTTTTATATTTAATAAGTTTAAAAAATATTTATTCATTAAAGGTCCGAAGGGGGCGTGGCTTGCGCAAGCCAGAGTACCCCTTTTCGGGAGTATTTTCAACCCTTTGGGAAAATTATAAATATAATTGGTCCTACAGCTCCGGGAGTCGGGACATTTTGTTAGGAATTTTCTTCGTCTTTTTGAATCTTTTTTCAAATTGGAATTATCTTGAATAGGTTTTGAGATATTGGCGAAAAATCAAACCCCCTTTTTTCACTTAATTGTTTATAACTATTGCAATTTTTACGAGCGGCCTTAGCATTTTTTCAAAAATTATCTAGCTACATACCATTCCGAATTGAATCATAATGTTCGGAGAAGGCGAAAAAGAGTTGACCTAAAAAGCACTCATTGACTAGACTATTATGCAGCGCACCAGTTATCATGAATTGAAAAAATATGGATTATTAAATAATTTATTTTAATAATGATTAATATTACAAAAAAACTATAGACTTATAATAATATACTATTATGTATATTGTAGCATTGGGCACCAATGTGCATTTTTTTTTTTTTTTATGTTAGTTGGATAGGCAAACTGGCAAACGTGCCACCTGATGGAAAGTGGTCGACGTCGCCCATGAACATAAATTAGTTTACCTGGAACGAGCCCAGGCAACTTATTTATGTGTTGCCTATCCTGAGACATAAGATGTTAAGTCTCGGTGCCAGTAATTACACTGCCTGTCTTGCCCTTCTCTCCGAAACACAGCAAAGCTGTTTCACGGGAGAAACAAGCAAGATGGTGGTACCCATGCAGCCGGGAGCGCGGCACAGCGCTTCCCTCCCACCGGTAATATGCATATATAAGAGAGATAAAATAAAAATAGACGATATAGTGTGTTCGAAAATTACATATGTATATTTCTATCATACGGGGGAAGAAGACTACAAGAGTTATTAGGGTCACTTAGCGTGGTGTCCAGCCCTTCAGGCAGGTCCAGCGATCAGCGACGCCTAAGGACAGGAACAGCTCGCCCGGTGATTCCCGAGGTATGCTGATGATCAGCGTTTCTGAGGCTCGAGGGGATTTCCGAGACTCGATGCAAGGCTCTGGAAGAGTGGGTCTGAAAAAAGTGGGGTCACCGCCCAATCTTCAGAAGGGATCGCCAGATCCACGTGGCACGGTTGGTCTTATGCGACAGCCACGCCGAGGACCCCACTATAAATTAAACCGCAGTAACTAATACTACTAAGTTAAAACGTGCGCTCGGTTTGCTGTTGGAGGATGATCAGAAGCTGGCCACCGACACCTCCCGCCCCTCGTCACCCAAAAGCCAGAACCGTCGGTGTGACGTCAGACTTAACCGCCTATCAGGAGCCACCGAGTTTAAGCGCGAAGATAACCGAGCCAATGCAATCATTCTATCTAAACGCTTTCACAAAATAATTAGCAATAACTTTGCTATTTTATTTAACATAATATATATGTTACAATATTATAAGTCTATGCAAAAAAACAAAATATTTCAGTATTATAGTCTTACCTTTATCTTACGTTTCAGTTTAGTAGGTAACGCATGATTGAATTGCCTACGCTAATTACAGATGAATTTATTTATAATCAAGGGCAGCGCCAATTACTTACTTACTATTATTATTGTTAGGATGTTTAGTTTTTTGTTATGTTTGATGTTAATTGCTAGTTTATATGATAGAATTCTGAAAAAATACAATATTTTCCCTTATTTTTATATGATGAAATTAATATTTTATAAATAAAATGTAACAAAATTTAAAATAGGTGACGTGATAATAAACGGAAATGACGTCACCAGTTCCTATTTAGCGGAAGCGGAAGAATGTTGACGTACTTTTATACACCATTTTCCGTACGCAGTACATATTATAAAAACTATTTTCAGGCGTTTTGACAGTATACACACATATTGTTTTCTAATGTTTACGCGAATTTCACTCATTATAATGAAACACTTTTTACGGATTTTATCGCGGTTTATGTAAAAAATCTTAATAAACCGCGATAAAATACGTAAAAAGTGTTTCATTATAATGAGTATACACACACATAGGCACGGTACAACACTTATAAAACTTAAAAGCCATTTTTTACTAACGACAACTAGAATCATTTTATCACTTTTGCGATGTTTAACAACATATGACGTCACGTGACAAGTGTTAGCGTTTTGGAACGAAATTTAAAATGCAATATAAAATGCAAGATTTTATAGGCATTAGACGTATTTAAGGAAAAGCTAATAATATTTAGGCCTCCATTAGATATTTATGAATGATTTAAAAACATTTCTGAAAAATGTCAACATTATTATTTTATTATTATTATTACCTATTATATTAGGTCTTTACCTATGAAATTGCCGTTTTGTATGAAAAAATTTAAACGAATTTTTTTCATATATTTTTTATTTGTATTAATCGAAGTAATCACGCATGCAATCAATGCATCTTTACCAACGCAGTGGCAGTTTATTAATGCCCTTCTTAAAGAAATCAGCTGGACGGGAGGCAACAAATTCTTCAAAGGCATTTTGTACTGCCTCTCGGGTATTGAATTTTTTTCCCGCCAAGAAGTTATCCAAATTCTGGAAAAAGTAGTAGTCTGTAGGCGCAAGGTCTGGTGAGTAGGGCGGATGACGGAGAGCTTCTAACACCAGTTCTTGCAACTTGGAGACCGTCTGCTGTGCAGTATGAGGTCACGCGTTGTCGTGCAGGAGCAGCGGAGACGAGCGATTGACCAATGCTGGTTGGAGATATGCCAGCTTCTCCATCATTGTGTTCAGTTCTTCACAGTACACATCTGCAGTAATGCTCACCCCGTTTGGTAAGAAGCTGTGATGAATCACACCGGCGCAAGACCACCAAACAGTGACCATCACTTTAGGGGTAAGTTTTCGTTTAGGGCATTGTTTAGGTGCTGAATCAGAATCCAACCAACTTGCTGAGCGCTTGCGTTTATCAAACAGAATCCATTTTTCATCGCAGGTAATAATGCGGTTTAAAATTCCTTCATTTGTGAGTCTATTGAGCAGTGCAAGGCACGTCTCGACGCGTACTTCGCGCTGGCAATCATTGAGTTCATGGGGCATCCATTTGTCAAGCTTTTTTACCTTGCCAATTTGCCGCAAATGGACCAATATTGTTTTGACGCTAACGTCGAAAGCTGCTGCTAATTCAGCCGTAGATTGTGTATCATCAGCTTCCACAATCGCCTTTAATTCGTCATTGTCGACCAAAGTCTTCGGACGACCGTGAGGTTCATTTTTCAGGTCGAAATTTCCAGAAAGGAAGCGAGCAAACCAATAACAGGTGGTGCGTTGGTTTGTAGTGTTAGCTCCGTAAACGTCGTTGATGTTTCGTGCCGCTTGTGCCGCGTTGCTGCCACGACGGTACTCAGATTCCATAATTACTCGAATTTTTAACGTACCCATGATGACGAAAAAGATTGAAATGCGATGAAAATGTAACACTAATCAATAAACAAATGACTACTTTTGGAAAAAGAATTCTATGTTTTTTAAATAAAATTAATTTGAAATTAGAATTCTTAGCCAAAACAAATTTATTTTGATTTGAAATGGCCAGTACTGCAGAACGTCAATTTCATAGGTAAAGACCCTATTATTATAACCCTACAAGAAATCATCTTTTGTTTTGTTTGTCTATGAACGATTCTTATTTTGCTGGTTAGTCATAGTAAAAATAATAAGTTTATACATCACTATTTCAATTTAAAAAAAAAGAAATATTGTTTATTCCGTGTCATCGGCATCAATGTATGCTTTGGTTTTACACTATTTTTATATTAAAATGGGTTGAAAATGAATACAAACTAATATAGTGATTGTGGAAACGTACCTTATATCAAAACGCAGATAGTTTAAAATGTGATAATGGCTACTAGAAGGCCAGTATTAGTCATAATTTTTTGGCTTCAATGTACAATAGCAAAAGGATACGAATTTTTATCAAAATATCCTATTCATCAAAACGATACTTATTATTTTAATCATCTTACCGTGGATAAGGTAAGCGGGCAGCTATACGTAAGTTCTATAAATTGGCTTCATCAATTGAGCCCTGATCTGAAACCCCTTCATGTTATCGCAACGGGGCCTAAACTCGATAACCCACTGTGCCATGCTACTGGCTGTCCATCTGAAGATATACAAACTTCGTGGACAGACAATGTTAATAAGATATTAGTTATTGATCAAGAGTCGAGAATAGTTATAGCATGTGGATCCATAGCTCAAGGTTCTTGCTATAAGTACAAATTGGGTGATTTGTCAGCAAAACCGGAATTCGTATCCGAGAGTGTCGCAGCCAATGATGCCGAAGCTTCTACATATGCATTTATTGGCCCTGAAAGGTATAGTTCATGGGAACGTTCTAATGTGTTATATGTTGGTACTACCTTCACAAACAATGGTGAATATAGACATGATGTTCCTGCAATATCCAGCCGGAACTTGATAACATTGGAGATGGCCAAGTTTACATTCTCTAAACAGAGTCTTATACAAATAGATGTAAAATACAGAGACAATTTTCTTGTGCAATATGTGTATGGATTTAATGCAAGTGATTATGCTTATTTTATTATAATTCAGAAACATTCTCACTTAGCGGGTAATGAAGAATTGGGATATGTAACAAGATTGGCACGTACATGTGTGAATGATGATAATTACAACAGTTACACTGAAGTTACACTGGAATGTCATGTCCATGAAGATGTTGGTAATGGTAAAATAGAAACTGTCAATTATAATTTAGTTCAAGATGCAAAAATTGCTAGGGCTGGTATCAACATTGCCACACAGCTCGGTGTTGAGACTGGAGATCCCATTCTTGTAACAACATTCAGCCCTTCCAAAGGCATAACTAATGAACCAGTATCAAAATCAGCTGTTTGTGTATTCTCATTGCAAGAGATAGACATTAAGTTCAATGAAAATGTACACATGTGTTTTAATGGAAGTACTAAGGCTCGTAACATGGGATATATATCTGGGATGATATCAGATGGTAAATGTCCTAGTGTAGGGTCCACTGGTAATATACTTAATTTTTGTGAAGTAGGTCTTAAGATAAGTGGTTTATATCCAATCAAAACAATTGCTGTCATATATTGGAATGACACTTTGGTCACTTCAGTGACGATGTCTGTAACTGGATTACACACTGTAGCATTCTTAGGCACTAGTGACGGGTTCTTAAAAAAAGTTTTAGTTGATGCAGACAAGGCATTAGAATATTCTAGCGAGGTCCTCCTCCCAAATCAAAGGATTCTTTCTGATTCTACTATATCTCCACATGGTAAAACCCTGTATGTTTTAGGTAAGAATACAATTGTTCAAATTCCTACAGAAAAATGTGCAGAATATGGTAATTGTTCTTCTTGCTTAGAATCAAATGACCCTCATTGTGGCTGGTGTTCTCTAGAAAAAAAGTGCACTGTACAAAACATGTGTCAGAAAGGAACACAGAGTGCACCAAGGTGGTTATCACAGTATACAGGCCAGCAGTGTATAGATTTTGAACAAATTTTACCTGATAGAATATCTATGTCAGAGGTTACTACTGTACAACTTATCATAAAAACTTTGCCTGAGCTTCCTTTTGGAGCTAAATATAAATGTGTTTTTGGAAATACTCCACCTATTGATGCAGCAGTTACATCTAACGGCCTAGCCTGTCCAACTCCTGACATAAAACATAGGCCTAAAATACCACCAAATCAAGACCATGTGTTTGTTCCTCTGTCGGTTCATTCTTCTGAGACCAATAAAGATTTTGTGTCTAGAAATTTTGCTTTTTACGATTGTTTGAAGCACACTACATGCCACTCTTGTATTTTAAGTGAGTGGGCCTGCAATTGGTGCATATATGATAACAAGTGTACTCATGATATATCAGTATGTCAAAGAACTATAATCAGTGGTGAAAATAATCCAACTAAGTTACTAAACCATGGCATAGGTCACTGTCCAAGAATAAGACAGTATAAGAAACCTATATTATTGCCAAATAATGTACCTAAAGAGTTAGAGCTGGAAGTAGAAAACCTACCACATTTACAACCTGGTCATACCGGGTTCCAATGTATTGTGAGCATAGAATTGGCTAACATGATTTTACCTGCTAGAGTTGAGTCAAACCATTTTATTGTGTGTGATAAAACAATGTATTCATATGAGGAAGATGTAGGAGAATACAATGTAAGTGTGAAGGTGTTCTGGAACCACAAACATTACATAGACACCATCACAATTACTTTATATAAGTGTGAAATTCTTGGGTCTCACAGAGATCATGCTGACTGTTCTCTTTGTATAACACGTAATTCTGTGTATCAATGTACTTGGTGTGGTAATTCATGTTCTTACAGTGAAACCTGTTTAGAAAATCCAGTTACCGAATGTCCTAAACCAAGAATTGACATGATAAAGCCATTAAGTGGACCTATAGAAGGTGGAACAGAAGTTACTATAGAAGGAAGTAATCTTGGATTGAGAGTTGAAGAAGTGACTGGAAAAGTCAGGATTGGTGATGTATTGTGTCACATTTTAGATTTTGAAGTATCAGTCAGTATCACATGCAGAACAGGACCTTCTAATGGTTCAATTGTTGCGCCAGTTATTGTAGAAAATGATGCTGGATACACAGAATCTTCAGTGTTGTTCAGTTACAAAAACATTAAATTACAAGGAGTCTACCCAGTAGTAGGCCCAATGTCAGGTGGAACACAATTGGCTATTGGTGGTCAACATTTAAATATTGGTTCTTCAGTTTTTGCTTACCTAGACGAACTACCATGTTCTGTTAATAAAACTCAAACATCAAATAGTAGACTGATATGTATAACCCCAAAAGCAAATGCTCCTCGAATCATTCATACTTTAACGGTGTCTATAGATAATGCAAATAGAACTTTAAGTGGAGATTTATTCAATTATACAGCAGATCCAACAATAATGGAAATAAAACCTTTAAAATGTTTTGTGTCTGGTGGGAGAATGATTACAGTGCATGGTACAAATTTACATACTATACAGAAACCATTAATGAACCTATACTATTCAAATGAAATAGTACCAGTGAATTCTACCACTTGTGTTGTACTGAATTCAAATCAGATGGAATGTCCTAGCCCTGCTATAAACAAGAAGTATTCCGAAATAATGCAAGCGCAAACCACAACTTTGCAAGTGGCCATGAAGGTTGGATTTGTTATGGACAATGTAGAAACCATGCATGACTTCGAAAAATATTTCAATCCTCCAAGAACACACATGTTGTTTGTTGAAGATCCTCATGTTTTTCAATTTCCAAACAAAATAAAATCCTATAAAGGTGATCCTCTAGTAATAGAAGGAGAAAATCTAATTAGAGCTAGTGATGAATCGGATGTTGTAGTAACAATCGGCACACAGCCATGCAATGTCACCAGTCTTACAATGCAACAACTACTATGTACCCCCCCTGATATACAACCAGCTAACACTGACGAAAATGGAATACAAATAACAGACTTTAATTTACCGCTTGTGGTAGTTAAGATCGGAAAAAACCTACGTTTTCCTATAGGATACTTACATTATGAACTTCTTAGAAATTACAATTTCCCGCCGGAAGCTATCGCGGGTATTGCGGCTGGAACATTCTTCTTGGTTCTCATATTTATGATTGTATTAGTAATGTACAGAAGGCGAAGTACAAAAGCCGAAAGAGAATATAAAAGAATACAAATACAGATGGACACACTCGAAAGTAATGTCCGATTAGAATGTAAATTAGCATTTGCTGAGCTGCAAACCGATATGTCTGATTTGGCAGCAGACTTGGAACATTCAGGCATACCAACATTAGATCATGTTAATTATGTAATGAAAGTATTTTTCCCCGGAGTATCAGATCATCCAATATTAAATGTTCAGCGCCAATTCATCAATACACCGAGGACCAACTACGATGCCGCGATGTTCCAGTTTGAACAGCTACTCAATAATAAATGTTTCCTTCTGTCATTTATAGACACATTGGAGGCTCAAAAGTCTTTTAACATCAGGGACAAAGTGAATGTCGCTTCACTGTTGATGGTAATTCTAATGGGAAAAATGGAGTATGCCACAGATATATTGAAATCACTTCTTTTGAGACTTATTGATAAGTCAGTGTGTGCTAAACACCCACAACTTATGTTAAGAAGAACCGATAGTGTTGTTGAGAAAATGCTGACTAATTGGATGGCACTTTGCATGTATTATTATTTGAAAGATTATGCCGGTTCATCCCTATTTTTATTATTCAAGGCCATTAAACATCAGATAGAAAAAGGTGTAGTAGATGCTATTACACATGAAGCTAGATATTCATTATCGGAGGAAAAACTTTTGAAAGAGCAAATAGACTACCAAATTGTAACATTACATATAGTCCAAGATGACTTTGATGAGAAAGTACAGTGTAAAGTGCTGGACTGTGATAGTATATCGCAAGTTAAGTCTAAGATCCTGGATGCTCTGTTTAAAAATACTCCATTCAGTATGCGCCCTTCCGTCCATGAAGTTGATTTGGAATGGAGACACGGCAGAGGAGGTCATGTTACTCTCCAAGATGAAGATCTTACAACTAAGACTGTAAATGGTTGGCGAAAATTAAATACCCTGGCACACTACGGAGTGAAAGAATCCGCTGTTATGTCTTTAATATCTCGTCAGAATGATAGTTTTAATACGCCATACAAAATACCTTGCAAAAACTGTACAGGCATCTATTGTTCTAATTCTCATATAAGGGTGTATAAAAGTGACATAACAGAACAAAACGTGCACTATTATCATTTGGTAAGACCGATTGAATATCAACATATAATCAATAAATCATCGGAACATAGTCATAAGGCAATACCAGAAATATTCCTTACGAGATTGTTGTCTACAAAAGGAACAGTGCATAAATTTGTCGATGACTTCTTCAGTACAATTTTGACAGTAAATGATGTGTTACCGCCAGCAGTAAAATGGCTATTCGATCTCTTCGATGATGCAGCTCGAACTCACGGTATCATGAATCCGGAAGTGGTACATGCCTGGAAATCGAATAGCTTACCCTTACGCTTCTGGGTGAATCTCATTAAAAACCCCGATTTTATATTTGATATTAACAAAACTGCCACTGTAGATTCCTCTTTATCTGTGATTGCTCAAACATTTATGGATGCTTGTTCTTTATCTGAACACCGGCTATGTAAAGATTCTCCATCAAACAAATTGCTTTTCGCAAAAGACTTACCAGGCTATAGAGACATGGTTATACAGTTTTATCAAGCCGTTTCACAATTACCTCAAGTAACCGACCAAGAACTGAGTACCTCAATGCAGCAGCTATCTGTGGAACAACTTAATGAGTTTGATACCCTCTCGGCTCTCAAAGAGTTGTACATCTACGTCAGTAAATATAGAGAACAAATTACGTTAGGATTAGAAAATAAAATGCACTTAGCTCATAAATTAGATAATGTAGCCTGCACTATGGAAGGGGATCCCGCGTCTATATGCTGACTATATGATAACATAAGTTACGACTTGATTGCATTTACATAATTTATTATTATATTATATATTTGTAAAAAAGCTTTAATTTTTTAATACTCAGATATTAAACCAGATTTGTAAAAATACTGTAATATATCAGTTCCATAATTCTTAAAGGATTGAAAATATTTTTTTTTTCTTAAATATCTATGAAACTCAAATATTTATGAACAATTAAAATTAAATAATATAAATGTCACTTAAATTTCAATGATTTTACGCACATTTATTCCACAAAACGTCGTTTAAGCGTTTCATCTCCCAGTGGCCATATTGTACGTCGTTTATATTATTTATTATATACAATAAAAAAATCTTTGCTCTCTAAAGGTACCTATTTCTATAATTTTTCTAATCCGGCACCAATATTTATTGTAAATTTACAGAAGTTTGCTGCTAAATTACTTAATATTGATGTTTATTATATAAGATGTATGTGTAAAGAATAGCATAAGTGAAATGTTGTGATATTTGTATCTGGAATATTTATAACGTTTAACATTCAGCTTACTTCAAAAAGGCCTCACATATTGAAATCTATAAAAAGCTCGACTGCTTGGCATAGGTAATTATTATTATGATTAGTTTGTTAGTGTCGCTTTCATATTATAAGAATATGTAATCTCATAAATTTATAATAAAATAACTAACTTTTAAACACTCATGTAAATATATTTTTTTTAATCCCAGGAAGATATTAACTTGGCAGTTTTAGTATGTTATGTGATGTTTCCTTTTGCAATGTGATCTCTTTTTATTGCTCAACATTTTCGTTTAAATTAAATTTTAATGTTACTTTAATAAGGATAAAGAACGTCAATATAATATTCCATTTACAAAATAATTAAGATTATTTGTATCTTTATAGCTCGTAAGACAGTATTAATTCACCCGTCTCTTTAAATTTTATATATAATTGACTTAGAAATATACTTATTTATGAAAAAGTTTTTTTGTATGATTAATTTAATTATAAATGGAACAAATGAAACATAGTTTTATTTTATCACATTTATTAGGCACGTTAATTTTTTATTATTATTTTCACAAAATAATTACATCGATCGAACAACATTGATTGTGTACAAAGTTGCTATAGTTCTTAACATTGGTCTACAAATGTAATAACAAAAGTTTTAATGTAACATCATCTTAAACAACAATTACTAAAAGTGCGATTGAATACAAAGGCAAAAATCATTAATAATTTTAAGATTCTATACGAAACATCATCATCAATCACACTATGAAATGATCTTAGTTCTATCATGTATAGGTAACCAGATTGTATTGCAGGAGACTACTGGCAGGGGTGTAGCCCCCGCCGTGTCGGTCGTATCCATACGGGGCCCCGAGATAAGTAAGAATTAAATACAAAAAATCTTCTGTTTGGGCACCCTGAGGAAGTATGAGCCCCTAGCAGCTCTTGACGCGACCCTTCTAGAACAAGCTACGCCACAACTATTGATGATATTTTAGTGGTTTATAAGTTACAATTTAATTTACAACACATCACCCAATACGATACACACAGCCGGTTATTCCCTACTAAAGTATTTGTGCATAAACTGTTGAACTCGTAACGATAACACATGCTTATTTCATCCTGAAGTTTAATTCGAGATCCATCATTTGGAGTGTAAGTACGTTAATTTTAATAAATGCTGAGAAACATTTTACAAACATAAATTACTGAGGAGATATGTGGAAAAAATTGATATATATATATATACATGTAATTGCAATACATACCTCATTCTAATGTCAATTTAGACCCGTCTTTTAGTAGACCTCAGTTCATTTTAAGCTCAAATTTTTACTACTAAGTATACCAAAGTCACAAGTAAATCAATATACGAATATATATTTGTACTATGCAACAATACTAATGTCGTAACTCATCCTATGCTACACAAATTGTATAAATATATCACACAAATATTAAGCACAGTTGAATTTGTATGCAACTGTACTGTATGTAACGTATTTAAACCACCGCCGCACCGCCTGCTTCTGGCCGCCGTTGTTTTTGTGTGTGTGTGTTTCGAGTTTCAGATTTGTAGGTACATTAAATTGTAATGTGAGACATCTATGGACATGCCTTGGCTCGCAATTGTAATGTGAAACATCTATGAACATGCCTTGGCTCGCCTAACTCAGATGATTCACATCTGCCGGACGCA
This sequence comes from Helleia helle, assembly GCA_963853865.1. NCBI lineage: Eukaryota > Metazoa > Arthropoda > Insecta > Lepidoptera > Lycaenidae > Helleia > Helleia helle. The sequence continues at coordinate 27,631,356 of OY971414.1, forward strand.
CCACGACGGCCAACTAAGTATAAAATTATTTTATGGACACATGATAAGCAAAGGTTTCTTACGACCTTACCACGGCACTTCGCTAACGTGTTTATTTATTATGCAATTTTTGCTCTGCTAGTATTAATGTTATAGATGTTTTATTTCACGATTGCGGGCGAACTATCCTTGTTTTTGTACATGTACATTGTATGTGTGTGCGTAAGCTCGGAAGCGCTCAGTTCAGCACGCTGATAGGCTCCCTATAGTTACGTACACAAGAACTCACGTGTGTACGCATCCAACTACAAACATGGCCTACCCGCTTTCGTGAAATAAAACAACTGTACACAGGCTTCATCTGCTTATGCAGCACTCAAAGGTATTTTGTGTAATGATAGGTAATTTATCTAATGTAAATATCTAATAAATAATAGAATATTAGGTACATTGTCTCATATATACAAAGTGATAAGGTTTTACTCGTAGCGAGCGAGCCAAAATTGAGACATATTAATTATCGAGAAAAGGCGTCTTTACCTTTTTTTCACAATTGCTTTCTTAACCTAATATTCACCTGGGCTCTTGAAAATAAAACACTAGATTTTATTCTCGCATTCCAACTTTTTAACGTGGTCGTTCATTTGTTTGAACATAAACAAATTAAAACTCCTCAACTACAATCTAACATAAATTATCTCAAACTAAACAATTTCCAATTGCACTCATGTCTGTTATCACTGAAAACGAATCAATGTTCACATTTTATGGCTAGTAACACTCATTTGTCATTTTGACTATTGCCAGTATAATTAATTTATTGTATTACATACACTTAGTTTGATTCTAGGCAGTCAATAGCAAGAAATATCATTCATTAGTTAGAACACTATAATAAATGCGAGACGTTCAAATAAATAATTTAATATTAGTTAAGGTTATAGATATCTCATAATGTCTCACATATAATTTCTATATATTTTCATGAAATACATTGAATACAAATGCTTGTGAACTAGCATGGGGTATGCCATAAGGATTTTACTATAAACTTTTATATTATATGAAATATAGTTCAACTACATCAAGTCAATATTAAAGCTTCAAAGCTCACACAATAAAACCTTTATTTGCTCAATTTCTACGTTCACAAAATAACGCATATTAACTACATTATAATAAATGAACATTTATACAAACTGTTGATATTCATAACTTTTGACATTCCCGAAGTTAATTTAAAACTTTAATAAATCGATTCGTTTTGTGCTATTGTATAAAATTATTTTAATAGCAACAACAAACATCATATGATGTAAGTCATTTTCATTTATGTAGCTTTTTAAGCCGATTTCAAACATGTTTTGTCGAGTATGCAGATGAACAGATTTAACATAAATATAGTAGGTCTTATTAGAACCATCTACTTATATCTACTTATTAGAACCATCTAATCTATCACTGTCTAGACATAGGCCTCCTTCGATGTACGCCAGGATCAACTGACACGCTATTAAAAAACAATGTCGGCGAACGAGAGATAGCCTCTTGTATTATCAGTCTGGTATTGATATCAGTCAATAAAGATTTCGACACCGCGTAACAATTATATTTATTGAGTTTTATCAATGCAGACGACACTATAAGGAGACACGTGTCTATTGTCTTAGAATAGAAAGTGAACGGTATATTTGTCTATTTTGTATTGGTGTACTGTATATTATGTACAGAGCATTGAATGGTTCGTTTATAGTCTGCAAATATGTTTATATGACGTAAGTTTGCAATAAATATTTAATCCTAAACTATTTAATCCGAAGAGCAAAAACTAACAGATCATGGTCTCCATCCCATTCATTATATCGTGCATTCCAATGTTTGTATAATTCATGTGAGTTTTTATTTGCGTGAGTTAGCTATCTTATACTATTATTTACAATTATAAGGATGTTATTCGAGCGCGGCTTACTATGCCACTCTCTTAAACGTGAAATCACTTAAATATATCCATAGCATCTTTAACCGTCTCTGACAACACATTAATCTCATATTCGAATACACTCAATCCGCCCGTAGCAGCCTAGACTACCTTCTCGAGTGGGTCCCGGTATATGATGGTGGACTTGATGAGGTCCGGCTCGTCGTCGGAGAGTGAACCCTCGCTGGGGGCTTCCTTGGGGGCGCACTTGTTGTGCGTCATCAACAGACCCCCCACCAGCCCCACGAGCGCGCGGTCCAGCCACGTCACCGGGTTCGCAAAGAATCTACCACCCTCGTAGAAGCCGAGGTGTCCTCCGTGGGACAACTCCAAATACATCTTCTGATCTTGCCCACCTGGAATATTTGCATGTTTTCGCTTTTTATGAACAATATAATTATTTATTTATGTGTTGTAACACTATTAAACATGACATAATATGTAGGTAAACCGTAAGCTAACTTCATTGTTTTAAATATTAAATATCACCGTGGGAACTTTTTCGCATTATTAACTGACCCAAAATTGAAGACATTTTATTATAAATTTCCTCTTTGTTCCTTGTTTGTTTTATGGTCGCAGTTAGTACAAGAGTCGGTCCCCAACATAATTTGCACTCGTTTAAACACCTCCATGTCCCCTATTCATTCAATTTGATACAATATGTGTGAGATATATTGTATAGGTAGTAATATGTCTCACATACTAAATTATTTATTATATAAATAAAACTGCATTTATTATATTATGCCTCTTTAAGGACCGAAATTAAGTAAAAAATAAGTAGCGTTAATCAATAATATTGGGCTATCATGTTGAAAAAGATAAAGTTCAAAATGGAATTCAGTAGTTCAGGTGAGTATCACTTCATTATAATATCAGCGTTATTAATTACTAGCAGTCGCGTACTTTCCATTCCCGTGGGAGTACAGGGATAAATTGTAGCATATATGTTATTCTGATGTGTAAGTAATGTTATTGCAAAGTTTCATTAAAATCCATTCTGTAGTTTTTGCGTTGAAAGAGTAACAAATATACATCCAAACATTCGCGTTTATAATATTTGTAGGAAGTATAGACATAGATTCCTAAGTTCCTAATATAATTTAAACCATGTTAAGAGGTAGTGCCATGATGCTTAGCAGCCGAATTGGGCCGGCACGACAGGGGTGGTACCTCTCGCTCACATAACACCGGCGTCAAGTGACAACTATGCTGTCGCGTTTCGTGCGGTTTGTGAGTTTCCGGTGGCCCATTGGGGGGGGGGGGGGGGTAGAGAAAAGGAGGGCAACGCATCTGCATAATCTTTGGTTGTGCGGATGTGTTTGGGCGTCGGTAGTCGCGAAACGGCTTCGACTGCTCATTGCCCTACTATGCCATTAAAAAAAAAGTAGTCATTCTTATACTCACTGACAAATTCCCTGATGACTTTGAGGAGTGGCTCCGGCACGATGGGGTCGTCACGCGCGTTGACGAATATCATCGGGGTCTTGATGTTGTCCAGGTAGAACGCCGACGAGCTCCACTTGTACAAATCCGCCACCGATTCGAATCCGTACACCTTCCTACAATTATATACAATACTCTATAACAAAGGGAATTAAAAAAACCCCAACGCTATAACAAAAGAGCTCATAATCTTGAGACGACTTAACTATTAATTAAAATATGTCGAACTCTAACCACCGCTAGGAAACCTGGTTGCTTATAAACAAGCGAAGTAGTCGTTTAAGCATTGTGGTTTTTTATGTTAGTTGGATAGGCAAACTGGCAAACGTGCCACCTGATGGTAAGTGGTCGACGTCGCCCATGAACATAAACTAGTTTACCTGGATCGAGCCCAGGAAACTCATTTATGTGTTGCCTATCCTGAGACATAAGATGTTAAGTCTCGGTGCCAGTAATTACACTGCCTGTCTTGCCCTTCTCTCCGAAACACAGCAAGGCTGTTTCACGGGAGCAACAAGCAGTTGGTGGTACCCATGCAGCCAGAGGCGCGGCACAGCGCTTCCCTCCCACCAGTACAAAAGACAGACCCACACAGTTTATAAGTTTGACGGAAACATATTATAACACTCCTCTTTTTACGTTGGTGGTTTAAAAGGTTGGATTTGAATAATAAACTGTTTTGAGGTAAAAGATAGTTTTTCCTTAAATAAAAAAAGTAAAATTCTGATGATTACTATGGTAATATGCATTATATATTCTAAATGTACGAGTTAGTTCTATCAATTAAGTAGGAGTATATAATATATTAGATTGAGTTTCCTTACAATTCTAGTAGTAGTATACCTACCATGTTACTTTATAATGTCGAATGTCGAATAAACTATGGCTTATTTGAATAAGTACTATTTTTATTTGAAATTTGAGCAGTAGATCCGCGGGTGATCCCTAGTTTTTCATTATTTCGTAGAATCTACGAGGGCAGCCGGGATCGTAAAAAATAATTGTGATGTGATAGCTATGTTGCCTAATTATTTTTAATTTTTATTATTAGAGAATTTTCGCAAACAACTGTTGAATTATTCATTTCTTGTTTATTTTTGTAACATATTTGCACAAATGCATTCCTCGTAATTTTTGTTATTATCATTATCTTAATCACCATTTACGGCATACATATGCTTTGCAGCAATTGCAGGTTTGTTCTAATTTTGTAAATACTTGTAATATTCAATAGCAATTACAGCACGATAATATAATCTCTATATGAGAATTGGAAGAGACAAGCCATCATGAATAATTAACATGTCAAGATCGAACCCGCAATACTAAATGGCAAGTCACTTATAGGTAGGTGTAGGCGGCCGTGATACATGTCCTAAGTACGTAAATTACGTCATAATATATTATTGAGTCTAATATGGAAAGAATGTTACGTTTATATAATATTAAATATTAATAACTATAAGTACTGAAGGAATTTAAAACAAACGTTCCTTGAGTTCACGGATATTTGTCATTATAGAAACTATCGCAACAACGGACAATGAGGAATAATTGAAGTGACCTCGCCGGTACATTGAGCAATTTGACTCCGGTCGCCGGTGGCACATGGCTCGGGTCACCGGTGGCACATGGCTCGGGTCACCGGTGGCACATGGCTGGTCTTAGCCCGCTAACCGACGTCTGTTGGTCTGACCCTTCGTTAGATGAGGATAAACAACCACAGTACTTTGCTTTTGTATGTATTTATATATTGAGCGATAAAAATGTAATCTATAGCAATAAGATAAAGACGTACACACGGACCCTTCCTAATACTATCTGTATTGCAATGATACAAATAAATTCCTTATAAAAACTGTTTATGCCTATCAAGTTTTTAAAAACTCACCTAGAATAAGCTTCATCCAGGTCTGGTAAGGTACCGGCCGAAACAATCATTTTCTCATCCAGAGAATATCTGTTTTTCATCTCTGGACTCAACAGCATCCGTTTGTGTCTAGTAATAATGTTGCGATAGTTGTCCGTCATTATGTACAAGTAAAATCGACGGAAATTCTGCCACTGGAGTAGATACACCATTGTGCTGAAAAATAAATATTGACAATATAGTTGCACCTTTTTTAATGGAGAAACTTATAATGAATTGCTAATATTTACTGGACGAAAAAAGCATAGAAGGATAATTGCAACATAAATCTATTGAGCGTTCGGCCAAAAGACAAAACTGAGACAGGTATTGTAATAAAATGCATTTGACTCTTTTCAAATAGTACTCAAGTTTTTGTTAGAAGAATAATAATAAACTTTAATTTGTACACCATAGAGTTTAAATCCTATTTTTGTAGGCTCTTTACTATTCTGCAGAGTTCGGAAATCTACGAGCGCTCATTGGCGACAGCCGTCATTCATTGATGGTTTTATGCAAAATGTTTTTTCAATGAATTATTTACTAAAATAATTAAGTTATTCATATATTTATTATATTTTAATTAATAAAAATGATTTATATATAATATTCGGCACGATCCGGGTGATACCTCTGGCGCACATAACACCGGCGTCAAGTGACAGCTATGCTGTCGCGTTTCGTGCCGTTTGTAAGTTTCCGGTGGCCCATTGGAAGGATAGGGAAAAGGAGGGCACAACGCATCTGCATAATCTTTGGTTGTGCGGAATGCGGTTGTGTACAGTAGTACTATAGAAACAATCTTCAATTGTTTGTCCACGATAATCACAGAAACAAAAATATTTAACCTATTATTTACACTTCTAGTATTATGTACATAAAAATCGCAAATTTTAAAATGAATGGAACAAATTGAAGAGCTTAACTTGTTCATTTTATTACTCCTAGTTTTTATTTACTCTACTTAAAAATAATATTTACTGAGTAATTATTTACTATTTTAGTTTGAGTGACACCTATTGCATAACATCATCCCCATATGTCACCTTAATAATATTTAAAAAAAATGAAATGATAATTTGTTAATGTTCGATGTATTTATTTGTTAAATGATGATGAAATGATGAATGAAATGTTATTCCTTAGGACTTATCTGTTATTGCTTATACGATTGTTTTTGCACCACATTGCCACACAAGATGGCATTTGAAAATATTTTTAAACGATTTTGTTAACCTTCAAATAGTCCTATACTAGACGGCGTTCACGTAAACACTGACAGCGGACGCAGCATACTTTTATAGATCTGCCCCTCCCGGCATACTTTTCGTTTGGCCAGTTTGGAACATTAGTTATACTTCTATACTTTTTTCGTTCACTGATAATATTATTGAAAACTTAACTTAAATTGTACGTTTTTAATTTTTATATTTCGGAAATTACTGCCATCATTATCATCAGATGCAGTCCACTGCTGGAAAAGGGCCAAAACACAACACTGATCTTAGGTTCTACACAAATAGATGGCCATACTGACAAACTAAGACAGGCAATGATCAGGCCACGTACCTGGACCAGTCGAAGTAAGTGTAAAGCCTAAAACCGAGACTCAATATTTTTTTGTGAATTATAATAGGTATACTTAGGTCAATTATAGGTAAACATCGAAAAAATAAATCCTAGAATCAAATCTCATGTACCTAACCAGGTTACAATGATCCATTCAAAGAGGGAACTCAATGAAAAAGTGCAGGTACCTCCTTGCTATTCTCAATAATAGACATTGACGTAATACCAAATGGACTTGGGTCCACCGTCCGCGCTCAAGTGTTCGAACCAAAAGAGTTCCGAAATGCAAAAAGAGTTCTAAACGAGGGCGACACAATTAATAAAAACAAAAAAATAATATAAAAATATAAAATATCTTCTATAAAAAAAGGAGAGCAATCAGCAATATAAATATTGACAGATATTATAACGCAAAAAACAGTACATTTACTAATAATACAGGTTACTAAAATCCTGTCCGTCCGATCAAGGGGTGGTTTGGTTTCGTGATAAAGGTTCTATTTATATATGTTTGAAATAACATCTAGAAACATTTTGTATACATATGGCCGGGCCATACTTTTTTTTAACGTTTAACTGCAGCAGTAAGTTTATAATGAATGAGATCACATCTATAATAAGTGAACGTTACCTATTAGTTATGTTAGTTGGATAGGCAAACGGGTAGATGAGCTACAGGATGGCTAGTGGTCAGCGTCGCCCATGAACATAAGTAAACCTGAAACTAGCCCAGGCAACTCATCCACGTGCTGCCCATCCTGATAAGTGAGATGGTAAGTCTCGGTGCCAGTAATTAAGCTGACTGTCCTACCCTTCTCTCCGAAATACAGCAAAGCTGTTTGGCGGAAGAAACTAAATGGAAGGTGGTACCAATGTAGCTGGGAGCACAGCACAAGCGCATACCTCTCACCGGTAAATTGAACAGACTTATATAGTTCTAATTAGCTATTTAATCCCTATTATGGCAATACAATCTAATGTATCGTTGTTATTATATTATGTAAGAACACGTACTGTGGGTGAAGCTACATATTGCATTCAATTGTCATAACTTATACAAAAATAAAAACAATATACCTTCAGTTAAGAATACAATACCGCAGTTCCTAGGCAAGGTTTATTTAACGTAAATTATACACTTCATACTCGTACACAAACATTCAGTTATCTAGCTTAGATCATTAAAAAAAAATAGTTATGAAGATTCAAAAATTGCTACGTAATATTAAAAATCCTAAAAAGATTCCTTATATAAAGAAGTTTTTTATTAAACCTATTCATGTATAATTTTAAACTAATAGTTAGGTATTACGGTTCTTTCAATTAAAATAATTGAAAGAACCGTAATACCGTTTATTTAAAATTTCATAGTATTTTCCGAAATTTTGTTCTAGTTTGTGACACAAATAATAAACAAGTGGAGTGCACGTCGGGTTCACGTCATATTATATATAATTTCTAACCAAATACATGAAAAAATACTATAAAAATATATTGCTAATTCATAATAGAACCATTTGAGTGAGATTAGACTCGTATTGATTTTTTATTATATTATGATGTAATGAAACAAATATTATTATGAATTCGAAAGTTAAGATGCATAGCTGTTTGTTGCTTAATCACGCTTAAACGGCTAAATGGATTTAGATGTAATTTTGCACAGAGATAGTCTGGAATAGCACATAATATGATACTTTTTATTCCGTTAAATTCGTGGGAAACCGCGGGCGACGCTATTATGGTATACACATGATATTGTTTTCATTGGCGCTAAATGTGTCGGAAATTAAAATATTCAAGCTTTCATGTTGATTATATACAAGTAGGTTGGTTGTAGGTTTAATGATCACACTCTCTGCACTCAGTTAAGTTAAGGAAATAATTAAAAATTAATAGCATGTAATAACGAAGTTACATGACCACAGAACCATGTGTACCAGTATATCTAGTTAAAGAACTGGTCGTGTTATGTAGATTAATTATGGTGTGTACTTTTTCAGCAGAATAATACTGAAAAACTTATTTATTATTTAGGCTGAACTTAGTCAAAGGAAGCATCGAAGCCTAATAGCTGTAATGTGAAAACACCGCGATAAAACGCGTAAAAATAGTGTTTTAGTTATGTTATCTCAAAAGAGTAACTGTAGAATTGAATCAAGAATTACAAAAGCATAAAGGCATATATACATATATCTAACAGGTACCGCTGCGTGAATATTATGATGATTCATGTTACCGTTGTTTTAATATATTAGGCCCCTTAAAACATTAACACGGCAAATACTCAACCTTTATATTAATAGAAAAGAGATCAAATGTTTCTGTTCAAAATTGTTAATAATTTAGTAGACTCAAAATATCTCATGAGTATCTAATATTAATTTTAGATGCCCTAGGACTATTAGTGTAAGAAGAAAATTTTTGTTTTTGGTACCCCCATGTAAATCCAATTATTAACGTAAAATCATGGAAATATTGTTTTAAAATTTAGTAAATACTGATATTGTGTTTATAATAGTTTTATATGTATTAGTTACTGGAAACTTAACTGATTTCTGTACTTTTTTATTATTTCTAAACTATGAGTAATATTATAATTTTTTGTTTCCAAAATATATATATAAATATTCTAAATACATAGGAAAGTAACTTTGTGTACGTCAAAACCGCTTAAATTAGTTTTATTAAATGTTGGTAGAGGACTAAGTATATTCTGAGCAAGGAGATCTTGATTAATGTCCCACACAAATATCCAAGGCATAGGATAACTAAGACTTTTAATAATCTCCCTTCTAAACCAAATCTCGGTCTTCAGGCACATGAGTAACCAAACCTGTGACCAAACGGAACAGAGACAAAGCTTCCATACAACGCGTAAAATTGTTACCTTTTATGGTAGGGTTGTCATAGGTGAATAAAATTAAACTAACAAAACGATTTTTTTTATTGTGTAGTAATCTATGTAAATATTCTATCTTTATTATAAAATATTTTTTCTAAATATCGTGTTTATATTTTTTATTTTCAATAATCTGTTGTACCTTTTAATAGAGTGCTAAATTCAATTTTTTTTGGAATGTAGTTCCTTATCGCGCGTTACGAAAGGGGGCTAGACGGAAAAAATTAAGATGAAAAGTTGGAACGACACTTTTTGCTATAGTTGTAAGCCGTGCGACTTTTTGATTGACACGTTAGTGCGTTGGTAGCTGTTTTTGTTACACTATTGGGGCTGCTTAGTTCCCCAAAACCCCAGTTCAAATCTCACCGATCTCGGTGATTTTTTTTTAGTTTTTTTTTAATTATTATACGCCGGGAGATGGTCTGATTTTTATCGATAAAAAAATCATTAAAAAATTCTACCTACCCGAATAATTATTTTCCTTACACCTTTTTTTTGTTTTTTATTACAATTCCTTCACTAATTAATCGAAAGAAACTTCGTTGCATCCGGGTGTCCCTTGTTTTTTATGTTAGTTGGATAAGCAACGTGCCACCTGATGGTAAGTGGTCGACGTCGCCCATGAACATAGACAAGTTTACCTGGAACGACCACAGGCAACTCATTTATGTGTTGCCTATCCTGAGACATACAATGTTAAGTCTCGGTGTCAGTAATTACACTGCCTGTCTTGCCCTTCTCTCCAAAACACAGCAAAGCTGTTTCACGGGAGAAACAAGCAAGATGGTGGTACCCATGCAGCCGGGAGCACGGCACAGCGCTTCCCTCCCACCGGTTGTATGAAGCTTTGCCTCTGTCCGTTTATTTACTCATGTGCTTCAGGCACCTTTAACCAGAGTACTTAATGAATATAATATATCATGACACACACAACAATTTTGTTAATAAATAGACCCAATTGTAGTGAATGTTATGTACGCCCCACCATGGTTCAGGCCTTGACGCGGCGGTGGGGCTCAGTAGCCTAGGGTGAGCCCAGCACCTTGGGCGAAGCCGAGGGGGCTCTTTGTACCCCTCTTATAAGAAGAGGGGACAAAAGAGCAGGGGGCAAAGGGTGAGGATGGGAACCTCACCCAAAAATGTTATGTACGCCTTAATTGCCATATATATCTGATACAGTACCACTTGTAAGTTTAATGTTAAAAGGTTTTAATATATTATATGATGTAGTTGTACTTTAATTAAATAAATAAAAAAATTAAAGGAGATATACTATTTACTATTAAAATACATAATTAAATAATTTAATTATTTTATTTTTAGTTATCTAATTTTTAGTTTTTATTTTTTGAAGTCGGTTTTAATTTTTGTTTATTTTTTTAGCATATAAGTACTGTATTGCTATGTACACTTTTTTATTCAGGGAATATTATTTTTTCATCTTATTCATCTTATAGAAATCACAAAATTCTAGAGATATTTTTATTTTGTAGAAAGATACAACTATCTATATTTCTATTGATTTCCCTGTGAAATGCAACACTCCACGACACGATCGATAAGTAATTACTATTCTGAAGGGGTTTAAAGCAATTCAATATACATTATATATAATTAGACTATTGCCTCACATATCTCATTGGATGTGCGGGCTTACTCTGGACACTCGATCCTATTCGAAATTTAGGCTTGGGATCGAGAACTTGTCAATGGGTACTTTTGTACGCTACACTAGCGCACGATTTTACTCGATTACAGTGGAATTTTATGTAACTAACTGAAATTGGGATTTCTCAATCTCGTACATTTTTCGCACTCTTAAAAAATATTTTGACGTAGACGTATGATCAACTGACTTGGATAGCCCGGTGTCTTTCCTCCAATTATGTTCTACATTAAAGTTTTAGTATATAATTTACACGATAAATTGAAATTAATGTGATTAGTTATTTAATTATAAAATAACTAGACGACCTGATGCTCTAGTGGTCAGGTGTATGTAGTCTGCACACATAATAATTTGTATGAATATAAAAATATATTATGTTACGGTGCACATACTTATAAGACATTTCTGGTGCCACGGATCCCGATCAGCATCGAATGATTTTTCAAAAAATTGCTGTTTTTATTTAAAAAATATTAACAATAAAAAGTTTAGAAGATCATTGATCCATTAAACGTACGTAAGGTGCAATTGAATACTCTCTCGGCCTTGACTCCGTTTGTGTGGATGCCTTTCTTTTTTCTAGTCACAACTGGTTTACGCATATGATACAAAAGGATGTAGGTTAAATAATTGAATTAAGTCAGCGCGGTCAGATATCATATTTATTATATATATTATATCTTTAAATGAGCAATTCTTGTATATATATAATTGGAATCTCGGAATCGGCTCCAACGATTTTCATGGAATTTAGTATATAGGGGGTTTCGGGGGCGATAAATCGATTTAGCTAGGAATCATTTTTAGAAAATGTCATTTTATTAAAAAAAAAAAAAAAAAAAATCGAGCAAAGCTCGGTCATCCGGGTACTTTATTATATAAGCGTCGATAAGAAAAAAATAAGGAATCACAAATGATTTTCTTCTTTACGTGAAAAAGTCGTTAACAAGATGTCTATAATTTAATCAATCTTTTAAATATACTTATTTATTTTCCGTATGTATATCGTAAGTATATTCATAGTCAGACAGATGTGACATGTGTATTGAATAAACTACAAAAGGCAGTCTCTAGTGCTATCTCTTCCAGACAACCTTCGGATAAGAGTGTCAATATTGTAAGGGTCGTAGGATCATCGTGGTTTTTTTTTACTTTAGTTTATGCAATATGCATGCAATATGAACAGGTTATAATATTTTTTTTATGCGCACTATCGCTAAAGCGAAATTATGTTTAATGATTGTATGTTTAGAATTGGCTATTAATAATAATATAATAGTTTTTTTTCATTTATACCATCCATGTTTATTTTTATGTAAATTTGTGTACACGATTTTTTTAAAGCATAGGAGGGCGAACGAGCAGTCGAAGCCTTTTGGCGACTATCGAGCGCCATACACATATTATGTCACCGAAAACCCAAAAACCGCACGAAAGCAGACATAGACAAGACAATAAGACAGCATAACTGACACTTGACGCCGGTGTTATGTGAGCGAGAGGTACCACCCCGGTCGTGCCGGCCCGATTCGAGTACTTCTTACACTATATTCTTAATTGTTTTTAATAATAGATTATTGTAAAATCTTCGAAATTTGATAGCTCTCTCTCTGAGTTGATCCTCCTGATCCTCTGGTATAGTAGGTGTCTGTGGATGTCGCTATTCACTTACCATCAGGTGAACCGACTGTCCGTTTGCCCCCTCTTCTATAAAAAAAAATCTTGTCTTATAAATAAGACACTTCTCCTCAAGGAAATTTGGGACCATAATTGACTAAAACTTGAGTCACCCTGAGCACGCTACGACTGTCTGGTGTGTGACAATATTTAGTCAGCGGTGACCTTGAATTGCTAATTTTCATAGAGGAGTGACTCACTTGCTCCAATACAAAGCTAAACAAAATATCAATTAATATTATTCTTTAGGTCAGCAGTCTGCTCACCTACTGTGAGCAGACTGCTCCCCTACTGTTTATATCAATGTAATGGCCCTTAGACCGTAACATAGGTCAATTTGAAAAAAGCCTATCATTTAATTTTTAGTAGTAAGATATTGTTTTATGAAGACCTTCCACGGTCACGGTTGTTGAAAATTATACGTCGGGAAAATTAAAAAAACCGCAATTAAATCTGTGTTTTTTAATGTATAAAACGAAGGTTTAGGGTTTTTTTTCTTTTACGCCGCGAAATGCTCTGAGGCATACCGCTGGGGAGTGGGTCTCCCCAGACGGGTATGTGGGAGTCGCTGCGCCCAAAAGCTGGTAAGTGGAAGCAGCTCTACCCACTAAAACCCGGTGACTGCCAACAATGCCGCCTTTGGTGAGGTGCCCCGTATCTAATGAGCAAACAGGGCACCTCGACGGCTAGTCAGCCCCTCAGGGGACCGACACCACCTCCACAGACGGGTTGACCCGCACCACAGAACAACCCCTCCCAATGTCGGGACAATACAATGGGGTGAGTTTTTTTTTTATATTAGTTGGATAGGCAAACTGGCAAACGTGCCACCTGATGTTAAGTGGTCGACGTCGTCCATGAACATAAACTAGTTTACCTGGATCGAGCCCAGGCAACTCATTTATGTGTTGCCTATCCTGAGACATAAGATGTTAAGTCTCGGTGCCAGTAATTACACTGCCTGTCTTGCCCTTCTCTCCGAAACACAGCAAAGCGGTTTCACGGGAAAAATAAGCAAGATGGTGGTACCCATGCAGCCGGGAGCGCGGCACAGCGCTTCCCTCCCACCGGTAAACTCCCACGTCCTCGCCCCTTACTGAGCCCCACCGCCACGTCAAGGCCTGAACCATGGTGGGGTTTAGGGTTTAAACCTGAAAAATTTACTGATTAGTATCAGAACCAAATTTTATGAACACTGTACATACAGTAGGTAGGTACACATGACGGCATGACCTTGTGTCAGTCCACGAATTTATCATTAACTCTGTCACGGCTATCAGCTATATAATAACTATAAACTTTATACGTTATAAATTGTTTTTTTTCTTTATAAGTATTATTATTATAAAGAAGCTGATAATCACAACCATTTGTTCTACTTTAAAGCTGTTTTTTTTTAAATACATATTATATCTGTGGAAATTTTCACATAATATGTTATGCTAGACTAACCTCCAAATACAAAAGACTTTTTTGTTACTTTTTCATTTTTTTGGTTTAATTAGATTTGGTGTTACTAAACACTAATATTAAGGGGCCGTCCATAAATTAGGTCACACGTTAAGGGGGGGGGGGGGGGTCCGCCGAAGTGTGACATTATGTGACAAGGGGTGGTAGGGCTCCGAGATTTTGTGACGTCACATAAGACTACTGTGAACTAATAAAAAAATGAAATTAAAAAACAATTTAAACCAAAATAAATATAATTTCGGAACAGCTGTTTTAATTTTTCAATTTATGTAAAAATTGCAAAATATGTGACGTCACACTAGAGAGGGGGGGTCTCATAAATGTGACCATCTGTGACAAGGACGGGGGAGGGGTCCAAATATCATGAAATTCGTGTGACGTAATTTATGGATGGCTCCTAAAAAGAAAAGCAACAAATTATAAAACAGACTGAGTGTGTATTAGGTTCGTCCTAAAAAGACTTATTTTTGTGTGATGGTACATAACTTATTATTTAATACTGTTTTAGGAGGTAGTCTGAAACAAGCAAACAGAAAAATCTTCCATTTTGCTTACGAATAAAATACCCATAGTCCCAAAACAATTATTATTTGTACTAAACAAATGCCCTTTGTAAAATTTAAACTAGTGACCTCTCAGAAGTACCTACTCTGTGAACTACAGAAGCCAGTTTGTAAAAAAATTGTTATTTTATATGCATATATCTTTAACACACTCATTTGCATTTTGGTTCGTATTCGGAACATGAGAACAGCCATTTCCCATGTTTTATTATTGTTGCATATTTTTACATTAATAAAAAAAATCACTTGGTAATAATAATGAGTAACCGAGACCAATCTTCATACGAGCTGACAACGTTGATCTCAAATCCTACTTGTCAATCATTTTGAGAGTCGCGCTAATTTGGATTCAAATAGTACGGTTCTCAAAACGTTGATAATGTAAAAATCATAATAAACTACAACCAGTGTTGCCTACTTAGCACTTTCGGTGCTAGATCTAGCACTATTTTCGCATGACTTGCGCTGTAATTTAACTTTTAGCACCTAGCACTAAATCACACAATCACTAAACAGCAATAACAAAAGTTATGATATTTAGTAGGCCTAGAGCCTTCAAGCAATGAACGATAGTCATGTAATGTGTGGTACTGGGCACCTATAATTTGTGCCAGTACTACGACAAGAAAATACAGTACTAGAAACAAGTGAATTGTTATTACTATCGGATAATTAAAAATTTAACAATTTTGTTTCATTATCATATCTTAAATAATTTAGCACTATTTTTGTATTTTTTTAATCAATCCAGCACTATTTGAGACGTCATTTAGCAACCACTTAAATATCGAGTTGACAACCTTGACTAACAACTCAGTCTATTCCGCTTTAAACACCCAAACGTGTCACCTGTGTGACCATTTAGTATTCAAATCAATTATATACTTGAGCTTAAAAAAAACCAAAATAATAATATTACTGAAGTCGAATTCAACCGCCTAGGACCTAGGTAAATAATGAATATACTCCCAGGTGATCCAACGACACTAAAGTCGCAAATCCAGGTAATTAAAAATAGAACTGCTTTGAACTTTATTACTTAGCGATTTGAATATTATTTACAGAATAAAGTTAATGTTTGCAAGCAGCAACAATTTATCCCGAGTAGGTGTATCTTGAAGTTGTTCTTATCTTAATAATAGTTTATAATATAAGTTAGGCGATGTTAAATAGGCGTATTATTTTAGTTTATATTACATTTTAACTCCACTCACACTCGAATTCAAAGGTCCTTTTGCTTATTTGCAGCGTGGGATAAGTTAATTAATAGCAATGCTATAATTTGGCTCATAAGCATTCATTGTGTTATTTATTTATGCCACGTGCAAATAAAAAGGCAGATTGTTCGAGATTCGAGTTATCTTATCACTAGTACCTACATAATGAAACTACCAACCATAGAAAACTAAAACCTTAAATGTCTCTGAGCGCTGTAATGAATGTAACTAGCGGGTCGAGGTAAAACTATTTATTTACAATTTTAAGTCTGGCAGTAGCGTCAAGGTCAGCGCTAGATTCTGCCTTTTCAATGGACATTTAGTTTGTGTCTACGTGCAAGATTAAAGGAAAAATTGTTAATTGAATTGATTTCCTGCAAAGTGGCACTCCGGATTTTTTTATATATCATGATAGACGAATCGGCAATCGAGCTACATAATAAGTGGCCAATGCCATCATCATCAACCTTTATCCATCCACTGCTGGACATAAAGCCTCCCTCAATGAACGCCAAGACGATCAATCCCTTGACACTCGCATCGGACTGGTTTTCCAATGCAGATTATCATAAACAAATTCACCCGGAACTTGTTGTTACTGTGTTATACTAAGTTGAGTCGTCAATGCATTGCGAGGTCTCTTTTCCGGGTCCAGAAAGTACCTTTGACCGGTAAATTTCAATACAATCAATCAAATAAATATTTGCATAGCATAAAAGACTTATTAATCTTATTGTTTATATGTGCATATATCCTGTCTGGTGCATAATTTATAATACATTCAGCGGCGCTTGTGAGGTGGATATGTGCAAATATTTCAACACTTACTCAATAGCATTGTATCCTTGGCAAATAGAAATACCGCCGATAATGTTCTTTGGTCTCTTCCTGTCTTCGCCTAAGTATTTGGTGATCAAGTTTCCTCCCAGGCTGAACCCGACTAGAATCAACTTGGTGTTGGGATATCGCTCCAGTAAATTCTCTATCATGTAGTTGAAGTCATCCGTGTGACCTGAAACATACGTAAAGTAAACGTTACGATTAAATGAGGGTCAATACGCCAGTTCGCAAACAACACAATACGCACGCTCACAACTAAAGTGTTTATAGGAAAGATGTATTATTTTGCAACATCGAGCCAATGACAGTGTATTCTTCAAGAAGAGAACAGTGATAGTTTACACACCGTTAAAATATCTTAATCATCGTCGATCAAACTTCGTCAACTGACAGACATAGGCCCGAGACGAACGATCTGGGTCGGCTGGAGGATTTCGACTGACCCCTACGTCTTGCCTTGTCCCGAGGTCAATCTAAACATTTCGGTACCGTTAATACACTGGTTCCCTAAATATGTAACAGTCGATCTTATAAAAGATTTGACTGGTCTGTTGGTCTAGTGGTCAGTGACCCTGACTGCTAAACCAAAAGGTCGCGGGTTCAATCCCCACCCGAGACAAATCTTTGTGAGATGAGTATGATCATTTGTTCTGTGTTTTGGTGTAATTTATTTATAATATGTTTGTATTTAGTAATATATGAGTATGTATCAGCTTTCTGGGTGCCATAATACAGGGTCTGTCTAGTTTGGAATCAGATAGCCGTGTGTGTGTTTTCCCAACATATTTTTTAAAGATCCGGTCCTGAACTGGAGTGGTGACACAATTTTACTCCAGTTAGCAATCAACGGAGCATTACCCTTCAGATAAAGACAAATAAATATCACCCTTTATACTCGTACGATGTGTTTTGATATTTCGAATAATTCCATTATGTAAAAGGTTATCAAAAATCCCTATTATCTGTGCATAATATGTACAAAAATTTAACTGTAGGTCTTTGGAACGTAAGTATAGGCTAAAAATGGTTAAAAATCTGCGTTGGAAGCCACGAAGGGTCGGACCTCAAACCCTCAAATTGACGTAAGTGTAGGATAAGAATATAAAAATGCATGTATTACATTTTTATATCATCGATTATATTATGAAGTACGTCAACAATGAGGCAAACGTATAATTTACAAAAAAATTGCCTTTAAAATCTAAATTCATAATTTATATGTTTTATATAATTTGTATTTTAACTTAATCATTTCCATATTGTGTTTATAAATAGTAGGTATACAGAGAAATGATAATTATTTCCATTGTTTATCTGCACTGTACTGACCCCACGTTGGGAGGGGTTGTTCTGTGGTGGGGGACAACCCCTCCAAGGGGTGAGGATGGGAACCTCATCCCATTGTACTGTCCCGACGTTGGGAGGGGTTGTTCTATGGTGCGAGACAACCCCTCTGTGGAGGTGGCGTCGGTCCCTTGCGGGACTGACTAGCCGTCGAGGTGCCCTGTTTGTTTACTAGATCCAGGGCACCTCACCAAAGGCGGCATTGGTGGCACTCGCCGGGTTTTAGTGGATAGAGCTGCGTCCCCTTACCAGCTGTGGGCGCAGCGAGTCCCACATACCCGCGTATGGAGACCCACTCCCCCGCGGGATGCCTCAGAGCATTTCCCGGCGTTAAAGAAAAAAAGCGGGTAAGCGGACAGTCGGTTCACGTGGTTGTGAACAGCGTGATTAGCAGCAGCATCAGCATGAAGTGATCAGCGACTTTCATAGACACCCCCGCTACACCAGAGGATTAGCGGGCGCGTTGCCAGCCTAAATATAGAATGCTTATGTATATCTTACATATCCATATATATATATATATATATATATATATATATATACACATAAGCATTCTATATTTACAAACATTTAATATAGTTCTAACAAAACATCAGGGTATATTCCATGACAAACTAATTTGGTCGCGGGTTACTAAAATGGTTTATGAACTCACTCGCTACGGATTTTATGACTAATACGGTGATGTCATTCTTACTGATAAATTCAATGGTGTTTAAGGCGACGCATTGTTAAACGATAATTCTAATATTTAACGGACACGCGCCATAGGGGCCTGAGCGTCCTGAGCGGGGAAAGGCTCTCCATACAAGCTTATAACGAAAGGACGAAAACGACAAAATGTTTTTCGTTTTAACGCAATAAAATAATTGCGTTAAAAACGATAATTGGAGAAATTCCTTCTATTATTTTAAAGAACATGTATAGACTCGTCTACAAAGAAAGTTAAGGTTGAACTAGTCGACGGCGTGAACTCTAACAAAATGATTGCTATCTCATCTGACATAGTGCGCGAACATGTGTGCTAGAATGAAATGCACAATAATTCATTCCGAAAATGTCCTTTTAGCAAAACAGTTATTATAGAAAAACTAATAAGTGTATCTTTTCAAAATAAATTTATTTTATCTTTTGAATAACTAAACTATATCTGTACGGGCTTTATTTTTGAGCTTTCGAACTCGGTATACTATTTATTTACGCCCAAAATGCTCATACTGCAGCTTATTTTAGCATAAAGAGTCAGCAACAAAATAAAAACCGGAAGTCAAGAGCAGTTGGAGATCGGTTTACAAAAAAACCGGCCACGCTAGCTTAACTAACGATTTTTCCGTGGAAAAACTATAGTGAAAATTTGTTTCTCCTCATACTGCAGCTTGTTTTAGCATAGAGAGTCAGCAACAAAGTAAAAACTGGAAGTCAAGAGAAGATGGAGGTCGGTTTACAGAAAAACCGGACACGCTAGCTTAAGTAAAGATTTTTCCGTAGAAAAACTATTGTGAAAATTTGTTGCTGCTCATAGTGCAGCTAGTCTAAGTTCAAGAGAAGTTGGAGATCAGCATGCATATAAAGTGACCAAAACCTTTAAAAGTCAGTTATTATCTCTATCTTCTCTTGACTTCCGGTTTTTATTTTGTTGCTGACTCTGTATCCTAAAACAAGCTGCAGTATGCGCAGCAACAAATTTTCACTATAGTTTTACCAAGGAAAAATAGTTAAGCTAGCGTGGCCGGTTTTTTTGTAAACCGATCTCCAACTTCTCTTAACTTTCGGTTTTTATTTTATTGCTGACTCTTTATGCTAAAATAAGCTGCAGTATGAGCAGCAACAAATTTTCACTATAGTTTTTCCAGGGAAAAGTCTAGAGTTAAGCTAACGTGGCCGGTTTTTTTTGTAAACCGATCTGCAACTTCTTTTGACTTCCGGTTTTTATTTTGTTGCTAACTCTCCGTACTCAGACTAGCTGTAGTATGAGCAGCAACAAATTTTTACAATAGCTTTTCCACGGAAAACTCGAGAGTTAAGCTGGCGTGGACATTATTTATTTTGGCATAATTTATAAAAATCTTTTTTTTTTCTTTCTCCTTAGCATCTTTCAGCAACAAATTGACCCCTATTCGCTTGTTCGATCAGTCCACATTCAGTGATTTCCACGCTATCTTAATGAAAAGCAAGCGTTATTGCCGATTTTTTGCGATCGGTTGGAGCAAAAATTTAATTTTTTTGCAACAAAAAAGCAACAAATTTTGGTGTTTTTTTTTTTCAATTTCACTGATTTTACATCGCCATTTTTTTAGACCTAGAATATAGTGTTTATTAACATATGGATATTTAATAATGTTACTGATTAAAATATATATATTTTTAGGAATCAAGTCGATAATTTTGTTTGCCCTTTTAGCCAATGAAAATATCAGCTGTAAAAATTTGGAATATTGAATAAACATCACAATTTTAGAAATATTACACATAAAACACGTCACGTGCAACAAATAATCCGAAACTCTGGATTTTTTAAACGATCTATATGCAAAACAATTTTATCTAAATAATATGTAATATTTTAGCATTTTACAAGTACAATACAACATGTAAATAAATAGTTGTATTTATTTTACAAAAATCTACATATTCGACTTTCTCAGTGAAAGTAACTGAAAGTAATTGTTACAATTTATTACATGTTGTTAACTTTAATTGATTGTTATTTTTTAAATGCCGTATTGTTTATTTAAATAGATACATCATACACTACATGATAACTTTTGAAATCTTCATTCAAGTTATGCACATATATCAACAAATATAAGCGGTAACAATAATAACTTCACTACATAGTATAAATCAAAGTCGCTTCCCGCGTCTGTCTGTATGTATGCTTAGATCTTTTTTTTTTATAATTATGGACGCTTTACACCACGTCGATCTGGTCCCGTGGTAAGTTCTCGAGGAACTTGTGTTACGGGTATCAGAACTATCAGACAACGGAAATATATTTAATACTTTTATACTATACGTATATTTAAGATTTTTATTATATAAATAAATAAATAAACCTTTATTTGGTAAACACACTGTCCTAACACATTATTAATTATAATATAACATCTGTGGTAAGCTGTACATTCTAAATTTTAATGTATAAGAACAGCATATTAAAAGAAAGATAAAAAATATATAATACACATATTTAATACACATCCATGACCCAGGAACACAGAAAATATTTTTGTTCCCTGGCGGGATTCGAACCCGCAACCTTCGGGCTTGAGCGCCAACGCGTTTACCACTGAGCCACAGAGGTCGTCAAACGCTGGATGTACCCTAACAGATAGATCAAAATAATGTACTACATTATTATACGGGTTATTCTTCTTTTTAACCTACAAAAAGAAGTCTCCACCAGTCAGTGAAAAAAAAAACAAGGAAACTGCTATTATTTGTTATTAATTGTATTTCAACATACACTGTACTATACACATAATGACTGTGCACGATTAAATAACTTAAGTATTGAATAATTTCATTGTAAAAAGTACGTTATCGAGTTGCAAATCCACGTGACAGAAGTGTATTTCATACTTGATGACAGTGTCTCCCGCTACCTCAGCTTGCGTTTAATCCATATTATTACGAAAAAAATATATGATAACACAAAACGTAAAAATATCTTTTAACTCCTAAATATATTGCGTATAATTTAATAGCAACATCTATTTTCTATCACTTTTAATAGATTAATTTAAAAAATCTTAAATACTTGTCTCCTACTACCTGACGTTTTATTTTGTAAATTCTGTCACGTGGGTTGTCTTCGAAATACGCGTTTGTGCCGCTCGTCTTTGTGGCCTACCATTGGCGGTTTGGACCGCCTTCCCCCCTTGGTACGATTTCCCCTTTGGGATCAAGAGACAGTGGGTCAGCCGCCAGAAAGCTGTGATAGGAGGTGTGTGGGTTAATTCAGCTACCGCTTCGTCACGTAAGTAGTTAATTAAAAATATAGTTATTATTCTTACTGTTCATTATCTACTCCTACGTGATAAGATATATTTTATTGCCAACGTGTAAATTATATATTCCATGTTAACCGTCAAATGTTATCGACTTTGCAACAAATCTTTACCCCTCCGTCACACGACAACTCCGACACATGTTTATTGTGACGGAGTGGTAAAGAACGTGACGGAGAGGTAAAATAAACGATATTCTTGTTCTATTTATGCTGATCTTCTCGTATGTTTTTACTTATTACTTATTTCTATTTCCAGATACCATAATGGCGAAAAATAAGGCATTAACACCAGCAGAAAGATAGCGGCGTTGTCGAGAGAGACGAAAAAATGACCCTGAGAAGGTAACTGAAATAAAGCGCAAGGATTTAGAAAGATACCATGCTCGAAAGAAGCTAGTGGCTGACATGAGCACGCAAGAACATCGATTAAAAAAGAAAATATGGCAAGAAGGAAATAAAAAAAGAAGGGAAAAGAAAAAGATGCTTGAAGAAGTACTTTTAAACACGCCGGCTCCATCACCAATACCAGAAACCCCACGAATGACTCCATCTGCAACACCAACTCCTTCTGAAGTATCTACTTGTAGTTCAAGGGGAAGAAAGAAAGTGAAAAGAGATAGAACAAAGTTTTACAGAGATAATATTAAATTTCAAGAAAAAAATAACCAGTTAGAGAAGAAAGTTCGAAAATATAAGAACAGATTGCAAAGGAACTCAGAAAAAGATAGCAGCAGCAACAAAGATGAAAGAAATAGAATACAAAGAAATACAGCGATTATTCTAATACCATTAAAGAACGATATAAAGCATGTCAAAAGTCGAGAAGAAAAGCGCCTCATCCAATCGGTACTTCAAACCCTGTAGATGGAAGAGATACTTGCTTATGTAAGTTACATGCAAATTTTACCTATGTGGTTAATACATTACATAAGAATAAAGTAATTGTGTAGATAGACACGAATTAAATTAACGTTTAAAACGAAAGATCCAACTGATAAAACTGCAGTCTGCGGTACTTCTTACCATACGCTTCAGCCTGAAGATATTCATGCAATGAATATAAAAGCCGGAGTACCAGTATTGGTTAAAGTACGAAGTGAGAGAAAATCCAATATACTTACGCTGGAGTAGCAACAAGTACCGTCGATGAAGAAGGCGATGTTTTGGTAATGTTCCTAAAAACAGTCGATGATAATGGAAGAAGAAGAATCTTTAAATTGGGGGAGGGTGACATATCGGACGTTCCTTTTGATGACTTGATTAAAGTCTTACCGGCTCCAAATATAATTAAAAAGGGAAAGAGACAATATTTCCAGTTCGAAGAGCCGTTGTCAGTATTCGAAAAATAAGACTTTCTATATCTAAGGCTTCCAAATTTAATTATCCTCTTGCTAGACTGTTAATGATGATTATTTTATTTTTTTGGGAATTTAAAGTCTGAACTAGATTTTTTATTTACTTAAGACGAATGAGTAGTAATTTAATTTACTAAAATACGAATCTCTTATTCTAAACTCTAATGGTTCTCAATTGTGATTTCATTAATTACCTAAGTTCGATCTCATGTTACTTTATATGACAATGTTGAAGACTGACAAAGATTTATGAAAGAAAGAAAGAATTTTTTTATATGTGAAACTACATATGCACATAAGACACACAATTAATAATATAACATATTATATACATTGTAGTTACACAAAACGGCCTCAACTCAGTGTTTCCTGGAATTACCATTCCAGCACTGGTCTTCCGTTGAGGCCGTTTATATCATTAGTAACAGTTTTATTCTAAAACGTATCCTGGTATCCCCTCGAATAACAACTCTGTCACATAGGTTACGACTCTGTCACGATGTTGTCTCCTGGTAGGAAAACTGTTATGGTCGTTTATATATTTTGTTGTGACTAGTGCAATATTAGAATTTTTTTAATTATAATAGTTGATAATATTGCCGTCTATGATATTCATATTTATTTGTAAATGATAGTTAAAACTGATTTATAGCAAAAACATACTTTATGTTAGAAGAAAATGTGACAGAGTGGTGTGTGATCCTGAATAAAACATATTTTATAAATACAAATGTATTATTTTAATAGGTTTTCTAAAAGTATTACAAAAGTACAAGTTATTAGATGAAGAGTATACGATAGAATAAAATAAAAGATTTCGTGACGGAGGTGTAAGATTTTTTGTCGGATCCACCTTTAAGGTTTCGAAAATCGTGTAAAAATCTATATACTTCTTGGTCAAAAACTTTATCCGATAGAATAGAAATTCTGCTACCAGAATATATATACATACTGACGAGTAAGGTTAATTTTTTTTCGAAATTGAGCAAATGTTCTATCAAATTGTAGGTTAAAAAGAAGAACGACCCATACACCTTAGCCGGGCCCGGTTCCGAATTAATTATTATTGTATCAATGTATGGTAGAATTGTGTATCCTAAATATGCATACTGAAAAGTCCGCGATGGCATAATATGTCTAAATTAGTTAAAAAATTGCCAATTATAAAGTGGTAATGTAAAAGCTATTCACAAAAATACGGTATTAATCACTACATATTATAAAATAAAGTCCTACGCCCGTCCATAGATAAATAATTATCATCAATCCGTATATTGCTGTATATAAGTTAACGCGGGCGAAGCTGCGGGCAACAGCTAGTTTGTGATAAAACTGTATTAAGATTCTTTTTCCTTATTTTACTTTTTTTTTCGCCATTTCAATTAAATAACTAGGTACTACACAAACTCAAGTAAGGGAGAGGAGAGGGCCGGCCCTCACATTAATAGAACCGAGTTCATCTCGTCGACCGTATTGGGTTCGTTTAGTTCTAAATCTGACGCGTTAATAAACATTAACGCGTCAGATAGGCGATGCCCACCGCGGGGTATCGAGGGGGGCCCCGCCCAACAACCCTCATCAAGACCTTCTGTGGCGGACGCTGCAACTCCGACCGGCGGAGTGGGCCCCAGTATCGCTGGCGCCATCTGCCGGGTCCTCACGTCAATGAGCCCACCCGGAAGGGGTAGACCGCCTGGAGCTCCACTCCACCCGACGGTGACGCGGCACAGTCCCGCCACTGATACACAACCGACGCCAGGAGGCTGTGTGGTCGCAGACTGCACGGTAGGCGGGGGGCAACCCCCCACTTTATAAATCAAAAGTGAGCCGAATGGGCTCACACAAATCCGATGAAGCATTAGGGCCTTCGGGCCATTAGCATAGATCCCTCCGAAAAAAAAAAAAATGTACTACATTTTTGTACACACCTTAGAAAGATCTACAAAAAAGTCCGCGATGGCGTATGTGTATCTCTTAAGGATAACATACTATATCCATTTTAATACTTAAAAAATGGGCAATTATAAAGCGGTAATTGGAAAGCTATTTACACAAATGTGGTATTAATCCTTATCATTTTAAATATGTTAGTTAGCTTGAGCATTTCATGAAGTATGTTTTTCCCGTTTACTGTAATTAAATGTATATCTTAGGAGATATAGCAAAATCAAAATAATGCGACACCGTGATTTCGACCGAGTCGCGCGGGTCGAGCGCTCCGTGATGCCGCGCCTCGCGTCCGAGCCGGGCCCGGCCCCGGTTCCGAAAATTAGGATAATTATTATTGTATCAATGTATGGTAGAATTTTGTATCCTAAATATGCCTACTGAAAAGTCCGCGATGGCATAATATGTCTATATTAGTTAAATATAACATACTACCTATATCCATTTTAATACTTTACAAATTGGCAATTATAAAGCGGTAATGTAAAAGCTATTTACAAAAATACGGTATTACTCACTTCATATTATAAAATAAAGTCCTACGCCCGTCCATAGGATAAATAATCATCATCAATCCGTATACGGCTGTACATCTAAGTTAACGCGGGCGAAGCTGCGGGCAACAGCTAGTTTTCGATAAAAAAAATCGAATTGTCTAAGGCCTACCTAATGGCCCTAATGCTACATTGGTAAGCCGGCTGGCTCACCTATTGATTTTTATATGAGGGGGGTTGCCCCCGCCAACCGTGGAGTCTTCGACCACACGGCCTCTTGGCGTCGGGTTTGTTTCAGTGGCAGGTCTGTGCCGCGTAACCGTCGGGTGGAGTGGTACCCCAGGCGGACTACCCCTACCGGGTGGACTCATTGAGGTAAGGACCCGGCAGATGGCGCCAGCAATACTGGGGCCCACTCCGTCGGCGTGAGCAGTGGCCGCTGCCACGTGAGGTCTTGATTGTAGCTGTTGTTGGGAGGCGGGGCCCCCCTCTATACCCCGCGATGGGCATGCCCTATCGGACAC
Organism: Helleia helle; assembly: GCA_963853865.1. Classification (NCBI taxonomy): domain Eukaryota; kingdom Metazoa; phylum Arthropoda; class Insecta; order Lepidoptera; family Lycaenidae; genus Helleia; species Helleia helle. The sequence continues at coordinate 27,658,254 of OY971414.1, forward strand.
GATTCTCGGTGACGTATGGTATTGACTAATCGAAACCGAAAGTTAGCAGTTTCGATTAGTTAGCATCGTAGTCGATTTTCGATTAGTCAACCACATAACGATCGACGGGTTAGATGCGAATTTTAATCTATCTTGGGGGCCGATTCGCGCCTTGGATTCGCTGACTATTGATGTCGACTCGTAAAGGATTCGAGCCTAAGCTGTCGCGGTCGATCCGGATCGACGTAGTAACGGAGTGTAAGGGTCGACGTCACCAGAAGCCCAGAAGGCCCAGGCGGTGTACGTGTGTTCCTAACCCCGGATGTTCTTTATCGTATCTATATAAATGTGTCTTGTAATTCGTATCGCGCTTTAATAGCTAAGAAATCTCGTCAGCTGGATCTGTTAGAATGTTTTTAAGGAGCTAATCTATCTGGGGTGTAATTAGCTGCACTCACGATAAGCGGGTTGGGATGAAGCAATGCCTTTTCAACGTGACGTTCTGACATCGCTTTGAAGTGGCCCCTAATGGACTCTAATCTGAGGTCCATGTGCAGGTCGATGTTTCTTACGTACCACGGGCAACCGGTTGCCATGCGTAAGAATTTATTGTGGACTATTTGTAGTGCATTAAGTCGACTTTCTGGCACATGCGCGGATGCGACATAAGAGTATAACATAATGGGTAAGATACTAGAAAATAAATGTACTAGTACCTAACAAAGTCTTGTGGTACCTATCTGTCGTAATAGGCTCTGAAATATTTACCGTAATAAAATTTCGAGCGATTAAACTTTCCACTTCCGTTTAGAAACTTAAAGAAAAAGTATCAGATCACATTCTCCCAACTCATTTACCTAAATCAGAATTTAGAATACTAGGTATATCCGCGATAGCACCCGCCCTAAATAAATAGCCTATACCTTCCTAAATAAAAATGGTGTAAGTTTTATTTTTAAGATACTGAATGTTAACCTGTATGCACAATAAAGTATATTTCTTCTTCTTCTAAATAATTGAGCTATCAAATAAAAAGTCCGACTGATACTTTAATTTTGATTAAGCCGTTTAAGCAAACTCTTCAGCATTTTATGATAAAACAAATAAAACAATGTTTACTAAGAAAATCTTGTTGTAAATTGGTAGTGTTAACATTTTTCAATATTGTATGAAAAGATCTCTTAGATAACAAAATAGCGCGACGCCTTTTAATCGATTTGTCTGAGGGGTTACGGAGCTATCAGCGACGTGGATAAATTTTCCATTCTGCTTCACTTACTATATACTCTCATGTACATTCTGCTTCACTTTCGTACGTGCAGTAATAAGAAAAGTGTCTAGGTATCGCAGGGTTGCGAACATTTCGTGCCTGCGTGTTAGTAAACTTACCTATATATATATCTGTATGTACAAATTTCCATTATTATTAAGGTATATCGGACATAATTATACCTATGTACTTCGAATGTTTGTAAATATATTTAATAGGATCCGTGACGTAATAAGCTCATCAGCAGGATAATCATTATCATCCATCAGCTCGCTTACCTATATCCTGCTAGATTACTACGGCTAAAACTAATTAACCGTTTAGTTGTAAAGTTCATTATAGACATTATATTTTTTACTTGACCAACTATTCTAATAGGCATTTAAATTTTAATGAGTAACTGCCGAAACAGTTCTTTGCACTGATACTGAACTAGTTCGGAGCTTTTAGCTCACGATTTATTCCACCTAAAATGTTTTGTCCTGTCATCCTTCTAATCGAACTTTATAAAATTAGAATCAGTACTACAATTACACACTTAAGATATTACATTTAAAAATAAATTATAAAATCGTGTTTTCAAAGTAAGTATATGTTGTTTTTAATGTTTACACGAGTTTCACTCATTTCATACATTTTATTTTTATGCAAATTTTAATGACTTATCAACCAAATAATAATCTAAACTTTGGCGTTATTCGATTAGTATCTAATAATAATTGTCAGTACGCGGTAATACTTTAAAGATAGTAAGACAGATAAAAGTGACTCTTAAATTATTTCTACATTATCATAATTTACTTTAATAAAATTATACCTGAATACATATTCTTATCATAACGCATTTCTTTTTTAAAGTGTTAATTTCTACACATTTAGTTAATATTAATCACGCAATTTAACTTGTTCGGAATTAAGTTGGAGCATGCACGTTACGCATTTTAGTATACAAATATCACTAGGAAATAGGAATTATAATGTCACTCTAGCTATCTTCGGTCGGGTCAAGTAAAATTACGCATACCGTACTTACCAATTTTCCTGTGCTAAATTTAACTTTACGCTGTTTGTGAAACAGTAAATTCAAAATTGTCCTTGACCAAATGTTATCATGCTAACTTCCATCGCGGCAATCATGAGTATATCCGATTGAATAAAATTCAATGATCTTCATCGTTTTTTGCAACATCATAATAAGTGTTACTCGAGTTCACCCGGTACCACAATTACTGTGACAGGACCGAGCAACTCATCCAATGCTGTTTATTCAGAGGCGCAGAATCCCTGACCTTGACCAAATCAAGATGGTAAATCACGGAGCTAATGCCACTGCCTGGTCTATATATATTTATTTCCAAAACACACCGGTTTTACGTACGAAAGTATTCTACATAGTGCCAAAAATTTGCATTGTTGTTACGTTTACATATGTATGCAAAGGTCCTTTAAACGATCAGCTGTGCCACTTGCTCAATACTATTTTACCACTTACCTAGTGGTAAGAGAGGTTCGAGAAACGAGATCGTTCGATACCTTTTATCATACTAGTCATAACATAGCTTGCTTTCATATTGCAACCTATTTGTGTTTTGTTTAATATACTTCGACACTTAGCATAAGAATAAATATTCAGACATCTTTGTACAAACTTGGGTAGTTTTAATAATGTAATATATATGGGTGTAGTTTACAACATATCTACTTTCACTATGAGGAATTGCCCTTTCCGTTGCGTTTGCATTTTAAATTAAACATAGTACATAATATCTTTAAGTAGGTTTAATTGGATCCATCACCCCACCTAGTCTTCGTTGGCAGACTTAGACCCAAAAATCTTTCATCATCATCAACAACAAGCATACACTCTTTCAATGACCGCCAAGATGATCCTTATTCCTTAACACATCATAAACTTATTAGCTCAAAATAAATCTTCATTATGTGTCAGAGTACTACAGCGATCATTTAACCTCATTACAATTTAAGTTTCATACCATAAGAGAATATTCGGCTCCCCGTAACTGGAACACTATTGAGGGCCCCGATGTGGTTGAGGACGGCGCACCTGTACCCGTGGCGCTGCGAGTAGTGTACGTATGTACGTATATACACGCTCTCAGACGTGTTGCCGATGCCGGGACAGATCGCCACCGTTACGTCATCTGCAAGCAAACCATCATTTTAAATATTTATAAAACTGAACGACTTCGGCAAATATTGATGACATAATTTCACGAGTCACATATAAATTACAAATGTGGCACTTGATCTCAGCGCGTCATCTAGTCTTTATAATTAGGTGGTAGATTTGAGCCGGCTTTCCATTGCAAATAGAAAGAGCTAGCTTACGGATTATCATCTTAATTTACAATAATTCGTTTCTTTTGAACGTCGTTACTATAAAACGACGACCTCCGTGGCTCAGTGGTCAGCGCGTTGGCGCTCAAGCCAGAGGTTGCGGGTTCGAATCCCGCCAGGGAACGAAAAGTTTTCTGTGTTCCTGGGTCATGGATGTGTATAATATGTATAATAAAAATCTTAAATATATATATAGTATAAAATTATTAAATATATTTCCGTTGTCTGGAACCCGTAACACAAGTTCTTGGAGAACTTACCACGGGACCAGATTGACGTGGTGTAAAAGCGTCCATGGATTATTATTATTATTATAAAACGACAAAAATTCTGATCAAGGTCATCATTTGATGTTTGCATTTGTGCGCCTGCGGTATTTTATAACTTACCAATTCAATTGATTAGGTTCGGAATAAACACTGACTGAAAGTAATTAGTCCAAGACTGAATATTTGATCAAATAAACGCAAATGACATATTTGTGTATCATCTTAAAATATTTTGGGCCAAAATGATCTACTTTCAAGGGGACAGCTACTCAAGATGAATGCGACCTTGATTTTGATTTCAGAGGTCATTTCAAGCTCAATTTAGAATTAAATTTTACGTTCAGAATTGAGATCATGTAAAATATAATTACCTCAAGTGACTCTCGCCATTATTTATTATTTACGAAAGATATAAAAGTTTATGAAAATCTGTTTAATTGTTAATTAATAAAAGGTCAAGGTCACATACGAGAATGCACTGTACAATTCTTCTACCACATTCAAGTGACCTCAGCATATTGACTGAATCATCAATACATTAAAACCTCCCACATAAATTTGTTTCTTAGGTTAAAAATAAATTTTAATTCTCTCTCTTTCTTAAAACACAGTTATTTTCAACTAATTTTTGCTAATTGTTAATAAAAAATACTGATGTTTATAGATTCTTTAAAGAAAACATGTATATGTATATATATATACATGTATATGTATAAGACAACTGATAAAAATTATATTGTCTATCACCATCATCAACATGGTACTGTTTACTGCAAGCATCGAGCATATAACCAGATAGAGTAGTGATGTGAGTTATAAAATTATATTGTCTATCACCATCATCAACATGTTACTGTTTACTGCAAGCATCGAGCATATAACCGGATAGAGTAGTGATGTGAGTTATAAAATTATATTGTCTATCACCATCATCAACATGTTACTGTTTACTGCAAGCATCGAGCATATAACCGGATAGAGTAGTGATGTGAGTCATAAAATTATATTGTCTATCACCATCATCAACATGTTACTGTTTACTGCAAGCATTGAGCATATAACCGGATAGAGTAGTGATGTGAGTTATAAAATTATATTGTCTATCACCATCATCAACATGTTACTGTTTACTGCAAGCATCGAGCATATAACCGGATAGAGTAGTGATGTGAGTCATAAAATTATATTGTCTAATACCATCATCAACATGTTACTGTTTACTGCAATCATTGAGCATATAACCGGATAGAGTAGTGATGTGAGTCATAAAATTATATTGTCTAATACCATCATCAACATGTTACTGTTTACTGCAAGCATCGAGCATATAACCGGATAGAGTAGTGATGTGAGTCATAAAATTATATTGTCTAATACCATCATCAACATGTTACTGTTTACTGCAAACATCGAGCATATAACCGGATAGAGTAGTGATGTGAGTCATAAAATTATATTGTCTAATACCATCATTAACATGTTACTGTTTACTGCAAGCATCGAGCATATAACCGGATAGAGTAGTGATGTGAGTCATAAAATTATATTGTCTAATACCATCATCAACATGTTACTGTTTACTGCAAGCATCGAGCATATAACCGGATAGAGTAGTGATGTGAGTCATAAAATTATATTGTCTAATACCATCATCAACATGTTACTGTTTACTGCAAACATCGAGCATATAACCGGATAGAGTAGTGATGCGAGTCATAAAATTCCGAAACTGGTCAGTGATTGGTCACTGACGTAATAACAATTCAACCCTACAACCGGCCAATCATCCATCAATGGCCATCAGTTGGCCAATCAGAGCACAGAACTGGCACAGAGTCTCAGCACAAATTTGTCGGAATTTGTTTTCATACAAAACACAACATTACCACTCTATCCTGGTTATATTCTCGATGACTCCAAGACACTAGCTTTCCTCAATACCAAGACTATGTACAAGAATTCATTATATAATTTTCATCAACATGAAAATGCATGCGAGTTTAGTGTTGAAGATTTGATAAAAAAGTGACACATGTATGATATTCTGATGATTATGTCATAATCAGTACATTCATCTAGGTATATATAATATAGTTAATAGAATCAGGCGTTACTTTGCGGAAATCCATTATATAAGATATTAAATTAATTAGTAATTATCCCACGAAACATGCAGTCTTTACAGCAAATGTGTGAGTGCACGCATATGCATGCATATAGCACCGCCCTCCTTTCCCACACTGCATATGCGTACACTCGCATGCACCACCACCCCCACCTGCACCACAACCACAGTAAAAGACCACCACCAAACAATCTACGCATGTTTTGCCCCGACACCGAGGCATCCTCAGGATGTAGACTCTACGATAAGTAATTGTTAAGATTACTAATCGTAGAGTCTACATCCTGAGGATGGACTGAAGCATACAAGCATACATATGGTGTGCCAGTAAGTGACAGGGAATTCATATACACACATCCACTATGTTATACCGACATTTTGACACTTGATATCTTTGGTCATAAACCAAAGATATCAGACCTCATATATCAAAAATGCAGAACAGCTATGAGTGTGAGACAATGACATATTCAAAATTAATATAAAAAATATGTTATCATTGTAATAACCCAAATTAATAACTAAATCTATAGACTTCTGGAAGTCTTATTTAATTACATACTCAATAAGTTCTAGGAATGTTTATAAGTATTGAAATCTATCATTTCACTAAAATCTTACCTTCATGTTCAGCCCCGAGAGGTTCGTATAAGTCATATGTTAGTGTGGATTTATCTGGCAGAACCAAAGAGATTCGACCACCGATAGGCCAAGGGCATCTTACACGGCCGATCAAACTGTGTAAAATTGTTTGCACATGACCACTGAAGCCCCATAGTCTTGTTGGAATGTAACTGAAATAAAAATTTATTTCTTATTTGAATGTAGTGATTTTATATCAATTGCCTACATGATAATATGTAAATAAACGGGTTAAACTAATAAAAAATTACAATAATACTGTTTGTTTATTTAAAAAAAAAAGTTGTTTTTGATGAACCATGGATAAAAAAAGTAATATAAAATTTATGTCTGCTTGGTATTTTGCATGTATCTAAGCAGTGTAACTTCTATAAAATGTGTTCAAGATTACGACTAGTCAAAGGATGAACTAAATTTTCTTGCTTACATTGCGGAAGTTTGCAGAAACTCTATGTAGTAGTATAAGACAGTAAAGATTTACAAGCAGTAGGTAAACATAGCAATGATATACTTACGGTTCATTTAAAAATGGTGCAATAAACAAAATGTTTTCAATAAAGTTTCTATCTCTGCCATAAATAAGAGGCTTATGTGGTTGACTGTTCACATTCAGTATTCGAAAAAGGACACAAAGAATCACAGCGATTACGGCTAATAGTACTGTCGACATTATTGAAAGTTGTCTCGCTGAATTCACTTAACAGTTTTACACAAAGATCTACATTACAGCGAGTAAATGTATTTTAGGGAATATTTTTATACCGGCAACCTGCCATTAACCCGTCACGAATACTTCAGGACTGAGAAGTGGGACTGTGAGGAGTGAGGACCGAGGCGAGGAGAGAAAACTGGAAAATTGTGATTGATGAATAGTCGTGACAGCTGTCAATTTTTTTTTCGTTCCTATTGGTTCGTTACAGACTGAGACCAGAAGCCATGCTGCCAATTTTGTCTTAATACATATTAGCTAATTTGTTTGGTAAGGCCAACCACCGAACCCAAATCTGATCCAGGGAAACCCCAAGGTGAGGGGCTTAACCCCTCCAGCCCACCATCATTCAATTCCCATTCCCTACAAAGTCCTCCATAGTATTCGGCAGCCAATCAAAATATATTATACAGGTGAAATGTTTTAAAGAAACACTATAGAAAATGGTGGTTTTTCATAGTGTTTGTTTTAAATAGTTCTGGTTAGAACAGTCCTCTGTAATATTCACCAATCATAATATAATTATATTGATCTAGTTTTTAAAACAAACACTAAAGAAAACAGTTCCTGTCTAAAATAACAAAATAACAATTAACGAAAACAATTTTTTTTATGTTAGACTTAGTTGGATAGGCAAACGTGCCACCTGATGGTAGGTGGTTGAAGTCGCCCATGAACATAAACTAGTTTACTTGGAACGAGCCCAGGCAACTCATCTATGTGTTGCCTATCCTGAGACATAAGATGTTAAGTCTCGGTGCCAGTAATTACACTGCCTGTAATTACTGGCACCGAGACTTAACCCTTCTCTCCGAAACCACAGAAATATATCGAGATAGAAGTAAAGAGTGTATGTACCTCGCGTGGCTAAAAGACGATTCGACGGCTACATTGCTCGCCGCGAACTCTAGTATACGCCCGACCGTGGTCAGCATGCGACGTAAGGTTTTAAAAACAAAATGACTCGTTGTTCAATAATTAATTGTTCAAACACTTCCAGTAAAATTGGAGCTGTTAATTGAGGTATTTCCTTTCACCAGTAAGTAAAATAGTACTAAAAAATCTGTTATTAATTTAAAAAACCATTTATTTGACTATTTTCATCAAAACAGTAGCGGGCGATTGTGTCTAACGCTAGTTTTCCATTGCGACTTTTATGTGATGAGCCAGACTTGGCGGGCGTTCAAAACCAGCGATGTAAAATATGCTATTAAAACTGTCAGGTCACGTTGAAGACGATTTATCATTTTTTCTGTCAAAAGTGCTGTACCTACACTGCGATTTTCTTACTCGATTAAAATCTATTTTGAAAGCAGAGGAAATATAAATTTCATTTTATATTATTATGTAGCTATAATGTAATGTATGTAAAATATAAAATAAAAATAATAAACCTTTATTTTTAGCATTTTTTAATGCAAAGCAAATATTATTGAGAAACTGGTTATGTATTGTTTTCTAACTGGTTATGGCTACTTCTATATTACAAGTTTATTTCAGTTTTCCAAATGATCCTTATATAAAAAAGTGTGTGTGTAGGTACTTATGTACACGCGTTAGAAGTAATACTCCTTAAAAAAAATTACATAGTACAATTTCATTACACTGTAACCTTTTTGCTTATTGTGTAGTTAAAAACTATATCTTCTTTTGACGTCTATACTGTCAGTATGTCAATATTGTTAATATAAAATAATGTTGACTATAGCTAACTTCAGGGTGTCTGTTTTTCGTGACTCATCATTTTTCCCTAACGCTCTAAAAGAATACTAACTCCAAAAATAAATGGATTGTGTTTTTTAATAAACCAGTTAATTTTTCTACAATCCACCAGTGATTATTTGTAGGCCTATTCATTCTCCAATTATTGATTTATGTGATATAGTTTTATATTCCGTATTTTTGGATTCATTACTTAAATAAAAAAGTGGTCACCATTTGCCGTTTAGATGATTAAGCTAAAAATAAACAAAATGACACTATGTAACAAAGACCAAAAGTTGAATCAGATGGACTACAACTATTATCACTGATGACTTTAAAAGAATTGATTGGTTTATTAGAAATTACAATCGCTCTAATAAGGGCGCCAGTGGACGGTCGGCGCCCTATCTATATTATTTGATCAAATCAACATTTTAATTATCAATAATAAAAAAAACAAGCTATTAAATGATTACACGTTATAATATAGTCTATAATATAGCTACTCAATGTTTAAAAACATAGTTTATCGTCCATAGCACGCTATGATTAAATAGTTTATTTGAACAATACTACTGATAAAATCGGTGCCATTATAATCGATCTGTGAATCGATGCTTTTGAATTGTTTTCGCGCGGCTTATGTGTTTCACATCACTAAATTACACTCGTGACGTCATCGTACCTACGCAAAATGTTACACGCTCGGTCCCCATACAAATTACGGAACTATTTACTTCTATCTTGATATAGTTCTGTGTCCGAAACACGGCGAAACTGTTTCACGGGAGAAACAAGCAAGATGGTGGCACCCATGCAGCGGGGCAGCGCGGTACAGCGCTTCCCTCCCACCGGTATATTATGGTGTGTACACAGACTACTTAGATATATATTAGGTGTGTAACATATATAAAATATGTTACATGCCGCTACCCAACAACAGATGGCGCATTTAGAAATTGTCTCGATTCTCTAGACTCTAGAGAAATCCAGTATGTTCGCAGGGTATGAGGGGATGCCCGACACGAGCACAGGGGCGTTACTGGAGACTATAGCGCCTCCTATACACCCCTGTTCGTCGCCTCCGGATGGAGGCCTCGTTGGCCTCCTTTTGGGACCTTGCTGCCTCGCAGAAGTAGACCATGGCCGTCTAGGACTCGTCGTCACGGAGCATCGCGGTGATGACCCTCGGCAGAGACAAGTTCCCTCCGATGACTGATCTCAGATCGTGACTTAGCGCCACCCATATCGGGCACACCTCCAGGGTATGCTGGGCTGAGTCCACCGCCGCGCCACAATTGTGACACTCGCTCGAGGACCGGACGCAGAGCAGTCGTTAGGCTTTTGCCATATTGCTGCCCCGCTAGGCCCTCCCCCCACCTCCTCATCCTGCATCCTGCCCTAGTCGGCGAATCCGTAGGATCCCGTCAAACTTAAGTTTCTCACCGAGAGCCCTCTATCCGAGACATAGAAATGCGTTTCGGCAAGAACCTCCGCCACGAGCTCCCACGGGGAGTCACCGGCCAGGGCAGTAGCTGCCGTCCACGATACCGTACGGTACCCCCGAATCACCCTTACCGCGATTGCCTGCTGCGCCGATCGCAACTGGGCCTTGTTCCTCGCGGTAAGGCGACCCGCCCAGATGGGTGCACTTGCCTTGCTTTGCCATGCTCCGGCAGACTCCGGAGTACAGCTGCCTGCAGGTCACAGAACACAATTACTCACGGAGAAGAATGACAACTCCATACAAAAAGAGTGACGCAAAAATACAAGACAACTGACACCATCTGTTGGTAGCCCCCATGAAACTATACGCACGTTTAAACGCTATAGCGTATATATATATACATCACACTTTTTGTGATATAAATAATATTATTAAGATTAATAATTTTACTATGGTACTGTTTTACAATAATAAAATAAACTTAAAGTTTATTATATTTAGTAAAACTAGTACAGTATGTCGCTATAAAACCCAATTGTCTTACTAATGTATATTTGGAAAAAAACGAATACTTATCAAAAATATTTTATTATGACAATAATTAATAAAGAATAACATTTTTAACACATTTTCTGGCACAATCTAGAATGAAAATATAAATTTATAAATTAATGATCTTACTTAATTAAATATATGTTATGCTCAGATTAAGTAAAAAAAGGTAGATGACGCACGGCCTTTGCTAATACCACAGAGTACATTGTAACGTATAGGAATAGAGACCAATCTTGTTCCATAAAACGGAGTATGAAGAAACTAGCGCCTCTATATTTTATAGTTAGAACTAAACCTTTGGAATGCGGTATGCCGTATGTATTGGATACCGATATACCTATAGCTATGTAGGTATGTAGGTAGCTATATATGTACTTTTAGGTATATTTAATTTAATTCTTTAATATTATGTTCATTTCAGGGATTGATAAATGAAATACGATTTAGCTGATAATGTTTTATTACTATGTACCTAAGTAATACATCTATGTACATCTTATGATATGGTAAAGATTTAACATACTATTCTGAAATTTTGCAAAATTACATGGACCGGCTAGGAGAGTTAGAGATATAGGTATTTTGTACATAACAATTGCGTTGAAAAGTTTTAGGTAAACGCTTATCAAAATTAGATTAAATTCTCAAACTTAACACTATACTGGAGTCCTATCAGGACTCTACTTTTAACACGAACACTCATAAAATCACTTTCTGGTCACTAATATGTATTAGTTTGAGAAACATTAGCTCAACTCAGCAACAAACGTTTAACATAACAATAAGATCACAAAAATAAACAAAATATCGCAATTAAACTTTCTCCAACTTCTACTTTTCTTCTTCTTCTTTTGCTTTGGCTTTCTGAAGGATTTGCCAAAGAAGAGTAATTTAAGCTTAAATAAAGCTCAGTTTGAGTTATACATTATAATTTAGTCTAACGTATATCGCCTACTGTCTGTTATATATAAGTAAGAGAAGTAATTAAATATCCAGGAATTATACAATTTGTTGAGCCAAAAAAATGCATTTAAATAATTTGGTCAGCATACCAATATTTTGTTTGCATCCGCATGAAGTTTTTTTTGGTTTGTTACCGAATTGATGACAGTGACGAACAAAATCCCATTTTTCGGTTTGTTCTACAACTAAATCTATGATTGAAAAAGTATTGGTTTGTGATGCTTTAGAGAAAAGATATAGCTTAAGTACTTGGGTACCTACATGACAAGTTAAGTATTTTTGCTACTTTTATATGCAGCACAAAATGAATTTTTTTGCTTACCCTCTTAGTGCTTACCAAAATTTTATTAAACCAGAGCTGCTCACTGCAGCTTATATAATTAATAAGCTGTACAAAAATAATTATAGCCATCCAGAATGACATAAATTGCTAATTGATTTTGAAATGTTTGCCCACCATGAGTTGCTGATCAATTAGCTATTTCTGCTTACATATTATTATATTTTTCTGCTCACAAAAATACTAATACTGTGCTAACCATTTAAATAACACTCCTCATATAATATTTTGCCTGCTATGTATTTGGTCTAGATATTTTTAGGTAATTTTTTTGGAATATGAATTACAAAATTAACTTGCAGGTATGTAGGAAAGCGAACAGTAATTTATTCACATTACTAAACAATGAAACAAAAACACTTCGATTTAACGATTGAACTTTTAACTATTTAGTTCTTCATCTTAGAGCGGGGAATGATAGTTGATTTATGGAGAACTGGAGGGGCGAAGCCGCGTGCTTGGTGTTTCCACTATTCTTCCATATTTTAGACAAAATATTGATTACGACAGAATTGGCAGCATGGCCTATGGTCTTAGCCTGTTTCAATATGAACGAAAATAAAAACAACAAACCAAATGCATGATTGTTTTCACGCCATCTTGCGTATTATAGTAGAACTACGAAGATTCAAACATAAGAGTACTGCCATCTCTTATTTATAGTTGTCATATAATCGTTCGTTTATAATCCAACAAAATTAAAAAACAGATCTAAACTGATTTTCTACAGGGACTACATATACTTCGTGATTTTATATTATTGTACCCATTGCTGACCCCAGTTTTTTGTACTAAGATTAAGCGCCCTGGCTAATACTGAAGCCACAAAACTCAGCTCCTTCATGTAAATACACGCGCTCACGCACACAGATACATCAAAACTAAGCTCATTTTTGTTAGTATCTACTATCATGGAAATATCGTTTCACACATAAATAAACACAAGACTATATTCTTTTAAGATATTTTAATACTATTTTGAGGTCAATCAACATAAATAATATTATTGCCCCGAAATGACGTATCGGGAGAGTGTTTCCAGAAGTTAGTATTTCTAATAGCCCAATAGTGGGTAAATCAATTGCAGGCAAAGCCATAGCAAAATAATTAAGTACAGAGGTGACATAATTATTATTTTATTATTTGATCGCTATATGACTGAATCGAAATGACCTCGTATAACCTATCTTGTATTTTTTTTGGGACTCACGTAAGCGGGACTATGTATTTAATTATTTATAAATTTAAAGATTTACAATTTAATAAATTTAAAAAAATGTAACAGTGTGGCTTGCAGAGAAATGTTTTTATAATTTAAATGATTTTTTTTTAAATGGAAAACGACATATTATGTATTTATTATTATGTATTTATTATATAATATTACATATTATGTATTTAATTTAAATTGTGTATTGATAAAATGTGACTTTCTAATTACCATTATAATCAATTATTTTGAAACTGATATTCTCAGACAATGATTTTAATGACATGTTGTATTTATCAAGTTTATTTAATTGTAACTATTTTTTCCTGTTAATTTATATTAATTGTTTATTTATGTAAAGTTTTATTTTCACACACCATGTTATGGTAGAATGTATAGAACTTGTTTAATTTTTTTTTAATATCACCTATGTATTTACTACATTCATGGGAATAAATAAATAAATAAAACAATTGTGTCAATAAGATATCTATTGAGACAGTTTATAAAGTGATCCTACACGCCTCCTACATATTCGTAATATTATTGTATTTTATATATGGTTATAAGTGCCACTACAGGTCTGATGATGGAGACCATAGACAGTCGAAGGATCTCCTCAACGGTTTACAGTAACTATCTCGTGTTTGAACTTAATTCATTTATATTTATGAAAACTTTGCGCATATACAGGTTATAAGTGCTACTACAGGTCTGATGATGGAGACCATAGACAGTCGAGGGATCTCCTCAACGGTTTACAGTAGCTATCTTGTGTTTGAACTTAATTCATTTATATTGATGAGAACTTTGCAAACATATGGTTTATAAGTGCCACTACAGGTCTGATGATGGAGACCATAGACAGCCGAGGGATCTCCTCAACGGTTTACAGTAGCTATCTTGTGTTTGAACTTAATTCATTTATATTGATGAGAACTTTGCAAACATATGGTTTATAAGTGCCACTACAGGTCTGATGATGGAGACGATAGACAGTCGAGGGATCTCCTCAACGGTTTACAGTAGCTATCTTGTGTTTGAACTTAATTCATTTATATTGATGAGAACTTTGCAAACATATGGTTTATAAGTGCCACTACAGGTCTGATGATGGAGACCATAGACAGTCGAGGGATCTCCTCAACGGTTTACAGTAGCTATCTTGTGTTTGAACTTAATTCATTTATATTGATGAGAACTTTGCAAACATATGGTTTATAAGTGCCACTACAGGTCTGATGATGAAGACCATAGACAGTCGAAGGATCTCCTCAACGGTTTACAGTAACTATCTCGTGTTTGAACTTAATTCATTTATATTGATGAGAACTTTGCGCATATACAGGTTATAAGTGCCACTACAGGTCTGATGATGGAGACCATAGACAGTCGAGGGATCTCCTCAACGGTTTACAGTAGCTATCTTGTGTTTGAACTTAATTCATTTATATTGATGAGAACTTTGCAAACATATGGTTTATAAGTGCCACTACAGGTCTGATGATGGAGACCATAGACAGTCGAGGGATCTCCTCAACGGTTTACAGTAGCTATCATGTGTTTGAACTTAATTCATTTATATTGATGAGAACTTTGCAAACATATGGTTTATAAGTACCACTACAGGTCTGATGATGGAGACGATAGACAGTCGAGGGATCTCCTCAACGGTTTACAGTAGCTATCTTGTGTTTGAACTTAATTCATTTATATTGATGAGAACTTTGCAAACATATGGTTTATAAGTGCCACTACAGGTCTGATGATGGAGACCATAGACAGTCGAGGGATCTCCTCAACGGTTTACAGTAGCTATCTTCTGTTTGAACTTAATTCATTTATATTGATGAGAACTTTGCAAACATATGGTTTATAAGTGCCACTACAGGTCTGATGATGGAGACCATAGACAGTCGAGGGATCTCCTCAACGGTTTACAGTAGCTATCTCGTGTTTGAACTTAATTCATTTATATTGATGAGAACATTGCAAAAATATGGTTTATAAGTGCCACTACAGGTCTGATGATGGAGACGATAGACAGTCGAGGGAACTCCTCAACGGTTTACAGTAGCTATCTATATTAAGCGATGGACGGATAAAGGCTGATGATGATGATGATGACGATGGTGACGATGGTGATGATGACGACGATGATGATGGTGATAATTATGATGATGATGATGAAATACTTACATATTTTACTTGGATAAGCGATGGACGGATAAAGGCTGATGATGATGAAGAATGAAGATGATGATGATGATGACGATGATGATGGTGATAATGATGATGATGATGAAATACTTACATATTATTTTACTTGGATAAGCGAAGGACGGATAAAGGCTGATGAAGATGATAATGATGATGACAATGATGATGGTGATTATGATGATGATGATGAAATACTTATATATTATTTTACTTGGATAAGCGAAGGACGGATAAAGGCTGATGAAGATGATGATGATGATGACAATGATGATGGTGATAATGATGATGATTATGATGATGATGAAATACTAATATTATAATTGCGAAAGTTTGAAAAAATTTATGGATGTTTGTTACTCTTTAAAGCAAAAACTACTAAATGTATTTTAATGAAACTTTACATTAACATAGCCTATATGTCAGAATAACATATAGGCTATAATTTATCCCTGTATTCCCACGGGAATAGGAAGTAAGCGGGTGAAACTGCGGGGCGCTGCTAGTTTTGAATATAAAAGTACATATTTTACTTGGATAAGCGATGGACGGATAAAGGCTGATGATGATGACGACGATGATGATGGTGATGTGATGATGATTTAATATTTTACTTGGATACGAACTTAGAGTGTCGTGTAAATAATATAAATTATAAATTGTCATAGAATACATAATAGCATTATTACGTTATATTGTAGTCGTTGTCGAAGTCAGTCCTTTAAGTTTGGCGATGTTGTTAATATTATGATTATAACATCGAGCATATAACCGGATTGAGTGGTAATGTCAACCATAAACAATTTAAGTGGTAATGTGAACAAAGTAGTAATGAGAACTTTATACCTAGATGGATTGTGACTGTAATTAGGGATCTGAAGATGAAGTTGAAGGACAATTAAGGGAACTACTAAGGGAACAGGCCAGTCAAATTGAACATTTCGTTTTATATTGGCATTATAGTTGTTTTTCTGACAGAGTGCCTGCGTACCTACTTACATTACGATTCACGCCTAAACTTTCGTAATTTCTCTCTTATTCATAGAAAAAACTCATTATTTAATTTTCACATTGAATTTTCCACATTGCTTATTAATATTATAATTTATAATAAAGTTTCTAAATCATCATTATCATCAGCCTTTATCCGTCCACTGCTGAACATAGGCCTCCTTCAATGAACTTCGAGACGATCTTCGTGCATTGCCGGTCCGTGTAGATTTCGAGTGGCAAGGGATCAGCCGTCTTGGCGTTCATTGAAGTTAATTCGTATATGTATAAGTTTATAAATAAAAAAATGATATTTTTCAAACATCCTATTAAACATTTCGTTTTATGTATTTAATAAGTACCTATATATAGTATTTTTGTCTCAAAGAATGCTAGCCGTACGCTAGCAGTCTTACATCACGATAAAATTTTCGTAGTTTTTAAAGTCTCTCTTATTCATAGATAAAAGTTTAATATTTAATTAAAATTTAATATTTAATTAAAGAATTATAATTGTAACTTTGTTGAAAATACTACATCTACTCTTCAATTAATTCACTTTACTGCTACTATGACTGAATATTTCTGTACCACAACCAACTGTATCTGACTGTATCTACATACACACTTACTCTTCTAAAAAAACTACATAAATATTTCATTAAAAATAAATGTAAGTATTAGATTTTTCTGACTTCATCCCATAGGTATATTATTTATAATACATCATAATATTGTATGCCGCTGGCCGCGGCCTGCGCCGGGCGAAGTGCGCTTCGGGGCCGGCCGCGGCCGGCGCGAGACGCGACTACGCGAGTCGCGAGTACTCGCGAGCGACATGTTGTACACAAACTATATAGAGAATACTACGTATTATGTTGTATTATGAATTTTATGATTTATGAATGGAGCATGGACGCCTGTGTGATTGCATTACAACGCAACCGGCGCTTGGCGCGTGGCGCCTCGTGGTCGTTTTTAGAACTAAAGCGGAGAATTCGGAATTTTTGTTGGTGTAGAGTGCGCTCTTAACGTCGACAGTATCTACCTTTTTTAATTCATCTGAGATGTTATGTTGATGGAATGTATTGACACTTCATGTTTGTAAAACCTAGTTTTGGAAATCTAAAGTTTTGTGTCAGGGTGTCTGCCGATGGACATTTTCTTTTGTTCTATTTCATTGTTCACTCACAAACGTTGATCACAAATAATTAAAACTAGTTAAGTCACTATCTCATATGATTCACAAAACTAAATTAATCTAAGCACTGAAAAATGGAGTAACCGAAACTCAACTCAACGATATTTGGCGAGGATAATTCAGTTAATATTAAAACTCAAAAGATAGGATCTTAGATGAAGTAAAAAAAGGTAGATGACGCACGGCCTTTGCTAATACTGAAGCCACAAAACTAAGCTCCTTCATGTAAATACACGCGCTCACGCACACAGATACACCAAAACTAAGCTCATTTTTGTTAGTATCTTACGAGTCGTCGTGCAGTAAGATTGCCAAAAAAATACCGTTCCGTGTAATTAAATGGAGTAAAAACAATACAAAAGTGACCAGAGTCTAAAGAAATATCGTTTCGAAAGAGACGAAAGTTTCTTAAAAGACTATATTCTTTTAAGATATTTTAACACTATTTTGAGGTTAATCAACATAAATAATATTATTGCCCCGAAATGACGTATCGGAAGAGTGTTGCCAGAAGTTAGTATTTCTAATAGCCCAATAGTGGGTAAGTCAATTGCAGGCAAAGCCATAGCAAAATAATTAAGTACAGAGGTGACATAATTACTATTTTATTATTTGATCGCTATATGACTGAATCGAAATGACCTCGTATAACCTATGTTGTATTTTTTTTGGGACTCACGTACCCACAGCAGGACTATGTATTTAATTATTTATAAATTCAAAGATTTACCATTTAATAAATTAAAAAAAATGTAACAGTGTGGCTTGCAGAGAAATGTTTTTATAACTTAAATGTTTTTTTTAATGGGAAACGACATATTATGTATTTAATTTAAATGGTGTATTGATAAAATGTGACTTTCTAATTACTATTATAATCAATTATTTTGAAACTGTTATTCTCTGACAATGATTTTAAGGACATGTTGTATTTATCAAGTTTATTTAATTGTAACTATTTTTTCCTGTTAATTTATATTAATTGTTTATTTATGTAAAGTTTTATTTTTACACACCATGTTATGGTAGAATGTATAGAACTTGTTTTTTTTTTAATATCACCTATGTATTTACTACATTCATGGGAATAAATAAATAAATAAAACAATTGTGTCAATAACATATCTATTGAGACAGTTTATAAAGTGATCCTACACGCCTCCTACATATTCGTAATATTATTGTATTTTATAAAAATATTCACTGTCGCATTCACTTATTACCTATTTTTATTAATATACAATTTTAAGGGATATTTTAAAAACTGGCAACCCTTCACTCACTCACACATACTTAAAAAAGTGGCTTCACTTTCTTGTTCCAAGTGCGCTATCTACCTTTTTTTACTTCATCTGAGGATAGGATTTACATGAAATAATAAAGCCGAACGAATTACGAAAGCAACGGCAGACATTTTTCTTGAAACAATTTAAAAGTCCGGACCATAGAGTATAGACTTTATAGAGTTTATACATACCTGCATGGTGGGGTGCCCAGTAGTATTTAACAAAATTATAATTACTTCAACGTACATAATTTTAGGAAATGTATATACATTTAATTATGTAATAATTAGAATACAAATTTTTGGTAAATTCTAGCTATACAAAATTATAAAAACTTCTAAAGAAATTTAAAAAGTCGTATATATTGGCAACCCAACCCTAGCCCCCATGCGACAAATGACGAGAACAAAGTTGACCGCCCCTGCTGCAGGTGGCGCTGGGTCCTCCGAATTTCGGGAGGAGTCTGTCTAGTGCACTTGCCGCCTTCACGACCTTCGGTCCCAACACGTAAAATTCACTACTATTATGATGGTCGATAATACGAGAATATTCAAAGTGTAATTATTCTTATTATTAACTTCATTTAAGCTGGGCAGACAAGCATAAAGATAGCCAGCTTATATATATATATATTTGCTATATCTATATATTATAATTATTACTTAGCTATATCTTATAAAGTAATATGAAAAGGAAAAATATAAAACAACAAATGTTAGAAAGAACATAATTTTATTGGAGAAAATGTTCAAGTGCCTTTAATAACTAATCACCAATAAATAACAATAATACGAATACTTGAATGTGTAAATTACAAAACGTATACATAGCAATAGCTCTGTAAACACAGAAAACACCGAGAGCAGTCTGTTATTATCGTTGATAATTTTTCTTAATTGCCTTTTGTATATGAACCGTGAAATTTTTAAATATTTCTCTAATACAATATTTGCTGTTTTATGAGCGTAAAGGTTATATAAGGAAAGCTTTTGACAGTTGCATTCAATTATACCTTAGAAATACTATACAGTTAAACTAAGTAGGTATACCTCATTATTAAACATTAGAGAGACTATAGGCTTCTATTCAGTATATCAAAAACTTAGATACATAATAGAAATAATTTAAAACATTTGTATTGTAAGTTTTCAAATACAATTAAGAGTGTTATAAAAAAGTTATTTGCAGTGGCGTAATAGATAGGAGACTTGGCCAAAAAAACATTTTAAAAACGGGATTGTACTGTGGAAAACCCCTTAAAAGTGATGGTGAAAAGAATTAAATTACCTAAAATATATACCTAATATAAATAAATGTAATTATATAAAAATTGGCCAGAGATAAATTTAAAATATTACAAAAATTAGTCCACAGTTTATGTCTTAATATAATAAAAATCTGAATAAGTACCTACATACATTAATTATCAAAGTAAATTAAGCTGTTTATATAAATACTGACAAGATATCTGTAAAAACTGACTATAAACTATTTACGCCACCATATATTTTGTGACAGTGAATTATTAAATATTTCAATCTTAACGACATTTATAAAGTGAAATATTTTAAACAACCTATACTTAATTGTGATATTAAGTGAGCAACGCAGCTTATAGTATTATTTATAACTGGTAATTAAAATATTAGACATCATGATTTTGCTTGAGCTTATATGTTAAATTATTTTTATTGATTGTGTGTTACATACTTGAAGTTGGAGTAAATATATTTTCTTTCATTTTACTACTAAGTATTAACACAAGATTTTATAAGGTTTTTTTTTAAATAGAAGACGGGGGCAAACGGATAGTTGTTTGGTGGTAAATGATAAGCGACATTCATCCATAGACACCCGCTACATCATTAGCAGGTGTGGTTATGATCCAGTTAAACATTTTTTTTAAAATATTTTTACTCCAACTCAAATAAACACGCGCATAATACTCACATAAAAAAATACACCTTTTAGGTTCGGCAACTATTATTTCGTATGTACACCAGCTTAGTTTTAATTTCAGTCTATACTAAATTACAGCACATACTCTGAAAAGAACAACATTGAAAACCCAATTTTCTATAGACAGATTTAAATATTTATATACTTTTTTTTATCATAGATTACACAAAATATGTTCCTTAGCATCTTTGCAGATTTTCATGAGCCAGTACAATATACATCATATTATGTATACATTCATGTACTGATTGATACTATTACTAACTACTAATCATCTGCTATGATTCTATAGTTTCTGCAAAAAAATTAAACAACAGTACGAAGACATATTAAGCTTTTGCAGTTTGCTAATTTGATTTTTTAGGTATTTAGAGCTGATGCAAAAAATATTTTGCCTTATATATACACTGAATACAATGTTCAACTGACAGGTACTTGGTGTTTCTCATTTTGTGAATAAACATTGGAATACCTTAAGATTTCGTATTTTTTTAATAATTTTCAAATATATCTTGTTTTCAAATATATGTTGTTTAATGCTGTCCTTCATATTCCATATTATTTATCCATATATAAAACAATATGTCTTGATACAAATATTTTGCAAATATGGTAATTATTATTATACCTTAAAACTCAAAACTAATGTGATAGTTTTATTGTAGTCAAATCGACAATTCAAGAAAAAGCTAAAACTGTGATGTCTGTTGTTTATGTGGGTTCTTTCCTAAAAAATAGATATATAATGTGGAATATCGTAAACTTGCACTCCCCGGTATGAATTACGTACATGTTTATGCAAAAATCTTACTTTATTTCTGCTCTATGATTAACTGAGAAAACTAAGAATAGACTAAAATTTGTATTGCGAGAAAATAGTATACGCAAAAGGCGGATAACTTATAAATATATACTATTTCTATAAATAATGACAGTGTTAAGTGAGATTTATAACTAGATGCGACATTGATAATTTAGTATTAAACAAACTCAAAAGTTTATACATTATAAATACAATACAAATTTATTTTTAATACAAAAATAAAACTTAGCAAATAATAATAGTCTCACAAAATCTAAAATGGTCTAGCACTTGTCTAAAAGTGAAAGAACGATCTGCTTAACATGCACCTTACTATTATAAAAACAATTTATTTTGAAGCACATTTTGTCCAAATCATAGAAGTAAAAGGTTTTACAGATAGTAAATATTTACCTATGTTAAATTATAACGTTATTAATTTGAGGTTTCAGTACAGTGTACATATTGCTACTTAATATTTCACATGTAGCTATGTTTAAACTGCGCTAGTAACCTTTACTTATCCATAGTGAAAATTGTATGTTATTTTTTTTACTGAGACCAAAAAAAAATATATGTAATTAGAACTTTGTAACTGAACTACCTGATTGGGACTAAACATATTGGCACTCGCACTGACCAACTTGTTCGTCAACAACTTTAAGTAAATAAATATCTGTACACAATCTTATCTACTACAGAGTGTATAAACTAGGCAGTAGTGCGTAAACTATACATTATTGTGGCCTCGATTGTCAAAACTCTGAAAGTAATATGTAATTCTAAAAACAATTGAGTAACTAAATCACTGCCTGCATTTAATTATATCATATGGCAATAATATTGAAGGCTGACTTATACTACTGTTGAAACAGAGCTTTATTAGGTTGAAAACAAAGTAATTAAAGTGTTGTGAAGAAAACTAATATTTCACGATTTTGTATGGTAATTGTAACACTATGGAACTCAGGAAAAAAATGCCCACACATCTTCATCTATCTATCTTTACCTACAAAATAATTGAATCTTATTTTATTGTCCTATGGGAGATAAGTGTTAATAATAATTGTTGCATGTAAAAGTTAAATCCATTTAATTCCATTTTCAACAGATATCCTGACTATACAAAAATCTACACCTACTACAATAATTAATCCTTTGTTTTTAAATACTAGCAAATTAAAAAAAATACTCATGGGCGTAATAATTATGCATTGGCTTAAGGTATCGTAACCAGGCCATAAAATATTATATAAAAAAAAATGTCACGCATTATATTGTAGGAGGCACAAACCACATATCTAATTAAAAATTAGCATAGGGTCTAACTAATTTATGGCCTCCACTTCTAGGGAAAAATATAAATAACCTGTTCTAAATTTGTAGGAAACAATATGGATGCTAGTATTTTATTCTCGGTTGCCATTGCTTCTTCACTTCTGTTCGTTTTTGTAAAAGCATTGTGTTTAAATGTTATACTATTTCTCTGTTTATGTTAGTAATTCATACCTTCAAGAACAAATATGTGTATCACTTATCATTCGGAAATCTCTAGAATTAAATTTCAATTGACATAACACTAATTATTATTGGTTAAAATTAATTTGTCTTACAAAAATAAACAATAAAAGAATAACATAAATTAAGTAATAGCTAATTTTACGTGCAAATATATTTTCACAACTGATGCATATATAAATAATAACTTATTCGATATGAGCATAATAGAATTATCCTTGTGCACGTCTCTAACTTTGAGATAAACAGCATTCAATTTTGTGTTTGTTTCATAATAATATTAACGATTACTGTATTGCTAGTAGAAGTACAAATAATCCTAATGTTATATATTTTCCTGTATAAATATATATTCTATTTACGTTACAGGCATACTGATAACTATAATATGCTTACAATTACTCAGTTCATACATCCATTCATTCAAAGTGGAGTTGTATATACATTAAACATTTTACAAATCTGTTCCGTCTCAAAGACAAGAATGGTTTGCAAAATTGTACACAATCCCAGGATCGATAACTATCCTAGAGTTTGATACATACCAGTCGATAGCACCACCATTCCTACAATACAATCCGTTTAACTTAGACACTGTAACATATACACAGTATATTCATTGTGTTCCTAAGTCTCCAATTTTGTTAACGTTTCACAAATAACACCAAACATGAAGTCACTTTGATAATGGAAAAACAGTAACAACATCTTGGTATCAGCCGACTAGTGATAGGCCTTTGATGGTATTATTATCATCTTCAACGAAGAAATTTCTTCTATGTCATGTTTCTTCCTATAATAATTTGATCCAAAGCCTTTCAATCATAGACCAGCTACTTTGAGTCAAAAAGCTTAGGACGCCCAGATTAGTCATACTGGTCTGGCACCAACATTCAATACTCTGAGGGTAGGGCGGTGTCAACGTATAATGCAGGTGACACACAGCTCGGCGGTGCCGATGCAGTCGTCGTGGCAGAACGCTCCGCACTTCTTACACAGGATCATAGCGCGCAGGTTGCACACGCACGAGTCCTCCGCGCCGACACTACGGCAACGCGTCACGTTCTGAAATTATAGATAGATCAATTAATCTCAAATAGAAAAAATCTTTATACAAGGCAGAGAAGAAGTGTAAGAGGTAGTGCCATGGCCCATGCAGCAAAGTTGTCGCGTTTCGTGCTGTTTGTGAGTTTCCAGTGGCCTATTGGGGGGGATAGGGAAAAGGAGGGCGGCGCATCTGCGTGACCCTGGTTGTGCGCATGTGTATGGGCGTGGGCGCCCTGAGACTCCGACTGCACGTTTGCCCCCTGATGACATAAAAAAAAGAGATAAACAAAATGGTTGCCTGTAAAGTCGGTTTTACGGGCGAAGATTTTACGTGACATCGTTTCGGTGACTCATCGTAACGTTACCGAGCGTTACACTTTTTCATAAGTGACTCCCAGCCGCAACCTAATTTAAGACGTTGTCACGTCAAAAGTATTTATTATGGGCGTCGCTTATGACAAAATTTCACCATCAGCGGCTATCTGGTAAAGTTAAAATAAGAACTTTTTCTTTACTAGTCTTTACTGATTTTTTTTTATTATATTTTCCACGTATCATTAAAAAAAACATACGTTTTTACGCCTAACGAATTTAGAGTGACTGATGGTTTGAAGAAATTTTAATATCTGTTTTTACTTCTTAAGCATAATCCGTAAATAACATTTGGACTTACCACATTAGTATTTTGATTAGACGGCGGCGCACTTGAAGCTCTCGGCGCCACATTTGGAGTTCTCTGAACTAGAATGTACTGTCCCATATTATTTGTTCTGTTTTCATTTATCTGTAACAAGAAATGAGTTATCTGATTAATGCTGAAATGAAACGTAACGACAATGTAACCTAATGATAACCACCATTAGGTGTATCGCCTAACTCATCACAGTCCATTAAAATTTAAAAGTAGTTGCTTCTATATACCCCTAGTCCCTACTTGATTCTATTGTTACAAACAACTGGCAGCAGCGACCGGATGTGACGCCGTTTATCTCTAAATGTATCAATGAAAGTAATTGAAATTACGACTTCTGGTGGCACCAAACTTATGTGCTATTCATGAAGACATTGTTTTTTTTTGTTAGTTGTCCTGATGGAAAGTGGTCGACGTCGCCCATGAACATAAACTAGTATACCTGTAGGGCTAGCATGCGCGCACGACAAAGGCGGCTAACACACGGCATCTCATGTCGCATTGGCCTCTAATAAATCCGAAGATGCCTAACACACGTACACCGCCCGACCGCGCGGTCGAGCGGTGCTCTCACCGCCACCGCCCCTCCACGCTGCCGTCACACGGGGCGCCGCATAGCCGCGCGGATCATCGTGGGTGCAGGATGCATTGCAATTGAAAAATAGAATTCGATGTCGAAAAGTTTATTTCGGATACTCTAAGGTGAGCCCAGCACCTTGGGCGACGCAAATTGAGCCGAGGGAGCTGCTCTTTGTATCCTTCTTATAAGATGAGGGGACAAAAGAGCAGAAGGGACAAAAGAGCAGAGGGGACAAGGGGTGAGGGTGGAAACCTCATCCCGTGGAATGCTTCAAAATAAAATCTTACATACATACATATCTTGTTCCGAATACAATCACGAAGATTCGATTGGATTAAAAACTACTTTTACAGAATTGTATTATGAATTGCTCGTACCTCGTGAGTCATTACGGCGGTGGGCATGTGCGGAAGGTGTCGCACGAGCACGGGGGGCGGGGCCCGCGGCGCGCGGGGCGTGCGCGTCAGCAGCGCGGGCGGCGGCCGCAGCTGTCCACGGAGTGCGTCGCGGTTAGGACTGTTCTGAATCACCGCTTGACAAATCTGGTAGCTGCGCTCCAAATTCACGGCGCCCGGCGGCACTTTATTCGAGCTACGGCTTCTGAAATATATTTTGTGTTGTCCGTCGCAGATATCAGTTAAATCAATAGATGCTTTATTTTCTGTAGGGTATAACATCCATTAAATAGTAGAGAAATACTGTTATTTTTGAGGTTTCTAATGTGATGTCGTAAATAAACACATTTTTTGCATTTACATTGCAAACGCTGGATGAACACTAACAGATAGATTTTAAAAAAAAGATTCCGACGAATTGGTAACCTCCTCCTTTTTGAAGTCGGTTAAAAATAATGTACTACATTATTGTAATTGTACGACATCACATTAGAAACCTCAAAAATAACAGTATTTCTCTACTATTTAATGGATGTTATTATACATATAAACCTTCCTCTTGAATCACTCTATCTATTAAAAAAAACCGCATCAAAATCCGTTGCGAAGTTTTAAAGATTTAAGCATACAAAGGGACATAGGGACAGAGAAAGCGACTTTGTTTTATACTATGTAGTGAAGTGATGATGTATGTTAGTAAGTTAAATGATAGTGTCCTTTCTATTGCCCTAACCACCATGATTACCGAAAACAAATAAAATATATTATATTTAGCCAATTACAAATTCTTAATTAGTAGTCCAAGCACCAATTTCTGGAACCATACAAAGGACTGAAAGGTTGATTTATTGTTTGAACCACAGAACTATATCAAGATAGAAGTAAAGAGTTCCGTAATTTGTATGGGGACAGAGCGTGTAACATTTTGCGTAGGTACGATGACGTCACGAGTGTAATTTAGTGATCTGAAACACATAAGCCGCGCGAAAATAATTCAAAAACATAGATTCACATATCGATTATAACATGGCACCATATTATAATGTGTAATCATTTAATAGTTTTTTTTATTTTTTATTATTGTTTTTTTTTTGATTTGATCAGATAATATAGATAGGGCGCCGACCGCCCACTGGCGCCCTTATTAGAGAGATTGTAATTTCTAATAAACCAATCAATTTATTTAAAGTCATCAGTGATAATAGTTGTAATCCTTCTGATTCAACTTTTGGTCTCTGTCACATAGTGTCATTTTGCTTATTTTTAGCTTAATCATCTAAACGGCAAACGGTGGCCACTTTTTTATTTAAGTAATGAATCCAAAAATACGGAATATAAAACTATATCACATAAATCAATAATTGGAGAATGAATAGGCCTACAAATAATCACTGGTGGATTGTAGAAAAATTAACTGGTTTATTAAAAAACACAATCCATTTATTTTTGGAGTTATACTTCTTTTAGCGCGTTAGGGAAAAATGATGAGTCACGAAAAACCGACACCCTGAAGTTAGCTATAGTCAACATTATTTTATATTAACAATATTCACATAATGACAGTATAGACGTCAAAAGAAGATATAGTTTTTAACTACACAATAAGCAAAAAGGTTACAGTGTAATGAAATTGTACTATGTATTTTTCTTTAAGGAGTATTACTTCTAACGCGTGTACATAAGTAAACACACACTATTTTATATAGAGATCATTCGGAAAACTGAAATAAACTTGTAATATAGAATATATTACAAAGCCAGTTAGAAACCAATACATAACCAGTTTCTCAATAATATTTGCTTTGCATTAAAAAATGCTAAAAATAAAGGTTTATTATTTTTATTTTATATTTTACATACATTACATTATAGCTACATAATAATATAAAATGAAATTATCATTTCCTCTGCTTTCAAAATAGATTTTAATCGAGTAAGAAAATCGCAGTGTAAGTACAGCACTTTTGACAGAAAAAATGAGAAATTGTCTTCAACGTGACCTGACAGTTTTAATAGCATATTTTACATCGCTGGTTTTGAACGCCCGCCAAGTCTGGCTCGTCAAATAAAAACCGCAATGGAAAACTAGCGCTAGACACAATCGCCCGCTACTGTTTTGATGAAAATACTAAAATAAATGGCTTTTTAAATTAATAACAGATTTTTTAGAACAAATAATACTTACCGGTGAAAGGAAATACCTCGATTAACAGCTCCAATTTTACTGGCAGTGTTTAAACAATTAATTATTGAACAACGGGTCATTTTGTTTTTAAAACCTTACGTCACATGCTGACCGCGGTCGGGAGTATACCTAGGTAACACTGAAAATGTTTAGAAAATGAAAAACGGCTTAATGTAGAAAGTTGCCAATACTTTTATTGTTTTTCGAAGTAATCTCCGTTTCTTTCTAAACATCGTCGCATTCGATGGAACCACTGAGAAAAGCAGTGGGCCCATTCTTCCTTAGGAGTCTCTTCTATGGCATTTTCGTACGCTTTCACCGCATCTTCAGGGCTCGTAAAGCGAATACCTCGAATTTTATCTTTAGTTCTTGGGAATAAATGAAAGTCGCAGGGTGCCAGGTCAGGACTGTAAGGCGGGTGACTCATTATCTCGACACCTGCCATAGTCAAATATTCAACAGTCCGTTTTGCGGAGTGCGCTGAAGCATTGTCGTGGTGAAGGAGGATCCTGCTTCGAGGGCGCTGCTGTCGAATTTTTTCCAAGACAACAGACAAACAGCGATTGACATAAGAGTCTGCAGTAACTGTCCTTCCATCTTCTAGCACAACTGTCGCGAACTGACCTTTCCGACCAAAGAATGAGGCAAACATCTTTTTCCCTTGACTTCTTCCTTTCTTTACCTTAGTTGGCCGATCCTCGAAAGGAAACACCCACTGAGCTGATTGTCTTTTGGTTTCGGGTTCGTAGCAATATATCCAGTTTTCATCACCTGTGATGATGTCAAATACAGCATTTGAGTTACCGCCGTTGAACTTATCTAACATTTGGCGACACCAGTCCATGCGGAGGCGTTTCTGGTCGTCGGTTAAAGTATGGGGAATCCATCTGGTACAAAGCTTCTTGACGCCTAAATGTTCGTGTAATATTTTTTGAACTTGACTCATACCAATGCCTAGGCTTGCCCGTATCTGCTTATAGGTCACTCTCTTATCTTCCTCTATCATGCGTCGCACAGCACTGACGTTATCTTCAGTAGTCGCTGTTAAAGGACGTCCCTCACGCGGATCATCACTGAGATTGCTACGTCCACGCTTAAACTCGTTAAACCGATTGTAAATAGTGGCACGAGATGGGACTTCATTAAAAAATGCTAATCGCAGCCTATCATAGCTTTGTTGTTGAGTAAGCCCACAACGAAAGTCATAATAAATCATTGACCGAAAATTTTCTCGCGTTATGTTCATTTTCACGTGTAACAAGAGTTTTAGATTTGCCGCCAATTCACAAAAACAAAAAATGACAAATGAATGCAATATACTACATTAGGTTACCAAAGAGTTCTAAAATTGAAATTCAAAAAAGTTTTCATTTTCAATGTTTCTAACTGGCCAGTTCTAAACATTTTCAGTGTTACCCACGTACTAAAGTTCGCGGCGAGCAATGGAGCCGTCGAGTCGTCTTTTAGCCACGCGAGGTACATACACTCTTTACTTCTATCTCGATATATTTCATTTTTTTTAGAAAGGACACTATCATTTAACTTACTAACATACATCATCACTTCACTACATAGTATAAAACAAAGTCGCTTTCTCTGTCCCTATGTCCCTTTGTATGCTTAAATCTTTAAAACTACGCAACGGATTTTGATGCGGTTTTTTTTAATAGATAGAGTGATTCAAGAGGAAGGTTTATATGTATAATAACATCCATTAAATAGTAGAGAAATACTGTTATTTTTGAGGTTTCTAATGTGATGTCGTACAATTACAATAATGTAGTACATTATTTTTAACCGACTTCAAAAAGGAGGAGGTTACCAATTCGTCGGAATCTTTTTTTTTTAATCTATCTGTTAGTGTTCATCCAGCGTTTGCAATGTAAATGCAAAAAATGTGTTTATTTACGACATCACATTAGAAACCTCAAAAATAACAGTATTTCTCTACTATTTAATGGATGTTATACCCTACAGAAAATAAAGCATCTATTGATTTAACTGATATCTGCGATGAAACTACGCAACGGATTTTGATGCGGTTTTTTTTAATAGATAGAGTGATTCAAGAGGAAGGTTTATATGTATAATAACATCCATTAAATAGTAGAGAAATACTGTTATTTTTGAGGTTTCTAATGTGATGTCGTAAATAAACACATTTTTTGCATTTACATTGCAAACGCTGGATGAACACTAACAGATAGATTTAAAAAAAAAGATTCCGACGAATTGGTAACCTCCTCCTTTTTGAAGTCGGTTAAAAATAATGTACTACATTACAATAATGTAGTACATTATTTTTAACCGACTTTAAACGACACCTTAGAAAGGTCTACAAAAAAGTCCGGGATGGCATGTGTATCTCTTAAGGATAACATACTATATCCATTTTAATACTTAAAAAATGGGCAATTATAAAACGGTAGTTGGAAAGCTATTTACACAAATGTGGTATTAATCCTTATCATTTTAAATATGTTAGTTAGCTTGAGCATTTCATGAAGTATGTTTTTCCCGTTTACACCATGCAAATGAAATGCATATCTTAGAAGATATAGCAAAATCAAAATAATGCGACACCGTGATTTGGTGCCGCGTGACTGAGACGCGCGAGCCGGGCGCTCCGTGATGCCGCGCCTCGCGCCCGAGCCGGGCCCGGCACCGGTTCCGAAAGTTAGGATAATAATTATTATTGTATCAATGTAATATGATAGAATTGTGTATCCTAAATATGCCTACTGAAAAGTCCGCGATGGCATAATATGTCGTCTATATTAGTTAAATATAACATACTACCTATATCCATTTTAATACTTTAAAAATTGGCAATTATAAAGCGGTAATGTAATAGCTATTTACAAAAATACGGTATTAATCATCTCATATTATAAAATAAAGTCCTACGCCCGTCCATAGATAAATAATCATCATCAATGCGTGTACGGCTGTATATCTAAGTTAACGCGGGCGAAGCTGCGGGCAACAGCTAGTATTAATATATAATAAAACACTCTCACATTGTTTGCCATAACAGATATCTTTATTTTTTTCGATCATTAAATTGGTGGATGCGTAAAATTTTCATTAAAAGTAAGTTAAAAATGCTGCTGAGAAAAGCTATAAAATTTTCACACAGATCTAAAATATGCAATAACAAAAATTGGATGAATCTTAAAAAATATATAATATGATATTACTAACATCAGGTACATGAATATATTCATCATAAATAATAAATCACTATATAATTATAATAGTATCAATTATTCTGTGTAAAAAAATTGGTAATGGTTTAATAAATAAAAAAAGACCATTTAAGAAAATATTTTCTAACATACAAGGCAGACAATATTATATGTAAGTCTTAAAAATTATTAATAAGTGTGTGAACTAACCTCCTATAGTTATTTGGCAATACTCTGCTCGGTGTGGAGCTTAAAGAGCAACTATTCTTTATAAAATAAAATGAGCACAGTATTAATTAATGTTAAGGTGTATTTCATTTTAGAAATAACAGTTTCTTACCTGCCTGAATCCTTTCCTGACTTGGATTTTTTTCCTGTATTTCTTAAACTTTGAGGTAAACTAGTGGAATTGATTGGTGTTGTTAATGTATTGGACATTAAACTTGTTGCTGGTTCTGATTCTTGTTTCACTAGTATATCCTTCATAGATTGGCAACTTTCAGAGGAATTGGATGTTTCAACATTAAAGTTCTCGTCATTAGCGGATACATCCTCTAAACTTGTTTTTGAATCTTCACTTACATATTTAGCACTATCTGTATTCACATTAGCAAAGTTTTGCAACGTTAACACATTCTCACTCTGCACCCATTCATTTTCATTTTTCCATAAAACTGCAGAGTTTTTTGGTTTTGCGGGATCTTCAGTATTATCATCAGGATAAGAAACCATCTACAATGCATAACATATTATAAGAAATAATAATATATAATAACTTGCTTTCAAGAAATTATACACAATTTACCGATGTGTTCGTAACTTCTATCATTGGTATAGATGAGTTTTGCGTCATTGGCATTGTCACTACTGCCGTCACATCTGTGAAAGAAAAACATTACTTAGACATGTAAAACAAGGTCAATAATATACATAATTTGTTATTTCATACTTACTTGCTTCACTCATATATGATGTAAGTTCCATTAGATTGGGCTGTGTGTACTTAATTTCATCATTTTCTGAAAATGATAATGAATCATAAAATATACAATTATAAGACATTAACAACAGTGTAGAAAGTTTGATTAAAAATTGTGTTAAAGTAAGCACACTGATAAAAATTAAAGTATTTGATACTAAATAATAAAAATAATGGTGTTTCAGATTTACCCAAATTTGGTATATTTTTAATTTTATAAATATAGCAAGCATTTCGGTCACATCATAGACACATAAGGAATCTAGATTCAGCATTAGCGGATAAATATTGGTAGATCACAAGTAGTAATCACTCATACCATATTTATCATTAACGCATATATGGAACATCATGTCCAATAGGATACATAGAATGCAGGGTTAAATGTTAAATAGATACTTACGTGAAGTCATAATTGGCATAGCTGCCGTTTCTAATATGAAAGATTCAGCATCTTTGAAATGCTCATCATAATAATTAGTAACTACACTTTCAGGTTCTTTTGTCTTTTCCTCCTCAATTATGCATTTATCTAAATCATTTCTTTCGTTAGATATGATTGTGTCTTTGTTAACATAATTTAGTTCCTCCATTATTTCCATATTCTCATAAGAAGCTTCCTTCAAATCTGGTGACTTTTTGCATGGATCTGATTCCATGCTTGTTTGATATGTATCATAAACATTTTCATGCAACTCTGACATGTTTTCATCCTGTACATTCATACATGTTTTAACATCATGGTGATTTGAGATAATGTGGTTTACATCAGACCCTGAATTATCGTATTCATGTTCTATGTTATCTGACGGTTCATTCTCCAAAGAGACATTATTTAAATGGTTTTCTATTTTTAAACTGGACATAGATGATACACTACGCTCATCATATTCATAAATGGAAGCAGTGGCTTTACTGTCTTCACTGTTGGTATCTCCGTGTTCCTGTGCTGAGTAAATTTCATCATTGTGAGATTCACTAATGTAATTAGTTTCTATATCGGACCCATTGTTACTTTTTGGCCCTTCTGTATGGGTCAGAAATGCTGTGTTATCAACTGCATAATCATCCTCATATCTAATTCTTTTTGGAAACCTATAATCATTATTATCACTACTTAATCTTTTAATAGGTTCTATTATGGTAGTATCCGATTCAATAATTTTTTCATCTTCACAATCCTTAGAGGTACTGGATTCTTCAATTTTTACTACTGTCATGTCTAATTCTTGTTTAACGTCATTAGCTGAATCAGCTTCAGGCAAAAGCAATGGATCTATAGGTGTAGTTGGTATAGATTCCTCTAGTCGGTTAGTAGATGAAGAATCTGAGAAATTAAAGTCCATTTGGCATTCTACATAACCTTGAGTTTTACTATGCTTTAATGGGAGAAGACCAGGTACTGGTGCAGAGGATTTGTTGCCAATTGAAACAATATCTTCATCCACTTCTTCAGCTTTGGCTGAAGATCTTGTTACTGCTCCAACAGATCTCAATCTTTTACTTGTACTTGATGATTTACTTTTCTTAATCTTAGGGACAGTACTACTGCTAGTTATAGAAGCAGTGGGCCTTAATTTAATAGTTGTCTTTAGTGATGGCCTCTCTGAATTTAAGTTCATTGAGGACTTTTCTCTTCTTGACTTCTCACCCCAGAATGGTTCAAAATGCTTTAGTTTCCAAGGATCAATTTTACTCTTCTCCTTTTCTGCTTCAGTCTTCATTTTTTGTTGATTTTCAGGTGTGAATTCTCCACTTGATAGACATTCCTGCCATTCTAAACAAGCTCGAGAAAAAAATTCATTATTAAGACTAGAAGAACTTAGACGGCCAGAAGAACTCGGCCTGTCCACACTAGGAAGTAGTTGTCCCAATTTATATTGATACAATGGAGGAAGCAGAGAAAATGTATGTTTATTTAAAAGGGATCTTATATTTGTATTAACTAAAATTGAATCCGGTGTTTCTAAATCAATACATCCTTCCCTAGTTTGTTGTAGTTGTGCTGCTGTAGATAGTTTTTTACTACTTCTTTTCCTAGGTTTTATACAAAAACCTGGTATACTGGCTAATACTTCCCGCATTGTTGACGGTCTGTTAGATGAATGATCAGTACATGATGTTGCTGCTGTCCATTCTCTATTTTCTGGAGGAGGTGGAGGTGGTAAGGGTTTAACAATTATTCTGGGTAAAGGTCTAGTGTGGCTTGAACTTTTTTTTCTTCGTTTAGATTGTTTTTTAGATGAGTGTTTATTACTTTTTTCATCGTCTTGAGATATTCGTATGACTGTATACTGATCATTGTTATTGCACGTCAAATATTTGCTTTCGGAAGAGTTATCAGAACAGTCTAAGCTATTGTCAACAGCTTCCACAGGCGTTACGTCTAACTCCATTGTATTTTTAAGAGCTTAGCAGTATTTAATCGGAGAATGGGTGGAAGTGCCTATAAAATTTTCGCCGCAGCCAATCACTTTTTCAACCCATAATGTATTATATCATTTGTAAAACAGCTTTTGCTATATATTTTAGGAATCATTTAGGAGCAATCATCACTTAATTAAAAATTATTTCACATGTGACAATCATTAAAACCATTTTTAGATTAAACAGAAAAGCAAAATCAAAATGTCACAACAACGCAGAAAATGGATTCCGCCAAGAAGCGTTCCATTTTACGTGTATATGAAATATGTATTGGTAAAAGAAATATTTTTATTAAATATTAATATTAATTGTTTCAAAGCGTTTTATACTTTTTACTAAATAAACATTAATTTAAATTACCGTGTAAAATAATCTTAATTCAAAGTATTTAGATAAAGGCTCTGACAAATTGTGGTGACTTCATAATATGACTTCATTGCTTGCAGGAGTTAAGACTGGAGACCGCAAGTGTCAATTGTAGAAACTAATTTTTCACACCATTTCTGACCCCCGTCAGACCGAGGGAACTACTATACTCAA
The DNA here is from genome assembly GCA_963853865.1 of Helleia helle. NCBI lineage: Eukaryota > Metazoa > Arthropoda > Insecta > Lepidoptera > Lycaenidae > Helleia > Helleia helle. Next base: position 27,693,830 of record OY971414.1, read on the forward strand.
TATATACACATGACCTAAAAATAATCTGTACGTAGTTTTAGGTCTTTCCGCATCTTAAAAAAAAGTTTTCAATTTCAAATTAAATAATGTGATTGTGCCTAAAATAAGGATAGGCAAATGTAGGGGCAATAGGTCTAATAAGAAACAAAGTGTCACACCCCAACTCGGTTGTACGCCAACCGAACCAATGTACTAGCTTGCTATCTCTTTAATTTTTTTAGGAGTAAGAAGGTGATATTTTATGAGTTACCTCTAATAGGAATGGATTACTTTTTTAGAACTGTTTCGGGGGTTCCTACGTACACGAAGCCGAATGAAACGATCATCCCTACTCGAAGTGCGTCTTTTTCTGCCTTGTCCTGCTCTTCTCACATAAGTACCGGTCTCCCTGAACCGTTGGATACTGCGATGGATCGTTGAAACTGGTCGACGAAGATCTCTGGATATCACTCTGTAGGTTTGACCATTTCTTCGCATTTCGAGTGCCCTGGCAATCTCCGTTTGGGCTAAGTCAGGCATAATTCAGTCCTCTACTCCTAAAAGATACGCGATTAAAAAAAAAACTAACAAAAAACCGTATTTTAATGAAATTTTAAATCAAACTCAGAAGGAAGAAATATTCGAAGTTCGCTCCTGTTAAGGTGTATTTGAATAAAATTAAAAAAATTGCATAAAATGTGATGTTCAGTTGTTTTCTGAAATATTGAAAATATTTCTTTTTAAATTAAATGACGTATAAACCAGCCAGCAACCTTATATGATACTGCAACTTTATTTTATGTTCCGCTAAATATGCCGGTGTGTTTATTATAAAGAAAGAAACTCTATATTTTGTCTGCGGCCTTAAGTACGCCATATTTGTTTACCATTTTGGACACCTAAAAAATGGACTATATGACTTTTTAGTTAGATTAAGTCTAATTTAAGTTCTTAAAAGGCATTAGTAATGTTAATTCATGTAAATTATAAAAAAACTGTAAAGTTTAGACTGGGTAATAAAGATAGGTATATCACTACCTCTCGCTCTAGCAATTGTTAGGTTTGGTTTAATTGGTTGCGTCGACTAAACGCAACCATAATTAAAATTTTGGATCCAAAGAAATACACTGTACCCAAGACAACTAAGTAGTACATATTAAGTTTTGGGTGATTGTGTGGACGCGCTCGCAATTATGGTTCAACTGTTGTGCGATTTTTCGTATGTCACTTCATTATTTACACACACATCTATAAACAAATTTTTGTGTTCGAATAGAATGTTTCATTATAATAAGATAAGCATGTGTACTTAAATTGTAAATGAGTGTGACACATTAAATATGTGTGCATTTGTAAAGAGTATAAAGACTAAAGACACAGATTATTTTTGCGAGTGGCTGAGTATAGTATTCCTCGTCCCGTAAGTAGAATTATTGTGTCACTTGACACACGGTCTCCAGTTTTTATTCTTCCAAGGCAAACACAACATGGACAGGAGTATGGAGTATATAAATTAATTCTATACTCTATGGTTTTGTCTTGTACGCATTTCGATTTTCGCGTATCCGCCATTTTGTTTTCTAGTGTTTCGTGTGAATGGAAAAGCGTTATATTCTTTGTTAAACATTCATGCGGGTTTTTAAACTATTTTAAAGAAAATATAAATCCTTAGTGTTAAGTGTTCTTTAGATTAATTAAAGGAACTTTTTGCTGTGAAAATGGGACGTGGAAGGTAAGAAATGTTCAGAGCCATTGTTTTACAAATAATTAGTAGACGCTATTCGATTTAAGTCTTACTATAATCATTCAAATAAATGCTTTAGGGATCGCAGTCGTGATAGGCGCAGGACCAGAAGTAGGAGTCGCAGTAGAAGTAGAAGTCGGAGTCGCAGTCCTAGATATGGCTTGGGTTCAGGAGGCGGAGGCGGCGGTGGCGGTGGTGGTGGATACGGTGGAGGAGGGCGCAGAAGCAACCCAGGAGCAAATCTCCGTAAACCCAAATGGGACATGAGCAGATTGAAACCTTTTAAAAAAGACTTTTATGTACCTCATCAAGACGTCGAAGGTAGATCTGATTCTGAAGTAGAAGCATGGAGAAGCCAAAATGAAATTACATTAAAAGGCCGCAATGTTCCGAAACCTACATTAACTTTTGAAGAAGCTGGTTTTCCGGATTATGTTATGAATGAAATTGATAAAATGGGTTTTGCCAAACCCACTCCTATACAAGCTCAAGGTTGGCCGATAGCTTTGAGTGGTTTTGACATGGTAGGTATAGCCTCTACTGGGTCTGGTAAGACTCTTTCCTATATACTACCAGCCATAGTACATATAAATAACCAACCTAAAGTCAGCAGAGGAGATGGGCCAATTGCCCTTGTTTTGGCACCAACTAGAGAATTAGCACAGCAGATTCAAGAAGTATGTGACAAATTTGCTAAGACTTCACGTATTCATAACACATGTTTATTTGGTGGTGCACCTAAAGGCCCACAAGCTAGAGATTTAGATGCAGGAGTAGAAATTGTAATTGCAACTCCTGGCAGATTGCTAGATTTTTTGGAGAGTGGAAGAACTAATCTTAAAAGATGCACTTATTTAGTTTTGGATGAAGCTGATAGAATGTTAGATATGGGATTTGAACCACAGATAAAAAAGATTATTGAACAAATTCGGCCAGACAGGCAGACGCTAATGTGGTCAGCTACTTGGCCAAGAGAAGTACAAAGTTTGGCATCTGAATTTTTGAAAGATTACTTGCAAATCAATGTTGGTTCGTTACAACTGGCTGCTAATCATAATATTCTACAAATCATTGATGTCTGTATGGAATATGAAAAAGAAACTAAACTCAGTACACTTTTAAAAGAAATTATGGCAGAAAAGGAAAATAGAACTATTATATTTATAGAAACTAAGCGTCGTGTAGATGACATCACTAGAAAAATGAAACGAGATGGGTAAGTCTTTAAATGCAAAAGTTAGACTTGTTTACAGAATTTAAAAAATCATTCCCATTTACATTCCTGTCTCATCTAACTTTGACAGAATTTTACAATGAGATTGGCTGCTTCTCATATGAGGACATAGGCTATCATAATAAGTAGAAATAAATAAATAATCATTATTATCACCATGGATATGACTATCAATTTTATGTCTTATATTTTTAGATGGCCAACTGTGTGTATTCACGGAGATAAATCTCAAACTGAACGAGACTGGGTACTGCAAGGTGAGAATAATCTCCCTTTATTATATTGTATTTAATCAGGTGGCTTTGTTATTATTTATCATTTATAAAATTTTTAAATATATGCAATAAAGATTTTATAAAATTAATCTGCTGCTGTTAAGCTAAATAAGGGGCTATGATGAAATCGAGAAGCGGTGTCGGACGAGTGTGTGCGTTATTATGTAAATTGTCTCAAATGTGTCCGCATGTGCAGGCTGCGGCGAGCTCCGGGCGGGCGGCGTGGGCGGCGGTCCGCGCCGGTCGTCGCCGCAAAGCGCGTGGCACCCGCACCGCTCACGCCCTTGTCGATGGGGCTAAGCCCTAGACTATGTCTCGCCGCGGCTAGTCTGTGCCGCTTCTCGCACGTTCGGCGCGGCGAGGCTCTTACCCTCGCCAGTGGCGGGCTCGTAGTGCGGGCGGCGGCCCCGCTGTGCCGCACACCTCGACGCTCGAGGTGTCCGCTTCGCCGCTGCGCAAATTTAACTCCTTGGGCTTTCGGACGGCCCTCCTTTGCTCTAGATTACTATTTCATTGCTCACCATTGTTATTTGATGGGATCCTTACACTTAGTAAGTTGCTAGAGCATACCAAATTTGATTACATATCATCTATATTGATTAGGGATTGCTGTCTAGTGCAGATATTGTTATTCATTATAACAGTTTGCATTTAATATACTTTAAAAATGGTTTCTATATTATATATACATACATATTTAAGCTATTTTGGACTTTTGATTTCAGTTCATCTTTGTAGTAGTGAATTTTAGTCAAGAACATTAGAATAATAGATGCATATTTTACATAATTAAACCAACATATTAGGAAATGATTTTTTTAAAGTTTAACTAATAATCACAAATACAATGTTCTTTTTCATTTTGTTGTTATAGTAATTACATAACTGTAAAAACTAAATTTGAGTAGATTTTATAAAATAATGTATATATACATACATTTAAATACATAATACTATTTATTCAATAATGAAATAAATACATTAATATATTTTTTGAGAATATTGTTTATTTAAAAAATATTGCCTATATAAATCATACATTATTATCTTGTTTTATAACGTAAGTTAATTATTTATTTTATATTAACCATATTACTTTTTCAGATTTCCGAAGTGGGAAAGCTCCAATACTTGTGGCAACTGATGTTGCTGCTAGAGGATTAGGTATGTACTTGTATATGAAATATAATTATATCAATTATTATTTGCACGATTTATTATAGTAAATATATATTGTATTCTAATGCTAATGCGATTTTCGTTTATTGTAAAACCACTTTTTTATGGATATACAGTAGAACCTCTATAAGTCGAATATCAAGGGTGACTCCAAAAAAATCGAGTTATAGAGTTTTCGATTTATAGAGAATTTCGACTTAGGCGGATTTTGATTCGTCATAAAGAGGTTGAGATTTATTGTTATAGAGTTAGTGAGATAAAATAAAATATAAAAATCGGTTTTCTGTAAAGTCGGTTTACTGACGATAGTTCAACGTGATAACGTCAAAAGAAAATGGAACGCCTCAGAGCGAGGTAACGCCGCATGCGTCATGTTTTTTCGCTCGTGCAGTTGGCTCCATCGAATTATAAGCATAAAGTTAATATACATTATAAGACGTTGTCACGTCAAAAATTCAACTTGCAAAGGTGACACACATGTTTTCCTTTATTTTAAATCAATTATTTCAAACATCATTATAATAAAATAAATATGGCATTAAAAAAAAGTATTTTTTTCTTGCTTTAGATAATTTGGTTGTTCTCTATCTATGTCATTGTCTAAGGTATAAATTGTTTTCTAAGAAACAATGGTGTACTTACACATACACTGTCGGCGAAATGTTAAAGTCTATAAGTTATTTGTTTTCGAACTATAGGAAATAAGTCTCAAATAATAGAGTTGTAAATGTTGTAAAATAAAACATTGATATGTTCGAGATACAGAGGTAAAATTTAATTTTTCGAGTTATGGAGGGAAAATATGTACCAAAATGGCTTGGAAGGACTTACTGATTATTTCGACTAATAGAGGGTTCAGATTTCGAGTAATTGAGGTTTTGTGTTTGAAGGGAAGGGAACAAAACATTTTTTCGCGATATGGAGGTTTTCAACTTATCGAAGTTCGACTTGACAAGGTTCTAATGTAATTCAGTCTTATTATTTATGTTAACCAAATACTAATCCCAAATTATCGTTCCAGATGTTGATGATGTAAAGTTTGTTATTAACTTTGACTATCCTAATAACTCTGAAGATTATGTTCATCGCATCGGAAGAACAGGAAGAACAAATAAAACAGGAACTGCTTACACCTTTTTCACTCCATCAAATGCTGCAAAAGCGGCGGATTTAGTAGCAGTTCTAAAAGAAGCCAAACAAGTTGTGAATCCTAAGCTACAGGAATTAGCAGAACGTGGTGGAGGCGGTGGTCGCAGTAAGTTCAATGATGTTTTAGGTTTTTATTTACGTACTATGTAACAAAACACACCATATTACGAACCAAAAATTAAAGGAATGAGTTAATAATACTCACTTTTACACGCTTTTATTAGCTTCACCTGTATGTATGTTTGTTTGTAACAGACTACTTTTAAGCGTGATTTTGACCCACTTTAAACGGCCAGATTTCATTCAAACTTTGTAGATTTATCGAGGATCAGTGATAATATAATAAGCTTGTTCCAATATCCTGATCAGGATAATCAGGATAGCATATGCAAGGAAGGCAAGCAAGGATACTAAATAAATTACAGTTTAAAAAAAACGAAAAACATGCTTTAATAGCATATATACATAATAAGTAATATATATATATATATATATATATATAATTAATCCATTTCCATTTAATTCTTGTATTAAAAATTATTTCCAGATTTTGAGTTCGGTTTGCTACTAAAGCGTGTTTTTTCGTTTTTTTTTATAACTATAAATTATTTAGTATTTATTGCTTGTCTCAATTTTGTTTTAAGAATCAAACATTAGTGTTTTTTTGTAACATATAATTTGTTAACTAAACTATCACAGTTTGATTTATCACAATGCCGCATTATTTTAATGTGTTATTTATTTTAAGTTAAGATCTTTTATGATATATTTTTCGCAGGACACCGAGGCCGAGGAGGAAGATACCGAAGAGGCAGACGCTCACGGTCGCGGTCGCGTTCCCGGGATCGCCGCCGCCGCAGCCGCACGCGCTCCCGCTCCCGCGACCGACGCCGCCGCAGACGCAGCTCGTCTAGATCGTCGCGAAGCAAATCGTCACGATCCTCAAAAAGTCATTCACGATCACGTTCGCGTTCCCGTTCCCGTTCTCGAAGCAAATCACGATCAGGCAAGTGCAGCCCACAGAAGAATGCATCTAACAATGGGCCTCAGGCTGCCCCTCAAGGTCTCTTGCCGACGCCCAAGCCGCTCCTGCCCACACCTATCGGCCCACAGCTACCCCCACCACACTTTAACGGGAAAAGCTCCCCACCCGCCCGAAACGATGATATTCGCCAAGGAAACAATCATGCTAATAATCAGAGCAATATACATCAACAGGTTCAGCAACCCGAAATGATTCCATCTTTGATGGCCATAAATCCTCAAATGAATATGTCCATCCCTCCTCCTATCGGCGGGCAAGGTTATGCCATGCCCCCGTATTTTCCTGCTGAACAATATGGAATGGTGATGCCAAACTATGCACAAAACCCTATGCTCAATCAAATGGGGTGGGGAGCTCCACCACCACCTCCACCTCCCCCTCCTCCTTCAGAAATGGCTGGTGGCATGGGGGCTGTGAATAGTTACGGGCAAAGTGGCTTGAGACAAAGCAGCCTGGAGTCAGATTCCAGAAAAAGAAGTGGCCGTTCTGGCGGCCTTGGCAGTTCGAGCTCATATGGCATGAGTCCCAGCAGCGGCGGTCTTGGTTCTGAAGTTGGTCACGGCTCCGGTGGCGGAGGACTCGGCTCCAGCTCCGGCGGCGGAGGCTACGGCTCCAGCGGGGGCCTCGGCTCCGGAGGAGGCCTGGGCTCCGGCGGAGGTCTAGGCTCCGAGGAGGGCCACTCCGGCTCACGCTCGCGTGGCGGTCGCGATAGACGCCGCCGTGGAAGAGGACGCGACCAAGATGATCATAACTCGGATTATTCGAGTGGTGGTCTCGGGTCTCACGGCTCGGGCGGCCTTGAGGGTGGCCTGGGCCACGGCTCTGGCGGTCTCGGGGTATCCCATGGGAGCCTTGCGCCGCGTATGCTTCCACAAAATATTGGCGAATTTAATGGAAATCAGAGTGCAAACTTCACAGCATTTGGTTCATATGGTTCTAAAGATAGAAATCAGTTAAATAATGATTATGAAAATAACGGAAATAGTAATGATTATTATGGCCACCAAAATATAGGCCCTGGACGGCCTAATGCAGGTGGTTTCGATGGTTCTAATAATGCACTCTTATCTAATGGCTCCATGGGGTATCAAAATGACCGCCAGAGCAATCGCCGACGATGAAGATTTCGAGGTTTGTTATATTCAGACCAATTCAAGCTCACATTTGTAAACATGTACTCTCTATATACATATTACACACATATATAAAATTATAATTGTTTTACCTGTCCTGTTATATTATACACTATAAAAATATTTTTTCTTTATTTAATGGAACTTTTCTTGTTTGCAGAGAATGGTTACAACGGGGATTCGCGTCGACGCAGAAGGCGGTAGATATCGAGAAGAAGTGAAATGAACAATTTTGCTATTAGTTGATTTTAATGTCTACTATTTCATTCCATTAACACATTGAGCTGCATTTGTGAACTCATTCACTAAGTCACTTATATTTGTAAATGGAGTTAATGTATAAATCTAATCATTACTTGTATCATAATCACACAAGTTTCCCTTATATTTTTATCATAAATGCAACAAGTTCGTGATTTTATAGCAGTTGTGTATCTATCTAGACTGTAGACTAATTATTTTTAAAAGTTCCCTTTTCACCAATAATACTGAATTGATCAGTGATAATTGTAACAGTAACTATAAAAAGTCTTATAGTATTTATTTGTCTACAATAGACAAATACCTGTAGGTATGATTTTTTTATGTTTACACAGTTTTGAACTTATGAAACTATTATTCAGTTCGAATAAATAAATAAATGAAAAGTTGACACCCAATTGAATCTGTTTAGAATTTAGAACACATAAAAGCAGTATGTAGTAAGTATCTCTTAAGAAAATAAATTTTTTCACAAATACATCACTTTGTTTTTTTCAAAGAGTTTCTTTGATGTACCACTAATTCACAAATCTCCAAATGAATATAATTATAATATTCAATAAAATTAAACAGAGTTTGATAAACAACTTATTCCTTAGTTTTTAAAATAAAGTATATCTTGACTTGGAGATAAAATCTAAACTTATGTTAATTGAAGTGAATATAATAATAAATCATTTATTTTCAGGCACTATGGCCCATAGATATATACCTTACAGCAGGGGTGGCCAACCTTTTCAGCAGCCGGGCCGAAATTCGGAAATAGAATTTGAAACCGGACCGCACTACCAAATTTTAGGTTTTTTTTGGAAGGGCTAGACATTTCGGCCTGATGGCCTTTAAGCTCAATATCGGTACAGTAACTGATGGCTCAGTTAAGGGGGGGGGGGGGTGGACATGGCGCACGCTGCTCGGGAGAGCAGGATTTGGGCTAGTCCAAATAGGGGTCCGAATATTGATTCGGTAAAAAATAAAAATTATCGGTATCCCCATGGCCCCATGGGGATACCGATAATTTTTATTTTTATTGCGCAAAGTCGTGCGAACGAGAGCGCGACTGTCGAATGAGCGGGGGTGTGATGTCATCGGCTAGTGAGCGCCCGTCCGCGTTTTTAAAAACCTTCGGCTGAAAATACGCACTTTGATCGTAAATATCTTAAAAGCAAAAACACAGTTTTTCTCGTAATTTTTTGTAGATTTATTTGGCATATAAAGTAAAAAACGTTTGTCAGACCCATTAGTGTTTAAAAAAAAAACATTTTTTTTTATAAATTTTATATAATATACAGTCACTTTAGTTAACTTTTTAAAAAATTGACCAGCTCCGCGGGCCACAATTAGACAGTCGGCGGGCCGCATGCGGCCCGCGGGCCGCGGGTTGGCCTACCCTAGCCTTACAGACTAACGTACATATATTACATAGCTGTGCCCGCGACTTCGCGTAGATTACGTAATTTAACAATGAGTTTTTTTAGTGTGAAGAGCTGTATCAATAGAGGGTGTTGAAAACTTACTCTCTAACTTAAAACCCTTATACTTTTAATTAGGGATGTAACGATACATGAATTTGCCGATACGATACCGATACCGATTATCGAGGAAAATTATCGGCGATACCGATACCGATACCGATATCGATGGCTTAGTAGTAAATACACCCAGTAAATAAAGAATGATGTACTTTATATGCATAAAACTTACTTATGTTATATAGAATAAATAGACACTCCATTCTGTAAAGTGTGGCAAAATAAATTAAAAATAATAAAAGAAAGGGAAAATATCATATCAACATTTATTTGGGTAACATTTATCAAGGAATCAAATCAAAAGTAAATCAATATTAATAATAATCAAAGTTCACTTTAGGAAGATTTTTGTTAAGGAAACAAAGTTTATTCAAATTACTAGCAGATAATCTGTTGCGCAAATCATTTTGTATGAGCATCATCATCATCATCGTCAGCCTCTATCCATCCACTGCTGAACATAGGCCTCCCTCAATGAACGTCAAGACGACCGATCCCTTGTCACTCGCATCCAACGCGGACCGGACACTGCACGGCATACCTACAATTATTTATAAAATGTATGAACCGTCCGCAATCCGCATTATCAGTCAATTTTACAAAAATGTATGATCATTGATCACTAATCCACAGAAATAGTAATAAATACCACTCTAATAATAATATAATTATTATAAGAGGGCTATTGTTACTGGGCTTGCATAGTACGTTATCATATTTTTTTGTTTACGAAATTTCCAACTGAGAACATGGCGAGAAGGACAAAATCACTTTATTTTGAGAAAAATTGTTACAAATGATGTTGATTTTTCTTCTCTCCATATAGCAACAATTTTCTATAACTTTCAGAATGTACAGTACGTTCAGACTTCAGTGACGTTATATGAAGCTTACACTGTACGGTCTACTTTTTGGCATTCTTATCTTTATGCAAGTGCTTCTCTGTAAACGATGTTAAATGTGGACCCATCTGGAACGTATACAAAAAGGTTATTGGGGTTATTTACTCGCGAAAGAGCCACATAGAGTTGGCCATGTGAAAAGCAACCAGTACTTAGGTCAACTCCAGCAACGGATAATGTCTGACCCTGAGCTTTATTAATGGTCATGGCATAACAGAGGCTGTCAGGAAATTGCCCTCTTTTGAAGGAGAAAGGAAAATTATTGGGAATGAGGGGAATTCTTGGAATGAAAACAACATCACCAGCTCCGCAACCGGTTAAGATTTCGGCTTCGATGATGATTTGCTGCAAATTAGTGATTTTGAGCCGAGTGCCGTTGCAAAGTTTTGGAGGACATAAATTTCTAAGAAGAATTATCGGTACGCCGTTATTACCTTTAAAACTATTTTATGGGCTGGAAGACTAGGTGTGTTGAGGGAATCTAAAAACTCCACGGGATAGTTCGTGACGTCTTCTTCTTCCATAACTGTATTTATGGATGTATATTCTATACTATTTCCAGAAACATGCGTCAATATTTTTAAATTAATTGATGCCGCTTGGTCGTTACGGGGAGTCAAAATAGCACGTTGGCATAGCCAAGAACCAGTTTGATTACCAATGTCTGTGGAATCCCCGTAAACAGAAGAAATAAGATCCTGTTGTGATGTAACAGAAAAACAAAGATTCTGTACCAAAATAACCACCTATTTTTAAAAGTAAATTAGAGAACTCCAGCGCATTTTCGCAGCCTCCTAACTGTGCACGCATATTTATACTTAGGTGTGTAACTGTTATAGTGCGCCATAAAATAGAGCTTATTATATAAAATAGAAATTTCATCGGCTCTTGTTCCTCGCGGTATGATTGGGAGTGTCTGCCGAAAATCACCACAGAAACGGACTGTAATGCCACCCATCGGTCGATCGTTTTGCCTTATATCCCGCAAAGTTCTATCGACAGCTTCTACAGCTTTCCGATTTGCCATCGTGCATTCGTCCCAAATAATTAAAGCACAATCATTGAACAGTTTTGCTTTATCGCTATTTCATGACACATTGCAAACCGGGCTTTCCGTACTGTCTAAGTCTATGGGGATTTTAAACATGGTGTGTGCTGTTCTTCCTCCTGGCAACAATGTGGCAGCTATCCCCGAGGAGGCGACAGCAAGAGCAATTTTATTTTGGTTCCTTATCCGAGCCAAAATAATTTTGGTAAGAAAAGTTTTACCCGTTCCGCCAGGCGCGTCTAAAAACAGGATTTCACCCGATGCGTTACCTACACTGCAGGATACTCTATCATACGTCTGGCGCTGTTCTTCTGTCAAATTTGCGAAGCCACTTTGTAAAATTTCTGCGAGTTCCACGGGATCGTAACTAATTTCTGAAGCGTACTCCCTGTTTATACGTTCCCCATCGACTGTCGGTGTTGGTAAACCATATTGACTGACCGAGTTTCCTCCTATACTTATAACAATTTCTTGAATAGCTAATAAGGACCTGTTGTGACAAATTTCACGTACCTGATGAGGAATTTCTCCATCAGTACTTAGTTGAACTTGTCTCAAAAAATCCTCAGCAAACTTGTCATGGTATTTTTGCCACAACAGTCTAGCATCTGATAATCCACAAAAGGTCAATAAGATGGCAAACAAATGTCGCAAGCGATGTGGACTGTCACTAATACATGCCTCAGCTAGAGCATCATCCCAATGCTGATCTCCATCTAATAAATGGCGTGCGCGGCAAGCGGCCTTGTAGGTGGGATGTTCAATATCGTCCAATTTACGGAGTTCTGCAAAAGATGTAGGACCTCGTACTATATGAAGAAGAAGGCGTAAATAATAACACTTGGGATTATTCGGGTGTACCGTGTACATCCGTCCAATCACGTGCTCTTTAAAAATACCAGGCTCACCATCTACAGCAGTTCCACGTCTCCTACGAACAAAAATACCTTGCTGCTTGTTGTAAGTATAATAACATGGCACTTCATTATACAAAAGAGACTTCGCGAAATGATCACTTTGGCAAAGACGAAAGAATGCAAGCAAGGTGGTTTGTCTCGGGTTGGCCAACCTTTCTACCACATTTTCAGACTGAAAGTACACTCGCTGCCCGCCTTCAAGGTGCACGTCCAGGTGAATGACCGGCGGATGCCTTTCATGTATCGGGAAACTTAAAATACGCCAAGCTGCCTCAGAGGAGCTTATGTACCGACCAGACTGGTATCTTGTGATTTCGTCATATTCATTATTTCTCAGCGCTATCATTGCTTGATCACACTTACATATATAATATAATATATATTTACATACTTACATATTTTATAGACTTAACGCTATTACATATTTCAACATTAATGTGAGCTTGAAATGATTTAGATAAAACTGGTGAATACGGTACCACCCATCTATTGTCCAATATAATTTCTTGTCCACGGAACCTGATGGAAGCCGTAAAACCACCTTGAGAAGGTGATCGACGCCGGTATAGCGGATACCCATTTTCTCCCGATATAGTTTGTTCTGTACGTGCCCTAGGGTATCTTTTTGAGCACCGACCATCTTGCATGCATCAGGAGGATGTGGGCGTGAGGTAAGCCACGCTTTTGCCACTCAACACTATACATGAAACAAAGAGCTGAGCCGAAAACTTTATCTTTGGTAAGAAGATCAATCATATATTTAAGTTTTAAATGAAATACTCTCGCAATGATGTCATGTCTATCATATGACGCCTGTCCTGGGAGAAGTTCCTGACAAATTTCGGTCCACTTTGGATTTGTTGTGAACGTTATGAATAGGTCCGGCCGGCCATACTTACGGACGTAGCAAAAGGCATCTTGCGTTCTTTCGTGCATATATCGCGGACCGCCTGTAAAACTGGAAGGCAAGATGACTAACCGCCCCAAATTTTCGATATTATTATCTGATTGCATTGCGTCCCGCAAATGCACGTATTCTTCAGCACGTAAACGACGCTGGTTAGTGCGAATGTACACTAAACGTTCAGTTTCTATTTTTGCATACATGTCCACAATAAATTGACTGAAAAAACCACGAAAACGTTGCAAATAAACAAAACAGTTACGCCTTATTTGCAAAAGGTATGAATAATATTGCAGAGCCGATATTTTTTTATTAAAGTTAGTGACCCTCGTAGTAGGGTTCACTTGGTGCAATCCAAAATTGTACCCATCTTCACCATGACAATATATTAATGGATATTGCAAGGCATCGTAAGCTCGGTGAGTTTCAAAAATGCGTTGCAGGCATTCGTCGGATCGTCGGATCGTCGCGAGTGCGTAACACGATGTCACGCCTCTCACATTCCTGATCGACTAAACAACTGCGACTTCATCTGCCATTGGTGCGTTGTGCCTCCCGCGGTGTTCACCAACAGGACGTCTATCTGCGCTGATGATTATTTTGTAATCATTGCTGCCTTGTGGAATGGAATCTAACGCAGCTTTAAAATTCCCCACGTATTGATTTACTTGATGCAGCATGTTTTGTAGTTCTGATATAAGCGCACCATTAAGCTGGGGGAAATGGCGATTCCTAATATTATGCTGTTCAGTGTAATCGGACACAAAATAAATTTGAAGAAATCTAGGCTCATTATCTGGCAATAAAGATCCGATGAGATGGTAAACTTGACCTTGCACTTTGAAGGTTGGCATGAACGGACCCTCCGTTATTTGTTTTGCCCCAAAGGATGTCATTTGGAAAGCGCTGTTATAGGAACGGATATTATCTAAAAAGTGTTTAGACTGGGGGTGATCGCCATTTAAAAGAGTTTTAATAATGTTTGGGGGATCTTGAAAATTTGGAACAACAACTTTTCCATTTGAACAGCACATTCCAGGCGAGATTGTCGCTGTTCTCCTGTTTCTGCTCGTCGCAGATCGTCTATCCTTTCCCTTTCGGATATTAAATAACGTACATCGTTCATCCGGGCGCTTACATAATTATCTCTGGCTGTTGTTAATCGCCGTTCTCTCTCTGAGAGAGATTCGGACTCGCGTGAGAGGGCGTGACGCTCTCGGTCAGCTGACAACCGCGCTTCGCGTTCCTCGATACTCTCTTGGGAGCGCAAAGTTGCGGTCAGGATTCTTTGCGAACTTAAACGCGACTCCCTTTCGGTAAAAGTCTCAGACTCGCGTGAGAGGGCGTGGCACTCTCAGTCAGCTGACAATCGCGCTTCGCGTTCTTCGATACTCTCTTGGGAGCGCAAAGTTGCGGTCAGGATTCTTTGCGAACTTAAACGCGACTCCCTTTCGGTAAAAGTCTCAGACTCGCGTGATAGGGCGTGACGCTCTCGGTCAGCTGACAACCGCGCCTCGCGTTCCTCGATACTCTCTTGGGAGCGCAAAGTTGCGGTCAGGATTCTTTGCGAACTTAAGCGCGACTCCCTTTCGGTAAAAGTCTCAGACTCGCGTGAGAGGACGTGACACTCTTGGTCAGCTGACAACCGCGCTTCGCGTTCCTCAATACTCTCTTGGGAGCGCAAAGTTGCGGTCTGGATTCTTTGCGAACTTAAACGCGACTCCCTTTCGGTAAAAGTCTCAGACTCGCGTGAGAGGGCGTGGCGCTCTCTGTCAGCCGATAACCGCGCTTCACGTTCGTCAATACTCTCTTGGGAGCGAGAAGCTACTGTAAGTGCACGCTGTATGCAAAGCCTAGACGCACGCTGAGTAGGCGTTTCGGATGCAAGAGTTCTGATGTGGTTTGCTCGGATTGCATATAGCCTCACTTCACGATCTTCCTCCGATTCTTGAGACCTACTTAATCTCAACCTTTTAGCATTTCGGCTACTTTGCGATAGGTTTGATTTTTTTCTAGAAGGCATATTCTTATTCTAGAAAATATTGAAAGATTAAAGAACCAATTATCAAACGACAAACAGACTAAAACCAAGAAAGACCTTTTAAACGACACGAACGAACGAATTTTGAAATCTTAAGACACCCAACAACTCAACTGTAATTTCAAATACGGGTTAGGGTGGTTCTTTGGCCGAGAATCTTAATAGCGCGATTCAGGAAATGACGTCATATGCACAACGCCATCTATTGAGAGTTAATCTGTAATCGTTCGGACACAGTTATAAAATATCCTTTTTTTATATTAAGTGACACATTAAACTATATTCATTGAAAACGATGTTTTTCTAAAGTATTAAAGAAAGTAATTACTATTCCTTTCCAACGTATTAAAATTTAAACAAAATATTATAATAACTCAACAAATTCATTAAACTTTACAAATAGGATATACATGTCGGTACTATAAGTTGTCAATAGATGGCGTTGATCTGATCATATTTGTTAAGTATTGTATTGAACTACATTTTTGTCAATAAGTCGGTACTATAAATTGTCAATAGATGGCGTTGATCTGATCCTATTTGTTAAGTATTGTATTGAACTACATTTCAAATACATAATATTATATCTTTTGATAGAGTAAAGCGATTGCGATGAAACAAAAACTAAATGTTACTCTAAGTTACGCACAATTTTTATGTATAAAAGTTATTTACATTGGTTTTGTAGTTTTTACGTGATGCGTGGTTAACTAAACAGACAAACAGGCAAACAGACAAAAATTAAAAAAATGCTGGAAATATATTCTTTTAGTCATCCTTTAACACCCTGGCTAATTTTTTTTTAATATTTTCAATGTACAGAAACGACTCCTCTACAGATTTATTATATGTATAGATAATATTACATAAGTGTTAGTATAAAACCTTAAAATTATGTTAGTAAACTTCCTAGCGCTACGTTTTCGTGCGTTCCGGTGGTACTGTTCCGCGGAAGCGACGGAACACCACATCCTGAGGCCAGAAGTCTTCGCGTAAAACGTCCTGCAGGTAGCAGTTCGGTACTCGCACCACAAACGCCTTGAAGTTGACGTTCCGGCGCGACTCCAGCTCCTGCACCCTCGGACAGTACTTCAACCTCCGGCGCACGTATTCGGCGATGCTCTCCGCCTTTGTGGTGTAATGAAGGCGGGAGATATACACCGGTGTGTTCGGCTTGGCGGCCCGCACGAGCACGTTGGGCTCTAGTGGGGCTTTGCCGCAGCGATTATGGACTGTTCTGGGATGGCGCCTCATCCTCTGCACCACCTCAAAACCATCTTCATCCCGACGTGGCGCCTGCTGCGCAGGCGCTGGCAGCGGGGTGGGGCACGGAGCACGCGCGGTACGTACAGGAGCCGCGCGGGGGGGGGCGCCGAGAAGGGCGCGGGCGGGCGTGCGGTGCAGCTTGATGGACGAGCCGCGGCCCGACTAGTAGCCGCGTCAGTATAAACGCGTCGAGGTGTCGACACGCTTACACTCTCAGCAACCGCCGGGGTATCGCACTCGATGGCATGCGGTGACGCAACGGAGTCCGCCGATGCAAAACTGCAGACGGAGACATTATGCGCCCCGCGACGCGTGTTCACGTTCGAGGTCTCTTCAGGTGACCTACTTACCGACGTAGCATTACGTATATATAATGACACTACCTCGGCACGCAGATCTTGAATGGTCCTGTCTGAGACCTCTAACCTGGACTGGACTTCTGTTAGGCTTGACTTCAGGAAGATGATGTCCTTAAGGAGCCTGGTGACGTCGTCGTGGTCGAACGTGCCGTGGGGCAGCTTGTGCAGCTCCTTCGCCACGAAGCTCGGCACGTCGTCCGGGTCGGTCACCTTTAACGGTGACCGACCCGGACGACGTAACTTTAAAGGTGACGATGTCCTGGATGCTCTTCTCAGTTCCGTCCCTCCGTCTAGACGGCATCTGGTCGAGTTTGCCCAGCACCTCGTACAGTAGTCGCTTGCCGCTGCTTATATCTTCTTCTTTGAAGTTAGTCTTACATATTTGTACGATGCTAACTTCATCGTTTTGCATAAACGCCAGCAGTTCGTTGGCTATGAGTTGCGAACTCATAGCGACGCGAGCGGTCAGCGGCATATAGCCGCGCTAAACATTAATTTAATAACTCTACGGTGCACTTTATAAGGCACGTCCGTATCCGATGCGCGATGCGACCGAATGTGTGACACATAATGTGTTAAACAAAATTTCCAGATTTTGTTTTATTATCATACTATCAGTTGATATATCATACACAGCTAAATACTTCAATTAATGAACTGGAGGCAAGATTAGTAGCGGAAAGTATTTATTAGTTGTAGATTTGTTGCCTTTAAGCTCCCTACTTTTGTTTCTGCTACAATAGCGTTATCAATATATAAATAGCGTTATCAATATTTATATATTGATAACGCTAAAACACTTACATTAACAACGCCGAAAAGACGCATAATAATCGGAGCTGCACTATGTAGTGGTACCATTTTCTTTTTTGTATAGAAGAGGGGGCAAAGTGACTGGTAGTAAGCAAAGACCGACTTCCACAGACACCCTCGTACAACAGATGATTAACAGGTGCATTACCGACCTTTCAAATATGAGTATGCTCTTTTCTTGAAGGTCCTTAAGTCATATCATTTCCATCAATTTTGTAAAATATGCCAGGAAATAACAATAATGGGTATATTATTCTATGTTTACACAATAGCATTAATTCTATTTTACTTGTGTACAATACAATCCAGTAAGAATTAATAATGCACCTATTGTGCATACAGCTTTATATTAACTGGTTACCATGGCAATAACAGGTTCGTCATTAGTAAGATAACTATTTTTGTTACTTTTAAAATTTAATAGTAAGATATGAGTTTTTGTGTAGATCTTGTATCAGAAGATTCTTTCTATGAAAATATAACTTTAGGTGTAACTAAATTATTAGGTAAGCAAATTAATATGTTAACATAGTCAATCATATAGGTATGCTGCTGGTAAATGTATTTTTAATCAGTAATCAAGAAGATATGGTAATTTAGGACTAAAAAACTAATCAATGTCTTATGACTTTATTAATAAGAGTTTGCTTTATGCTTAGGCAGAAATTGGAATCCTACGGGGACTGGCCCTAATAACATTTCACTTATTTTTATCCAATCTTGACAATTTCCAGAAGCCATAAGGGTTTCTAAATCATTTCTACCAAAATATGTTGGTGGTCTTTCATTTATTTTTTGGGGAGGTCTTTCTAACAACCCTACAGGCACATATCTATATAGAAAAGAGAGCCACTCAAGTAGAAACCTGCGAGTATTTTCTACTCCTTGAGTATCAGATCCCCAATGTTCAAGACCATAATTACAAAATTTCTTAATTAAATCAAATCTCTCATTGCTGCTTATATCCCAGAGCTTTTGCTCCTTGATTTCAGTGAATACCCATGGTTTTACCAAGGCTCCTCTACCAATCATGACTCCTTGCACTGATGGAGCTAACTTTCTTTTCTCAATATAGTCTTCATATGTAAGAATATCTCCATTTCCAAAAACAGGACACGGAGCGGCTAGTTGAGCACATTTTTCAATATATTCCCAGTCTGCAAGTTTGGTGTATCTAGCTTCTTTAGATCTACCATGTAAAGTTATTAATTTTGCTCCCCATTCAGCCAATTTAGGTGCTATATTATGGGCAATTTTTTTATCTTGATATACTCCTGTTCTCATTTTTACAGTAAATGGAATAGATAGGAGATTAGATGCACACCTAACTGACGTCTCTAAAGCTGGTAATCTATGCATCATTCCACTGCCACCACCCTTTTTGTAAATTAAATCAATGGGACAGCCTAAGTTGAGATCTATAAAATCTAAATCAGCATTTTCTTGTAGTAATTGAGCTACCTTTGTAATTGCATATGCATTATTTCCACAAATTTGTGCCCCAAACAAGTCTTCTGATTCATGCCTTTTCACTAAAGCCCATTCTTGCTTAAGTCCCTTTAATAAAGACTCACATAAGGCCATTTCTCCACATGTAACATCAGCACCAAATTCTTTACAAATTCTCCTAAATGGTAAATTACCTACAGTAGTAAGAGGGCTAAGATATAATTTGTCTTTCCATGAAATGGTCTTTTTTTCTCTAGGTAATAATTTAATAAGATCCTCATCGGTAATAGCACCGCTATTATTAGCCGAATCTGTACCATTCTCTTCATTTGTGTTTTGGGGTTTTAGAGTTGTATTACTTTTATCGTTTTTATTGTATAATGATTTAACCAAGTTTTCTGCAAGTGAGAAATCATAGTTTTTTTTCTGTAATTTAGTCTGCAAAATAGGTTGAATAGTATTTTTTGTGTCTACACTCCACTGTTTGTGTTTCTCTTGATTAATTAGGTTAAAGCCTTCTGGTGAAATGTGAGCAGATCCATAACGACATGCAATTCCTCTGGCACAAAATCCCCGAAGATTGAACACATGACATTCCTTGCCTATATCTTCCTGTTTGGTTTTGATATATTCTATGGGGTCATGGATATATTTACAATTAGTATATTCACAGGATTTTTTATTATCGTCTGAATTGACATTGATGATACTGGGGCATGGTTTACATTCTTTGTTATCTCGAAACGTTTTTGGCCTTGCTTTGTTTTGGCCTCTTTTCTTATTCTTTTTATTTGAATTTTCATTTTCTTCCTGTTTAGGTTTTTTGGCGTCACTAGCACTAACGTCGTTATCATTTAATTTCCGCTTGGCAAAAAAGTCACTATTCTCATCACCCTCATTGGGTAGTTTCTGTGGTACTGGCCTTTGAAGGATGAAATCGGACTTAATTTGACATATCCCTGCAGTTGTGGACATATTGAGTTACGATCATAACTTATTTTAAATTATTCACCATTAATGTTTATAGGTTATCCGACTCAAATCGTTATCAGTATTGAGGTTATTTCAATAAACTGCTATTATAGATATGTCAAACTGCGACTGCCGACTATAAGAAAATGTCTACGTATTTACGTAATACACTAAGGAATAATAATCAGTATCTGTATTTTAAATGTTTTAGATTGAGGCTTTTAAAAGGCTTCCTTTGTATTTCTTTTATTACATTTATTACATACATACATACATACTTTTATTACATTTTGAAATATTGTTTAGAAATGTTATTGACACTTGACACTTGACAGCCACAGACTCACAGATTAGTAATATCTATTATCTACACCTCGGAACAATAACTAAAGCATGGAAGCCGGGCTAAAATAGCAAATACAGTGCATATATTTATCTCTTTTTCTTACGGTATCGGTAGTGCGCAAGAAAGAGCCATATATAACGTTCTGTTTCGTTATTATGCAGGTTGTCACAAGCTAAGATTTTGCTTTTTTTTTTTTTTTTTTTTTTTTTTTATTAATATTTTATAGCTAAGATTTTGCTAGTGATGAGGTATGATCGATATTATGAACTATATTTTATCGATTAATCAGATAAAGCCTTACGTACTGCTGCTAACGTATAAAACTACATAATTTAGTTAAGATCTACCATAATAAACCATTTTATTAAAAAAAGGCATTTTATCATTCAGGAGTGTCGATGGTGGGCTAATGTGGAAGTAAAACAAACCTGCTAAACTTTAAGAGATATAGAAAAGGCGCCATAAGAAAGAAAAAAAAATCATACCGATAAGCATTTCCTTCTAGCATAATATGAGAACGGATTATTACACGTACCTCTAATGACATACTCTGGGTGTACTTCCAGGCGGTGAAGGCGGAAACAGTTTGGTCAGGAATCAAGATGAATCCCTATTTCCCTTGGTCACGCTATAAATTAAGAACGACTTTACCGATTTCATTCATCTTTTTTCAAAGTTTATAAATTTTAAAAGTTTCTTACGAAAAAAAATTAAGAAAATTGCGCTTGCGAAAAAAATTGAAAAGAAAACTTATAAAAGTAATTTTACTTCAACCACAGGTTGGATCGGAATGAAACTTAGCTCACATGTAGGTTAGGTCCTGGAATAGGACATATAATAGTACCGCAGGAAAATATCTTATCACTATGGTATAGCCACCGCCGGACCACTAGTATTAAATAAAAGACGAACAAAGTGAACAATATTTATTTTAAGACTTAGCGAAACGACCAGGATAGGGCCAGCAGCAGAAAATATGTACTCTTGCGTTAACACTTTTATTGTTAACGGTTACAAACGAAATGAAATTTCCACTTTCATCGTTCCTATCCTATTTATACATTTTATGATGAACTAAATGGATGCCTTTTATACAATTAGTAAACTGTACATATTACACTATGACTTAAAAATATTATTTATATAACAATTTACATTATTGTTGTACCTACTCAATAAACAATTACTTATAACAAAATAGAAAGATATTCATCATAGCAATTATATTATAATGTAAGGGAAACCGTTATTGTTAATTAATCAGGAAATCACATTTAACATTACTTCACCATATAAATTGCATTAAAATTAACATCAAACTTCAATTACAGCTTGGCAAAAAAGAGTATGGAAAAAATTAGGGCGCCACTTTCACTTAGTTCTCATCATAATATGGAAAATCAGTAAGATAATAAAATCAAAGCGTTAAAAATAAATGTGAAACACTAAGCTTTACTCAAAATCTAGTATTTGTCGGCCAAGTATTCTTAACATCATAGGTTTCCATTTAGTAAAATATTTAGTTCCACCTGTCACCACGTCAAACTCTTTTTTGTCAAGCTGTACTTATTTAATTTTATTATCATTATTGACCATTGTGTCGAATTGGGTCTGTTAATGCAGTGACTCCATTTAATCTTCATTGCTTCATCATTAGGAAATCTGTAATAGTATTGATTGGATTACTATTGGAAAATTATCAACAACCATTTTTGCAACACATATAACATATACTTGCAATAATTTTATTTAACAGAAAAAACATATAAAGCAGCAAATACGTGGATTATTTTGAGTATTCAGACATACATTATTGATTTTTCTTACCTATTATCACTTTTATATTTCCATTAAGTTACTAAAATGAAAAATATTTACCAATGAAATGTTAACGATTAGTTTTCATTTTCTTTTCTTGAACTATGGGCTTTACACCCGTCAGCAACACAAGATATTATAACTAGACACTGAGACTGTCTTTTCACCAAACATTTACAGTTCCAGATCACATTTTCAATGTTAAATTAATAATTTTCTCTCTTTTTTATTTGACAATTCACAATTTGTATCAACAAATCATAGAACTACAAAAATACGTTGAGGATACGGCTCATGTATTTTGACGTATAAGACAGTACTTTTAAAATTGTTAGTATTTTATGGTGACCAAAGGTAACCATTTGACGTTTAACGTTATTATCTTAGTGACACGTTCAAAAATAATAAGAACAAACAAACAACGTTGTTTTATTTCATTCACACCTATGACATGCTACTTGACAATAATGAATAAAATATAGGTGGGTCGGGTTTTATTTTAGCCCGGCTTCCATGCTTTAGTTATTGTTCCGAGATCTACACAGACTGTTTGGCATTAGTTTTTTTTAAATATAAGGACTGCACTTACTGTATTGCCAATGACGATCTTATTTCGAAATACAATATTTAGTCTGTAATACGGAGAAACGGCGGGAAACCCACAGACATTTATGAGAAGCAGACCGAACATGACAGCTACAAAAACGTGGCAACTACACCACATAGACAACTTACACACACATAAACAATGGCATGGGCCGTATTCAGTACTTGATAATTATAAAATTACAAGACGGATTATCTTATTTTAAAAAATTGATAGCAATTCCAATATCTGCTAAAACTCGAGAACGGCTGGACGGATTTGGCTAATTTTAGTCTTAAAATAATCGTATCAGTACTAGAAAGTTGATCAGAAATTTCGGAAAATATTAACACTTAAAAGGTGAGAAATATTGGAAAACGTGTATGTAGGTGTAGGTTGTAAGACTTGGTGTAAATTTAGTTGTAGTTATTTATTTATTTCAGGTCATAGTTAGGACAGAACTATATAACTAATACTAATATAAAGCCGAAAATAATATGTAAGTTTGGACATGCCAACCTTGTTGTTATTTTACGGCTGAACTAATTTGCCTGAAAGTTAAAATGCTTATATCTCGAATTAGGACATAGGCTATAAAAAGAATCACAATCATTCTGGATACGGTTGTGAAATTAAGTTAACGCAGAATAAGCTGCGGGCACCAGTTAGTTTATAAATACGGAGATTGGAGTTGGAAATTAAATAAAACCAATAATAATTTACGAATCATTTATTTTTAAAAGATAGGTATATATTTTTTTATAATTTCGTTCACTTAGGTTAGTTTTATGTGCATCGTTTTTACACCTTAAATCTACGTAAAACTTAATAACTAATAAATAAATGCAAGTGATTATAATCATGATCTTTATTTTTCGAATCAAATGTCATAGTAACGTCGACCACTTACCATTAGGTGGCACGTTTGCCAGTTTGCCTATCCAACTAACATAAAAAACATAATTAATTAATTAAGCTTCTGTTTTTTTATATCAAATGCCTTTATTTCCTTAGTTTTAAGCTTAATTATGCTTAGCAGTTGTCGCTAAGGCAGGTTTGCTTTCGTCTATCTGCAAATATGCATGTAGATCACAGACATATAAGAGAAGCAGACCGAACATGACAGCTACAAAAGCGTGGCAATTACACCACATAGACAACTTACACACACATAAACAATGGCATGGGCCGTATTCAGTAGTCAGTACTTAATAATAATTATAAAATTACAAGACGGATTATCTTATTTAAAAAAATGGATTGCAATTCCAATATCTGCTAAAACTCGAGAACGGCTGGACAGATTTGGCTAATTTTGGTCTTAAAATAATCGTATCAGTACTAGAAAGTTATATACGATGAGAAATTTCGGAAAATGTTAACACAAATGTGAGAAATATTGGAAAAGGTGTATGTAGGTGTAGGTTGTAAGACTTGGTATAGATTTCCAGGTCATAGTTAGGACAGAACAACGTATCGGGAGAGCTAGTAATAATACTAATATAAAGGTGAAAATATTATGTAAGGTAGGACATGCCAACCTTGTTCTTGTTCTTTTACGACCAAACGGCTAAACTAATTTGCCTGGAAGTTGAAATGCTTATATCTCGAATTAGGGCATAGGCTATAAAAATAATCATAATCATTCCGGATACGGTTGTGAAATTAAGTTAACGCAAAATAAGCTGCGGGCACCAGTTAGTTTATAAATACGGAGATTGGAGTTGGAAAATAAAACCTTTTTATTTCTGTACTATAATAAAAGAGATTATAGATAATTATTTAAAGCTAAAGTGAGAATATACTAATATAAAGACTTAATAATGTAAAAATAACCTAAAACTAAAAACCTTAAAACTATATATTATTAAAAAGGAGTCCCTTTAGGCGAGGTTCGGAAGATACTGGCAGCGTTCCCCCTTTGAATAGCAAGACTAATTCTTTGTCCGAGGTAGCTGCCAGCTCTTCAGTCTCCTGTGATGTCGACTAACCTTTTTGCTATTTCCCTAAAGAGCCTTATAGCGCTAGGACCCCTCGGACTAAGGGTCTCGACACCGAATGGGACTAAATCATATTCGGAGCCTAGACCCCTGTATGTGCATACTTTGGCTTTTTCAGCCGCTTCACAAGCCGCACCAGCTCTGTTCCATGTGGATGGGAAGGGGCCAGCGTGTCTGAACAGGTTGCATCCCATACCAGCACCCGGCCCATCTTCCATGGAATCAAACTCATACCGTCCGGTCTCTTGCCATCGTCAGACTTGGAATGTTGACGGTGGCAAGGGACCGGCGTATGATATCGTTAAGTGCGGCATGTCTTGAGAAGCGGCCTGCACTTTTTTGGCATGACAGTCCGTGATGTCCTAGCTTTTCGACATCACTGTCAATAAAACCAATAATAATTTACGAATCATTTATTTTAAAAAGATATATATATATATATATATATATATATATATATATATTAATAATTTCGTTCGCTTAGGTTAGTTTTATTTGCATCTTTTTTACACCTGAAATCTACGTAAAACTTAATGACTAATTAATAAATGCAAGTGATTATAATCATGATCTTTATTTTGCGAATCAAATGTCATAATAACGTCGACCACTTACCATCAGGTGGTACGTTTGCCAGTTTGCCTATCCAACTAACATAAAAAAAACATAATTAATTAATTAAGCTTCTATTTTAGTTTTATGCTTAATAATTATGCTTAGCAGTTGTCGCTAAGGCAGGTTTGCTTTCGTCTATCTGTAAATATACATGTAAATAAATAGTAAGACCAGTAAAAAAATAATAACCACATATTATGTAACCTTCAATTGCCATTCTTAAATCATCAATATGATGTAAAATTTTGACATAAGTATGACATAGCCATCACATTCGAATAAAGTGAAGAACATATTGTTACAAAACATAAACAAAATACCAAATTGTAAATTCTTGCAACGTTTCAATCTTATATTAGATCTTGATCAGGCAATCTTTACATGTAGTATACTTGACAATTTTCTAATTACATTGTGGATATATATCGTCATAACATGTTAAATGAATTTCACAATATTACTTAAATTTATTGGAGTAACAATATGCATATTTTAATGTAGATCTCCAAGACATTTTATATTTGAATATATATTTTACATATATGATATATTGATAAGAACTTTTCAAATTCTATACAATTTTATGATACCATAATGGTTTGGAGAATGGCAATTGCATCTCTGATTCATCCTATTCTGCTTAGCAAAGACCTCCCTTGGTTCTTCTTCTCTTCTCAACTCAGTGCAATTTCCACATGTCAATACAAATAGGTACATAATATTGATAAATACCAACTTCCATAATAACTAAAAAAATGTAATAAACAATACCTACAGATAGGTGACGGTAATAATAAAGACTTTATTGATGTAAATTTTTCTATCAATATCTCTTTCAATGACATTAATTTTTACTTACATCCTGTATTGTCAGTGAAATGTTTTCACTCTGCTTTGAAGTAGATGGCTGTGGTTCTATTTTATTTTGTACAGTGCTATGTTTTGTCAGGACACATAAATTATCTCTAGTAGCACTCTTTTTTCTTGCTGGTTCAGATTTTGGTAAATTTTCTTTATTCTATAATATAAAGAATAAAATAAGTGATAAATTCATCAACAAGAAGATAGACTACCGTTTACCATCTACTATACTTAACATATTAACTGCCGAAGCCATATAGTAAGTTCACCCACCCCACGACCAATGAAGTTTTTCAATTAATATCTTTAGAACAGTATATTTTTCGACAAATAGAAAAATAAAAGCATGTAGGTAGAAGATTCTGCAATATCTTACTCATTAGATTATTACTCAATACTCTTGACCACTTTATACTTTTTATAAAATTTTACTACCACATCACACATGGCAAGCATATGAAATTAAAAACCTACCTCTTGAAATGGTGAATCAAATATTGTTGGAATTGCTCCATGAAATAGCCTAGCACGAAAGCTACTTTTATCAATATTATGACAGTCAAAATGTTTTGAACATAACACACAAGATTTTGTGGGCTGTCAATTTTTCACCTTCATATTTGACAACCAGGCATTTCTCAAATGCACATCATTTGGAAACCTGAAAAGAAGTAAGTAAATGTATCAAGCAAGAATGTTTGTGTACCTCTAAAGAGTTTATCCAAGTATCTATAATAAAACCAAACTAGGCACTCTTAATACGTCGAAAGTTACCAACTCTCGCTTAACCTAAACCATTAAAATAAATTATAAATCTAATAAATTAAATAAAGTAGATCTAAATTCGGCCCCTTCAAATAACTAAAGTACCAAAATTGTCAAACAGGATTTCAGGGAAGTAAAATGTTGTAATAATTAACTGAACTTAGATGTATTTGCTAGGTATCATACATATTTCTAAAGTATACACGTAAAACAAACGCTTAATGTTTATAATTAGCTGAATTAAGTATAAATTGTAGCAAAATAAACAAAACAACTTTCACGATGTTATTTTGCTTAACAATACTTACTTATGAAATGTTATGTCAGGTGTTTTATTATATGTAGCACTACTACACCGTGGGGCACTTTACTTTACCATATTTAGTCCGTCTTATTTTCACAATTTACACAATAATATTTAATATTTTTAGTAAACAATAACACTTTAGCAATTTTACTAAGACGCCATGTGTCATTTATCGTCATCTATCAACATGGCGGAATGCTTCAATTGCTATTTTGTCAATGTATGAGTCTGTGTTACTACATTCAAAGACAAAGAAAGATGTATTTGAGTTCAAACTAGTTAGAAAGAGATGGAAATATTGCTTATTACTGTCTATGTGTTTGTGTAATTTGTGTTCGGTCTGCTTCTCATATATGTCTGTGATGTAGATAAGTAGTAAGGCCAGTAAAAAAATAATAACCACCTATTATGTAACCTTCAATTGCCATTCTCAAAATCATTAATATGATGTAAAATTTTGACATACAGAGTACATAGCCATCATGTCGAATCAAAGTAAGAACTTTCCAAATAAAATTTCATGATACCATAATGATTTTATGATACCATAATGAGAACGGCAATTGCATCTCTGATTCATCCTATTCTGCTGAGCCTGGACCTCCTCTTGGTTCTTCCCCTCTTCTCAACTCAGTGCAATTTCCACACACAAATAAAAATAGGAGCACAATAATTATAAATACCAACTTCCAGAGTAACTAAAAATGTTATGAACATTATACTACAGATAGGTGAAGGTAATAATAAGACTTTATTAATGTACATTTTTATATCAATATCTCTTTCATTGATCTTTTACTTAAATCCTATATTGTAATTGAAATGTTGTCACTTTGCTTTTGAAGTAGATGGTGGTGGTTCTATTTTGTACACTCCTTTTTCTTGCTGATACAGGGTTTTGGTAAATTTTCTTTATTCAATCACAGATGTCTACTACCATTTACCAACTATTATACTTAACATATTAACTGCCCAAGCCATATAATACACCTACCCTAAGACGTCCAATGAAGTTTTTCAATTCATATCTTTGGAATAGTACATTTTTCGACAAATACAAAATTAAATGCCTGTAGGTAGAATATTATGCGATATTCAGTACCCTACTTGTGACCACTTTATACTTGCAACCCGACGCCAGGACAACGTGCGGTTGCAGACCACACGGTTGGCGGGGGGAAACCCCCCACTTTTACAAACCAAATGGGAGCCAATTGGGCTCACACTAATCCGATGTAGCATTAGGGCCTTCGGGCCGTTAGCATAGATCCATCCGGAAAAAAAAACTTCATACTTTTTATAAAGTTTTTAATATGGTAAATACACATGGCAACCATATAAAATTAAAATCTTACCTCTTGCAACAGTAAATCAAATATTGTCGCAATCGCTCCATTAAAGCCACTTTTATCTATATTACGACTGTCAAAATGTTTTGAACATAAGACAAGATTTGTGGGCTGCCAATTTGTCACATTCATTTTTGCCAACCAGGAATATCTCAAGTGCACATCATTTGGAAACCTGAAAAGAAGTAAATGTATCATTCAAGAATGTTTGTGTACCTATTATGAGTTTATACAAGTATCTATATTAAAAATAAATTAGGCAACCTTAATACATTGAAAGTTACCTTTTCTCGAATAACCTAGTCTAAACTATTAAAATAAAATAAATCTAATAAAATATATAAAGTAAATCTAAATTCGGCCCCTGCAAATAACTAAAGTACCAAAACTGTCAAACAGGATTTCAGGGAAGTAAAATGTTGTATTATTTAATTAAACTTAGTCAAATTTGCTGGGTATCATGCGTATTCCTAAAATATACACGTAAAACCAACGCTTAATGTTTATATTTAGCTAAATTAAGTATAAATAGTAACATAATAAAGAAAACAATTTCACGATGTTATTTTGCTTCACAATACTTACTTAGGAAATATTATGTCAGGTGTTTTATTATATATAGCACTACTACACCGAGGGGCACTGCACATTACCATATTTATCCCGTCCTATTTTTACAATTCACATATTAATATTTAATATTTTTAAGAAACAAAAACATTTGAGCGAATTTGTTATGACGCCATTTGTCATCTATCGTCATCTATCAATATGGCGGATGGCTTCACTTTCTGTTTTGTCTATGTATGTGTCTGTGTTACTACATTGAAAGACAAAGAAAGGTATTTGGAGTTCAGACAAATGAGAACGAGATGGAGATATTGCTTATTACTGTCTATGTGTTTGTGTTAAAAGTGTTCGGTCTGCTTCTATTATATGTCTGCGGGGAAACCCCAAGGAGCGCAGCTTCGCTCCTCCAGTCCCTATCAATTTACTGTCATATCCCACTCCACCCATCCAGAACAGTCCACCACAATATTCGTTGACTAATCACATTATAAACAGGTTTAAGTTTTTAAAACAAACACTAGAAAACCGCCCCGAATGAACAAAATAACAATTAATTAACGGGGGAAAAAAAAACGCACGTTTCGATAATTCCCGCCATTTCTTTGTCATTTATTGCAAAGGGCTAAAGTCCATGAAGCTTGCAGTTGTTTATTTTGGTAGTTTTGTTCCTGTTGGAACCGGCTAAGACCTGAGGCCATGCGGCCATGTCTGTCGTGTTAGGTAACAATATTTTATCTGTGCTTTGGAGAAACTGCGGGAAATGCCAAGGAGCATGGCTCTACCCCTCTATCCCCCATCAATCAACTGTCACTTCCCATTCTATCCACCCTGAACAGTCCACCACGATATTCGCCAACGAATCACATTGGAATATAATATTATCTTTATGATGACTATTTTTTAAGTACGTAAAACAATATTTACCTTTCTGAAAGAAGGCAATACTTAGGATCGGGTTTAGAATTCGGGTACAAGAATTAAATAACAATTTTGGTTTATTTGGTAAGGGGATGAAGCCATAAATCAAAACCCTAGCGGATTTTTATGCGGAAATGTATAGTTTTCGAGAAATTAATTTTAAAGTTGTAGGTTAGTTTGATTTTTCGAACTTTGCCTCTAGAAATGAATAAAATTGAAATGGAATTAAATGACGAAACACTTTACCAGTCACAACTCACAAGCACTACAATACGATAGTACATCCCAGTTTGTACTTTGTAATATTATAATTTTGGTATTTGATAAAAAATAATTTAACTTCATTTATGTACTTCTTTTCAAATAGCATTTGGCACAAAGTTGAGAGTAGAGACAATTTAGCAAAATTACCAAAGAAACTCTTTGGTCATTTTGGTAAATTGATGACATGTATTATTAATGACATGACATGTCATTAATAATACATATTAATGAGAAAGGCAAAGGAATGTAGTCCATGCAGCCAGGCTCCGCTGCGCTCAGCAAAACAAGATTACAAGTTACAACTTGGTTAGGTTATGTTAGAACATCCCCACCATGGTTCAGGCCTTGATGTGGCGGTGGGGCTCTTTGTACCCCTCTTATAAGAATAGTGGACGAAAGAGCAAGGGGCAAAGGGGTGAGGACGGGAACCTCACCCCATTGTACTGTCCCGACGTTGGGAGGGGTTGCTCTGTGGTGCGGGACAACCTCTCTGTGAAGGTGGTGTCAGTCCCTTAGGGGACTGACTAGCCGTCGAGGTGCCCTGTTTGCTCATTAGATCCGGGGCACCTCACCAAAGGCGGCATTGACGGCACTCGCCGGGTTTTAGTGGGTAGAGCTGCATTCACTTACCAATTTCGGGCGCAGCGAGTCCCAAATACCCGCGTGGGGAGACCCACTCCCCGCGGTATGCCTCTGAGTATTTCTCGGCGTTAAGGAAAAAAAAAGGTTATGTTAGAACATGATTAAAGCGCGTGAGCCGAGCGAAAGAAGCGAGCGTGACGCGACAGTGGCCGGCTAAGCGTCAGATCCGACTACACATACCTGCCAATTATGTTGTCGAAGAAAAAAGAAAAACAGAAATATCTCGTAAACTAAGCATCTCCGCGGGGGGGGGGGAAGCCTACCCCTCCTCCTCGCCCCCTCCCCCATAATTTGATGGCACTTCCCTAACCACCTTGGCCAGTACTGGAATAGTTATGGCGTTGACATACCGAGCAATGTGCGATTTCGTGGTCATTTGGAAGGAAAGGCAAAACTAGTGTCTACTCAAAGAAACTCGGTGTGCTCAGTAAGGCGAAGCAGTATTTCATGCCTTCCCGCTGCCTACAATTATACAAAGCGCAGGTCCAACCCCATTTGAATTTTGACGCGATGTCCGGTGGTGGAATTCTGCAGCAATTTAGTCCGAACTATAACTCAAAACACTGGGACGTGATAGATGCGGTAGAAGATGCAGAGCGATCCATCCATGCGAGCAGACATCTCTACGCAGAGATAGCGATACGATATCTTACGAACTTATCCTGAGGCTAGGTTAACGTAATGTGATGCTTAGATTTTTTTTATTTATTGTTAGAGAATTTTTATTTATTTTTCAAGGACCTAATATCCAATCTTTATTTGTTTTATCAGGCTTAATCCTTATTGATCCACTTGGTTTGTTGTATGTAATTTATATTTTATACATATTATTTTAGAATCTGATCCTCGTATAGTCGATGTCACCGTGGTTCGCCGACCACCATGCGACAGGGTAGCTTTATCCAATTGGGAGCAAAAGCATTCAGCCTCGCTGCCAGAAGATCTGCGTAACTTTTATGCTTCTACTGATGGCTTTCAGTTAACATGGCAGTATAAATATTCAGGTTATTAAGCAGATTTTATCTATCGTGAATATAATTAGTGATTAATATGATCCGATAATTAATTAAATTATAACTTTAAAACAGCTGAAGAGATACTTCCTGTTGGATCAATACAAGTTAACTCTTTAAGCGAGCTTTGTATGTCTACTGGCCTTAAAGACCTTGTAGATTTTGCTCTTACACGACAGAATTCTAGTTCGCGACCTGTTTTAAATACTAAAAGTAAGATATTTGAATTGGATAACTGCAGGAATATTGGTAAGGTAAGTAGAGTTACTTACTTTATAATATTATTACATACTTTATAAGTAGAGATACATACTTATGGTTTGTTAACCGTACAAGGCTCTAAGTACCATATTATGTGGTACCTACAATAACTTTTATCGTACCTATAGCTATTAAATATTAGTAGTGACTTCTATGACATCCATAAATCCACATTTGAAATTACTGTTTTAACTTTTCTTATGACTTTAATTTTGTCAATGAAATATGCAGAATAAAATAGATTAGATTCGATTTTTTTATTAGTATCGATTTCTATTGACGAGGCTACATAATATAAGTATTATAATATTCCATTTCAGGTATGTTTGATATACTCTAACGGGTCCTGGTCTATTTGGCTGGTGACACGAGACGGCGCGTGGGGTTGGCTCGCAGATTCATTTACACATTACTTTAGGATGGCACTTGTTCATCTTGGTCTACCGGGGTGGCAAGCTGCGTTTACCAACCTACCGCTTATTCCCTGGGCAGAGGTAAGTTTACTTCGATTAAAAATTATATAAAGAAGATAAAGAGGTTTAGAGGTTTTTTCACATTTTTTACCGACTTCAACAAAAAGGAGGAGGGTCTCAATTCGATCGGTACCTTTTTATATATCAATATTCAATGTGCAGCCCACAGTTGATGTAGGTTTTTAGGTAGGTATGTTCCACGTAACCAAACCACCATAAATTATTATATTAGATAGTCCATAGACTTCGGGTATAAGATAAGCCTTGTAATTAAACAAATACCGCTTTGAATATGTACAATGTTTAACAAAACAAAATTTTACAGCAATTATTTCTTCTGCTTGCACCACATCTTCTGGAAAAAGCCGAACCAGATAGCAACGTTACTAGTATTGCAAGTGAAACGGGATTTAATCATATAGATCCTAATATATTCAAAACTTCGTCTCGTCAACACAAGAACACGACAAAAACAGCCAATCATAAGGCTACAAATATTTTCGAGTAGAATGAAATTAAACAAAAAATATGTTTTATTAATATTTATTGTTGCTTTATTTATATCAAATACTGATCATACAACTAAATGTACAGCTAATTAACAAATAAAAAAAATGGACGGAATGTAAATTCTTATTTAAAATACAAGCTATGTGACATATATAACGTAATTATTGTTTATACATTTCAAATGAAGCATTCTAGACTTAGGAAGCTTATTAAGATGTCTCGTGTTGTTTATTGAATTTGATTGGGAAAATTACAATAAAATGTGATCATGTGTAATGTGATGTTTTATTTATTAAAATATATTTCCGTTGTCTGGTACCCGTAACACAAGTTCTTCGAGAACTTACCACGGGACCAGATTGACGTGGTGTGAAAGCGTCTATAGATAGATAGATTTATATTTTACCTGATATTGGTATTATTATGTATAAACATAATTTAGCAAAAGCTAAGTTATTTATGAAACCAGTCATCGTAAAAGAATATTTTGGTGGGATATCGTTTAACACTCACGTCTAAAGCAAATATAAGCAAACTATAGACAATTATTACAATGCAGTAAAATTAAAAAGGTTTGACTATCGTTATCGACTCCATTTATTTGGGTAGGCACTATTTTGAATAGCAGGTTATAAGGACTTATAAATATCCCTCAGCTCTCGATAGAGACGCGTGAAAAAGAGAGAGGGAGGCCTTGGTCTAGCAGTGGGACAGTATAGGCTAGGAAAAAGAATCTGATAATTTTTTTCAATGTTCCAATCTCAACATAGCTGTAGACAACCTATTTGTTAATCATTATGCAGCTGCATTGTACACAACCCACAAAACGACCAGCGCTTGTCGTATGTTCTTTTATACATAATTATTAAAATTTAAGAAATAAGAAAAAAAAATGTACATAGTCCATTCTGGAATCTTCAACTATGTGTGATGTACGACTTATATGTAAGAATATAGAATATTTCATTTCAGAAGGCAGTAAACGTATAAAAATTAAAATTACCATATAAACTTGATAGGTAGGATAACTACATTTTGTGGGACATATACTATTCCCGTTTAATTTCTTTAATAATATTCTAGACAACTTGATAAACAAAATATACATTATCCTTTAATATTTATATGCGGTAACGGATCTCCTTATGTTTTTATCAATATTCATTGGAATGATATAGTTTGTGTATATTCCATTTCATCGAAGACAACATAGTTCTTACTCTAATTAAATATGAGGCTACTCGGAGTCATTTACATACAAAAATATATAAAATCTGTGTGATGATACATTTGAGCGATAAAAAAGATTTAACTTTGGATTCTTGCATGCTTGTTTCACACTGCAGGAAGATATAAATATAGTTTTGAATACTCTTATTCCTAAAAATCAAGCGTGCACCAGTATGTCATACTAGAGGTCTTTCTGAAGCAGTACAAAACGTTTCCTCTCTAAATACATGCACAGTACGCGCAATTTAATTAACCGGAGTTAAGTGTGTTTGATAGCGCGTGCATCGCGCGTTTTACATAGAAAATTTACATTGCGACGTCACTCGCAGATAACTTCCGACCGGCCAGGTTAAATCACGGATACTGTGTCTAGTCTTTTTACATTTTTTTATTCATATTAGCTATTCAATTGTATCAAGCTTATAAAATTATGGCGAAGTAAAAGCTACGACTAATACAATCTCATTAAACTTTAGTATTCCAATTTCATCTGTAAGAAGAATAAAAATACACAGTGATGCATGTGCGCTAAAAGGTGATAGTTTTAAATAGTCTAAATAAATTCGTAATTATAGTCTGTATTACATAAAATAATAATAAAAAACAAACAAATATAAGTATGCATGTGATGCGATATATAAATAATTTAATATACACAATTGTAAATAATATAAAGTAAATTAAAACTTTCTGTTTATGTAAGTAATGTGATAAGTATGTTGTAGTTTATTAAGCCTATATTCAAGTGAGATTCAAAGTTGCACATAGACTACTTAAATGCCTTTTTATGTTTCACCTAAGGTTCCTTTTTACGACAACTCATCAGATAGATTTATCGCTAAACACATTCAAATCATCAGAACTTCCAAAGGATCAGAATAACTATTCAATTGATTTAGATGGCGGACGTTTGCAAATTTACGTACATTTAAAAAAGAGTGCTTTACTGTAAATATATGGACATTTTATGTTTTGAGGTAGCTAGCCGTATCTGGTTTGCGCGTGTAAAACAGCAAGCCTATCTAGTTTTAAACATGTTTAACTCTAAATCTATGCGAGCCTTGTCAGTTATTCGTTGTGTAATTGCTAATAAATCCAACTGACAGGCACCCACTGGTGGTCTGTGGAGAGGGAATGTAGCGCGTCCATTATCTTGGAGTAGGTCGTGTCGGCGTTGTTGTTCGTGATCACGAGGTCTATGTACTTCTCGTATTGACGCTGGATACGAGAACTTTCCTCCAATGACTGTTTTATATCTTCCTCCTATAAAATATACACTATTTAGGAATACGATAACAAGTATACCTACCCGCTAATATTTATAGTGTTTGATTATAATCTGATATTATAAAAATATATTGTATCGAAGTTCTTTTAAAATATTTGTATACTATAGAAAGTGTTTAAAATCTGTAGTAGATGACATAGACAAAGATAATGTTTATAGATTTTCATTCGCCTTGTTACTAACATAAACTTTAGCTTCTCTATAGAATGATAAATGGTAAACAATATATTTATTTCCTCAAATTTATCTAAAGACATTTTTAAACGTACCATACCATGCTATTAAAATAAAACATTTTAAAAAATTTCGTCACTAAACGAATATTACTAAAAATAACACAAATGAACGCTTACCTCGTACAGCGATGCCAGCGATTCTAGCGTGCGCGCGCGCCGCGAGCTGTAGCGTATCGAGCTCTGGCGGTCGAACTACGCATGCGTACACGTCAGCGTCAACACGCACTCATCTCAACATCGCGCTACATTGAGGATCCCATAACCATAAACAACTTCACCCGGGATAGCCCCCGGCAACTCATTTATGTAAAAACATAGGTGATATATAAATAAATAGAAGTTAAATCACATATTTTTATCGAATAGGTCCTCAATTTAGCATGAATAAAGATCAGTGATAAAGAGTATACATATGTACCAAGACATATTAAATTGCAAATAATTTATTAATAAATTTATATTCTGATAATTTCAATAAATTGGTTTAGTGGCAGTTACTGATAGTTTTGTTTTTAATGTTAGTCCATTTTGTTATTATTCATTTCAAACCCAGCTCTAATATATTATAATACAAGAAACTTGGTACATACATATAAACTAGGGTAAGTTTATTAAAATACACTATAAAATGCAACAACATCAAACCTAAAGAGATAATCATTAAAATGGAATGATGATGTCTTTATTAAATTTAAAAATACCCTACTCAAATAAGGAAACTATTGTCTAACAATTGTATGTAATATATAAAAACAATAAGAGATGCAAAAATTCATTACTAAAATAAAATCGATAGGTCATCTTATGCCATCGAGCATTTAACCGAAATAGAGCAGTAATATTGTATGAAAACAAATTCCGCCAAATTTGTGCTGCGACGCTGCGCCGGTTCTGTGCTCTGATTGGCCGATGGGACGTACACACAGATAACTGGTTGGTTGAATTACTATTACGCTAGTGACAAATCACTGACCAGTTTCGGAATTTTATCACTCACATTACTACTCCATCCGGTCATATGCTCGATGTCTTATGCATTCCTAAACACAAAAAAGGCAAATAAGATATATTTTGATCTACAGCATCTATGAAAATAGAACGTATGTAA
This sequence comes from Helleia helle, assembly GCA_963853865.1. Taxonomy (NCBI): domain Eukaryota; kingdom Metazoa; phylum Arthropoda; class Insecta; order Lepidoptera; family Lycaenidae; genus Helleia; species Helleia helle. The sequence goes on from OY971414.1 coordinate 27,731,189, forward strand.
ATATATTATACGAAATAGTAATAATATACGAAAACCTAATATACGGAATACTGAACTCTAACTTAATACATTTCAAGCATGATAATAATTTATTATTTAAAAACAGCCTACTAAACTTTATCTAATAATATTCAGTCTATGTCAATTCATTATTTTTATAAATGAAAAATATCTATAACATTAATATAACATGCTCGCAAAATTATTAAAGAATAACAATATTTTGTTTTCTAATGTTTGCGCAAATTTCACTCATTATAATGAAACAATTTTTACGGATTTTATCTATTAAAACTCGCGTCAAAGAACATATAGCTGATTTAAAACACCGTCGCTACACTAAGTCTGCCATCTGTGAACATAGTCTTGACAAAGCTCGCTATTACATAAGATTTGTTAAACCACACGTCCTCGCAAAAGAACACTGATTCCAACCAAGGATGATCCGTGAGGCTATTGAAATTAAAAAACATCCTAATTTCAATAGAGAAGATGGCTGGCTCTTACCACCTGCTTGGGATCCCATTATTAATATTATCAAATCAAAATCCATGCATAATATGTCACAGATTAAAGATACAGTTAGCACTTTCTGCGTAGATAGGACTAACCAAAATATTGATGTATTATAGGGTAGTTTCGAATAACTTTGTAACATTAGGACGTATGACACCTCAGTACTCCCGTGACCATGGTTGCTGTAAAGTATCCGAAACGTCGGGCTTGTAAAAATCTTAATAAACCGCGATAAAATCCGTAAAAATTATTTCATTATAATAACAATATTTATATAAAGTTTTGTAAACCTACCGTCAGATTCCTATTAGAAGCGTAGGTGAGGTTCCTAAGTTGTTCAATCCCCGGTGCAGCAACCATCACGACATATGGCAGAAATTCACTGCTATTATGCAGCAACTTCAAAGACTGCGGCGCACAGTCCAGAACACACATTTTACCTGCAAAAATAATTGGAAACATGAACACTATGCAATACACACAACTATAGCCGTATACCTGTCGCAGGGAAATGAGGATATCAGTGATTTCACGAAATCTCTAAGGATACCACGAAATCCCGGTAGATGTTGAATATTCTTATTTCCGACGTCTTCTTACTAAACATATCTAGTGATATGACAAAAAACTAATATAAAATCAGTGATATGTCGTTTCACTAAACTCAGTCTAGTGAAATGTCAATAAAGTGGATAATGAATAAAAATCGAGCTATGCATCTCTCTCATTTCATATAAATTTTGTTTTGTTGATTATTTTGTGTTTATTGTTATATCTAATAGCTGACCTTACAATGGGGCATGCCCATAAAGATCTGATGTTAGATCTTCGTCCTATAAACAAACAAGCTAATCCTTTTCCTACTCTGAACGTGATTCTCTACAAGTGCTAGGTACAACTTCTGCGCTCATTGTAAGGTCACTTAGTAGGTATATTATTTACTGGTATTATTATTATTTACTGATTTTATATTAGTATTTTGTCATATCACTAGATTTGTTTACTAAGAAAACGTCGGAAATAAGAATATTTCCCTAGGGTTTTCGTGAAATCTCTGACTTCTTCATTTCCCTGCGGCATACCCACTTGTATTACAGTCACTATTTGAAATTTACTCGAAATAAATCTCTCATATGAACCTACTCATATAAAAATATGAGTAGGTACATATTGAAACAAAATATATCGGATGGTTTCGATTTGAAGTAACTGATTATATGGATGCCTTGACTTGCTCATGCTCAGAGTATATTTGAAATATTATATAACAAAGGCCTCCAATACTTAGCCTACCTTCCTTGATGACGGCGCGTATGGAGTCAAGATGCGTGCCGTACAAGTGTCCGTTATGTTCACCGTACTCCAGGAAGCGGCCCGCGTGAGCGTCTCTTTCCATTTCCTCCCGGGAAACGAACCAATAAGACAGTCCGTTTTCCTCCAGCGGCCGTGGTGGTCGGGATGTATCTGATTACAGGATTAATGAAGGTTATAGTCGTTACAGTATACTGTATTCAGGAATATAAGGTCATAAGCTATAAGGAATATAATGTCAGTTCAATTTTCCATATAAAAACTGGAGTGCACTCATATATAAATTTAACTAGAAACATAAAGTGTGACTAAAATAATTTGTAGATACACGTAATATTTATGTCAGGGAATCGAATATCAGCATAATATGTGAGGCCTTTAAATAGTGATTTTTTACATTTTTAAACAATAACAATAATAATATCTATGGACGCTTCACGACACCATCAAATCCATAATAATATTATAAATGCGAAAGTAACTCTATCTGTGTGTTTGGGCGCGAATAGGTTCACGCCCAAACCACGGATTAAAATAAAATTTGTTATGAATATAGCTTGAAAATAGACAACGAACATGGTTTTTTTTTAATTTAACTCCATCGGTTATATTTAAATATAAATATAAAATATAATAATAAAAAATATATAATTAGTTAAATATAAAAAAAACCATGTCCGTTGGGATATCCTATTTCGCAAACTTCTAATTGTAGCGTTGAACAAAAATAATGTGACACGGCTGCCGTGCCAGGCGCCATGACACGTCTCGTGTCTTCAGCCATGCGGAAAAGAAGTATTTTGACCATTTTTTACATGTTATAAGCTTGAATACTTTTAGTTTACATTCGAAAACTAAGGTGAACGGCCAGGAACATGTCAAGTGATTTCAAGTGGTAAAATAAGTGTATTTTTGGATATAGAGGATAATGTCTTTTTTTAATCTGTATTAAAAAAAATACTTCCAAACGCGCAACGGATTCATGATGAGAATGTTGATCAATAGGCGCCAATTAGCAAACATCTTTCGCTGCGTATCGTCTGTTTCATTCAATCATTGAAATGGATTGTACTCATACCTACAAAAATATACTTAAAATATCCTAGTACCCACTTCACGTAATACTAACGTTCCTTACTTTTGTAAAATAATGATTCCAAAATATTATATGAATGTAGCCAATATTAGATTCAAGAAATATTACTACCTTTGTAATATTTCTTGAATCTAATCATCTATTGAATAGAAATACCAATCTCAGAAAAGTATCATAATAATTATTATAATAATTTACTATTTGGTGGTTTAAATATTAACGCAACTATCAAAAAGGGTGGGTACCCCAATTTTTTAAATCATACAATATCCAGAAACGATAGATACAAGCTTGATTTACGTCAAAAATGAAGGTAGTTTTGTTCTGGGTAGATCTCCCTAAAACCTAATTTGAAGGAATCAGTCAAATTAATCGATTTCAAAGTGATACGGCTCCCGTGTCTAACGCCACACGCAACGAATCAGTTAAATAATCGGGTATTCGTAGTAACCGTCGTCACCCTCGAAATATCCGGATCTGCAAACAGGCATTGCACACCACCAACTACCCTGGGATCCGGGTAGCTAAACGAAATGACGCTATCTCGCCAGTGCACTCCAACACGGCGGCAGAATCCCTATACCCACTTCCTTCAGATCCCTCACCCATCCTTTCCTCTCCCCCAATCCAAGGTGTAAGACGGACCGTGCCGAGGGATGCGTGGCCAAGGGGATGCTTGGTCTCAAACGGTGTCTCTCCAATGAGATGGCAATCTTGGAGTAGTAAGCGGCCTTACCCGAGCAAGCGGGGCTCTGCTCGGGCTGACCTTTTAGTTCCCCTGCTGCTCGTGGGAAAAGATGGAGAAAAAGTCAAAAACCAACAAAAACCCAACCCCAGAAATGGAAGGCGACGGACTTCAAAGTTCGCGCAGACGCGTTGAAAGCGAGTCGCTTGCGAACGCTTTCAGCGCGTCACTTAAGTTTTCGAAGGAGGCACTGCTGGAGTCGCCTACCCCGTCCCCTAAAAAGGATGAGGCCCAAGGTTCCGGTAGTGCAGGTAGTGATAAAGACCCTAACACTTGGCAGATGAGCCGTAGTAATTGGAAGCGGGAGAAGCGTAAGCTGAAAAGGAAGATTCAGGAGGCCAGTTCGGCTCTCGCGTCGCAGGGCTCTCTGGCGAAAGCCTCGACGAGCGCTGGGGCGGGGGAGTCGAGAAGGCCTCCGAAAGTCAAAAGACAGGGGACGGACCCTGAAGAGGGCCCGTCGCAGCAGCGCCCGGCCAAGCGACAAAACCGAGGTGAGGCTCTGGCTAAGGGGACCGCGCTGCTCTGTAAAGGAGCAGAGCGATCTTGCGGTCATTGTACACCGGGAGGATGGCGCAAGGGTGGACGAGGCTGCGGCAGACCTCATCAGGGACAAGCTGACGGATCTTATATTCGCCAAGATGGAGGACCCCCCGGAGGACATGGGGAGGTCCACTGCTTTTGCGACGTCGGGACTGGTGTCGGAAGGTTTCTTCCTTGTGACACCGCTCACGATGGAGGCGAGGGAGTGGATCTTGACATGCGATTTTGGTGTGTATAACGGGACCCCACTAAAGGTTAAGCCACTGAACCAGAGCAGAGTAGCAGTATGGCTGCCCGGTAAAGTGGATCAAAGAGCGCCGAAGTTTCTGCAGGGGCAGAACGCCTACAAAACCGAATTGAGGATGTCGGAGTGGACCCTTATCTCTAGGGAGAAACTCCTCGCTGGGGAGAGACTGGTGATGGGGGTCCCCAACGACATCTTCAAGGAGGACATAGGACATGTCTGGCTTAACTACCAGGCCACCCAGGTTCAGGCCCGATTGCTGCGCACGAGCAAGCAGCAGGCGAAACCTGATGGGGCCGATGCCGGACATGTTAGCGGGTCCTATGTGACGGACCAGACGTCCCAAACAGAGTGCGCTGGAACTCTGTAAAAGACAGCGGCACACAGACAGACCCACAGAACTCCACAGAGGAGTCGCTGGGGGGTAAGGGCATACATTGCGGTGGTGTCTGTTCGGGAGAAAATAGATGCTCCCAACAGCTCCTGCGATCAGCCCTGCCCGTCAGCGGCCCAAGCACATCAACAGACACAGACCTGGGACCTGTGCAGACCGCCCCGCTGAAGACACCTGAAGCTCACCATAGTGTGACTGACGGTGATCAGAAGCGGGGCCCGAAGCATTAGGTCCCGGGCGGCACACCATTACACACACAATGACTCTTCACAGTGACACTACACACGCACACACACATACAAACACAATACAAAATAAAATAAAGATACTTCAGTTAAATTTGCACCATTGTCGCGAAGCCATGACAGAGCTTTGCAGATTTTTTTTTTTTTTTTTTTTTTTCTTTATTTAATAAGGGATTTTTGTACATAGAATGACAATGCCAATCCCATTGTACCTTATTCTAATACATTTAAATATTATACATATTTTATTACCTCTAATTCTAAAACTAATTTGTATATTTAAACATGTTAAACATAGTTCTAGCTGCATCAGAATTTGGATTAGCTAAGACGCTATTTAACACACCAACATCATTAATATTTAATTTAAATTTAGTAAAAAGTAAGTTCCTCTCGTCGGTATACCGTAGACATTCTATTAATCGATGGTATACGTCATCCCGTTTATTACAATGGTCACAGTTAGGCGTCTCTACTTTCCTCATCAAATACGCGAAACTTTTGCCAGGCACATGTCCGGCTCGTAGCCGACATGCTGAAACAACCTGTTGCCTGTTCAGTGAGGCTGCATGGAACCACGGGATACGAGGAGGCTCACATTGAATAGTCTTATACCAAATGCCTTTAACTTTCGATTGTTCGTCAAAGTATTCTTTAAATATATCATAGCATTTTCTCTTATATTTAGTTAATACCTCTAAATATCTTGGTAGGATATTCGCTTCGTCCCCTTCTAATACAGCTTTTTTAGCTAATTTGTCAGCCTCTTCGTTCCCGGAAAGACCGATGTGAGATGGAACCCATTGGAGCACAATAGTTACATTTTTACTACAGGCTTTATTTAGTTCATTAAGTATATTGTATGCAGTAGACATTCCTCTATATCCAAAGACGCACCGAACAATATGTAGAAGAGCACTTTTACTATCAGTAAGGATTACTATTTTACGGACATCCAAACTAGAAGCATAGCATAACGCCTGTGATATAGCAAAGAGTTCAGCAGTCATGATAGATACATTTTTACTTTTTATTTTGTGTAACTTATAATTTTTATATGTTGGATCATAATACGCAGTACCGAGACCAAGTGTTGTTTTAGATGCATCAGTATAAATGACGTGATACCCAGTATATTTACGATGTAATTCTTGAATAACTTCACATTTTAAGGTAAGACGGTTCGGGTACTGCGATTTAGATCCTGTTAAACTATCCAATGTACTATGAATTATGGCTTTTAAATTAATGTTGGAGACCCACGTATCCAAAGTAAACATTTCAAGCGGATATGATGAAGACATAATATCTTGTTTGATTTCATTATAACACACTGCTGGCAATGGCTTCTTTTTATGTAACCAAAATGTATTACTAAGAAAACTATAAAGTTTATCAAATAGGTGAGTATTCATACTATTCGAGAAAGACTTAACTTTTAGACAATATTTATAGCACAAATATAATCTCCTTGTCCTCAAAGGTGGAATGCATATTTCACTTTCCATAATGTGTATTGGAGTGGACTTTATAAAACCTCCTATTACTCTAAGAGCCTGGTTTTGTATTTTGTCTAGTTTAGACACGTGGCAATTGGCTGCATTGTCATAGAGAAAGCTTCCATAGTCCAACCGGCTTCTCACAAGAGCAATGTAAATTCTACGAATATGTAAAGGGTGTGTACCCCAATTAGACCCTACCAAAACTTTCAACAAATTTAAAAATTTACAGGACTTTTCATACATTTCATTTATATGTTTAGACCATCTCAGAGATCTGTCTAACCAAAAACCCAAATATTTTATATTATCGGTTGAATTTAGTAGTGATTCCTTAACATAAATTTGTACTCGTGGACTTCTGCGAGCCCTGCTAAAAACAACGTATTTACATTTATGGGCAGAAAGTTCTAGTCCAAGCTGTTCTAATATTTTAATTAAACAATTAATCGCTCTTTGTAAGCTTGAGACACTATCCTCGATATTATTGTGTTTGGCAAAAATAACAAAGTCATCTGCGTATTGACTTATATAAACTTGGTTTATCTGTTGACAAATCTCGATAGTGACAATGTTAAAGAGTAAAGGTGATAAGGGATCGCCCTGGGATAGTCCCTTGTTAGTCCATCTAGTCAAAACGTTATTGCTCTCTTCACACTTAATTTGAAGATGCCTCTCTTTTAAATATTCCCATAGATACGAACACATTTTCTTTCCTACCTTTAATTCGTCTAAAATAGATATAACTTTTACAATTGACACGTTATTATAAGCTCCCTCTATGTCTAAAAAGCAAGCTATGGTTGGAATATTTTGTGAGAAACCGAGTTGGACACTCGAAACCAGGCGAACCAAACAGTCGAGACAAGATTGACCTCTCCTAAATCCCACTGTGCTTGCTGATAACATTTTGTGATATTCAATAAACCACTCCAAACGTTTAGCCAGTAATAAATGAAAAATTTTACATAAACAGGAAATTAATGCTATAGGTCTTAGTTTAGAATTTGGACCACTATTATGTTTATATATTGGTACAATTTGTATTTTTCTCCATTGAGTAGGAACACAGCCAGATCTATATATAAAGTTGAACAAATTCAATAAAAACTGTTTACCTGAGTCTGGAAGGTTATATAACATAGAGTAATATATTTCGTCTTGTCCAGGAGAAGTATCATTGCGTTTAAAACAGTTTTCCATTTCATGTAATGTGAAATCTGTATCAAGCTTCGGGTTGCTTGAAGAAAATGTCCTTGAAGGGTCAGCCACAAAATCGGGAGTTAAGGAAAACAGAAGTTCTTCTTTGGCCAAGTCAGACGTAAATGATTTTGCTTGCCGAAACCCCTTAATCCATCTCATTTTACGCCACATGTCCGATAAGGTGGTAGATTCATTAATACTATCACAAATTTTTTGAAAGCTCCGGGACTTAGCTTGTCTTATCAAACGTTGAGCCTTGGAGATTAATAAATTCAAGCATGATAGATTTTGTGGCGTTGGATTTCTTCTAAAGCACTTAAGTGCTAGTCGTCGTTGGCCTATAATCCTTGATAATTCAGGACTCCAATAATTTTTAGGGATAAAATTACGAGAAGGATCATTACAGATCTTATTGAAAGGGATGCTTTGGTCAACTGCTTGATTAATGTTTTTTTATAAAACAATCATACATCTCCTGGACACTACCAAAAGACCCAGTACATTGAGTAAATACATTTTCGACAGTGTCTTTATATTTTGACCAATTGGCTAATTTGAAATTTCTTTTCATAGTAAATTGTAAATAGTCTTTATATCTTATACAAAGCTTAATAATTAGGTGGTCACTGCCCAAGCTTTCGTTGGTGACGTCCCACTCAGTATTAACTGCAATGTCTGCGGAACAAAACGAAATGTCTGGAGATGTTTCTTGAAGCGTATTATTTACAAACTTAACTCTGGTAGCTTTTCCAGTATTTAGCGTAAAGTAGTTATTATCCAAAGAACTATCAAATAATTGATTACCGCGGGTATCATTTCTGTTTGACCAATTATGATGGTGTGCGTTAAAATCACCTGTTATCAAGGTGTTTGTTGAAAACTGTGAAAATATTCCATCCCAATCTGATTGCACAGTACGAACAGGCGATGGACAATATATGGAGACGATATTATGTAAAAGCTTACAATTTAAAATTTTAATAGCAATAATCTCTATGCCAGAATTACTAACAGGACAAGGAATTTTAAACGTTTGCAAAGAATTATGACAAATGATAGCGACGCCACCATAACCGTCTGACCTATCTTGTCTATATACTTTGTATCCCGACAGATTTATATAAGAGTTTGGTTCCAGCCACGTTTCGCTAACTACAGCTAGATGTATTTTTTCCCTATTAAGTAGAATTTCAAAATTAGATATTTTCGGCTTTAAACTTTGTGCATTCCACTGAAGTATATTTATATTAAAATTGTGTCTAGCCATTATTCTTGAATAAAAAATTCATTATATCTCCAACCATAAAGTTCTCACTTAAATATGACATGATTTCTTTAAAGACGTATTGTATACATAGACAAACTTTTTCTTCAAATGATCTGTCTGTCACTAATATCTCCTTTACTTTTAAGACAATAATTTTTATCCTTGCAAATAACCCCTTTTTATTTTTCTTTTTTGTTTCCCCTGATGAACTTGTCTCGCATCTCTCAAGCATGTCTTCTTCTTTCTCTTTCTCTCCATCTTCCTCTATTTCATTTTCCTGTCTTATTTCTTCAATATTTGAACTTGTTGAATATTTATTTTTTGGGCTATTTTGTTGTTTTTTACTTTTATTCGCTACTTGTTTAGCAGACTCATTATTTTCGCAATTTATTTCTTTTTCTGTTTCAGTCCCATTTTCCTTATTTTCTGCTAGTAATATATCTCTATATGTATAATTACAGGATCCTTGTTTTCCGTTTGTGTCTGGATTAGGTTGAGACAGAGTAATTCTTTTGGCCTGAGTATCACTAATATTGTAGATCATTAAAGCTCTTTTATAAGTGCAATTATTATCACTCATTAATTTTTTAACCCTCTTTTCTTTTATAAACACTGGACAACTTTTATCTAATGCCATATGTCTTCCTTTACAATTAATACATACGAATGTATTTGTTTCACAATTCTCATGATCTTGACCACACTTTGGGCATTTTATCCTTTTAATTGGACAAAATTTCCTTGTGTGTCCAAATCTCCAACATCCTGAGCATTGTGTTACGGGAAACACGTATGGTTCCACTTTAAACCGACACCCGTATCCAAATATATACGAGGGTAAAGAGGAACTTTTGAATGCTAATCGGATCACAGTGCTATCAACCCAATTACCATTATCAGTTAAACGCCTTAGTCTTTTCATGGCTACAATATCATATTCACATTTAAATTGTGCGAGTATTTCTTTCTCTTCTATGTCTAAGTCTACATCCCTTACTATACCATAAGAAAGAGTTACTTCGTCCACACTTTGACAAATATACTCAGATTCATTAAATTTCTTACAATTTAATAGTTTATTTGCGTCTTCCTTGGTTTTAAACTTGATGTTAACTTTGAATGGGCTTCTGTATTTAATAGCAATTATATTTTCAATGTTTTCTTTGATCAAAAGCTTTGCCATACCAAATTGTTTAGGGAGTATTTGTTTAGAAGACAACCTTACAACAAAGCCTGATTTCTCCACACCTACTTCTACAGTAGTATTTCTCTGATTGTTGTTATCAGAGTCACTTCGCAACAAACGTTTGGATCTTCTATTAACAGTTATAAATTCCACATTATCTTCTATTTCTTCCTCACTTTCCTGTCTTGTTCTCTTTTCCGGACCCTTTTGGGTTTCATATAACACTTCCTCAATTTCCTGCACACTATTTTCTTCTTGTACACACGTTTCTCTCATATCGGATTGATTAGAGTTAAAACTTAATGATCTAACAAAACTATCCATTATCTTTCACAGTAATGAACATGGGGGTAGTTGAAAAATAATATCCGCAGGTAGAAATTTACGCTCTTGCGAACCGATACAGAGACGTGAGTCTAATACGACCGCTCGCGCGCAACTGCTTTGCAGATTTGTGGTATCAAATAACATAGACATCGCCCTGCTACAAGAGCCATATGTTATTAATGGCCGTGTTGTTGGCATTGGCTGTCTGGGTGGTGAAACTATCTACCATCGTGTTGGTGAGTCCGACCCCAGAACATGCATCTATGTTAGCAACAGAGCTAGGGCGTTGGGACTAATGGAAGTTGAATGTTACAGAGATCTCACGGCTGTACTAGGCACACTATGTATGGCAGATGGGAATACAAAGAAAATGGTCTTCATGTCGGTCTACATCCCGAGTGAGACGGACTACGAACCACCAGGACAACTCATAGAAGAGATAATGTCGAAATAGAGAGGTATGGGTATCCCGATTGTTGGGAGCTGTGATGCCAACTCCCACCACAAGGTGTGGGGCAGCACGGATTGCAACAAGAAGGGAGATTTATTACTTGAATATATTCTTAGCACGGACCTAGAAATAATGAATGTAGGCAACACACCCACGTTTGTAACTAGAACAAGGAAAGAGGTTCTTGATATAACATTAATGTCAAGCGATGCCTCCCATCTGTTGAAAGATTGGAAGGTTGACACCTCTTATGCCTTCTCAGATCACCGCAGAATAACATTCCACCTGAACTGCCAGCTGGAAGTAGTAAAATTTTGAAATAATAGGAAAACAAACGTTCGATCTAGCGCTGAGTGAGTGGATTCCCGGTAAAAGAGAATTAAGAGAAAAGGAAGAAATAGAACAAGAAACCTGTAGGCTTAAGAAAGCTCTTAACGATGCCTACCTCAAAGGCTGCCCACAGAAAGAGATAAGACCGGGGAAGGGACAACCCTGGTGGAACAAATCCCTGAACAAAGCAAGGAAAAGGACCAGAAGGGCACTTAGAGTCACCTTGAACAGGGACGACGGCGAAAGCTGGAGAAAATACAGAGAAGAAAGGAACAATTTTAAGTACCAGAGCCGCAAAGAAAGCAGAAACGGGTGGAGTACATACTGCGAAAGCGTTACTAAACAGCCAGAAGCGGCCAGGCTGGTAAAAACGCTAGCAAAGGACAAAACCTGCAAACTAGGAAGCCTAAGAAAAGGTGATACCCTAGTAGTGGAACCCAAAGAAATACTTGCAGAAATGATGGCCATACACTTCCCGGATAGCACAAGCTATTCAGAAGAAGATATGGTTGTCACATCCGGCGATAATCTAGCAGAAGCGAAAGCAGAAGCGGAACTGATTATCACCGAAGAAGCATTAACATGGAGCATTTTATCATTCCTACCGTATAAAGCGGCGGGACCCGACGGCGTCTTTCCCAAGATGCTACAAGTTGCCCTTAGGTACATCAAAGATGACCTCCTCACCATATACCGGAGTAGTTTAGCAACAAACTACATCCCTAGTAGCTGGAGAAGAGTCAAAGCCGTCTTCATACCAAAACCAAGGAAGGTCACGTATCACGAGGCGAAATCCTTCAGATGTATAAGCCTTTCTTCGTTTGTATTGAAGACACTCGAGAAGATATTAGATAGACACATGAGAGCAGGGATACAAAAGAGTTCAATGCCGCTACACGCCAACTAACACGCCTACATGGAAGGAAAATCCATTGACACGGCATTACACAATGCGGTAATAAGAATTGAAAGAGCTATAGAGAACAAAGAATATGCCCTTGGCTGCTTCTTTGATGTAGAGGGAGCCTTTGACAAGGCCACCCCTCAATCCATCGTGGAAGCACTTGACAGAGAGGGGATATCTGGACAGATAAAAGGGATGGATAACAAATATGTTAAAACATCGCTCGATACAAGCTGACTTAGCGGGAACAGCATGCACCATTCGAGCGAGAAGAGGATTTCAGTAAGGAGCGGAGACAGGCATCCTGCCTCCGCTCCTATGGTGCATTCTCATAGACGAATTAGTATCAAAGATTAACGCCATGCACATTTACATACAGGCGTACTCAGACGATGGTCTAATTCTGGTCACAGGTAAAGTACTGAGCGTGACCTGAGACATCATGAAGCGAGGAATCGACACAGCGCTACGATAGTGCAGGGATAAAGGGCTAAACCTAAACCCTGGAAAAACCAAGCTAGTGTTATTCACAAAACAAGAGAAAGATTAACAGTATGATTCCACTGAGAATCGATAACGAAAATCTAGAGGTAGTCAATGAAATAAAATATCTGGGGGTAATCCTAGATAGAAATCTGAACTACAAAGCCCATGTTAAAGAGATCTGCACAAAATCCAAATGTGCCCTTGTGCAATGCAGGAGAGCGGTAGGAAGAACCTGGGGCATGAAACCAAATGTGATTCATTGGATCTACAAGGCCATAGTACTACCAAGAATTCTACATGGAGCCTTAGTGTGGTGGCACAAGGCACAATTAGGAACGAACAGGAAAGAACTTACAAAAGTACAGAGATTAGCCAGCATCATGATATCGAGTGCCATGAAAACAACACCAACGGCGGCTCTAGAGATGATACTCGTCCTCAACCCAGTTGATCTCACGATCAAGAAGAAAGCGACTGAACAATGGTTCAAGCTCAAGAGCAACAAACTATGGAAGGGAGGGCACTATGACAAAGGTGACGCCGAGATAGCAAAACAGTACGAAGAAAATCTATCCATGATTATATCAAACAAAGATTTGATAAAGAAGGAGAGAATCTTCGACAAGAAATACAGGATAAGCATAGGCTCGAGAGATAACTGGAACATTGACATCGACCACCCAAAAACAACGATGGTCGGCTACACAGATGGATCCAGGAAGGAATCGACAAAGCTGTCAGGGGCTGGCGTATATATCAGCCATCCAACTGAAATGAAAGCATAGTTCAATCTAGGCAGATTCTCCAGCGTATTCCAAGCGGAGATATTCGCAATACGAGAATGTGCCAACATGATTAAACAAAACATCATTAGCGCACAAAGGATTGAGGAGGCAGTCATATACTGTGACAGTCCAGCGGCACTGAAGGCCCTCAGTAAGAGGGAGACTACCTCAGCACTGGTCAAAGAATGCAAAAACACCCTGCAAGATCTAGCAGACCAGACTGAGTTAGAAATTGCCTGGGTATCCGGACATGAGGGAAATGCGGGCAATGAAGAAGCAGATATATTGGCGAGAGAAGGTGCCGATGAGACGTTCATAGGCCCTGAGCCGAGACTGCCAATAGCACACAGGATAACAAGAATAAACAAAGAAACAAACCAAAGATGGAATGACATGAAGAGCTGCAGACAGTCGAAATTCTTCATCTCGACGCTTGACAGCAAGAAGACTAAAGAGTTGCCTAAACTAAATAGGAACAACATCAGAACAGTTGTAGGAATATTGACGGGACACTGCCCACTCAACAGACACCTGTCAATAATGAAGCTAACAGAGGACCCTCTATGCCCTAAGTGCAAAGAGAAAGAAGAAACCAGTCTGCACTTCATAACGGAATGCCCTGCATTTGCATACGCAAGATGGTAGCTGTTTGGAGCGGACGAGCTGAAGAAGGAAGATTTAGCATATCTAACTATAAGTCAGCTAAGTAGTTTTTGTAGATCAACATGTAGGTTTGAGGGGGTGACACCAGAGGGGCAATTGGTAACCCGTCCCCGCATCTAATCCCAGAGGCGAGCCTGGGGAATTGGGTGAAATGGTCCCGCTGATGAGGACTGATCGCCCGTCTGGCCTCGCTGGTGTCCCCACCCTTAAATAATAATAATAATAAGATTCGGCATATTTTAAATATTATATTGCCCGGCCATCTATGGACACCCGTCTGTCATCTAAGGACAATTTCTTTGTAAACTCACGCGGTACAACGGCACCGAAGCGGTCGGGGTGGTCCTGTATGAGGCGGTTCTTAAGCGTGCGGCGGCCGACGGCGCGCGTGCCGACCAGCGCCAGCACGCGCCGCAGGAAGGGGGGCGTGCGCGCCACCTCCTCGTACAGAGACAGCTCCGCCCCCTCGAGCTGCACCGACGACCGCGACTCGTACACGAACTTTTTCTTCTTCTTAGATATCTGTTACCAAATTATATTAATGAAATCAAACAGCCAGTTTCATAATTTGATTTTCTTTAAATAACAACTATTTTAAAACTAAAGTAGTGTTCATATTTAAATAAATATTATTTCGGGTGCTTACCGCGTTTATAGTTTTATATAGTCTCCCCATGATCATGGTGATTGAAATATTGCCGAAATATCGGGACCTCAATAAAACTATAAGCGCGGCAAGCGTCCGAAACAATAATTATTTAAATATGAATAGTGATCGTGTTAGTTTAAAACAATATAAAGAAATGTTATATTTTGAATCAAAAGAATTAAGAGAATGTAAATGTTCTTACTATTTCTACCATCACAATGAAAATTATTTTTATATGATAAAGAGAGTAAGTAGTTATATAATGCATTTAATTAAAAAGGTTCTCCGAATTACGTTTGATTCGGAGAACCTTTTTAATTAAATGCATTATATAACTACTTACTCTCTTTATCATATAAAAATAATTTTCATTGTGATGGTAGAAATAGTAAGAACATTTACATTCTCTTAATTCTTTTGAAAATATGTGATAAAGAATAGAAAAGACAACTCACTCTTGCTCCACATATGCTTATTTTGTGTACAAAATCTGCTTCAGGTGGAACATATGCTTTTCTTCTTTCTTCCAGCTCTGGAGAAGGAATTAGTCCTACTACATCAGGTTTATCCACGTGACTTGCTTGCCACCAGTTAGGGTCCTTTCTATCAGAAACCTTAAAGAATAATAATAAAATTTACTGTGGTTAGATTCAATCATAAATCTGATTTCAGAAGAACTTTATGCTCTATTACTTTTACTATTATACATAATATGATAAAATAAATAAATAAAAAATAAAAATATTTTTATTCAATGTTGTACGTCAAGGTAGCTTATTGAACGTCAAATGACTCTACTACCGGTATGAGATTGCATACTTCCAAATATATGGTGATATTTTTAAATTGAAAGCTAAGTCACTTCTCTAATATTCTTGTTTATGATAAAACATCAATTTAAAAAAAAAAACACAATTTTTTAAGCTAAACTTAGATGTTATAATTGCAGCTCTACACTCGCCCCGAGACAGTCCAAGGCAGTGAGAACGCGAGAGTTTAGATGGTGGTACTCGCCTGCCTCAGCCTGTCACTTATATGTTAATAAAACGCGGACCGAGAGACCTCGGGCGACATCGGTACATCTAATAGGTAGATACAAATAAATATTGACAAATAAAAGAACACTTACTTGCAAAATATCTCCTTTTTTGAACTCAAGTCCGATTTCCTTGCAAGGTAAAAGTGTGTCGTCTGTCGGATCATAATCAAATAAAGCTCTCATATAGCACTGAAACAAATAAATTTCAATTTGTAATTATGAACAAGGTATGAACAAAGTCCAAAAGATTTTCTTTAAAATAAAGATTTTTATTATTAATTTTATCCTTACATATGTCATAGACACATCTTCTACACTAATATTGTAAAGAGGAAAGATTTGTATTTGTGTGTGTGTGTGTGTGTGTATGTTTGTAATGAATAAACTCAAAAACTACTGTGCCGATTTAAAAAATTCTTTCACCATCGGAAAGCTACATTCACCCTGAATAACTTAGACTATATTATGTATTGCTAGAAAAGATTAGGGACTCTTACTAAAACTAGTAACGTAATCCAAGGTGTAAAAAAATGCCATAAAACATCTTTCGTCGCATGCGCTGCGGAAACTATTGATGATAGAACAAAAGTATGTTCCACAATATTAAAGAACATATCAATAACTACAAAAAACTTGGCTATACTATATGTCCAACTATTACCGTTATGTCATAATAACCACTTTTTACATTTTAAAAGTTGATAGAAATAACAACCAAAATTAGACCATGTTATTCATACTTCTGTTTAAATCCTTATCCAAATAAATCCAAATAAAACCTAATCCAAATTATTTTGTATTCAAAATTGTTTCAATACCTATAGATAACTTTTTGAATTTTTCAAATCGTATATTCCATTCAAAAGATTAACGAATTTAAAAGTCATATATATAGAAAAGGTTTGCAATGCCAGGCTTTGCAGCGGTGTAGGAGAGGGGCGGGCACATCTATGATGATCTATATACAGATAAATAAAATTGTAGTAGCAAATAAAATTTAGTAAAAATCAGTTCTTTTAATATTACAAACATATACTCCTATTTTATTTATCTGTATAGATTCTTATATACGTGTGTCACTGAACTCCTCTTAAGCGGCTGGATCATCCTGATGAATTTTTTGTGTGTCTTCAAGTGGATTCGAGAATGGTTTAGATTCACAAAAAAATACATACATTTAAATATTTTGTACAGGACAATGTCTGTTACTACTAGTATCAATATAAAATATTTTGTTTTTCTTATGTAAACTATGTAGTTGGTACATAATCACGTACAAACAAATCAATTATATTATATTATGTAGTATATTATGCACTTAAGTTTATTAAATAGCTGACATTCTTAAAATTTTGACATAAGTTTTCCCATGTTGTGTAGTTCGTAACAACAAATACAAAAGCATTATTCAGCATTGGACTAAGTACTTTAGATGACTCTTTGACTAAAGAACAATTTTTAACATATAAATCTTATGACGGCTGACTAGTCGAGTGGTCAGGCTATTGGACATCTTACGCAGCGGTTGCGGGTTTGAATCCCGCCAAGTGCAGATAAATTGTGTGATGAATATACATAGACATGTATATTCATCACACAATTTATCTGATACACAATTTATCATCACACATATTATATACATATCCATCACTCATTGCAGACGCAATGAGTGATGGATATGTATATAATATGTATTTCTATAAATTTCTTTTTATTTCCATTCCTAGTAGTCATAACACAAGTTCTTAAGAACTTACCTCGGGGCTAGGTTAACATGGTGTGATTGTTGAAAAATATTAATATACATAGGCTGCACTAAAAGTATCGGGAATGAAATATTTCCACTGTTCCTGTCATATTAAAATCTTTTTAATTGAAAACTCCTTGGTTTTAAAAATCGAATACCATTTATTTATTTTAAAAAAAATTCTCGGTCTTGTCAAACTTGTTTAGTCGTTGAGAAAATGGAATTGACTCGAGAAAATTCTAGAGCGATGATTTATTATGACTTTCGAAGTGGTTTAACACAAAAACAGTGTGTTGACCGGATGATTTCTGCATTTGGTGATGAAGCCCCATCCAATACCACAATTTATCGCTGGTTTGCTGAATTTCAATGTGGACGTGTCAAGCTCAGTGATGATCCCCGTCAAGGTCGTCCAAAAACTGCAGTCACCCAAGAAAACGTTGATGCTGTGCGTAAGCTGACTGAGGAAGATCGACATTTGACATCGACACTTGAATTTCGCGGTATGTCACAACATACAGCGAAATTCAGGCAACTTTAGACATTGGCATGAGTCAAATACAAAATATAATCTTGCATGAACAATTAGGTGTAAAAAAATTGTTTTTCCGATGGATACCGCATTTGCTCTGTGAAGAGCAAAAAGCGGCTCGCGTTACTTGGTGCGTCAGAACTCTCGAAAGATTCCATGTAGGATCCTCAAATACTGTATACAACATCGTATCAGGTGACGAATCCCTGGATATACGCGTACGAACCCGAAACAAAAAACCAGTCACGAGTTTGGGTGTTCAAAAATGAGTAAAAGCCAACAAAAATTGTTCGTTCACGGAGTGTTGTAAAAAAAATGGTGGCCACGTTTGTCTCCAAAACCGGCCATGTTGCGACTATTCCTCTTGAGGGACAAAGAACGGTTAATGCAGAATGGTATGCTAGCATTTGTTTGCTACAGGTCGTTTCTGAACTCCGTAAAGAGAACTGCAACCGCCGCATCATCCTCCATCACGACAATGCGAGTTCTCACACCGCGCACAGAACAAAAGAGTTTTTAGAGCAAGAAAGCATAGAATTATTAGACCATCCGCCGTACAGCCCCAACCTAAGCCCTAATGATTTCTATACTTTCCCTAAAATAAAGAATAAATTGCGTGGTCAGAGATTTTCATCGCCTGAAGAAGCTGTGGACGCCTACAAAACGGCCATTTTGGAGACCCCAACTTCCGAATGGAATGGTTGCTTCAATGATTGCTTCCATCGTATGGAAAAATGTGTCAAATTTCGCGGAGAATACTTCGAAAAGCAATAAATACATTTTTAAATAGTAATGTTGTGTCACTTCCTTGATTCCCGAAATTTTCAGTGCCGCCCTCGTATCTTTGTTTAGTCAAGTTCAAGAACTTGTGTTAATTGTAACACACAAAACAAATAAATTTTTGTTATGTATAACATAAACTTCAATGTGAAGATGGCACCCCATGAAGATGATGATGTATAACATATTGTACATTTTTTATGTTAGTTGAATAGACAAACTGGCAGACGTCACCTAATTATTTATTATTATTTTTGCCAGTGGTCAGTGTAGCCCATGCACATAAATGAGTCTCCTGGAACTAGCGCAGGCAATACATTCATGTGTTGCCTATTCTGAGACGTAAAATGTTAAGTCTCTGTCCCAGTAATTACGCTACCTGTTCCCTGTCCCTACTCCCAGGAACAGCAAAGCTGTTTTGGGGAGGAAATAATCAGCAAAGCGCATCCCTCTCACCAGTGTGTGAGTAAGTATCTTATATATTTAAATTAGCAAGCAATTCTTGTATATATATAATTGGAATCTCGGAATCGGCTCCAACGATTTTCATGAAATTTAGTATATAGGGGGTTTCGGGGGCGATAAATCGATCTAGCTAGGAATCATTTTTAGAAAATGTCATTTTATTAAAAAAAAAAAAAAACCGAGCTTTCCGGGTACTATAATATAATGTGAATACAATTCAAACAAACTTACACTGAGTTTATTAGTTAGTTGTGTACTTTTTTCTTTAAGGTTTGGTCCTACTTTCAAAGTAACTCTGTCATTAGGCTTGGACACAGCTTCTTTGAGCTGATCTTCTGTGTCTATCTGCACTCCATCTACTTCTAACAAAACATCACCAACTGAGAGTAATGCTTGTTTAGCTGCTGCACTGCCTGCCATTATTCTGGCCACTATCAATTGGCCATGTTCATCTGTTGTTACCTATAAATAAAGTTAAGAGTTAGAATTCTATATCTTATATCCTATATATATATATAATATAGGATATAGAGTTATGTTACAAGTTCCGGGGAATTGGGTGAAATGGTCCCGTTAATGAGGACTGATCACCCGTCTGGCCTTGCTGGTGTCCCCACCCCTTAAATAATAATAATACGTTACAAGTTAATTATATATATTTATTTAAAATGATCTAGGCCTGCCTTTCATTCCCATGGCTGCTACTCCTATGTAGCCAGGTCGAACATATACCATTTTGATGCAATCTCAGGGAGCCTGAGAGATATGTGAACTGCCTTGGGATCCGCAACAAAATGAATCAGAAGAATTCACTCAACTCTCATTAATTCGAAACTCGAAGACTCTTAAAATATTTAGAAATTCAAATAGTTCGAAATTTTTGAGAGAAAACAAATATAACTTCGAATTATTGAGTGTTTATTAATTATTATTTATTAAATGCATTAACAAAGTTTAGAGGTACAAACATGTCCATATACATCATGTGAATTAATCAATCTTTCAAAAGAACTCTGTTATATTGGATTGCTTCAAAGCACATTGCTGCTGCTCAGACTGCCCAATAACTTTGTTTTATGTGAAAAAGTGAAAAAGAAAAAATGTTTTTTTATTACTTTCGTTTTATAGGCAGAAGCTTTATAAGGTATTGAATGAGGCTCTGCCAAACTTGTAATCTGCATACAACCAAAGAGTGACAGTAACTTAACCAAACAAACCAATTTGTGCAGAAGTGTGTTTAAAATTAATCATCATTATAACAAAAACAAAGGCTCATGTGACGTGTACAATGATACAAGTTTGAACTTGTCTCAAAATGTACTTTTTACCTCTGCAATCTTTCTCTTTGAAATTTTGTATTGCAAAATTTTTGACGCCAATGAGTTCAATTTAATGAATCATTTTATTACGTAGCAATGATTTTCTCGTTTGAATTTCCAATGCATAAAAGCATATTGATTTAGTTCGAAATATAAAGAGATTGTCTAGGGAACTCATGATAACTTTGAATTATAGTTTCAAATTATTACAGGTTTCAATTAACGAGAGTTGACTGTGACTAAAAAGTGTTTACACTAATCACCAGAACTACTAATCTGACTGATTGGAAAATTCATATTGCAATTGATGACTTATTTATTGTGGAAGAATAATTTGCTTTTTTTACTTTTGATGAAATGTTTTTAAATCAATGTTAGGGTAAAACTGCTAGAAACTAAGGTCTTGTATAAATATTAAGTGTATTATTGGGATTTTAAAATTTATTTGTGTATAATAAAAATTTATATTTCTATACATTTGTATACAAATATACGTTGTATTTGTATATTATACATAATAAACAAATATATTGTCTATAGGGAATATCAATATCTATCAATATATAGCGTATATTGTCTCTATTTATAATTTGATAGTAAGAGTCAAAAACTCCATACCGTTAATCCCAACGGCTGGCCAGGCACTTTTCTGAGGCCAACAACTTTCACTGTTTCTATTGGCATATCTCCGTTTTGATCTGGACTGATATCTGCACTTGCAATTTCTGTAGTGTCTGGTTTTTCATCAACACCTGAGCCCCTCTCTAGCCAAATTTTACCTATTTGATCATGAGCATTAATGAGTGCCTTAAAAGAAATAAAACGGCTGTTATTATTTTATTTCTTTTGTATAAACAAATAATGTGTATCAAAAATTAAAAGATAACTCACCTTAAAATGGACACGAGATAATAGTATAGCTAGTTCAGCCTGTTCAATGGTGCGAATATTATTTCCCCTGTACTCACTCAGAGAGCGTATTATGTTTACATTATCCAAGGAAACGGGTTTAACGATTAAATCTTCCTCCGAATCGACGGGCTGAAACGTCCAAATTGAAAACTATAGAACCTTTTTGAACATTTATCGGCAACAGAAAACAACCGACGCTAAATTCATAATAGTTGTTGTTGTTTAGGCGTGGCACTTGAGAGAAATATATTGAATGAAATTCAAAGAAAGATAAATTGAAGAAACAATTTTTTAGTAGCTAATGTAGCTTACGTTACGAGTTAATTTTAAGTAATTTATTATTATGACACATAAACAAAGGAACTTGCATTATTTTCATAAATACAAAAGTCGGAACTTGGAGTTCACCGTTCACACCCACCTACGGCTAAGTGCCATTTGATTTTGACATTTGACTTTTGAGTCGTTCCCAGGGTTGATTTAGGTACGTTGAAAACGATAGTACAAAAAATTTAAAAAGATAGTATTTGTAAAAAAATTATAGTACACTTTTAAATTTTGAATTTAACATAGGTAGTCAATAAAAATATCTTTAAAGTACAAAATCAATAAACTCCTCTTTAAAGTATATATTGCTTATAATATATTGAAAAAGTGGCAAAATTTCAGTGTCTATTTTGTGTGCAACTAATTAATACAAATGTTGACTTTGGTGAAAACTTTTATTCTAATTTCTTTTTTTTTTACTAATACAATTCAAATTAATTATAACTTTGTTACTAATATTTTTTTAAGTTACAGTTTTTATCACCACTTATATGATTACTTTATTTAATTATTTACTTTTTTATTTATTGATTATTTTTGCTTTAAATTATATTTTTTTAAATAAATAAGACAAGTTCCTTTCCTAACATATAATTAATCAACAGCAAAATCATAATCGGGGATCTTTGCGACTGCAACGCACCCTTGACCCTTCAATAAAACTTTTTTTTTTCTTTAATCCGTAGACATGAACATTATTGATTATTTTCATTTAAAGGCATTAGCTACTACGCTATTAGCCATACAAAATACAATATTCGGTCTGTAATACGGAGAAATGGCGGGAAACCCCAAGGAGCGCGGCTTCGCCCCTCGAGCCCCCATCAATCAACTATCATTCTCCATTCCATCCACCCAAGGCAGTCCACCACAATATTCGCCAACCAATCACAATATATAAGGATCAAGTTTTTAAAACAAACACTATAGAAAACCACTCTGAATGGACAAAACACAATATAACAATTAATTAACGGGAAACCAAAAAAACACAACCGCGCGTCCCGATGCTTCCCGCCATCCTCCACATGAACATTACGATTTATGATCGTTCTCCTTCTATGCTCCATGACATTGACAACTATAACATTGCTGGTAATAATGATTAATCGACTTTGTATTGTTCGAGAGCAATAAAACATGATTACTGATTACAAAATATTAGTCAAGTTTGTAAAGTAATGAAATTATAGTATTCTTTCGTACTATCCTTAGATATGGATAGTATATAGTACGAAGCATGAAATTATGGTATAAATACTATAATTATAGTACGAAATCCAACCCTGGACTCGTTCCAGACTCCAGTGTTGCAAAAGTGCAAAATTAAAAATCGTTACAGGCACCTGGATTTCGAGTTTTTTTTATTCGGAATAGGGATGTTGACATTTTTCAGAAATCTTTTTAGATCATTTATAAATATCTAATGGAGGCCTAAATATTATTAACTTTTGCTTAAATACGTCTAATGCCTATAAAATCTTGCATTTTAAAAACGCTAACACTTGTCACGTGACATCATAATATGTTGTTAAACATCGTAAAAGTGATAAAATGATTCTAGTTGTCGTTAGTAAAAAATGGCTTCTAAGTTATATAAGTGTTGTGCGGGGCTTATGTTTGTGTACACTGTCAAAACACCTGAAAATTAGTTTTTACAATATGTACTACGTACGGAAAATGGTGTATAGAAGTACGTCAATATTCTTCCGCTTCCGCTAAATAGGAACAGATGACGTCATTTCCGTTTGTTATCACGTGACGTATTTTAAATTTTGTTATATTTTATTTATTAAATATTAATTTAATTAAATAAAAATAAGGGAAAATATTGTATTTTTTCAGAATTTTATCATAGAAACTACCAATTAACATCAATATTATATTTTTATATGAATACTGTCAACATCCCTATTAAACCAAAACGTAGACAGAGAATACTATAGACTGCTGGATAATTCTTACTCCTTCCCACATAAAAGAGATGTGCTTATTACAATAATGAAGGGAAAACAAGGACAATACTATACTATTGGCATCTCTCAGTGCGTGCTGATTTTTTCAAGGTCAACAACATATCTTGCTACACAAATTTTGACATTTGTAATTTGTTTACAACATGTAGTCAATTGTGAAGTATTGTTTTAGTATTATTTTAATGTAATTAACGAATTTGTTGGTAATTAAAAAAATAAGGGGAATAAAAACATATTCTGGAATACCCTAACAATGGTTTGGTACAGTATAATTAATTGTAAAAGTGGTAGTGACCGGAAAATTCCAACATTGACTTTTCACGCGCAAGTTCATATTTTATTTCATATTGTGGTTAATAGTGGTTGAATAACGATATGTGTGATCAGTCTTTATGTATATATACTTTCATTGGTTTATAATTCATAAGTTAAATTGAAAAAAAGGTAATAATTGATATTGATTTTGTGACGTCTTTAATGTTAAAATTGCTAGTATTATGTTTTTCCTTTTCCCAGTAATGTATGTTATTAATATTTTGAATTGTGTTGTTTGATTGAATTTATCTCCAAAAGCTATCCTTAAATTAAAAGTGAGATATTTTTATTTAAATCGTAATAGTTTTAAAAAAAATTTAGAGGTTTTTTTAAATAAGAAAAATATTATAGAAATATAAATTGGATTTATTTTTTATACAATATTCTTACTTACTTAACTTAGTGTATAAATGAATAAAATAGTACTTAGATAATAATTGCGTCATTTTAAAATTTTCTAGAATAGGTTAAGGATTCAATTTAATTAAGTTTAAATATTTTTACAAAATTGAGGCTGGACTCCGCAACAGGTGACGTAAAAAAGAGGTTGTAGGAGAGGAATGGAGTTCCCTCTCTATCAATCCCTCTTCCCTCTACTCCCCTTTGCCGCTAACTCATATTTTAGGAAAAAGGGGGGAGGAAGAAAAATTGTCCCTGAAAATAGTGAACACCTGGAAAGTGAGGAACAGAGGGTGGGAAGGGATAAAAAGATGTTCCTTTATTTATCCCATCACCTGCCTTCTCGCTAGGGAGTATATTTAAGAAGGGGAAAGGGGGAAGGAATATTTGCATTAATTACAAAAATGCAGGTTTTATTTCAAATTAAACAAAGTTTAAATAATGTATATATTCATTTGTATCTACTATTAATACCTTAAGTTACCAATTTCTCAATTATAAATTGTTACTCATAATTTAATCTTACTTCACAGTTTCAGTTAATCCTGACATTTGAAAGAAATGGATTAAAGCCTCTGGTCGAAATGACTGGATTCCAAAGAAGTGTTCAAAGATTTGCTGTTTGCACTTTGATACAAAACATATCTTAAAAAAGGAAGGTATACTTACATACACCCTGATGCTTTTCCAATTGTTAAGGTGAGTATTAACTAAATAAATATTTAACTATGTAAGTATGTGGTTTTTGGACAAATTACTTGTGTTGATGGGACAAGTCTGTATTCATGCTAAATTGAATCATTTTGACTTCCATTCTTTAAAGAAAGAAAGAAAAATATTTTATTGTCCACAACAAAGATATGTTATTATTATAAAAAATAATCGTACTTTAAGGAAACAAAATAGTTTTTTTTTCATATTTCAGCTTGGAGCTACTGAAGAGATAAATAAACCCATGCCATGTCCATCTGCTGTTATACCATTCACAAAAACAATGGAAGAGCAACCAACGCATGTGAAATTTGATGCAGTAACTGTGCCGTTACGTACGTTTCTGTGTAAAAAAAAAAAATTAAAAAAATACGTGTTCATATAAATATCGTTTTTGTTTAATTTTTTATGCCAATTTTTTACCTATAGTATGTAAATAAATCACATCTATTTTAACTATTTTTATATATAGAAAATTAGTGATAAAAATAGTTTAATGGATGTGCATTTTAATTATTTTTATTACTAATTTTCTATACTCTTATTTTCTTCCTTTCCTCCTTTCCTTTCCAGTACTCTTATTTTTATAGTAAGACTTTTGAGAATTTTATGTCAAAAGTCTAGATGTTTATGCTAATATGATAATTTTTCTTATTTCATATTTATCGACTTTATTTTATTATTTACTAGCTGTTGCCCGCAGCTTCGCCCGCGGTAACTTAGATTTACAGCCGTACGCGGATTGGTGATGATTATTTTTATAGCCTACGTTTTTCCTTATAACATCAGCTATCTGCCAATGAAAGTCCCATCAAAATCTGCCCAGCCGTTTCAGAGATTAGCCGGAACAAACAGACAGACAAATATTGTAAAAAAGGCTATTTTGGTATATGTACCGTGTTCACATCCATATGTATTCAATGAAAAGCTGTTATTTTAATATTACAAACAGACACTCTAATTTTATTGAAGTGAAACTTATTTATCGGGATTGGAAAAAAATTTAGTGTAACATTTTTTCGTTACGCGTCACATTCTTCCGTTACGTGCCATCTTTTTCTTATCCCTACCACGCGTGATTTGAAAAATAACGTCATAAAGAAGTTTCACTTCTTACGAGTGTACGCTAGTACACACACACTTTTTTTATTTTTCTAATAGATGTATAGATACCTATCCAGTTCTAAAACATTAGAGTTCTAATATACATTTTTATAAAAGATCATAGGGTCTACCGGAGCTAAAAGTATGCCCTCGTATCAGTTTAAATTAAATACCCAATAAAGAATCTCAAACATTCGGGCACAGTATAAAATAATTTGTCAAAACAAAAAAAAATACCAATAAAAACATAATAATATGTGTAATGTTTTCGCTTTAAAAAAACATGACAGTTTTTTATATTTAGCGTTTTGCCTTAAAGTAGGCAAAAGGTTTTTGTACAGCAACCCCCATTTCAGACGTCACTTCAATATATCTATCTCATGTCGCCACGGCTGGCAGCAGTCTATAGTATTCTCTGTCTACGAACCAAAAGTATTTTTTTGCGTAGACAGAGTAAAATTTTATGTTAATATTGCGTTCCGTTGTTTAGTTTTCATTAAATTTATGGATGATTTTATTATTATTTTCATATAAAGGCATTAGTTACTAGGCTATTAGCCATATAAAATACAATATTCAGTCTGCAATACGGAGAAATGGCGGGAAACCACAAGGAGCGCGGCTTCGCCCCTCTAGCCCCCATCAATCAACTATCATTCCCCATTCCATACACCCAGAGCAGTCCACCACAATATTCGCCAACCAATCACAATATATATTACACAGATTAAGTTTTTAAAACAAAACTTATAGAAAACCGCCAGAACAGTCTTACTAAGAAAACCACTCCAGAATAGTCCTCCACAAGATTTGCCAACCAATTACAATATATAAAGATCAAGTTTTTAAAACAAACACTATAGAACAGACTCCGAAAAGACAGAAGTCAGAACACTAAATAACAATGAATTAACGAGAAACAAAAAAAAAAATACACAACCGCGCACCCCGATGCTTCCCGCCATCTCAATTATGGATGAAAATATCCTTTCCACATTTGCAGATGAATGTGGCAACTCCAAAACTTTGAAAACAAAAGAACAAACGTTTACATACATGAGCCATCACCACATTTCATGCTACTCTCAAAATTCTTCAGCTTTTTTCACTGAGTGACTCTATTTCTTTCGTATTACGAAGCAAATGTGTGTAATTTTTTTGATAATCATTGATCTCTGACAAATTGGGGAATTGTACTAATGATCTTTTTTGACATTTTCCGGATAGAGAGCTCCTAAATCTTTCAACGAATTATTTTTGAGACGAAGTCCCTGTGCATTGATTTCGTGTTACAAGTATATTTTAGTATATTTACCATAATAAGAATATTATTTTCCATTTTTATATGGCTCTTATTTTAAATTAGTTGAAAATCCAAAAATTTGGGAGATAGGACTGCTAAATCGGGACATCGGGAGACAGAGATAAAATGCGGTAGATCTCCCGATAAAGTTTATTAAGTTAAACTCTTTATTATTGAAATTTTAACTTACTTTAAGATAATATAATTTAAAAACATGGAGAAAAAGACAAGGAGTAAGTAAAATCTATGTGCATAAAAGTATCCGTCGAAAAGTGTGAAATAAGGGTGGTGCCCGTGGCGCCATATTAGCATCAGGTGGTAAATTTTTATGTGCGCCAATTAAACACGGCCATAAAATAACACATTTATGTATACAAACACCTGTGCAAACTAGGTGCAAACACCAACCCAGTTAGTACTTAGTGGACAGTTGTTACTACTTACTTCACCAGCGCTATTGTGGACGATTTTCGATTTTTTTGTTTAAAGCATCAGCTGGACACTTTTTCAACTTTTCTCACTTATTATTAGGAGAATCCTTGTGTTTGGTTTCCATGTTTATAAAACAGGCATTCCTGGATGAATGACGAACTTGTAGATGTTTTAAATAACATTTTAAGTGTGTCAAATACTATACCTGGCTTTTTCTTCCAAAATCAGGACTTTCCACAATATATTTTAGAAATATTGCCTCATGATTCGATAAATCCTCTTCTGGTTTCTTATCTTCCTTTTCTGTAAATTTATATTTGAAAAAATAATCACTAATTCTAAGCAGTAAACACATTGAAATATTATAATGACAGGACCATGACCGGTGTGTCCTCCCGTGACCATGGTTGCTGTAGGTAAAGTATCCGAAACGTCGGGCTTGTAAAAATCTTAATAAACCACGATAAAATCCGTAAAAAATGTTTCATTATAATGAGTGAAATTCGAGCAAACATTAGAAAACAACATTGAAATATACCTAATGGAAATATATTACTAGCGTACGTATACGTACGTATATTATACCTAGTATATGATAACTCAATGACTAAAGATTTGTTGGGATGGATCATGGACTATTTAATATGATTAAAACATAATATTATGTACTTCTTAATTGTTCAGTTTTGTTTCTTCATTAATGATCCGTAGTAGATTATGTTGCCGTGTAGTGCCGGCTTTGCCATGTAGTGCCGGCCTTAGAATTGTACTACCCCATACAGCCCCGTGGGTGTCGTAAAAGGCGACTAAGGGATTCACCGGAGAATGGGCAGCAGCGTTCTCTGAGTATTTATCACCGACAACTGCGATCGCCAACCCGCCTGCCAAGCGTGGCGATTAAGGCAATTCCTCCCAAATGATGATAGACACAACGAAAAAAACGGCCCCGCTATTCCTTCTGGCGACGGTAGCGGCCAAGGTAACGCCGGGGCAGGGGGTGCTAAGAATCTCCGGAAGAGGCTCCGCTACCACAAACAACGACTACTGCACCTGGCAACCTATAACGTACGGACGTTGCGGACCGACGAGAAGATTGCGGAACTCGAGGAAGGTTTGAGCAAGTTGCGATGGGGTATCATAGGCTTATCTGAAGTCCGTAGAGAGGGGGAGGAAATGATAACTTTCAAATCTGGAAACTTGCTCTATTTCCGAGAGGGTGACCAACTGTCCCAGGGTGGTGTCGGGTTTATCGTCCACAGATCCCTCGTGAACAGCGTTATCAAGATCGAGAGTGCGTCGAGCAGAGTGATATACCTTATACTCAGAACAACAAACAAACGTTATTTTCACCGACCGCGACACAACCTGACGATGCGGTGGAAACCATGTATGAGGATATCTCCTCGGCCATACATGGTTCCAAAACACACTACACCGTTGTCATGGGGGACTTTAATGCAAGAATGGGCAAGCGCGATGGTGAAGAGCTGCGGGTGGGGCAATTTGGTGTTGGAAACCGAAATCACCGGGGACAACTCTTGGCTGGCTTTCTCGAAAAGGAGGGACTTTATATGATGAACTCCATCTTTAGAAAGCCAGAGTAGAGGAAATGGACCTGGCTAAGTCCAGATGGTGCCATAAGGAGCGAGATAGACTTCATCATGTCGACGAATAAGCAAATATTCAATGATGTCTCTGTGATCAATGCAGTCAAAACCGGAAGCGATCACCGCATGGTAAGAGGCACATTGAATATCAATATCAAGCTCGAAAGGTCGCGACTAGTGAAGTCTACGCTTCGCCCTATACCTATTCAAATCCAAAACCCCGAAAGCTTCCAGCTCGAACTTCAAAACCGTTTCGATTGCCTAGGGAACGATGTGGATGATTTTTATTTTGGGTTTGTGGAAACTGTCCATACGGTCGGATCTAAGTTCTTCAAGGCCCACCGTAAGAATACCCCTAGAAAACTCTCAGACCATACACTTGAGCTAATGGAAGAAAGGCGCGAAATGGTCCTGCAGTCTTCAGTCGATGCGGCCAAATACCGGCAGCTCAATAGGCAGATCTCAAAATCCATAAAATGTGACATGCGCCGATTTAACACGAATCGTGTTAAAGAAACCATAGAGCAGAATAGGGGCTCTAAAGTATTTATGAGGGATATGTCAATTGGGCAAAGGCAGCTCGCGAAACTGAAGACCGACGATGGCAGGATTATAACTTCCAAGCCCGAGCTCTTGAGAGAGGTCGAGAAGTTCTATGGGCAGTTATACACGTCAACACGGGAACCCATCAGAAATCTGGCAAACGACCCCAGAGCTAGATTAACCCGACACTACACGGAAGATAAGCCTGTACGAGATCAGAATGGCCCTCAAACAACTTAAAAATTCGATTCGGATCCGGATTCCGAAAAGGCTTCAGCACCGTGGACCACATTCATACGCTGCGACAGGTTATACAGAAGACCAAAGAGTATAACCTGCCCCTATGCTTAGCGTTTGTGGACTACGAAAAAGCCTTCGATACGATTGAGACTTGGGCTGTACTACAGTCTCTCCAGAGGTGCCAAGTTGACTATCGGTATATCGAAGTGTTGAAGTGTTTGTATGAAAACGCCACAATGTCGGTCCGCCTACAAGACCAGAGTTCAAAACCCATCCAATTGCAGCGAGGTGTAAGACAAGGAGACGTTATTTCCCCAAAACTGTTCACCCCTGCATTGGAAGACGTCTTCAAGGTTTTGGACTGGGCAGGATGTGGCATTAATATAAATGGCGAGTACATCACTCACCTTCGTTTTGCCGACGATATAGTAGTCATGGCTGAAACCATGGAGGACTTAAGTGCAATGCTCGAAGGCCTCTGTCGAGCCTCCGAACGAGTGGGTCTTAAAATGAACATGGACAAGACGAAAGTCATGTCGAATGTCCACGTCGTACCCACTCCAGTTATTGTCGGATGCTCAATACTCGAAATTGTCGACGATTATGTATACCTTGGACAAAATATACATTTAGATAAGTTCAATTTAGAGAAAGAGGTCAATCGTCAAGTCCGACTTGGCTGGGCAGCGTTCGGAAAGCTACAAAAAATCTTCTCGTCCCAAATACCGCAGTGTCTGAAGACAAAAGTCTTCAATCAGTGTGTGTTGCCAGTGATGACCTATGGCTCAGAAACGTGGTCGCTCACTATGGGCCTTATCAGAAGGCTCAAGGTCACCCAAAGAGCAATGGAGAGGGCTATGCTCGGAGTTTCCCTGCGTGATAGGATCAGAAATGAGGAGATCCGCAGGCGAACCAAAGTCACCGACATAGCCCAAAGAATTTCCTGGCTTAAGTGGAACTGGGCAGGACACATTGCTCGCAGAACAGATGACCGCTGGGGTCGAAAAGTTCTCGAGTGGCGACCACGTACCGGAAAGCGCAGTGCTGGTAGGCCTCCCACTAGGTGGACCGACGACCTGTTAAAGGTCGCAGGAATTCGCAGGATGCGGACGGCGCAGGACCGGTCGTTGTGGAAATCCTTGGGGGAGGCCTACGTCCAGCAGTGGACTCGTATTAGCTGAAGAAAAAAAAAGTAGATTATGTCGAGAGAAGAGCAAGTATGTCATTACGATATCACTACTCGACTACACTTTTCTTGCCCTATTTTTTTACCACAAGATCAATAACGAACGGCAGAGATTTAAAATTTTAATTTTTACCTTCATAATTCATATTAGGCCATCAGTCATCACTGGTCAGTAGCTCAAATTGTTCGATTGGTAGACAGAGTAAGTTACTTGGGCATTTATAAGATTCTTAGATTATATTTATAAATCATGCTGCTTTGAAACAATAAAAACTATATTGCTAATATTTTCCGACTAAGATATAATTTTGTATCGTTTATTTACTTAGCAAACTTTTTTCCAAGCGCCTATAGGTACTTACTTATTGTCAGTTGTGAAAAATAATATGATATTATAAAATTCTATTGTGATATAAGCGTAAAAATGATAATGACCAAACTTGTGAGAAATTAAATTTCCAACAACTTTGGATACCGCCATTTTTGCTATAAAGTTGAAAATTAACGAGTTATTTTTTCAGAAAAACTAAAAAATTGAACTTTAAAAGAAGATGGCGGCGAACCCTTTACCGGGATTAGTTAGAAAATCGAGATTTATACTTCCAACCATCCCCCCCGACGTTTAAAAGAAAAAAATCGCTCCCCGGATTTTTTTCTATTTTAGGCTAGTTTTATGTTTGTCCCGACTGGACTAATAGTTTAATATCGAATTGAATGATTCAATTACTACCTTCAGTGAACGAAAAAACATTGGAATAGCAATTTTACTTGTTGTCTTTATCTTATTTCGCCTGAAATCAATCTGTTGACAAGGCAATAAAAACATTTTACAAAAAATTAAAACCGACTTCAAAAATACTAAACTAAAAAGTTATAAAATAACAGTTTCTTTAATGTTTGTGCTTACAACATATAATCAACTTAATCTTCTACTAATGTACAAACTTTGCGTTTGTTTAACTACTACTAACTACTTTTTATTTTATTATTTTTGAAGTCGGTTTTAATTTTTGGTAAAATGATTTTATTTCTTAATTTTTAGTGATTCCGAAATTCGTCGTCTTGGCGTTCATTGAAGGAGGCCTATGTTCAGCAGTGGACGGATAAAAGACGATGATGATGATGATGATGATGATGATGATAACGATGAACGCGACATACTATGGTGTGCTACCAAAGCATCCTATACAATTGTTACATCAACAAGTAATAAAATGAGCACATCAGCATATCGTCGAGGTAAAAGGAACCAACCAAATAGGCATTATTGGGAATAACTATACTATAAAAGTTGATTATAAGTTGTAAGCACAAAAATGAATGAAACACAGTTATTTTATTACTTTTTAGTTTACTATTTTTGAAGTCAGTTTTAATTTTTGGTAAAATGGTTTTATGTTTTCTCTATACTCAGAGTTGTCTTTCAGTTAAAAAATAAACAATTATTCGGTAAATTTTGACCACCGTAGAGTTCTTTTCAGCATCAAAACATATTATAAGAATCAAGAAAGTTGCCGTTTGGTCTGGGAAAATATAAAGATTTTATCGAAATATACCTACACCCGGTAAAAAACAGCCGTTACGATGTGTCGGTAATTATTTGACCACAGTCCTATAGCTAACGACTTGTGTTCCGGGTACCAGATGATGGAAATAACTTTGGGAAATTTATATAAATACATATTAGCACTACTATAACCCATGTAGTATACGTTCATCATACAAATGGCCTTGGCGGGGATCCAACCTGCGTCCCCGGCTGGAAGTGGCATGCCACAACCACCAGGTGGCCGTCAGATATATTATAATATTGTAATAATCACCATCGTTCAATGAACGCCGAGTCGAGCGATAGATTCATTATTCATATACATATAGGTAGTAAGTAAATCTGCTCGATACATTTTTGTGATCCTAAAACTTTTAGGTGACCTATATTAAATTGGATTTATAAATACATTTGGCGAATTTTTGCCTGTCTGTATGTGTTGATTCCCGACAGCGCCTAATCTACAAACATCAATGACAATTGTATGACAATAGTTAGGTAATCTTGGCGTTGAAGTACAGCCCATCTTTAGGTTCAGTAACAATATTCATTAGGTCTGAAATAAATGACTGTTTTATTTGATGGTCTGATTTTGATGATAATGATGTGATGATTATGATGACGATGATGATGATGGATTTTAAGTAAGAAATTAGAAAGAGACAGTAAAGACGAGAGATTTTTTTTTACACTACAATGGTTTGCTTAGTTTTCTATGATTCTCTACTGCTCCATTACTCTACTGTTAAACTAAGTATATTGCGATTATTCTTAAATCTTAATATTCACATTTTAAATATATTTTATCATAATATTATTGACGACCTCTGTGGCTCAGCGGTAAGCGCGTTGGCGCTCAAGCCGGAGGTTGCGGGTTCAAATCCCACCAGGGAACAAAAATATTTTCTGTGTTCCTGGGTCATGGATGTGTATTAAATATGTGTATTATATAATAAAAATCTTAAATATATGTATAGTATAAAATTATTAAATATATTTCCGTTGTCTGGTACCCGTAACACAAGTTCTTCGAGAACTTACCACGGAACCAGATTGACGTGGTGTAAAAAAGCGTCCATAGATATTATTATTATTAAAATATTAATTAACAGTACGTACGTAACGTAATATTTATCATGAATCATGAAAGCGTTGGAGAAGAAGGGTAAAATTGTAATGAACGATATGAAAACGGACCAATGACAGTTAAAACACAAAATAGTATTTATTTTGTGGTTAAAATAATAATGGCGTATATTACACACATAAAATACGGATATAACCGGGGTATTCCCCTTTTCTTGGTTATAATCATATATATGACTAGCCGTCAGCAGTGGACGGATAGAGGCTGATTATGATGATGATATGACTATCATAATGAAAGAATTTTAGAAATAGATTAAGCGTTTATCATGTATCATGTCATCGCCAACATACCAGTATCTGTCAAAGGCCCTAAAATGAGGGTTATTTCAATCATTTACTACGTATATCTCACATTATTAAGTACGTGACGTAATAATATAAACAAATTGCTCCATAATAAATTTACTTATATGGGAATATATAAATTCTTTAGTATATTTGCTTCACTATGACACATATTTGGTGTCTAGACGGTTTCCATTACGAAAACCTTTTATTCCTCGTTTCTGGATGTACGCAAATCGATAGTAAGCAGTCTAGACCCGCGAAGTCTATCTTCAGCTTCAGTTTAATCAATTATACTATTTTTATTCGTTTGTTAAAAGCTTCTCGCGGTAAGATTTAAGATTAAATGTTGCGATTTATTGTAAGTACATCTCAATGCGATTTTCGATGTTTCGAGCGTGTTCCTCGACGATTCAATCAGTCTTGTTACGATGGTGTTGTGAGACTAACGAGGTATCTGGTATTTTCTATGTAGATTGAGCTAGGTTTTAGTATAGGTGTTAATATTTTGGTATGATCAGGATTTGTGAGGTAACAATTGATACAAAAGTATCCGTCTGTGCCCATTACCAGACAATTTTACTCTTTTTTTTTCTTTAACACCGGGAAATGCTCTGAGGCATCCCGCTGGGGAGTGGGTCTCCCCACGCGGGTATGTGGGACTCGCTGCGCCCGAAAGCTGGTAAGTGGACTCGACGCAGCTCTACCCACTAAAACCCGGCGAGTGCCACCAATGCCGCCTTTGGTGAGGTGCCCCGGATTTGTTGAGCTAACAGGGCACCTCGACAGCTAGTCAGTCTCTCAGGGGACCGACACCACCGCCACAGGGGGGTTGTTCCGCACCACAGAACAACCCCTGCTAACGTCTCGACAGTACAATGGGGGAGGTTCCCGTCCTCACCCCTTGCCCCCTGCTCTTTTGTCCCCTCTTCTTATAGGAGGGGTACAAAGAGCCACCTAGGCTCAATTAGCTTCGCCCAAGGTGCTGGGCACACCTTAGGCTACTGAGTCCCACCGCCACGTTAAGGCCTGAACCATGGTGGGGAGACAATTTAATCTGTTCTTTAAGAATGTTATTATTTTTCTATCTATTATGTTCTTTAAGCGTTTATTTTATAGGTTTTAAACTATCATGCTGTAAACGGATTAGGTCTTAGCTAAGCATACGCTATGCTAGTACGTCGTGCATCGATAATACTTCTATAGTCTGCCATTCCTTTTCAAAGATTAATCCTCCTACTAGCAGCGCCCAGCGGTTTATGCCAAAAGGAAGCTAATAAGCAGTCGGAGCCTTATGGTAACAACCGACGCTCATGGACACACACACAACCGCACAACCCGAGGTTATATCGATACGTTGCCTTCCTCCGCCCTATCCCCCCAAATAGGCCACCGGAAACTCACAAACCGCAGGAAACGCGACAGCAGAGCTTTCACTTGACGCCGTGTTATGTGAGCGAGAGGTACCACTCCGGTCTTGCCCAATTCCTAATTCGGCTGCAATGCAGCATGGCATTACCTCTTACTGTTTAATTTACATTTTGTTACCAATCTAAATAAGTTTCAAAATAAGCTATGCTTAAAATTTCGCTTCGTATTCTTTGGAAATGCTACAAGCTCTAGATCGAAGCGAAATTTTCATTAATCAGTTCATATTCATGGTAACTCCAAGAGTGTTATATCGGCTAATTCTTAATACGATGAACAACATATTAAGTAATAATGCTTTTTTTTAGATATTCTTAATTCATTATTTGACGAAAATAACGTTTTTGAAGAAAAGCCTTTTCGAGAGTGTGAACTGTTATTGCTCTGTGTGTGAACACTCAAAATTACGGAAGAACTGTAAAAGGTTTACCAGTTGTAACATTTACCGGTTAGGTTAAGTTTGACAACGTCAATTTTTCTAGATCATGGCTACTTGTGCTCTACTCTACGGAGTCCCGATAAACCTCCTTCAGGACTTACACATTACTTGAATGTCAAATGACCTTACGAATAATTCGAACAGATTGAAATATGTCTCCAGATGAAGCTTTTGCAAAAGTTTATTGTTTAAACATTTTTTTATTATTATTTGTTTAATTTTATATAAAATCTTATTAGAACACAACCCCAATTTTTATTTTTTTTCATGTTAGTTGGATAGGCAAACTGGCAAACGTGCCACCTGATGGAAAGTGGTCGACGTCGCCCATGAACATAAACTAGTTTACCTGGAACGAGCCCAGGCAACTTATTTATGTGTTGCCTATCCTGAGACATAAGATGTTAAGTCTCGGTGCCAGTAATTACACTGCCTGTCTTGCCCTTCTCTCCGAAACACAACAAAGCTGTTTCACGGGAGAAACAAGCAAGATGGTGGTACCCATGCAGCCGGGAGCGCGGCACAGCGCTTCCCTCCCACCGGTTTTATTTAAGGATTATTATTATTATATAGGTATTATTTAAGGATATTAATTATTTGACAACATCTTCACGGAGTTGACCTCTACAAATTCACTTTTAAGACTACAATGCTAAGATAGGAGCGGAACAGTACGAACAGTTAGTCGATATAACATTAGCACAAAATAATTCGCAAAGATTTGAATGGTCTACAAAAATTGGCTCAGAATACTTTCACAATTTTACACAACATTAAATGAATACCCAGTAATGTATTATTCGGTCGATATTTAGAGGTTACATTGCCTTACCTTCGTCAGACGGCTTGTTGCCCATGAAGTCTCTGAATCCTCGCCAATTGACCGTGTACCGGCCGCTCCGTCGCACCATCATCGTGACCGGACGACGTGACAGGCTCACGGGCGAGCCAGTGGCATCACGACGTGCCCGGGTGTGCGCGTCACGCGGCCGCGCCGTCAGCTGAGAGCGTGACACGTCACGGCGGCGCCCGCCCTCGCGCTTGCGCACATCAAACGCTCGACAAACTTAGAGATGCGAGAGATCGTCGATGTTTCGATGTTTTTTATAATACAGGTACACGCTGGCAAACGTAATGGCCGCATATAATATAGGTTTAAATTGTAAAGTGTTTGCTAATAAACATATAAGTACATAACTGTAGTATTTATTAGTTAAATTTATTTGTGTGCAGGTATAACATATTTGCTTTGGATATAATTTATTTTATTATACCGGCAACTAGTAACATTTATAGACACATAAAATGCTCATTCGATTTGCAAGTCAACATCACCTTTGAAGTTAAATTTTAATCATAAATACATTATTTTTTATGAATTTTACATTGATTTTTTATGACATTCGTATATTTAGTGAGTAATATAGGTACTTAGCGTTTAGACAAATAAATACATATCTGGACTGTGAGAGTTGTAAAGACGGCTTCTCAAATTAAAATATATTCTGGCTGAGTATTTGATAATCTCAATATGCTGTCATCATCGATGTGACTGCTTCTTTCTGTAGGGTCCACAGTCAGTATACGATAAACCTATTATTCAGTCAAATCAGTTCACACTAGTTCGCCCCTGGGTATTATATCCAGTTCTTGTGTTCTTGTGCGGGGCTAATGTCCGATATGTATATTACATGACTTTAATCGTCTTTGTTACTTATTATTCCTTCTTATCTTTTTGACATTGCATTGATTTCAAGTTAAACGATGCTCTGTTACTTTAATCACAATAGCAAACGATTAATATTTTACTTCATAAAACTATTGAATAAGTTGGAATGGATATATGAAGCACTCATCGAGTATATATAACCGGAATAGAGCGGTAATGTTGTGTTTTGTATGAAAACTAATTCCACCAAATTTGTGCTGCACCGCTGCGCCGGCTCTGGGGTCTGATTGGCCGACTGATGGCTATTGATGGATGGCTGATGGGACGTACCTACAGATCATTGGTTGATTAATTTGCTATTAGGTCAGTAACAAATCACTGACTAGTTTCGGAATTTTATGGCCCACATTATGGTTATTTGCATGATTGATGCACTACAGCTCTATGTACTGACATATTGTGTGCTTAATTTATAGCATGTGTAAAATAGAAGAAAAACAAAACTCTTATAAAAAATAATATGTTGGTTTATTTCACAGAAATATACTGAAAGAAAATAAAACAACCGCAATATCTAATCGTAAACTAGTTATAGCAACATAAACTTATGACGAATGTAGTCATTGCCAATATTGAAAGAGGATATGAAAAAACACATAAATCATTAAGCTAGTTATTCCCGAAAGAATTTTACATAAACGTTATTTTACGAGTTGTCGATAAATTCGATAATGTATCGATGTATCGCGTGACGTCACTCGGGCGGCCGCCCGCCCGACCTGGATATGTTATTTCGCAACTTCACTACACTCGCGAAGCTCACTAATATAAAATACCAAGTTTTATAGATAATAATATCAAAACAAACAACGTTTTAAAGGTTCACCCAGTATGTTATTCTTATTTAATGAACAAACATAGTAACTATAAGGTTTTCAAAACAGATAGAAGTTATTTTCAATTTAAAGTTATGCGCTATTTCGTTCGGTATTATGTTTATCTTTGCACGTAACTTATCATAGCTGTTTCATCATTACATTATTTGCATTTTAACATTATATACAAGCTGTTCTCTAGGGTCATTACGAACCGCCTAACAAAAAAGCTCGATGGATTCCAGCCAGCAAAGCAGACTGGGTTTCGAAGAGGATTTAGCACCATACGTCACATCCTCATCTTAAGGCAAGTTGTACAGACGACCCATGATATGAGTACAACCAGCCACTGTGCCTTGCCTTTGTGGACTACGAGAAAGATTTCGACTCGGTTGAAACCTGGGCTGTTCTGCTTCTGGGCTGTTCTGTGGAAGCTTTGCAGCGATGTCAGGTCGATTGGCGATACGCCGAAGTATGAAGAGGATTATCTCTACATCTATATCTATACAGATAAATAAAATTGGAGTGTCTGTTTGTAATATTAAAATAACCGCTTTTTACTAAATGCATATGGATTACAATTTTTGTCTGTCTGTCTGTCTGTCTATCTGTCTGTCTGTTTGTTCCGGCTAATCTCTTAAACGGCTGGGCCGATTTTGACGGGACTTTCACGTGCAGATAGCTGATGTTATAAGGAGTAACTTAGGCTACAAAAATAATCATCATCACTCCGGGTACGGCTGTAAATCTAAGTTAACGCGGGCGAAGCTGCGGGCAACAGCTAGTACTATATAAATTTATGTCCGTTCTGATTCCAGGAGGTCAAACAAGACCAATCCAACTACATCGAGGAGTGCAGAGGCATGTTGTTCTGCTTCTGGGCTGTTCTGTGGAAGCTTTGCAGCGATGTCAGGTCGATTGGCGATACGCCGAAGTATGAAGAGGATTATCTCTACATCTATATCTATACAGATAAATAAAATTGGAGTGTCTGTTTGTAATATTAAAATAACCGCTTTTTACTAAATGCATATGGATTACAATTTTTGTCTGTCTGTCTGTCTGTCTATCTGTCTGTCTGTTTGTTCCGGCTAATCTCTTAAACGGCTGGGCCGATTTTGACGGGACTTTCACGCGCAGATAGCTGATGTTATAAGGAGTAACTTAGGCTACAAAAATAATCATCATCACTCCGGGTACGGCTGTAAATCTGGTTGGCAATCAGTTCCGGAGAGACTGCAAGACCAGATTTTAGTATTACACGTACTACACGTATTCCAGGAGGTCAAACAAGACCAATCCAACTACATCGAGGAGTGCGGCAGAGGCATGTTGTTTCCCCACCATGGTTCGGACCTTGTCGTGGCGGTGGGGCTCATTAGCCTAGGGTGAGCCCAGCACCTTGGGCGAAGCGAATTAAGCCGAGGGGAGCTTTTTGTACCCCTCTTATAAGAAGAGGGGACAAAACATAGGGCAAAGGGCAAGAACGGGTACCTCACCCCATTGTACTGTCCCGAAGTTGGGAGGGGTTGTTCTGTAGTGCGGGGACAACCCTTTGTGGAGGAGGCGTCGGTCCCTTGAGGGACTGACTAGCCGTCGAGGTGCCCTGTTTGTTCAACAGATCCGAGGAACCTCACCAGTTTTAGTGGGTAGAGCTGCGTCCATCTGGTTGGCAATCAGTTCCGGAGAGACTGCAAGACCAGATTTTAGTATTACACGTACTACACGTATTACAGGTACACCGCCTTCTCTACACATACACATGAAATTCGACCACGATTATGTGATGTACGGTGGAGTAAAAGTCTATACAGGTTCTTATAAAAGCTCCTCGCTTATTAATCGACAGATTTTGTCTGAGAAAAAATAAGAACATAATATCAAGAATACATACCGATATTTGTAATCATATTATTTTTTTAGTAAATGCAAGTGTAGGTACGCGCTTGCTTCTATAAATACATGTTTTTGTATGTGAGGCTATCTGTGTCACCTCTGCAAGCCGCGGGGTGTCGAGATTATTTGTTTTCCACGAAATAATCGAGATGACGTATAAATATCATGTTTAAATTTCATTATCAATGTCAATGCTGTAAGTACGTAAAGGATTTCATAAGATTGTTTTTTATATAATAGAACTGGCTGATGCCCGTTGATATGAATGAAAATATAATAGAAGACACGTGTTTTACACATATACTACGTGAACTGATTACTTTTTGAATAGACACGGCGGTAACAATATTTTTCTTTGCCTAAAAATTGCCTTACCTACTTGTCGTTCCTCAATCTCGCCGCATAATACTTGCAAAAACATACGGAACCATGTACACAGATACGCACTTGTCGGTTTTTTATGTTCAAAGTCGCTAAATGTTTTATTACTATCCATGTTTTAACATGGATAGTAATAAAATATTACGACGCATATAAAAATTGCTGGCCACTTTGAAGAGATGCTAAATTTATTAGTTATATTTGGCTAGAGGTTTTTTTTTATATTTAGAGTGTAATTTTTATACTGTTTGAGATATATAGGTAGGTACATCGGATGGCGATCCACGATGGCATGGTAATTGATCCTGGGTGAATTTGTGTATGATCGCATCAATACACAAATTCACCCAGGGCTGGACCGTAGAACAAGGAGAACAAGGGAGTTCCGAGTCAACGACGAAATGCAAGATGGTACCTACATCTTAGTTCCAGTATTCAGTAATAAACAGGATATTGAATAAGCGACGAGAGTAAAATGTGGATTTACTTTTTTTTAAATAAGAATTAAGAAATGAACATATTTTAGGTTACGTACTTATATATAATATGGACAGAGTTGGCGTTTTCTATTATATTGCTGAAACTGAACATGGCTTGATAAGTCTTAAAATACGACCAAGACTACAATGAAGTATTCAATCCCCGTAGAGATTTTCTTGTAAGATAATATAATTTTATACATAAAAATGTAAAAGTAAGTAATTTCTCTTTTCGAAACTTCTCAATTCCGAAATTCAAATCTCAATTTATTGAAATTTGAAGGTTTCT
This sequence comes from Helleia helle, assembly GCA_963853865.1. Classification (NCBI taxonomy): domain Eukaryota; kingdom Metazoa; phylum Arthropoda; class Insecta; order Lepidoptera; family Lycaenidae; genus Helleia; species Helleia helle. Next base: position 27,773,406 of record OY971414.1, read on the forward strand.
TGAATTTAATACCAAAGAAATAAAATACGAATAGGTACATATAATATAAGCTTACGTAAATAGCACAAGTACAGTTTTGGTTTATTTCTCTAAAATAATTAAAAATATTATTAATAGTGTCGTTACACGAAATAAGCAAATATTCGCTATCAAATAATATTTGCTAAGAAACCTTACAAATCTTACAAAACAAAAGAAAAGTTACAAATCAAAATCATTATTTTAAATACGTAATGATTTTGATTTGTAACTTTACAATAATATAGCTTATACATAAGAATAACAAATAGGAAAAAAATAAGATCTATGTATATTAACTTAATCTAATCTAAAGTGAGATTATAATAATCAATATAAAGACATAATAAAGTACGAAGAAACTAAAACTTAATAAAATATAATATAATAACTAAAATATAGTATTATTAAAAAGGAGTCCCTTTAGGCAATTTGTAACTTAGATTTGTTATGTTATATCTCTATTACAGGAAATAAATTGAGTTGTTTCTCTGATTGGCCGACTAATGGCCATTGTTGGATGATCGGCTGATGGGACGTACATACAATTGTAAGAGGTAGTGCCATGCTGCTTTGCGGCCGAATTGAGCCGGCACGACCGGGGTGGTACCTCTCGCTCACATAACACCGGCGTCAAGTGACAGCTATTCTGTCGCGTTTCGTGTGGTTTGTGAGTTTCCGGTGGCCCATTGGGGGGACAGGGAAAAGGAGAGCAACGTATCTGCATAATCTCTCGTTGGGCGGATGTGTATGGGCGTCGATAGTCGCCAAAAGGCTTCGACAGCTCGTTCACCCTCCTATGCTATAAAAAATACAGAGCACTGGTTCCTATCCTCACCCCTTGTCCCCCCTACTCTTATATCCCCACTTCTTATAAGAGGAGCCCAAGGAGCTGGGTACACCTTAGGCTATGGGGCCCCAATGCCACGACAAGGCTTGAACCATGGTGTGGATTTAGTTATTATAATATGTTTGATAGATACAACCAATTTATTGCGGTCGCCCCTTGCGACATTACGACAAAGATTAACAATACCCCCAACAGGAAAATTATTTATTGTTAGAGATAAAGAAATGAGGAAAAAAATTGTCCTCATGAGGTACCTATGCGAACTTGCATAATATTGTACCCACTGTATGAAATACAATAAAACCCGCTTAATACGTACTTGAGGCATGTTTTCGGTTTCCATTTTTTTAATACACGACCTTTGCTCGCCACGGCCGGAATTGTGTCGTCAATTTAGTGGGGAATAGACACAGTCGTACAGCAAGATGTTGATACGTGGATGGCAACAGTTTCCCTATTGTTGCAAAGTTATGAACCACGAAACATTTTTAACGCTGTCTATGTTTATTTTTTAAATTGATGCCAGATAAGTCCCTATGTTTTTAAGGAAAAAAGTTCCCATGGTGGCAAAGCAAGAGCGATAGCGACGGGCAAAGAGCGACTAACTGTCCTGACCTGTGAAGTTTGCTATCGATAGGTAAGGCGAAAAATCCAAGTTGTTATCTGGGTGAAAGATAAAACATACTGCATACAAATATAAAAATAAAAGCATATAGAATGTCTTGTTATATATAAATAATAAATGTATAAAAATATCCTTCTAACTTCTCTATGAATACATTATTCATTACCAACACGAAATGAGTAAATATTAAGTTTTAATTTTCGTATCCCGAATAATACGATTTCACTGTTAGGTTAGGTTAGGACGCGTTTCTGGTTTAGTATGTTAAAATATCGTCTTAAGCAGGTTTTACTATTGGTCCAATAAGTGACCAAGATATATAAAACTCGTCAAGATATTGATAACATTCGATCCGCGAATATGGCGACCAACATGGTGTTATTTCGTCACAAGTCACGTGTATGAAACAGCAAGTTATCTTAATTTAACGCTAAGAAAGAAAAGAGAAGAATTACTTATCGTTATGGTAAACACTATTAGGATAGGTTAATGTAGAAAAGAACAAGCAAATAGTTTTGGATGTAGATTATAAATTTATGGTTTCATGTAAATATAACAAGATCTTGATAAATATTATATAAACAATCACTTCATGCTACTGGTCTCCTGGTGCTTAAGAACTCGTATCAAGGTATAACCAGAAAAAAATACATGTTCATGACTGCGATACAAATAATATCTTTATTTTCGAAATATTCGGTTTGGATACGGCTACTTCGGATTTAAATTCTTAGTCCTCCAGAGTGTAAATACGTTGTCGCCACTACTACGAGCCAGCCAGCCATACTTCCATACACAAGTATAACATAGTTTAATAAGAATTAAGCCACAGACCGATAGCTGGGAGTCATCCAGGAATATACTTGTATAGTTTAATGAGTATTAAACGATAGTTCGCTAACAGGTAGTCTGCCAGGAGATTTAGTCGTTACAAAGTACAGCGTCATACGATTGTGAAATTTTATGAGTTTTATAACAATTATAGATGCAAAATATTAGAAGATTAACTTAGTTAAAATTTTGTTGACTGGAGTTTTAGGAACAATTCATCAATTCAACATCGGTATTTGAGAATTTTAATTTTTTTCACACCCGCACAACCAGAGATTATGCAGATGCATTGCCCTCCTTTTCCCTATCCCCCCAATGGGCCACCAGAAACTCACAAACCGTACGAAACGCGACGGCATAGCTGTCACTTGACGCCGGTGTTATGTGAGCGAGAGGTACCACCCCGGTCGTGCCGGCCTTACTTTTAGAAAAGTTGACGTAAAAATGTTTTTGAGCGGAATAATAAGAAGCGGTAAGAAGCTCAACTTAAACTAAAAAAAACAATAATGGCGTGTTACATTAGAAACTGGACATCCAATTACTAGATTATTGTTATTTATTACTAAGTACTGATAAGTGAATTAATATATAAGCGATAATGTCCATTTTGCGTACTAGGCGCGTGCTCGTCACAGATAACACAGGTCACAGGCCACAGTTATATATGAGCTTTCGTTATGAATTAATCGCAGTCTCCTCAGTTTAATGGGCCGAAGGCGTTTCTTACATACACTTAAAATAAAGTAAATTAATTGAATTAAAAATGCCGTGGACCAGTACTAACAGGTAATTCGAAAGTATTTGATTTTTTTATTTCACCAAAAATATTTAGGGTAAAATTTTTAAGAAATGTGTGTCGTATGATTTTATTTGATTCAAAGTAAAGCAAATAAATTTAAATACTAATAAAATACCAATTATTAAATAATTTGTATATTAATATATGATATTCAAAAATAATATTGATTCTTCAGTTAAGTTACAATTCAGTACAAGCTTCAATTTATACTCTACATTTACTTTGCTATACCTCATATTTATTATTTTTTGTGTTTAAATATTTTTTATATGAGGTCCTAAAAATATTATAAGTAACATAAACAAATCATCGCCATAACATACTAAATCGTTTTATCGACCGTTTAATCGTTAGTTTGTATATTAAATAATATGTTTGTTATAGAATTTACGCGAAACCCTCAAACACGAGTTCTGGTGAGGCTACTAATGCTACAAGTAAAGTGAAGCCGGTGACCACCGCAGCCGCAGACACGGGCGGACGTTTCGAGCTAAGCGACCATGGATATGGCAAGAGTTCCGTCAAACTCTTACACGTACATCGAGATGATGAATATCATATCATCAGAGAATTTGAAGTATCGACGGAGTTGAAACTGTCATCGGAATCTCCGTACGTAGTGGGCGACAACAAGGACGTCGTCGCGACCGACTCCCAAAAAAACACAGTGTACTTATTGGCAAAGAAACACGGTGTAAAGACCCCCGAAGAATTTGGCGCTGTCGTTGTTAATCATTTCTTATACACATACAAGCAAGTCACGGAGGCAAAATGCCATGTAATCGAATATCCTTGGGAGAGATTACAAGCTGGCACTCCTCATAATCACGCATTCGTATATGCCCCTACGGCAACGAGATGGTGTGAAGTTTCACAAGTTAGACACGGTGAGAGTTACATTTTTGCTACATTAAACTTTTTGAATGATAATCTTATACTAGAGATTGGGTCTTTATGATAATTATTTATTTTCAGATGCTGTGGTAGTAAAATCAGGTTTAAGTGGATTACGAGTGTTAAAGACGACACAATCAGCTTTTATTGATTTTGTACAAGATGAATACACCACGCTAGGTGATGCTCCTGAAAGAATATTTAGGTGTGTGTTAAAGCAAAATACACTTGATTATGGTTTTAAGCTTTGTATCAGTTTTACTGAGTGTTAATTTTATTTTTCTATAGTACGGTTGTGGAAGCTGAATGGACATACGACAATATGAGGAGCGCTGATTTCGATAACGCCTGGCTAACGGTAAAGGACGCTATATTAGAAAAGTTCGCCGGACCTCCAGACACGGGTGTATATTCACCATCAGTGCAGCATACTTTGTACCAAGCAGAGAAAACAGTTTTGGAAACCGTCCCTGAAGTGAGTGTTAATAATTTTAAAGGAAGGAATTTTAAGGAAGTAAAACTTTATTAGGCGCAAAAGTAGAGTTATGAAAAGAAGTATGTATTTTGGTTAGTTTGTCCTTCATATAATTTTGTTCTTGTAAAATAAATTCCCTTATAAAATTATATTTAGGGTCTTCTAATAAAACATGTAGGTATCAGATGTCATGAGCAAAAAAGTTTGTAGTTGGTTTCTCTATTGAATAAGTAGTTAAAAATATTTTTGTAGCATATTTAACAATCGATAGGTAAACAAATTCTTCAGCCAAACTGAAATAATGAATAAACTGTAGAGCATATGGAATTAAAACATTTTTCTAACAGATGCTTTAGAATTTTAAATATTTTGATCCATGAGCTAATTTTGACGCTCGTTTCGATGCCAGTACTCGTATCTCTGTTTATTGTGTACAAATGAGTCCGGGCCCGGGTTATCTTATTAGTTCTGTAGAATAGGGCATGATTTAATGCTAAAAGTTCGTTTTGATATCGCGCGCGTGCGCTGATAATACTCTTTGACGGCCTAAATTATTGCTTATTGTTAAGGGCAGAAACATTATTATATGAACGACTAGCAATGCAGTATAATAAGTAGCTCGATTAAAATAATTTGACTAGATAAAAGTAATATACTTGACATATTTGATAGAACAACACTATGGACGCTTAATAATGAAAAAGCCAGAGGAGTCTGCAATGGAATGATGGCCCTGTATTTTAAATATGGAAGTTTAGAACTCTTTAAAATAATATACATATTGTCTCAGATATTCTTTAACATCTGTTCTATTAACTTTATTCTTGCTACTGATTTGGTTAGATATAAGCCGTTTAAAAAAATGTACGTGTGTACTTCCTCTTATTTTATCACGTGATGCTCGGGTAGTGTGCAAGGTCTCCTAAGGCTATCAGCAGGGATCAGGGAATTTTGTTGAATTACATTTTCCTGCTTTGTTGCGGGTTGGTTTTTTTTTAATTCGTGGACATGTTTTCTTAAAATTATTTATGTAACTTTTGTATTTTCTTTACAGATTACGTGGATCAGAATGACGATGCCCAACAAGCATTACCTGAACATAGACGTCTCAAAATTCCCCGCAAACGTCACGAAGGGTGACCCTCGTCACTACATCTACCAGCCCATAGACAAACCGGCAGGCCTTATTTATGCTCAGCTGCGTCGAAAACCAAAGAGCCATTTGTGACGAAGTAATTTATAATTTTATTTTTAGCATTTAAGATTGGTAACACTGGATTATGTAGCATTAGAGTGTGATTATTATTAGAAAGATTTTTTTTACTGCTTTTCTTAAAAAAATTCGCGCTTAAATTAATATTTTCGATAAGACACAAAATTTACTGACAAGCTACACTTTCCACGTTTCCAATACGCACTCTGAGATGTAATTTATATGACGTGTATGTATGAGATTATGGTTATTAAATCTTATAAACTACGATAAGAACTAAACCACACATATATTGTAATACAAATAGGTAAAAGTATTATGGCTGTCAGCCTGGTTTACAATGTCCAAATAGCTTTAAAGCACTTAATTATTGTGATAGATAGATATTAGTAAGTTTATTTGGACGTTGTGATCCTTAAACTTAGCGATCCAACCTGTAGCGACAAAATGAGTGATTAATAAAACTGAGACGACATCAGAAAGTAAATTTAGCAAAGGAAGAGCTAAGGTTTTCCTATACGGTTTTATACAGTTTACCTGAGATATGATTTAAACGTTAATTTTCTGGGTCAGCTAATTCTTTTGCGAAATCATGTGTATTATGTATATTTCCTATCAATGTAAAATAACTTATTTTTAAGTGACGAATTAAAATGTATGTTATGGAGAAGTGTATTTGATTATGTATATCATATTAAATATTGCTGTAAGACGTAAGTGATAATTAAAATTTTATAAAATTAAAATGTTATAGTTTTATTCCTAAATATATTTAACATAGAACTCGTTAAAAATTAGGTAATCTCAGCATTACATGTAGATACAACACTATTTTTGTATATTAAAATATCTGCAAGAACAAGTCGTTTTTCTATTTTAGGTGTATGTTAACGCGGTCAAATTACTCTTGTAGGATTTGTAGTTACATCTTTTTTATACTGTTTTTTCAGTCTGGTCTCACCAAAGAGTTGTTTTCATTATTCGAATCATTCAGTAGGTATTCATCAAATGAAAGTACATTAACTTTATTGTCGTTTGTATTTAATTTGGATTCCACATCATTGGAAAACTATAACTGAAACTTACTTAAATTGAAGCACTACCTGCATCAAGCCAATAGGCCCCCGAATACGAAATATAAAACATTATCATTAACCAATTGAAAGATATAACTAAAGTTATCTAAGCTTATAGTATTTTCTTCTATTTTTAGGTCGTAAATATAAAACTCTCTTATTATTGCTTAGCTAATGGCAATAATAATATTAGTATATAGAATAACAGTTTTACAAACTGTCGTTCAAATGTCTTTTATACTAGACTTGGTCGTAAATATCGATGAAAACCCCTTGAGGTGTAAGTATCTTAGGCAAATATTGTATAATATAATACGAGAAAAGAACGAACAGGTTGTTTTAGTTCGAACAAAATAGTGGTCCAATTTACGGATGTAACTTCCTCAATACGGTTGTAAGGATCGAGGTATAAGTAATGGTAAAGTTGCTACTTTCAGTAAATTCGGTGTTTTATGTTAGTTAGATAGGCTAACGGCCCCCACCATGGTTCAGGCCTTGTCGTGGCGGTGGGGCTCAGTAACCTAGGGAGAGCGGTGCACCTTGGGCGAAGCTAATTGGGCCGAGGGGGCTCTTTGTACCCCTCTTATAAGAAGAGGGGACAGAAGAACAGGGGGCAAGGGCTGAGGATGGGAACCTCACCCCATTGTACTGTCCCGACGTTGGGAGGGGTTGTTCTGTGGTGCGGGACAACCCCTCTGTAGAGGTAGCGTCGGTCCCTTGCGGGGCTGACTAGCCGTCGAGGTGCCCTGTTTGTTTTTTAGATCCGGGGCACCTCACCAAAGGAGGCATTGGTGGCACTCGCCGGGTTTTAGTGGGTAGAGCTGCGTCCATTTACCAGCTGTCGGGCGCAGCGAGTCCCACATACCCGCGTAGGGAGACCCACTCCCCCGCGGGATGCCTCAGAGCATTTCCCGGCGTTAAAGAAAAAAAAAAAAAGATAGGCTAACGGCAAACGAGCACCATGATAGTAAGTGTGACCACTTACTATCATGGTGCCACCCAAGTCGTCACCCAAGAACATAAACAGTTAACCTGACTATGAATAGTTAACCTAAGAGTAGCTCAGGCACTTATTCATGTCTTTTCTAACCACCTGAAACATAAGATGGTATGTGTCTGTGCCAGTCATTAACCTGTAACCCTGCCTGTTCTGCCCTTCTCTCCTAAACAAAGCAAAGTTGCAGACAGAAATGTAGCAGAGTGGATAAAAATTTCAATGATGAGTCACAGTAAAGAAAAGGAGCAGTATGACGTCTTTCATTCATTCATTTTTAATTAATAATTCAATTAGAATGGATATTATGAGGCCGCGTTTAGGTAGAAGAAATATTGGTCAGCCATCCAGCCAGGAAAACGATCTCCATGCTGTGACCGGTTCGTGTAGGATGCGAGTGGCAAGGGATCGGTCATCTTGGCATTCATTGAAGGAGGCCTTTGTTTAGCAGTGGACAGATAAAGGCTGATGATGATGATATTAATGATTACGATGACCTCGAAATACTATGATGCTCTACGAAAACATCCTTTACATTTGTTATTTGTTCATTTTACATCGTCAAGTAATTAAATGAGCACAACATCTAGGTAAACTAAATCAACCAAATAAGCAATATAATAACTCAAAACGGCTGATCTGATACTGATCAAATGAATATAGGACGAAATTGGAAATACCAGCTTGCAAATAAAAGAATTAACGAAATCCATTCACAATCGGCGGAGTAATCGTGTGACAAACGTACCTTCTCCTTTTTTGAATTTGATAAAACATTAGGATTTGGGTTAGGTAGTAGTGAAATATCTTACGATTCTGCCAATGGACAAGTTGGAAGTGGTGGGAGTGTACTCATATAATTATATGATTATAATTATTTATTTCCAATATTATATAAACTAATTGACGTAGGCATTACGCATTTTCAAGTAATGATGTTTGAATGAATAACAATGACATTTTAATAGCGAGAAAGATTTCAATAATGGTCAATAATTAATTATTAATCAGTGTGTAATGCGTTTTAGTTTTGACAGCATGTAAACGAAATCAGTGATACAGCACTTTTTAAAATAAAACCAAAATACTGGATTGGAAGTTAAGCATATTAATGATTTTGTTAAAAAATATTTAAAAAGAACAAAAAAGGTAACTTGGTTTTTTTGTTAAGATAAATGTTTAAAATTGTATTTTTTTATAATTTGATCTTAGATAACTAATTTCCTATTTATATAGTTATCTGCTTGCCTTTTAGAATAATCTTAATAATAAACTAGGTAAAAAAATTAAAACACAGGGTATGTTTAAAGTTTATTTTACAGATAATTAATCATTATTTACTAAAAACTTTTACAATGTTTTTAAAACACTAATTTGCATTAAAATGGAATAATTTCTTACAAAAAATATAAAAAACTAGACTAAAGTTTAATGGTTTAAAATATCATAACATCTAATACTTAACTTGGTTTGTTTATTAAACTACTTTTAGTAAAAGCAATTCATCTTGACCGGACTGAAGTTAGCTAAAAGTGACGTCACAAAGTATTTTTTCTGTGCTAAATACGTGAAGTGCACAGACCACAGAAATACTGCTAATATACTCCGTGGTGATGCGTATACTTAAGACTGTAATACTTCAGTCCGACCGAAGTCAAAATATACTTGTATTGTATTTTAAATTATATCTTCAGTTCGTTAATCGTTTCGTTCCAATGATTTTATCTGCCAACGCGTATAGTTCTTCGACAGTCTGAAAGTAGAAATATAGAGTTAATAATAATTGGCCTGACACAATTTAAGTCGGACGAGACAAAGAAACAAATGCTTTTTTAATGAATCAACGTTAGACTTATTCATTGATAATTCATTAACCGGTAAATTATTTAGACGGTAAAGTTTCAAAGGAATAATAATTTGGTACAGATAATTCTTAAAAGCTTATAGGAAAGTAAGGCCATTGTCCCGTTAGAATCCGCCTTTATATACTTTTTTAAGGCTAGCCGCTAGAGAATCAATCTGAAATTACATTTTCCACATAATATGTATAAACGGGACGCGAAAATTGTACGTACAACCTAAATAAATTTATATTAAGTCAACTATGAACTATAACTATTGTAAGTAAAGCATATGAAGCGTCACCATTTTTCTTTTCTTTAACGCCGGGAAATGATCTGAAACATCCCGCCTGGGCAGTGGGTCTCCCCAGGTGGGTATGTGGGACTCGCTGCGCCCGAAAGATGGTAAATGAACGCAGCTCTACCCACTAAAACCCGGCGAGTGCCACCAGTGCCGCCTTGGTGAGGTGCCCCGGATCTGTTAAGCTAACAGGGCACCTCGACGGCTAGTCAGTCCCGCAAGGGATCGACGCCACCTCCACAGACGGGTTGTCCCGCACCACAGAACCACCCCTCCCAACGTCGGGACAGTACAATGGGGTGAGGTTCCCACCCTCACCCCTTGCCCCCCTGCTCTTTTGTCCCCTCTTCTTATAAGAGGGGCACAAAGAGCCCCCTCGGCTCAATTAGCTTCGCCCAAGGTGCTGTGCTCACCCTAGGCTACTGAGCCCCACCGCCACGTCAAGGCCTGAACCATGGTGGGGATATGAAGCGTCACCATAAACAACCATAGTCAGGGTACATATACCTACGATAGGACGCATGGATCATGTGTCTCGGAGGCACAGATCTCCTTCTTGAAATCAGACTAGTCGAGTGTTGAACCATAGATCACTTACGCGCTGGCCTAATGTGGGGTGAAAAACTTCACACTTCAAAGACTTTTATAGTCTCATCAAGCGTGCATGTTTCCTGACGACGTTTTTCTATACCGAAGTCACTATACAAGAGCTTTAAATCTCAGCAAAATGAGTATAAAAGTAAAAAAAAAAATGGTTAATCCACCTTATTTTAGTGATTAGTTTTTTTCCACTCACATCTTTGACCAGTGTCATAACATTGTTAACAGTCACGTATCTTTTATTGATGAAATCATAGTTTGAATCCAAGTATAAGGGTGCAAGGTGAGGGCGCTCAGTCGTTGATTAGATTTATTACCGAGCTTCACCGGTTACTACTGGATATGTGGTAAACATTTAAATAAACTAGTACGTTCCATGTTAGTCGACGCTAGACATAACATTTTTTATTTATTTTGATATTCGACATGGATTGCTTTTTAGAATTTATTGATATCAATATAAATAAATATAGTTTTTTGCTGACTAAATTTAGTGTTTCTTTTTACTGGTTATATTTTTTCTTGTGATCTATTCAGACAGCATTAAAGGACAAACCAACCTTTCTAAAAAGTATAATATCTTTCTGAATTTTGACATTTATCAATTTTTTTTCTGAAATTTGTATTTGTCTGAACTATACTGTATGCGCTGTCATTATTGATACGGTGAGTAGAGTATTCTCAAATACATTTAACGTAATAAATCAATAACGTCACTTTACATTTTTATGTTTATACATAATTTTTTCTTCAGTGTTAGTTATTTGAAATGATATTAAATTTTGGGAAAAGGATTTTGGGAAATTTTGTTGTGCACTTCTATATTTTCTTTTATAGAAGAGGGGGCAAACGGACAGTCGTTTTACCTTGTGGTAGGTGATAAGCGATATCCATAGAAATGTGAGTATGCTCTATAACAATAGAGAAAGTCCCTAATTTTCCTAATATCTCGAAATCCATGACACTTTTCGTCAGCCATCTTTTTTTGTAGAATAGACATAGAGCTAGCCTACTTCCAGTGTTGCTGTGGCGTGCTATTTATTTTTCATTGAGCCATATTTATTTTATTTATAAAAGTGCTGCATAAAAATAAATCTATTTAAATTTTTCAAAAGCGCATAATGCAAGTCACATATCGATAACATGATTGCAGCGTGGCGTACGTCAGTGTACACGCGTCCGGATAGAATTTATCGTACATAGTTACACCGTCCAAAGGTTACAACCTGACACCGTCCGGCGAGAACCGGACCGCCACGAGCCCTCGCAAGTAAACAAAAATCCTACCATACACGAACTTTACTTAAATAGTAAACTAGTCCTAGTAAGTTATAATCAAACATTTCACTGTTTATTGGTTCAACTCATAATAGTATCAGAAGAAATGGCGGTGTGTGTTTGAATACTTTTATGTGTGCTGTCCGTGTGTGTCCTTACTATACTTATCCTTTTTTATGTATCCTCGTATATGTATAATAACCATAGCTGCTGTAAATATTCGCAACGTCGGGCGTCGGTAACGTACAAGTGCTAGTAGATCGCGATACAATCCATAATATGTAATTAGTTTTTTTCCAATATATTATTTCATCGGTTTTAATAGATTTATCTTTGTTTATTTACATCTCTAACCAGAATTGTTAAGCAAGTCTTCTTTTGTTCACATTTTAACACAATAATAATAAGTAATTGGTAAACAAGGTGTACTTATCTCTATTAGAGATTTTTTCTTGCAAAACTTTGAAAGTTTTGTGGGATACTCCGTTTGTCATTATTACATTGTGTCATTATTACACATTTAAAATACTTAGGTATTATTACACTACAATTGCGTGCACTCTCATCCTCTGCGTATTTCTGTGATCTGGGTATAGCAGAGTGGTAGCCGATATTAGCTACTAGCATCAATGTCCAAGCAAATACATGTAAGTACATACTCTTTATTGAAAATATGATAAGATATACATATTTTAATTGTCTTTTTTTTTTTTTGAGTTTGTAATTTATTTTTGAGTAGATATAATATTACATAGAGAAAGGATAAGAGAATATCATATTTGATATTATCATGACATCATATCATAAGGCATTGAAATGAATGAAATAAATGCAATATATTAAGAACGCGGGGAAATTTAAATAGCCCAATATTCATATACCTACTATGGTATTATACCCTAGTTATTAACTGTTCATGTCAGGATAGCATCTGCTTGGTTCTCTTAGTTATTGTGTGAAGAAATAGCGCTTCTTTTGAACATATACATTTCACTATGTTATTTTATGGGAACCCCACCGGGGGCTGCCCTCCAGGTCGGAGGGGTGAGGGTCAGGATGAGCCCCCATATCAAATATCAGGGGCTCATCCTTGACGGTGGGTGGACCTTCGGCCCACATTTCTCAATGTTGGGACCGAAGGTCGTGAAGGCGGCAAGTGCACTCGGCAGACTCCTCCCGAACCTCGGAGGACCCAGCGCCGCCTGCAGGCAGCTATACTCCGGAGTCTGCCGGAGTATGGCAACCTACGGTGCACCCATCTGGGCGGATCACCTTACCACGAGGAATAAGGCCCAGGTGCGCTCGGCGCAGCGGGTCATCGCGGTAAGAGTGATCCGGGGGTACCGTACAGTATCGTGGGCGGCAGCCACTGCCCTGGCCGGTGACCCCCCGTGGGAACTCGTGGCGGAGGTTCTTGCCGAGACGCACTCCTATGTCTCGGATAGGAGGTCTCTTGGTGAGAGCCTTACGCTAGACGGGATCCTTCGGGTTCGCCTTCTAGGGCAAGAGGCGTTAATGCGAAGGTGGGGGAGGACCTGGCGCAGCAGCCGTACGGCAAAAGCCTAACGGTAGCTCTGCGTCCGGTCCTTGAGCGATGGATGCGCCGTAAGCGTAAACCCCTCACCTTCCGTCTGACACAGGTGCTCACCGGGCATGGTTGCTTTGGTGAGTACCTGTGCCGGACGGCCCGCAGAGAGCCGTTGACAGTGTGTCACGATTGTGGCGCGGCGGTGGACTCGGCCCAGCACACCCTCGAGGTGTGCCCGAGATGGGCGGCGCTGCGTCATGATCTGACATCGGTCATCGGAGGGGACTTGTCTCTGCCGAGTGTCATCATCGCGATGCTCGGCGACGAAGAGTCCTGGACGGCGATGGTTTCCTTCTGCGAGGCAGTAATGTCCCAGAAGGAGGCCGACGAGCGGGTGAGAGAGGAGGTCGCCGACGAGGCCTCCCCCCGTGGGCGACGAACGGGGGTGCGCAGGAGGCGCTACTTAATGCGCCTCCAGTAACGCCCCTGTGCTTGTGTCGGGTTCAGGATGGGAACCTGGGCTCAGTATGACACGACGTCGCGGGGACTGCCCAAGCAGCCGGGCAGCCCCCCTTAAGAGGAGTAGTCTGGCCTTCGCCGGGGCCAGCCTGTCGCTGAGGTGATCCTGTTGAATGCCTATCCGGGACCCTCAAATTAAAGCGGCTGAAGGCGCTCGCAGTGGTTTTAGTTTACGGGTAGGGCACTCCCAGGTGCGAGTCCCACATAGGGTCAGGATCTACCCGAGATCCTGGCTACATGCGCAAAAAGCATTTCCCTGCGATAACAAAAAAAAAAAAAAATGTTATTTTATGGGAAGTTATTAGTTTTATATAATGATGAGAACTAATAATTTTGAAATAATATGGATATTCTTTGATACTAACCGTAAGATTTTTAAGTGTTTTAACATCGTTTGCCTCGTATTTGAGGACGGCGAACTGGTCGTCGGTGAAGCGCACTCCCTTCCCAATGTCAGCCTGTTTCAGTATCTCCAGTTCTTCCTTACACTTCGCAAGCAACTGTTCCGGTGTGAGCTGCTCTCCTTCTTCCTCGGCATTCTCCGATTCAATGTCCTCCTCAAGAGTCTGTTACCAATAAAATATTTGTTTATATTTTAAGTATAAGAAGTATAAGAGCAATAAAAGACGAGAAGGAAAATATGAGCTGATGGTGATCATGAGTGTCGCCTGGTAGTAAAATATTTGAGAGATAACTGGATAGAGTAATCTGGAGATCTAAATTTGCGAGTTTTCCTTCAACCATAATATAGTTCAATTCAAAAGTATGAGAAGGTACATAGAAGAGAATAATGTTGAATGTTATAATTTTTCAACTACATATATTTATATATTTATTGTAGAGGCTGAGCTGCAGGCTATCTACGGGGTCTACAGGTGGCGGATAGTGGAACAGCCATCAGATATGGTGGTAAGCTGTCAATATACGAATAAGCAGTCCCCGACCGAGTAGCGACAAGATTACCAGAATGTAGTGGGTAGTCCAGTGGGATTGGCTAACCTATAAAATTACATAGGTCCTATTACAATCTTGTGAGGTAGCGAGCAAGCGCCGCTACTATAAAGCGCTTCCCCCGTAAAACCGGGCAGCAGCGGTATCAGTACTGGCTAGAGGCCGAGGAAATGGATTTCGCTAGGGCTCTGGAGATCAACGAGCAAGAAATTGGTAAGACGTAAGGCAAGTCGGGCAACCACCGTTCTAAGCGCCCTAATCATGGAGTATGGAAGACTGCTCCACCGACAAGAGCAAGGCTCTGAAATAGTGAGAGAGATATATATTTATTACCTTCAAATTTTATTTCAAAATGCATAATTGAAACACTAAATTAAATACTCCAATTTTTTATTTCACATCGTAAATAAGACTGAAAAGCATATAAATTTACGATTTGGGATGTAATTTTTTGCTTTCACTGGTGCCAAAAAGCATTATTTTATACGTAAATATTTAGTGAATAATATTTATATCCTTATGCTATATTTAAAATTGGCTATATTTAATATCGTACCCTTGTTTTTATTGCGTGGATATCATGTGTTCAAACGTCAATGTCCGTTGGGTTATCGTCAGTTTTTAGGACACATATAATATATAAATACTAGTTATATATACCTAGTTGAAGTATGTAATGCATTTTTATATTTTTCCTAAATAATAGTTTTAATAACACGAATATAAAAAATCAAATAAGCAACGATGCATTTTAGAGATGTATTTAGATCCTAGCTAAGATATTGATGTGTTCCTAATTTAAAATATAAGAGCCAAATGTCTATGGTAAATTGCCCGTAATATTTCTAGTTAACTGGAAGTAAGACACGGACAGACGTGCTCATAAAGGTATAGACAGACGTGCTCATTAGCAGCACGTGTGTCGTAACATTTCTAGTAATGAGCATGCTTATTTTGAGTGTGCTTAAAAGTCCACCGACATTTCATTTTTGAGCATGCTACCTGAGGCGCCGGTAGAAAGAGGCGTGCTCCGAACGCGTCCGTGTAGGATTTGAGCATGTTTATATTTTATGAGTATGAGTATGCTTAAACCAAATATGCTTATTTCTGTCAAATGTGAATAATTGCAGATCATGCTAATTTTAGACAAGCATTTATGAGCATGCTTTTTCTGAGCTGGTCTGTACGTACCGTAAGTAGACACAATCAAAATATACCATCTAAATTTAAAATATTATGAAAATGTCAAAGACATGCTATATTTCAGTTTTAAATACTTGTAATCGTGAAAATAGCCACGTTTTTCAAAACTCTAGAAAAATATGGATCAAATCTTTTTGTACATAATCGTGTTATTTAGATACACAAAAGTTGTCGAGAGTAGAATATAAGTTTTCATAGGTAATTCTTGGAGTATTACGAATTCTATATAACGCATATTATATATAACTTAAAATTGATTAAGTAGGGTCAGTGGGATTCAGACGGAAGTAATTAAGCAGATATACTTACTGTTGACTCTACGAGAGAGGTCATCCATTATTATTGTTCATAAAGAACGAAATCAAGTATTGATGCGGTCTATATATTTTGTAAATGAACTTAGTTACCTTTGAGTTTACAATGCTCTTTGGTTCTGCAGTTTGACTTATTGCCTAAAATGCGACTTTTAAGCTGTCATTTGCTACTAAACGATGACCTTGATGTTTCGTTTTATCAGTACCAAATGCAACCAAATATATTAAGGAAAATTACTGTTTTAGACTAGTCTATTGAAAATAAATGGGGATGGGGACCAAACACGGGATGACAAAATTGTATTAAGTGTGATTCACCGAGCAATCACCGGGGACTGTCCCCTTTGTATTATTGCTGGGGGTCAAACAAATTAAATTATTTAGATATAAGCATGAATATGTTATAATACCTACACATGAACATCTTCCAACATAAAGGTCCCTTGTTTAAAAAAAAAGTATAATGTATAATGCAACGATATCATAACATTATAAACGCGATTTATAATAATGTATGGGCATCCATATTCTGTTACTATTTTACACAAAACTAAAGAATGGATTTTAATGACATAGCTAGCTAGCATATCAGATTAACATATAGGCTGTAATTTATCCCTGTACTCCCACGGGAATTGGAAATACGCGGGTGAAACCGCGGGGCGCTGCTAGTAAAATATGTTACGACCGCATCTGAATTGAAATAATAGAAGAGCTCTGGTTCTCTCAGAAAATCCGCCCAATTACTCGACCGCTACGGCTACTACCTAGCTAGCTGTTTGATTAATACGACTCTTTTTTTATTTTATGTTAGTTGAATAGGCAAACTGGCAAACGTGCCACCTGATGGTAAGTGGTCGACGTCGCCCATGAACATAAACTAGTTTACCTGGAACGAGCCCAGGCAACTCATTTATGTGTTGCTGTAGACATAAGATGTTAAGTCTCGGTGCCAGTAATTACACTGCCTGTCTTGCCCTTCTCTCCGAAACACAGCAAAGCTGTTTGACGGAAGAAACAAGCAAGATGGTGGTACCCATGCAGCCGGGAGCGCGGCACAGCGCTTCCCTCCCACCGGTACTCTCAAGATTAGCATTCATATACCTGGTCAAACTTCTGTGACGCCTTCAGTTTTCTGTAATAGGCGTCGGCCCGTTTCTTCGACGCTCTAGCCACTTCTCTATTCACCATCCTCCAAAACACGAAGACTGGATGATGGAACAGCTCTGGTGGACATTCCTTCAGCGGTGTTTTGCCGACCAGAATCAGACGTTTTAGCCTTTCCATTTCATCGAGCTAGAAGTACATTTTATTTTAGAAATAATTTGTCTTTTTGATGCAAACTTGTTAATAACTTGTTATCACTATTCATATTTATATTAATATTATTGGCGATGGCGATTGAAACATTGCCGAAATATCGGGAACTCAACAAATCTTTAAACGCGGTAAGCACCCGTAATAATATTAATATATATATTAACTTGTAATATTTCTAAGTACATGATGTTGTACATAGGTATAAGGAAACGTTATCCTACTATAATATATGTTTTATACACTAAACTTTTTACAATAGATAAATGCATCAACAGTTCACGTGAGTAAATCTAGATACCAACTAGTATTTAAAAGCTAAAGCTTTTAAAAGATAAAGTTTTTAAATACTGGTTGGTATTAAAACTAGTAGGTATTTAAAAGCTCACAGATATCTTGAAGTCTAGAACTTTACCACCACTAGTCTACAACTTCACCAATGTTGGCGCCATATTGTATTATTACTACAATATCTACGTATATTTGTATGATAATCGTATCTAGTCGTATCTAATTTGAATTCTATACATTATAAATGTTCTTTTCTTAAAAAAACAGGTTAGCAAAAAAAAGATTACTCACGACTCTAGACGAGATCCTCTTGTTGAGGTTCTCTTCGTTGACCGCTCGTATCCTGTCCTCCAGTTCCGTCATGTAAGTCTTGTCGGTAAGCCGCACCTGGTTGGAGCCCATGTGTTTCTCCAGCCGGGCTCTGACATGGGGGTGCGTGAAGCTGGGGACAAAGATGCAAATATATTAAAAACCAAATTAAAAACTCATAATACGCAGTAGTTTAGGTAAAAAATCATAAAGAGAATATAAAAGTGAACACAATATTCAATTAACTGTAGTCTCATTAAAATTAAAAAAACCATTATAAAATACTAATAATAATTAATAATAAATTATTTACCGCATGCGTTGCGAGTTGTTTCGATTCGTTTTGAATAAACAATTTGGAGCGAGTCAAGGGGGAGCCCTGTGGATGTCTCCACGGTTAACTTTTAGTAGTTTTGACGCTGGGAGCAGCGTGTCATAGTTGAGACCTTCATTAGGGCGGGCAGGCGGCCTGGCACGGTATGGCACGGCCCCGCTGACACCACACGTACGAGTTTTCACGTAACGTGCCCTACACATTGTGTTGCCTATATTTGTTTATAAACAAGCTGCTAATATAAAATAATAATTAACTTATATAGATTTTGTTTTCTAATGTATTTTTTATTACTTCTACCTAACAGTTGAGAAAGCTGCTTTGATTCCATATATCAGGGCGAAGCAAACAACTCGTTAACTTGTTTTTTTATGCTAATTGGATAGGCAAACTGGCAGATGTGCCACCTCATGGTAAGTGGTCGATATCGCCCGTGAACATACACATATACGGCAACTCATTTATTCCCTATCTTGAGACATAAGATGTTAAGTCTGGGTGTCAGAAATTACACTACCTGCCTCTTCTCTCCGAAACACAGCAAAGCTATTTTACGGGAGAAACCAGCAAGATGGTGGCACCCATGCGATGCGGGAGCGCGGCTGGCACAGCGCATTGCTCTCACCGGTAAGCGTTTGTGTGTGCGTGCGTTTATGTGTGTGTTTGCGTGAATTTGACTCATGGTAATGAAACAACATTACGATGGTTATTCACCATACTGTAATGTAAATTATCTTAAAAGTCGGGAGTATATAAAAATCTTAATGAGGCGCAATAAAATCCACAATAAGTGGTTTCATTATAATTAATGTAATTCCCGTAAACATTACAAATAATGGAAAAATAATTCAACATTCGGAAACTAATTTAACCTAGAATTAGTATTGTTAACTTCATAATTTTTGATGGATTTTTTTGAATACAAAAGACATTTTTTGGTCCTTTTTTAATACTTAACAGTTTTTTCCCATAGTATACAACCGACTTTTTACCAAACGTATTAAGTAGGTACGACGTAATTAAATTTGAGCACATTTAAATAAGAAATTATTTTAGTCCCCAAGTACTAACAAGTGTGCACGCTGCTTTACATTGCGTGAGTAGAAGTTTTTGAAGCTCTCATATATGACTCAAGAAACATTATTTGGCTTCATTTTTACATAAACTGTATATTTTGTCGCCTTGTATTATGAAAGGCTTTTTCTCTAATAACAGTTTACCGAAAGTTTAAATGTATAAATATTATTTATAAACTTCTACTATTACTGTACTGTAGAATAAACAGCGAGGTTTATTATACACACACACACACTCCACTGATGATGATGATGATGATACTTACTCGTCAATCTTGCCGATTTTTCTAAGCTTGATTAGGTTATAGGTTTGTTGATAGTAAGATTTTAAGCGACAAAGGATAAATGTACCTGTTATGTCTTTTTACGAAATATAGCTTAGATACTCTGAGGATTGTCTCATATCCGCAGTATATGAATTTCTATATTTATTATAAAAAAAAACCCAACAAGTGAGTCTGTCTTACACGGTGAGGGATTCTTAAAAAGGATTATCTTTGTAATATTGTAGTTTTTTCTCTTTATTTTAAACGTTGCAGTATTTTATAATCATCAATACTACTACTGTTACCGCTCTGAATGTGTCAAATCTAGTAGTCATCATCAGCATTATCATCACACACATACATCTAGCTAGAGTTGAAGATAGCCGAGAGAAGTAGATAACACGGCATAATTCTGCTGTATCTATAAATACTGCCACCATTATTTGGGCATTTTTATTATAGTATCGTATAGTAAACTGTATGTAGTTGTGTAATATGTCTATATCCCTTCCCTTTACACATAAAAAGTAAACAAAATTAACGTTTTTTAGATTTTGCGCTTGACTTATGCTCTCTTATCTTCTCCTCAAATTGTATCATTCTTTGTCAAACAGTTGGGTGGGAACTGAGATGGGTTCAAATTTGGTTACTAATCGATTCGGTGTGATCCTATAAATTGTTTTATCAATTTTAGGAACAAGCCTCTAAAACCACAATCATTACGCTCTTTTCACATAGGATCACGTTCAAAAGTGATGAAGAAGTGTAGATCAAATATAAAACCTTGGAAGTGTCTAAAATTTCATTAAGCGTTTTATTTGAAATCTAGACAACTTGATGATATATGAGTGTTGTCACTCGTAACGAGCTCTACATCAAAAGGTAAACACGCGGATTTTCAGCCTTAAATATAGAATACCACAAATATCTCACAAGCTTAATTCGTACTTAATAAAAATAATATTCAACTTCAGATTTCAAATTTGGACCGGCAAAAGCATATGGTATTTAGTAGACTAAAATTTTTGGTAACTAATTGAAAAAGAAACCAAATAAAAATGTCCACATCTGTCTATTTTGTGACCATTTTGTAACTCATTGACACCATTTTTGTCTGCTTTCCTTTTTAAACTCAAAAAACAGCTTGACCGATCTTGATGAAACTTTGTATATAAACATCAACAACATGTACTTAGGCAAATGGCAACTGTTTCGTAAATGTAATGGCAAAAATACATTTTTATTTTCTGATGTGTTCATTCTAAATCTAAGACTATGCAAACGAAGCCGTGAGCAATACGTAAGCTAGTCTAATATATAAAACTGTTTTATATAGATGAATTTTTAAGGGTTTCTATGAAAAGCAACAAGTACGGAACACTAAAAATAGTGTCACGAACATAGAAATATTAAATATCTGTGGTCACGAAGCTCATTATTACGGCTAGTTTTTATTACATCACTGTTTTAAAACCCTGACATTGATCGGTCTGATTTGCGATAGTACACTTTATTTATAGCTTTATATCTATTAAAACAACAGTGTAGTCACTAAGCAATTATTCTGTTTTATTTTATATATTTATTTTATGATAAAGGATATCATATCTAACTTTATTTTCATTGAAGCATTTTTACTTGTCTATAATTAAAATCTTGAAATATATTTACAATTAATGCAGCTTTTAGAAAAAAATAGTGAAGTATACACGAAGGTACTTGTTCCGATTATCCAACGTACCTAATATACAAATACATATGCAAGACAAAAGGTTGATCCATCGAAAAACAATGGATGTTGTCCTAATTGAATTCGTTGATGGTTAACCAAAAAAAACCCAACGCAATAACAAATGAACTGATGACCTTGAAACTACGAAACCGATTTTTGATAAAATACTTCTAAGAAAAAGCGCGACTAAATCTGCTTTCAAACAAAAAAACCGCATCCAAATCGGTTCCTGTGGTTGCCACAGACAGCTGTGGGACACTTGGCGGTCAAAATTATAACACCCCTCTTTTGTGTCGGGGGTGAAAAATACAACCCATAAAACCATTTGGGGAAAATGGTAATTTTTTTCTGCTCTAAATATCTGCGCAGCTTCGTAGACTTCTCGTAGCTCTACGAAGCTTGTTGATTTATTCTTAAATCATAAAATGATTGTGATTGTTGCATAGTTCTTTTTATATGTGTTCCAAAATCTCAACATGCATTTTGAGAAGCCCTGGACTGTTTCAGTACAGATTACTGCCAGTGTCACGGGAGACGCAATGGTAGAATATAACTTGGGTCGGGTGTAAACCCGAGGCGGGTCCTTAAGTAGGGCATAAAAACCTTCTTTAATTTAGCTCCCCGGATACGGCCAAACGGTTTCCCTTAAAATGACTAAATTATTCTATTATTCTTAAATATTCCTTTTTGTGTGCATAATAAAGTATCCGCATAATGTTTATATTATTTTTGTCTTATAATAGTAATATGTGTGCTGTTGTTTTAAAATTTAAATAAATCCCAACTACTATTATAAATTTATTTTTTATTACTTTAATTTTGAGGAGGAACAAACAAGCACTTTCACAGATACAGAATAAACATAGAAACTTAAAGCTAACAATAGGCATTATGTCAAAATTGTTTTATAATACATACATATTATTTGAAAAGATTAGTTCCACCGAGTTCTTCTCAGTGGGCTTGCCTTGGAACCGGTGCCTTGGTGGTAGATTCAATTGACGTTCAAAAAGATACTGTATTGGTACTATTTTGAATAACTATTTTTGATTTTGATTTTTGATTTTGATTTGTAATATATGCGAGGTATAGGGGTTAAGATAAACCGAAACGACTCGATTTATTATAAAAAATCTTTTACCAGTATTATGCTACGTTGTTGAGTCTGTTAATTTAAGTTACCGCGGGCGATGCTTTTTTTTCTTTAACTTCGGGAAATGCTCTGAGGCATCCCGCGGGGTAGTAGGTCTCCCCAGGCGGGTATGTGGGACTCGCTGCACTCGAAAGGCGTAGAGGTGGACGCAGCTCTACCTACTAAAACCCGACGAGTGCCACCAATGCCACCTTTGGTGAGGTGCCCCGAATCTGTTGAGCACACAGGGCACCTCGACGGCCAGTCAGTCCCTCAGGGGATCGACGCCACCTCCACAGAGGGGTTGTCTTGCACCACACACAACCCCTCTCAACTGCAGCGTCGGGACAGTACAATGCGGTGAGGTTTCCGTCCTCACCCCTTGCCCCCTGCTCTTTTGTCCCCTCTTCTTATAAGAGGGGTACATTCGCTACAATTCGCTTTGCCTAAGGTGCTGGACTCACCCTAGGCTAATGAGCCCCATGACAAGGCACGACAAGGCTTGAATCATGGTGGGGCCGCGGGCGACGCTGCAGCTACAGCTAGTATACACAATAAGTGTGTTATTACGTAAGTAACGTAACTTAAACAGTAAATAGCAGGTAACGGTCACGCGGTTCGTGTAATCGCAGTTAAGACAACGACCCGTAACTTCGTAAACAATTTAACGAGTGGTCTACACTCAGTTTCAGGTTAATGAGTCTGTTGATGTTTGCCGGAGATTGAATAGCTATTACCAAACTAATTAATGTTATGTGACTGTTGTAACGTCTAATGCTGTGGGTTATTGATCCTAAAGTGGTAATTATACTTTCTATAAACCTTGGGAAAAAAGCGCTTACAATTTTTTTAAGATTTATTGAATTCGGACATTGAAATTCCATCTTCTGCCTTGAAGACGTTTGAAGTTATATTATGCTTAAAACTCAATTCTTATTTTTGGAGTTGGAGTTTTCTTGGTGTCGGGAATTTTTGAACTTGATATTTAAATAAAAAAGTAATAAATTATGGATTTTGAGAGGAAACTACCCACTTGTCGAAATGGCAAAAAGTAAAAGATGAAATGATGAAAATGATAAAATTTAAAATGAAATTTCAATAACAATATATATACCTGGGGGAAAAAAGTGGAATCTTATCAGGCCTGGCTTATTATTTTATTATGCCTCTTAGTGTTGTATAAATATTTATATTTCGCCTATCAATAATAAAATAATTTTGTCGTCGCCTGACGAAATGTTTTCAAGTACTTTAACTTATCAGTCATGCGACATGGCAACAACATTTTTTTTAGACTAATAATTTTTTTTATCTTATTTTTAATTTTATATTTAATAGCACATATTATGTGTTTAGTAATCTTATTTTACGCTTAGTATAGCTTAAATATTGTGATTAGAATTCATTAGGTTCGCAGTAAAGTACAACAACTTGTATAATTGTATAGTAATATATACTAGTTCATTCATAGTACAAGCATGTACAAGTGCCCCAACGCAAAAGGACGGGTATTCCAAGTGTGTCAGTCTGTGGCACCAAAGTTCTGAAACTGAAGAACCGATTTGGATGCGGTTTTTTTTAAAGCAGGTGGTAGTCCATAGTGGTAGTTTTTAGACATGTTTTATCAAAATCGGTACAACTCTTTCATAGTTAGGGCGCTATACAGTGCGACGCACAATCAAATGTGTTATAGCGCCTCACAGTCCTTTTGTTGTTGCGTTGGTCTTTTTAACCGACTTCAAAAAGGAGGAGGTAATCAATTCGTTGGAATCTTTTTTTTTAATTATTTAAACATAACTTTTAAGTATTTTATTATAAGAATGCATACGTTCGTAGTAAAGCAGAGCGACCTGTATATTTTTGTAGTTTATCTATACAAGACGTATTTCCCTATTTTTTATACATATAATAGACACACGAATCCGATACATACATACATACAAAGATCTACTCTTCTCTTCTCTCTCGTACTCTGTCTTATTTGTTGATGTACCTATCAACCAAGGTAGGTAGGTTGACACCGACTTCAAAAGTAACAATAAGGACGTGGTAAACGCAATGATGAAAGATTGTACATTAGTAAAAGAATAAGTTGATTATAATTTGTGGACACAAAAATTAAATAAACGCAATTATTTTATTACTTTTTGTTTTTTGAAGTCGGTTTCATTTTTTTTATTAAAAAAATATTTGTTAATTTTTAGTGATTGCGAAATTCAGTAACTTATTTTATATGTATGAATATGGTTATATACTATTAACGCGTTGCTCATATTAGGCATCATAGTTTTATATCACCAAAGATCTTCATCAGAACATCACCAAATTAGAATCGATATAACGATGACGTCAAAATTACTATGATGCGCTTCCAAAACATCCTATACAGTTTTTTTGTTTATTTTACATCGACAAGTAATATCATCGACTACTACAATTTTTTGTACGAACTGAACATTTTGGCAGTATGGACCGTTTAAAGTAAGTCCAACTAAAGTTAACTGCTGTAAATCGTTGAGGAGTTCCCTCGACTGTCTATGGTCTCCATCATCAGACCTGTAAATTAAATATAAATGAATTACATCAAACAAAATGTAGCTCTACTGTAAACCGCTGAGGAGTTCCCTTTATTGTCTTTCGTCTTCATCATCATCACTCATCTAGGTGTAAAGTTCTCATCAATACAAATTAATCAAGCCCAAACACAAGGCTACTGTTGTAAATAGTTAACTTGTAGTTCTTTAAAATACTTAATTAACAAATTAACAAACATGCTAGTTAGTCGCCCCTACAATTTTCGAAAGTTCTCCTCGATTTCTCAAAGCTCAAAAAAATGTAACATTTCATTGTTGAGTACATTGAAGTGCAATTGCAGTGGCAAACGTGCATCAGCACGAAGTTTACACATCACCAAAATTATAGGTGACGACACTGTGACGTCACTTGTCAGTAACTGACGCTGTACAGTGTACTACAGAGTACAGAGTAAACATCTCGCGAGTCTCATCTACTAGTTTTGAGCGATGTGTTCTGAGTCACGAGCAACAAATAGATAGGGTTTTATGAGTCGTCACGCTGTTGTGGAAGTGATCTTACGTGTATGATACACAAAAGTGACCGTCAAAATATGTATGTATTGGAAAATATGCTACGATAGATTTGATCAGATGTTTAACTGTTGCATATTTTTATAATATTATATACCTATACAAGGTTTATAAAAGCGAGAGGAATAAAATTAAACTACATATACCTACTACACATGCTTACGGTTAACCCGAAACTATAAAAAAATAGTTTGAGAGTAATAAAAAAAAAGTTTTTCAAAGAACTTAAAAACGCGAATAGTCAAAGTAAAACGTAAAAACTCTTTGTAAACCTTTGTAAAATGTCCTTTGAATCTAAAAGGCAACGTCGCACAGCACGTTGCGTCTCACCGGGTCGAACAAAGCGGAGCGGCTTTAAAACTTTAAAAATATCCTGTGACTAAACTATTGATTCTATTGGTCTAATTTTCTGTGTGTAACCTGAAAATGGTACATGGTATACGTGGTTTAATTTAATGCCTCTCGCTTTTATCAACTTTGTATAAAAATTTCGTGTCACGATGTATGTTGCGATGAACTCCGAAACGACTGAACCAATTTTTATCAAATTTTGTAAGAATTTGTAATTTGGTCCAACTTGGGAGATACGGCAGTTTATATCTCAATTTATAATCGCAATTTTTATTTATTTCAAATTATTTGTTTATATTTTGTTACTGTATGCAGATGTCAAATTCTCAAGATGACGTCAAATCCAAAACTCATTTCGACAGAAAGATGACGTATTAGACCTTAATTATTGTTTGACATTTGTTAAGTATAATATAATGCTAGTTATTTATTATATTAAAAATAACTAGTGGCACCGACAGACGTTGTCCTGTACAATTTCTTTTTGTGCATCTAAACCATTCTCTAATTCCCTTGAACTCACACAAAAAATTTCATCAAAATCGGTCCAGCCGTCTAGGAGGAGTTCAGTGACATACACACGCACACAAGAAATATATATATATATATATATATAAAAGATAAAGATAAAGAAAAGATATAGTATTAAGAGAGAACATAGAATACAGATAAAAGTTTCACTCACAGCTTATACGAGTGTACTGTATGTACTTATAAAGCACTTCTGGAATCATGAATAGCTTTTAAAAAATTAATATAATGAATTTCTGTTTATTCGTATGCCAGATTATCTTTATATTATACTAGCTGTTGCCTGCAGCTTCGCCCGCGTTACTCAACTCGTATATATGACATATATACGAGTTGAGTAACGAACGTAAAAGAGCCTTCCTCGATAAATGGGCTGTCTAACACTGAAAGAATTTTTCAAATCGGACCACTAGTTCCTGAGATTAGCGCGTTCAAACAAACAAACAAACTCTTCAGCTTTATGATATCTTTATATTATATTTAATTCTTTTGTACGTCACTGAACTCCTCCTAAGCGGCTGGACCGATCTTGATGATTTTTTTTGTGTGTGTTCAAGTGGATTCGGGAATGGTTCCGATTCACAAATATATATATATATATATATATTTAAATTTTAAATATTTAAAAAATAATAATTAAATAATATATTTATATATATTTAATTTTTTAAAATTATATATATTTTGTACATATTTTGACAACGTCTGTCGATGCCACTAGTAAAAATTTACTAGTGGTATCGACTATAAATTTATACATTTTGAGCATTTTATACTTAAATTGATTTTAACAAAAAAGGCTAGAAATAATTTATATCTAATGTTGAAAATGAGAGAAGGCTAAAAAAATGTACCTAATGTTTTGAATGAATGGTAATAAAAATAAAGTATAAGCCCACAATAAACATAGGGGTATAAAATTCAACTAACTATTAAATTGCTTCTCTGTATTAGTTTTCCGCGAAGCATCGGCTAAGCGGGTTGGATAAATAACGATTTACGATTTATGAAAATATAAATCATTAATTTAATTTATGATCTAAACATAAATTGGAATTACCTTATTGACTTTGTAAGGCCGTGCACAAATTTAATTCTGTTTGTTCAATTTTGGACCACTCTAATATAAACTTTAGAACCTCCCTTTTTAAGTTATTTACAAAACGTCCTTAAAATGTTTTATTGGTGGCTAGACTCACTGATTAATATAGTATGTCGATGACGTTAAACAATTTTGTCTTTGATCAATAAAAAAGGGAAAGACTGCAAGAGGAAAACTGGTGAAGTTTACTTTCCTGATAACCTATATTAGAAACGGACAGTGAGAATCCTGCAGTCCTACAGCAGTAAAAATTGTAAGATGTATGTAACTTAACGATACTTAAACTCTTGAGTAGAACTAATAATTTTGTACGTGTTTTTTAGCTTATTATTAAATTTAAAGGTCCGGAAATGATAAGATGAAATAATATATATTTTATCACACGCCTACATCATGTACATACATGTAGTCACGATTTTGTGATATTCTTCTGTATACTCTATCGTAAATCGTAATAGTCTACTCGTATCGTATTAAACATGATCCTGCTTATAGATGAGTATGATATTTCTATGATAGGTAGTTTGGATTTACCTTGAATATATATAGAAGGGGCCTGTCGGAGACGTCCAATATAGGATTTACTTAGTATGTCCGGTCAGCACAGGATATAATATCATGTACGATGATGCCACGATATTTGAATAAGCTTGGTTTGTTTTATTTTTAAATAATCCTAAACTTATCAATAGAACAGAGGATTTTTTGAATCAGACGATCTAACCACACAATCCACTGTCCTAATCTCAGTTAGTGAAATCCGAAGCTGGTTGTCCTAGTTACAAAAATGCAAAACAAACACTGCTTAGAACGTTTCTGACACATTTAGAAAAAGTGAGTCATTAAAATATGTCGGAGGCGAAAAATCTACCATTTAACGTTCTCCAAAAAATCTTCGTTCTTCATATAAAGCAGGATACGAGCTGTAAATGATGACGATGTTATAGGATTAATTATAATTTTATATGAAACCTGACGCAACGTAAAGCTTACTTTTGAAAATCCTAAGCACTGGACGACATTTTCTGGTAGTATGGAAGATAGTGCGTTTCAGTAATTTATATAAGTTATTACGTCAGCAAAAAATACGTCACAAATTATGTATATGTAATGTATTGAACAGAATAAAAAATATCGAAACGAATAGATACATTTAAGAAACTCTTTCCAGTAAAACTGTCGGCAGTAAAACCGAAAACTGTGATATTTTTAAAACTCATAAAGCATACGTCACGAACTCGAAGCGCTTCTTAAATACTCTCGCTCCATTTTACTGCAATAGAAACACATTCGTTTACGTACATCTATATTTGTTCATTGTGGTAACGACCAGCGACGGGTTGGCAATCAATCCGTCTAACCCATGGCTGAAGCGGATTACGCAAAATATTACACATATTGGACATTGGTATATGTCCAATAAATATACTCTTGTATTATTTTGTCGATATTATCAAGAATACATAATTTCCGAAATATATTATTTAGTATTTACTCTCAAGCGGATAAGTAGGTGTTATGCGGTTTATATGGCGAGCCAAACTGCGTCTGCGGCTTCCTTACTATCCTCTTTTTGTTTTCATTAAACAGTTTCGGAAAGAAAGGCATTTTTGTAAGTACAATTATTGGCACCAAGACCAAGATAAGAAAATATTTAATCTGGTGGCGTGATACAAAATAACTAATTTCAATATTAGTAAAAAAAAATAGCATAAAATAATTGGTGAAATTAATCACACGGAAAAAGCTATGTCATCACAACAATAATATTATATTTGCATTTATATATAATTACTTAATGAAGTAAACAATACGTTAAGAGGAAATCATTATCAAAGGAAGAAAACGTGATTGAAAACAGTCGCATTAACAATGGCCATGGATTTCTATTTTGACAAAATATTTATCAAGCGAGATGACGCAAAATCGGAACTCGCACTATTATTATCACGGAGCACTTTGAACCAGAACAAGCCTTCTCTTGATAACGTAAACACTAAACATATCCAACGGATCTCATCGACTCTTTAGAAGTCCATATTGATAATGTTTATTTACGTTTTCGCGTTAGACTTCTGTAGGTTCATTGTTTTAAAATGCTTTTGGTCGTTTTAGATTTAACGTTTTTAGGGTTCCGTAACCAAATGGCAAAAACGGAACCCTTATAGATTCGTCATGTCTGTCTGTCTGTCTGTCTGCCCGTCCGTATGTCACAGCCACTTACTTCCGAAACTATAAGAGCTATAACTGTTGAAACTTGTTAAGAAGATGTTGTCTGTGAACCGCATTAAGATTTTGACACAAAAGTAGAAAAAAAAAAAAACAATAAATTTTGGGGGTCCCCATACTTAGAACAAACACTCAATTTTTTTTTCATCAAACCCAACCTATCTATGGATAGGTCTTCAAAAATGATATTGAGGTTTCTAATACCATTTTATTCTAAACTGAATAGTTTTCGCGAGAGCCACTTCCAAAGTGGAAAAATGTGTGTGTAACTTCTAAAATAAGAGAATGATAAAACTAAAAAAATATACCATGCAAACTTCCACCGAAAATTGGTTTGAACAAGATCTAGTAAGTAGTTTTTTTTATACGTCATAAATCGTAAACCGCAATTTACCTTTCATGCAAACAACTCAAGAAAACATTTAATTTCATAAACATAAACCTTATTTTTTGTTAAAATGTCTAATGTTGTATATTATGTAATGGTACGGAATCCTTTGTGCGCGAGTCCGAATAGCACTTGGCCGGTTTTTGTATATATAAATACATATACAATTTTGTTATCGTTTTTTTAAATCCAATTTAGGCAAATTTCAGAATATATATTTTTTAATTTAAAGCCCTTTGTCGTGTAGTGATAACCATAAAGTTAATATACCTTAACTTTATGAGTGATAACATGGAACACGAGGGTTGCGGGTTTGAATCCCGCCAAGAATAGAAAATTGCACAAACAATATGTTTGCGGCTGTCTGGGTCATGTTAGTTAATTATTTTGTATCGTTATATTTCCGTTCTTAGTACTTACTTAACAAAACGTTGAGTATCACGCACCTGAGCGTCGATTGGGTCCTCGGAGGACATTCGAGGGTGAGCTCATCTCGGTCGCCGGTGGAGTGCCTCCGCCCCCGGTCAGCCAGCAGCTCGATGGTGGTCCAGAACGTGCCCTCCGAGGTGGTGGAGGTGCCCCGCTGCATGGTCTACTGCATGTTTGCCCGCGCGCGGCCCGAGGTGCAATGACTGCCGCCGCCATTCCGAGTGCCCACCCCAACCCATCCCCACGTGAGACACGCGAACATTAATCTTGTATCCTGACACCTTCGTTCAATGTAATGGCATCCGATTCAATATCTTATTATCTGTATGTGTAAAGTATTCGTACGTTGACTTATAATTGGCTTGCATTGTCCAAAGCACTTTATAGAAGCTCACACATCTTTACATAAATATTTAGACCTTAGAGCTGTACTAACTGTGTAACTTAACAGCATGTATACTAATATTATAAAGAGGAAAGATTTTATTGTTAGTTTGTTTGCATTGAAATAGGCTCTGAAACTAAATGGATCGATTTGAAAAATTCTTTCACGTATAGAAAGCCACATTATCAGCGAGTAACGGCTATTTTTTTTATTCGTGCGAAGACGGACGTCACTAGTACGTAATAAAATTGTATATTTAAAATCTGAGTCTTCTGAGGCTAGCTGGTCAACTAATTGGATTTTATTGCCATTGGTCGCGGATTCAAATACCACCAAGGCTACCGCCAATGTTTGGTTATGATAAAAAAATTGTGTCTGGAATACACGTTTTTACGAGTATCTCACGATACGAAAGCGTGGTGTTCATAATAATTATATTTTCAACTCAATTGGTTGTCCATCAACATTACGATTTTGCTTACCTTTACGCATAGAAACCGTTGCGTGGCGTGCGAACGTGCAAGGTAGGCAAACGCGACCTGTATACCTTGGTAAGCAGAGACCTAATTTGTCGTAATACTAATTCCTCGCCTGTGGTGGTGACCCAGATGGCGCCAACGTCGCAGCCCCGACCGGGTCAGCCGGATGCTACGGCCTTTGCATTACACTAATAGTAGTAGAAGCCAACTTTTTAATTTATAACTAGATACAAGCGAATGACACAAATTTGCCACAATTTTATAAAAAAAGTCATAAAACTCTTTACACGCGTCAATAAGCTGTAGCAACGGTTTCATAGAATATGGAGGCTATAAATTATGTAAAAAAACTGTACACTGAGAAAACGGGAAGTGTGAGCAAAGTTGAAGATTGTACACTTTTTACATATCGATTTTAATTTGACTTTCCTGTTCGTCTAGAGGTTAGTGACCCTGACTGTTAAACCCTTCTGATTTCGATCCCCACCCAGGACAAATGTTTGTGTGATGAGCATCATTTGTTCTGTGTCTGGGTGTAATTTAACTATAATTTTCTTTTTTTTTATGTTAGTTGGATAGGCAAACTGGCAAACGTGCCACCTGATGGTAAGTGGTCGACGCCGCCCATGAACATATTTACTAATATACAACAACTAATTTACCTGGAACGAGCCCAGGCAACTTATCTATGTGTTGCCTATCCTGAGACATAAGATGTATGTAAATACATATAGAAATATTATATAAGTATTTATCAGTTGTCTGGTTGCCATAAGAACAGGCTCTGCCTAGTTTGGGATCAGATGGCCGTGTGTGAGTTGTCTCGACATATTATGTTATTATAATTATTAATTATAGTCTTATATTATATCACTCGTTCATTGGAGGAGGCCTATGTTCAGCAGTGTACAGATAAATGCTGATGATGATATCACTCGTCGATCTTTGTGGTAGGAAATATTATAACGTGTACAATTTACTCCAGTAATTATGATCGACTGTCATAATTACTGGGTTGTTTTTGATGATTCAGACTTAATACCGGCCATGTTTACGTTATTGCTTGGAAGATTTAGCTCATTTCTATGACGTGTGTTTTCACTGTTTCATGTTTTCCCCCGATGGAACTGACAAGGTGTTTAATCAATAAAGTAGATATTCATAATAATCGGTCAGCACAGGGGGTTCGTATAGGATCAAGGAACAAGGATCAAGCAATTGAAATGATGATGATGATCATAATTAGATGGATGTGTATATTCTTTTTTAAAGTTGCTAAATTTGGTAAATGGTAAGTGTATGGTAATAATAAGCGAACACCACATCCATTTTATACCAATTATATTTTTTATTATGTAATCTTGAACTGGTAATAAAGTTATGAGGAGCTTTTAACGGGATTAGGCTAATAAGCACACCGTGCTTATTAAATAAATTCTGATGTTTTTTTTATTTTAATTAAATATTTTTTTATTAATATCGAGAAGCGACCCCGAAAACAAAATATATTAAAAAGCCAACCTAATGTTGTTGCTAACAATATCTGGTGTCAAAGTTGGAGGTTATGTTATTGTTATTAAAGTACAGGTTGGAATAAAATTTATTAAAGTCACTCTTTATTTACAATACAATAATACCATCGTATTAACAATAAACATAAATGTGAAATAAACTTTGTCTCTCGGCTAACCTTTTAACCGAACTAACCTCAACACTGATTATATTATAATCCACTAAAATATATAATATAATATAATACCATAAAATATATCGAGAACATAGGAAGAATGAAATAAAAATAAAAAAAACCGACTTCAAAAAAAAGTAATAAAATAATCGCGTTTCTTTAATTTTTGTGCCTACAACTTTGGAATCAACTTATTCTTTTACTAATGTACAATCTTTGCGTTTACACCGTCACTATTGTTACTTTTGAAGTCGGTGTCGTAGTTGTTGTTGTACCTACCTATTTTGGTTGTCACCGATATCTCAATAATCATTATTAGCCCGTTTAATTTAATCCACACCCCAGTTCACGCCGGCATGTGGCTGTGGCCGTGCTCAACGATTAGTCAAATTCATAAAACAAAGGCCAGACGACTTTACAAGAACTCTTCAGTTAATATATACCTAAGGTAATGTCTGTATTAACTGTACGTTGGAAAAATACAAGTAAACTGATATTTACGTAGAATTGTAAGTTTGTCGCTTACTGTTATTAGTCACAGAGTCCCTTATGAAAGCACGCACGCACGTGCCTTTTATCGGACGTCAGTTCAAGATCCAGATAGAGTCAAGATGCACGAGATAAATATTACTAATACAAATAACAAGAAATGTTTACAAAATAAATAATCATACAATATTAGTAATAGTTTCGGATCTTATCCTCGTCTATACTATTATTAAGGCTATAGTGTATACCGTACCTTAGGTATTTTAATTTAATTTTATGTATATTTTTAGGATTCAATACCCAAAGGGTGCCAAACGGGATTCTATTTTTTTTCTGCTTTGCCCAAGGTGCTGGGTTCACCTTAGGCTACTTAGCCTACTGACCACGACAAGGATTGGTGGGGCGACCATGTTGGGGCCAAACGGGATCCTATTACCTTCGCTGTCCATCTGTCCGTTTGTCACTAGGCTGTATCTCAGGAATCGAGACAGTTGAAATTTCTCATACAAAAATCGTGATATGTCTTGCCGCTTTTTTGCTCGATATTAGTTACAGCAACTTTCACATTAAAAAGAAATAATTAAATTAAAATAAAATAAATATTTAAGGGGGCTCCCTAACAGACGTGATTTTTTTGCCGTGTATGAGTCCAACTCGCACTTGGCCGATTTTTTGTTTAGGTACTCTTGAAAACTACGTTTGCGCTCTACGCGAACTTAAAAGAGAAGGCTGACGAATTATAGTTGAATAGAGATGAAGATGTAAGCTTGAAGTTGGCGATGAAAAAATGAAATCGACCTACAACTGTCATATAGTTACGTAGTTCAAAAAGGCGCTACAAATATTCGAAAATCAAAAACACAATGATACCAGCATTTACCATTATATGAGTATATATAAATAAATAATATAATTACAACGTTTGGTGCTGATTGTACATACCTACTATGTACGCCTGTTATCAAGTTATTTGTCTTGTTGGCAGGATTCTAGTTTAAAGTGATCACGTGTCACGTGAGCCCGATATCATTCACGAACATCAATAATATCATTAATGTAGGACTTTGACGTTTTGTTGCTATACGATTTATATACTTACTTGTTATTATCTAGCACTCGCTTTAATGAAATATAGGTATTGGATGTTCAAATAGATTTGGACTATATACAAATACGCTTTGAGATCATTTTTGTTTTGTGATGGCTCAATGCATCGCGAATGGCATACACCTTCCAAAATCAGGTGTTTGGTGGAGTTTTCCTTCACCTGTTCTCACACTCTGAGACTATATATCTATAATTTTATTGAATATCTATATTCTACATCCGAATAGAATTGATACATGGAGATATTTCACTTACGCATATTGTATGACTTTCGCCTGCCACCAGCGAGGCAAGTCGGGTAGTGTAAACCGTTTCATTTTCTTCCGTCTCGTTTCTCCTTCTCCCATGTCATCTTCTCCTTCCACCTGATGATTCACTCGATAAGCTTATTTAAGTTTTAAAATCATCATCAGCTCTCATTCCTGGACTAAGGCATTTTTGAATCAAGACTATATAAGATGTGGTCGTCCGTTTTGACCATATTTTCCTGCTAGTTATATTGTGCTGTACTGTATTCTTTATCTCAAGGTAGACAGGGTATAGGGTAACCGGGTTAGGTAAAATTAAGTCTTGCGTCGTGATCGTTGGCAACGTAGACCATTTACCAATAAGTGTCTGATCCGCATGCCTGTGTATATTAATGTTATTTAGGCAGAAAAGCACCGTCTTCGGCGAGTCAACGGTTCCTGGTGTCCAGTTGTGGAAAATAACGGATTGATGATGATGAAGGTTTCACCTCCTAGAGAAAACTTCAAGAACTGAATCAAATAAGCTTCATTTCTGAACTGAAAACATTTATCATCATCAGCCTCTATCCGTCCACTGCTGAATATAGGCCACTTTCAATGAACACCAAGACGACCGATCCCTCGCCACTCGCATCCAACACGGACCGGCTACTGCACGGAGATCGTCTTCCCACCTGGTTATTACCGACCAACACTTCGTCTACACAACGCGGCCTGCACTCTCGAACCTTATTGGCCCATCGGCCATCCGTTCTCCTGTGTGTGCGACCAGCCTACTGGCACTTGCGATTGTTATAATACTTAAAATAACCCATACTTGTATTTTTACACGTTTGTCTTTTTCAGACTGTCCCTGTGTTGCACTTGCTTCAGCCATTGTGGGATATTTTAAAAACCACTAGTAATTTAACAAAACTATAATTTGAATTCAAAATTGTTACATGTTACTTGAAGTAATTTTGTCTTTTACAAAATTTTTGTATAAAATGTAAAACTTAAAATTTTGATCCAAGAGAATGTAATCACTACATTTAATTTAGATTAATACTTCAAAAGTGACATTAAGTTTTATATTTTATGAAATGTCATAACTTGTTAACGTAGATAGAGATAGTTCATTCTCTATCTACGCCATAAAGTTAATATACCTAGCATTAACTTTATGATCTACGCTTGTTAACGTATATCATACGGTTGGCTCTGAGGGTTTGCTATACACAGATAGAGATAAACGATAATAATTGTGGCTCAGTCAAATATTGTATCTGACCGCCCACATGGGTACCACCATTTTGGTTTTTATGAATTTTATGTATATTATGAAAAAAAAAAAACCGTGAAGCAGCTTTAAGAAACCTATCAAGTTTCTGAAAGGAGGGCAAGATCCATCTATTTATTCTATCTTACTGTTGCACCGAGACCTACTTCTAATATCTTGCTTTTTAGGATAGACAATGTGTGGATGATTTGGGCACAAAAATTGGCACAAAACAAAGGCAACAAACACATAGGCGAGACTTTCAGTATAGTCCGAGCTCTCGTGTTTGTTATATTAGAATAGTTTTGGCGAGGATGTGTCCTGCACTTTATGTTCTGATCAATCTAATTATACGAAATGTGTGCTTTTAACTAAATTTGAACTAAATACATCTCAACGACTTAGTACATTAAATGAAAGGGATAGGTTATTCAGCATACGTTTAAGTAGATAAAGATAGACGAATATATAGAAGAAATAAATATGAGTCACATACACATTATGTACCTGCGAGTAACAAGATTGATTTTCCTTTTATGCAGAGATATTTTTGAAAACTTAGAGTGTTGTTTAGATATCTACCAATAAACAGTCTGTACCCTAAGATATTTATTAACACTAGCTTCTCAGATAAATTTGGAAAAGGTGTTGCGTAGATATTTTGACTACTTTGGAGGCTAACAACAATATGACAACTGTGAATCTCAAAGCATTTTGGGTGCTAAGGTCATTCTGACGCTGACTGTACATTAAGGGCCAGACTAGGTAAACTTTTGACTTTTGAGTTTTGAATACTGACCATATAAAAAGTCTGCGAATACAGAAGTCAAACAAAAATAACTGCTATTATCAAGGGCTTTCTTTGTTAACCTAACACGCCTGATTTCATAATGTAATTAAAATTATAACAAACAATCAAACATCATCCTTATATTTCATTCATTTATTTTCTTATCATCGTGTAGAATATTTAGAGGAAGAGCTGAACCGGCAGTGTAGTTTTCATTCCTCAAGATTTCAAATTTCCATCGATCCCTTATGTCAAGGTCCGTTGGACCCCAGTCTTTACTTGGTTGACAATTTGCACGTATTCTCTGAAAATAATATCGCATAAAAGAAATTAAAATGGCAGAATAATGTGACTATTACGTAGGGTATATTTAGCCTATATAAGCCTCGTTCAGACACGGTGACCAACGCGCGGTTTCAGAACTCTGAATTCAAATTTGACATGTACTCGTGCGGTTCCCGCGTGTCTGAACAAGCCCAAAATAAATATCTACATAAAAATAAAACCCGCGCGGTTCCACGATTCTGAAATCGCGCGGTTGTCGCCGTTTTTCAACAAGCCATCAATCATATACCTTCTATGAGATAAGATGAGAATCAGACAGACGGACTTTTCAATTAGTTAAACTATCTATTACAGATAGATTCAGTTTTTTACAGCAAGCCATGGTCACCGCAATAAGGTCCGAAAAAAGGTTTTTCATTAAAAATTGGATATTTTTAGTTTTATTTAGTTCAGACACAAAAATATTTGCAAATAATTATTAGTTAGAAATATCATACCTCCTTAATGGATCCTTTTGAGTGAAGAAGTATATTGACTGCGTAGATCGGAACGCATATCACGGATGCCATGGCTACGCACCAGCCGCTCGCACTCGACACTTCACGTAAGGAATAAGTTGTGATCACCTGAAAAAAATAATATACATGTGGAATAATATAGTAAACATGGCTGTCACGGCACGCCCGCAAATGTGGATGATCTTGGTTAATGTAAGATAGAAATATGTAACAATGGAGTCACGTCACGTTGTTCGCCGCCACGGCACGGAGTCGGTTACACTGCCAAGGCTCGCCAGTGGATGTTTTACATCAAAATTATTTGCCAGGTAAATACAAAAATCTTGTCTTGTTTTACAAGGTACATTCTCGTCAGATGAGAATGTACCAGAACCTACTTAAAGGTTTTTTTTATTGAAGAAGAATTGCAAACGGACAGTCGATGGTAAGTGAAAAGCGACATCCGCTATATCAGAGTATCAGCAGGTGCGTTGCCGGCCTTTTAGATATGAGTATGCTCTTTTCTTGAAGGTCCCTAAGACGTATCGGTTCGGAAACACCATAGGTGGCAGCTGATTCCATATATTTGTGGTGCGAGGAAGGAAATGCCGTAAAAATCGAGATGTTGTGGATTTCCGGACATCAAGATGGTGTGGGTGAAATTTGGAATTCTTACGCGATGTCCGGTGGTGGAATTCTGCCGCAGGTATTAATCCGAACAATTCCTCAGAACACTCCCCGTGGTAGATGCGGTAGAAGATGCAGAGCGATCCGACATCTCTACGCAGCGCCAAAGAATCAAGCCGATTGGAGATAACATTGTTATCGACGATTCGAGCCGCCAGGCGTTGGACGCGGTCAAATGGAAGGCTGATATTGGGGCGCTCCAGCCCAGAGGTGAGAGCAGTATTCCATGTGAGGCCGGATTTGCGCCTTGTATAATTGAAGGCGGTGTGAAGGCATGAAATACTGTGTGCCTTTCCTTCCAAATTGACCACGAAACTGTACATCTCTCGATATGTCGACGTACGCGACGACACGCCTTCAAATCGTAGAGGAACGACGAAGGGTGATTTTTTTACAGATGGTATGCTACTCTATAGTAACATACCTTTAAGTAAGTTTTTTTTTCTTCTTCTTTAACGCCGGGAAATGCTCTGAGGCATCCCGCGTGGGAGTGGGTCTACCCACGCGGGTATGTGGAACTCGCTGCGCCCGACAGCTGGTAAATGGACGCACCTCTATCCACTAAAACCCGGTGAGTGCCACCAATGCCGCCTTTGGTGAGGTGCCCCGGATCTAGAAAACAAACAGGGCACCTCGACGGCTAGTCAGTCCCGCAAGAGACCGACGCCACCTCCACAGAGGGGTTGTCTCGCACCACAGAACAACCCCTCCCAACGTCGGGACAGTACAGTGGGGTGAGGTTCCCATCCTCACCCCTTGCCCCCTGCTCTTCTGTCCCCTCTTCTTATAAGAGGGGTACAAAGAGCCCCATCGGTCCAATTAGCTTCGCCCAAGGTGCACCGCTCACCCTAGGTTACTGAGCCCCACCGCCACGGCAAGGCCTGAACCATGGTGGGAGGGGTTTAAGTAAGTTCTAATAAAGCATATTTCTTATGCTAATTCTTTATTAAAACTCACTTAATTAGATCTAATAAAGTTTATAACTCAAATGTTGTTTTCCAATTAACAAATCATTTTAAATTTCAATTAATTTGAGCATTGAATTCTTTCTTCTCTACAAGAGAAAATTACTTCCCCTTTTTTATTAAATTCGTAGCATGTCCCCCAGGCCCGTAAAGCAACATCAAAGCCCCGTTGCATTAACTATTAATCTAAGGGAAAATATAACATTGTTGCCGAAAATATATTCTACAACAAACGTTAAATGACAAATACATACACAGTCTGCAAGTGAGCCCAGAGATTGTCACTTAAAGATAATTAAAGGCATGAAACCATAGCCAGCCGAGAAATGACAAAAGGACTAATTATCTTTTCTAGAACTTTTCACCATTAGCTACTACATCTCTACTTACCATAAGAAGAATAGGTATGATATATCTCCATAAAGCAAACCAAAATTGCGTCAAAGATTGTCCGGTCATGAAGT
Source organism: Helleia helle (assembly GCA_963853865.1). NCBI lineage: Eukaryota > Metazoa > Arthropoda > Insecta > Lepidoptera > Lycaenidae > Helleia > Helleia helle. The sequence continues at coordinate 27,813,651 of OY971414.1, forward strand.
AAACGTCTCGAGCCAACTGCTTCGGACCGTAAACGTAAACAGCGGCCACAATTTCCAAAGCACACACGACGGGCACGCAAGCTATGGCCACGTGCGAGTCCAACAGGCCGATGACGTGCAGGCCACCCTGTAAATATTACTTCATTAATATTAAATACACGAGGGGTTTTTATTCATGCTTACAGTGTGACGACAACGAAGAATATCTACTGCAGTCTTTTTAGCGCTCTACGTAATGTCATCCTTGCACCCACTGCCTACATAATTGTTTTCGGATATAAGAGTTAAACCATTGACAAACAAGCAATGAAGTCATAGTTAAAAAAATTGCTCAATAGGAAATTCCACTCATATTGTTGTTTTGATGTATCATAGGGTAGTTTCGAATAACTTTGTAACATTAGGACGTATGACACCTCAGTCCTTCCGTGACCATGGTTGCTGTAAAGTATCCGAAACGTCGGGCTTGTAAAAATCTTAATAAACCGCGATGAAATCCGTAAAAAAATTGTTTCATTATAATAAATTCCACTCATATTAATGTCGCTATAGTAAACCATTTCAGTAAAAACGTATTGTTGGTTGTTATGGGTTTTTTCATTTAGTTTTGTTTCTCAAAATTACAGTCGTTTAAGGATACTACTTCTTAATACAACATAACAATGAAAGGATTCCTTCTTTTTAGTATAGATCTACATATTTATTATGTTTTTCAATACGTATATACATATACGTATTGAAATATATCTCACGATAAAACAATAAAGTCGACCCTGACATATCACTTGGCTATGCTCCCTTGGCGGTTAAGGCCAAATTGGCAAAGCCATACAAACGTATTTCAATTCTATTGGAAGACGTCAATCACGGTGCAGGGAACTATTGGATTTGATTGGATGCGTGTAAATCGGCAGTTCCCTGATGATATTGTTTCAATAAACGTATTGCTCAGTTTTGTTTACTGCTCTTGTTATTCTACTTCAATATACTTTTACAATTGACTTCATAAAAAGTGCAACAATTCTAATATTGAAACGACTTGAGTAAAATTCAAAGTTCAACGCTTCGTAAATAGACAAATGTAGTGTTGTGGCATGTCAGTGGTGAAGTCAACGCTAATTTGTTTCAACTGGTAAACCCCAATTTAGTAATTAACATACCACGGTATGTTTTGTTTCACATGGTGATTATGATTTTAGTGTCGTGAAAAACTAAACATAGCTCCAAAAGCCGCAGAACCCTTAAAACCGAATATTCTTACGTCTCATAATAAAGTAAAGCTGAACCAATTGTTTCTTTATTTTAACGCACTCCGTATCTCCGTAACTACTTTCATGTTAAATTTGAAAAACTACGTCCAAAAAATCTTAATAAACCGCTATAAAATCCATAAAAGTTGTTCATAATTATAATAATGATTGAGAAATATTTTTGCATTTGAATTATTTTCTATATATTATTATATAAATAATAATATATGAAGGTTGTTTTATTTTGTGTGGATGAAACTGCAGGCAATAGCTAGTGTTAAATATGTTTGAAAAAGGGTATTTTTCTAATCCTTTTGGAAAGCCGAATCGAACTCAGATATGATTTATTAATAAAAACTTTGAATTGTTTTGTTACGTGTAAACCTTTCCACGTAGCTCTCAGACACGGAAACATAATATTTGACATAACTATTTAGTACGTAGCGTGAACGTTTGTTTCATTGATAGTAAGTATCTTAGGATTTTAATAAAGCTATGACTAGTTAAAAGTATTTTGATAAACGTACCTCGGTATTACATATATTAGATATGCAGAACAAAGTGACGCATGAAAGAAACGTAAACATTTTCTTTCGTCGCTTCAACTTCGGGTACTCGTCCAAAATTCCTGATATCGCTGCTTCGATAGTCACAAACTGAAAATAATTTTGTAAAAGTGGGCTTGTAAAAATCTTAATAAACCGCGATAAAATCCGTAAAAATTGTTTCATTATAATGAGTGAAATTCGCGCAAACATTAGAAAACAATATGATTAAATCATGTTTACCATAGTATCAATGCCCAGAAAGAACAGCATCACAAAGAACGTGATGGCCCAGAAGTTGGGCGCTGGCATCATGGAAACCGCGGCCGGGTATGTCACGAAGGCCAGGCCTGGCCCAGCGCGAGCCACCTTACCCACGGGGACTCCCGCGCGCTCGGCAGCAAACCCCAGCACCGAGAACACCACGAAACCCGCCCATATGCTCGTCCCGCTGTTCACTATTGGTATGATTATTGAAGAGCTGCAACAAAAATTTATATAGCACAAAAACAGAAAATAATCTCCTAGAATGGCAATCCATAGAAATAGAATGGAAATGAGGATGGGAATCCATTCTTCGTAATATACTTACACAAAATATAAACTGACTACTGTGGATGTTAGTGGCAAGGTGTTGGTCGTTTTGGCGTTCATTGAAGGAAGCATATGTTCAGCAGTGGACGGATAAAGGCTGATGATGATGATGAAGCTGACTACTACCCTTGTATTGTAATATATACACAGTGCTGTTCTTCACCATTTCTCGCCTCTCCGATGGTATTATGCTTATTCAGATATCTCAGACACTCCGTATTCGAATAAACACAATGTGCTTGACAGTTAATATTTCAATAGCTTGGTTGTTACATGTTTAAAATGGTTGTTTTACGACGACTACCTTATTTAAATATGCATGCCACTGCATTAGGCCAGTTTGTCTGTCTGGAAAGTTTGATACAAAAATGTTTTGTGTAAGCTTTACAAGTGTTACGTACGGTAGATTGTTGTAATGGAACTGGTTAAAGCTCGCCATGCTGACCAGTCCACCCCATCCAGGGCCAAGGGAGTAAAATATCTGTGTCGCTGCATCAGCCCATACCTTCATAAAAAAGTTTTTTGTTACTTGAGACAGGCGAATAACTGTCCCCTGTGTGAACGTTCACAGCTCAGTGCGAGCACTGGGTCACCCAGATGTCGAAGAGAACACCACTGGGGTTTAGTGGGTAGAGTCGGTAGAGTCCGCGTCACCTTACCATCTTCTCCCCCCATAACCACCGGCCCCCCCGGGAAACTTTCAATCAGCGCTCGTTCGTTATTTAAGAAATAAATAATTTATCATTAGTCATTTATATCGTAAGTTAATGAGAGTTATGAGGATTTACTGATGTATATATTCCGGCTATGGCTTCATCAGCTCATATCACCTTGGTGGCTAAAACTAAATTATAGGGGAACGTACCCATACTACATGACCTATTTTCTTAGTTTTTTCGGACCCTCCCTCCCCTCGGTGATCACTCGTCGTATATGCCAAGAACCCCCCCTCCCCCTTTAGTTTTCACGTAGTAATTCATAATTATGATTTTTAATAATTTCACAGGCAAAAATTGAAAAAAAAAAATGGCTCATACTCGTCTTTATTGCATAAGAATGCATGCATACTTAAATTACTAGTGAATTATATTATAGAAAAGAACAACATTTGTGAAAACATATTGCTATACCGTATGTAACTTACAGTAACTTAATTTACGAACACAACAATTATTTTCTGTTTAATCACATTAATATTCGTCTCATACGTCACACTGCGCTAAACACTGCGCGCTATATTCGAATATAGGTTGAAAAAATACGAGATTTCTCTCAATAAAATCGACTACGTGACAAAAACCTGAGCCACCCCCCGCTCCTGTGACTGACCGTAGTATTTTAAAGACTCCGCTCCCCCCTCCCCCCCTAAACGGCTCACGTAGTATGGGTACGTTCCCTAATATGTGTCTTTTAAATGTTCTTTAATCATCCGGGAATATAAATCAGCTATATGATTAAATCACATTCCATATGAGGCAGAATGATGACGATTTATTTGTTTATGCCTGAGCAGATATCCGATAATCGCTATACCTACCTTTGGATTTTGCAACTGATTCCAGTCAGGTAAAACAAAATAAAGAATCCCTTGCCAAGAGCCCGGCAACGTAATACCACGAACCAGCAAAGCGCAGAGCACCACGTACGGAAACAGGACGGTAAAATAAACAATCTGAAATTATTAATATATTTATTACTCAACTTTAGTTCGAGGAACGACAGGCAAGGTGCCAAAGTATTTGTGACAACTCACCTTGCCGACGCTTTTAACACCTTTGCAGATGCACAGATAAACTATGGTCCAGCAAATAACGTTGCACCAGAACAATGGCCACACGATCCCACCGAGGTGATAGATGTCAGGTGAAAGGTGCAGTAACCGTATGCTGCAGAAGGAAAATAATTACTAAAGTATCTTAAGTATCTTGAGGTACATGTATTTTTGCCTTAAAGAAGACAATAATATATTCTAGATTTTTTTCACGAATAAAGTTATTTATTATTATTATTATTAGATGCTTGTGGCTCTAGAATTTTCCAAACTGATTATTACGATCAAAATTCAGTCATTCATTTTGATCCATTGTACTTTGATAACCGGGATTTTTTTTACAAAAAAGGGTTTTTAAGGATAAATCCTTATCTCAATAACATCCCACTGCCGTAGGAAGGATTTAATCCCCACCGTGGTACAGGCCTTGTCGTGGCGCTGGGGCTCAGTAACCTAGGGTGAGCCGCTGCACCTTGGGCGAAGCGAATTGGGCCGAGGGGGCTCTTTGTACCCCTCTCATAAGAAGAGGGGACAGAAGAGCAGGGGGCAAGGGGTGAGGATGGGAACCTTACCCTATTGTACTGTCCCGACGTTGGGAGGGGTTGTTCTGTCGTGCGGGACAACCCCTCTGTGGATGTGGTGTCGGTCCCTTGCGGGACTAACTAGCCGACGAGGTGCCAGCTGTTTGTTTACTAGATCCGGGGCACCTCACCAAAGGCGGCATTGGTGGCACTCGCCGGGTTTTAGTGGGTAGAGCTGCGTCCACTTACCAGCTATCGGGCGCAGCGAATCCCACGTACCCGCGTGGGGAGACCCACTCCCCCGCGGCATGCCTCAGAGCATTTCCCGGTGTTAAAGAAAAAAAAAGGAAGGATTTGATACCAGTCAACAAGATTGCTTAAAAATTTCAGTCAGATTGAGATGATAAGATTATTCTAAGTCCGTTGTGTGAAAATATTTTAAATATTATGTGCAATTTTTATGCAAGATTAATTGAAAATGAATGTTTATGTACTCAAGATTCAATAACAACAACCTAATTTTGGAAAAAGCTTCTCCCGCACTAATTTTTTGTCCCAAAAATCGTGTCTTGTTTAAAGGCAAAGAAACATGTTTAATTCCATTTAATATTTCTATTGTTTTAAAAAGTGTAAGTAAATTTATCGATATCGCTTTATCTGTGATGACTGAAAACAAAACTAAATATGTTAGACACCAATACACGCTATGAGTCCGATGAAAATTTGGTCTCGCCCTCCTCACTTAATTTCCAGAAGACGCGTGCTCGATAAATAGGACGCGTGTGGTATAATTATTTTCAAACACTTACTGAAAGAACTCATCTTCTGGGGTGGTAATGGAGCCGTTATTTAAACTTGAGTTGCTCGATATCTGAAAATACATTTTCCTTAGTAACAAATTCATCGGTGTTCGGAAAATTACAAATTTAGCGATTACCAGCGAGCATTTCTCCGTATTCCATTCGTTGTCGCACGTCTGCCAGGGTAGTGGGGACTGGAAAGAGTGGTATATGTAGAGGATAGGGTACGACATGATGGTGGAGAAGTATGCTATGGCTATGACATTCAATACCACCGCCGCGTAGCCGGCTCCTGGAGAAAAAGGAATGTTTACGCGACCAAAATAATTTGGTAAATATACTAATTATACATGCCAAATTAAGTTTATTATATACGTAATCTAAGCCGCTGATCGGATTTATATATATTTATATAATTTTTAGGGAAACTGTTTCACGATAATCCTTACTTCATCTCGGGTTGGACCGGTCTATATTCAGCAGGGGACGGATCGGGGCTGATGACGATGAAAGAAAATTCATCATAGTCAGCCCGAAAACAATACAATAGGGATTTGAGAAAAATATTTGGATTGGCTCGTATGCGATAAGTGGGTCATAATGTGCTTATCAATTTTATGATTCTCGTTTGATTTACCTCTACACCACCTCCACAGTGGGGTTCTCCCGCACCACAGAACAACCCCTCCCAACGTCAGGATAGTACAAGGGGTTGAGTTTCTCGTCCTCGCCCCTTGCTCTTTTGGCCCCTCTTCTTATAAGAAGAGGGGCACCTCGGCTCAATTCGCTTTGCCCAAGGTGCTGGGCTCACCTTAGGCTACTGAGCCCCACCACCACGAGAAGTCCTGATTCATGATGGGGACTACAACTGCACCTACCGTAGATACCTATGATTAAACATTTTATCACTTTTCATTACGCACAATGAATTCCAAAAATAGTTCCTTTCTATGTTTCATAAATAGTAATTAAATATATACGTGCGGGATACTATATTATATGGGTATTGTGTCTAGTGATTGATTAAGGATATTATAAAATAAACATCATCATCATACAAACCTTTGAGCAACGGGGTTATGTTGAACACTGAAATACATCCCGCGCTTGCGAACTGTCCCAACAGCGTCTCCAAATAAACCAACGGAATACCGCATATGAATAGTGTGAGGAAGTATGGGATGAGAAATGCACCTGAAAAAGAATTAACAGCAGACATATATCTATTAAAGATTGCTCGGGGTTTTAAAACGATAGAGTTTCTGGAGAAGTATTCATTACTCATAGTGGCGGAAGAGGCCACCGAATCAGACCCAAATAAATAGTATCGTCCTATCATGTATGTCTAATCAAATGGAGATACTTAACTTATTGACACACTCATGGTCATTTGTTACATCAATATTTTGTTTTCTAATGTTTGCGCGAATTTCACTCATTATAATGAAACAATTTTTACGGATTTTATCGCGGTTTATTAAGATGCTTGTAAAAAAGCTTGTAAAAATCTTAATAAACCGCGATAAAATCCGTAAAAATTGTTTCATTATAACATCAATATTTCATTAGTATTACACATATTATACGAATATTGACTCCACCCGACGGTGACGCGGCCCAGTCCCGCCACTGACACCAACCCGACGCCAGGAGGCCGTGTGGTCGCAGACTGCACGGTTGGCGGGTGGCAACCCCTCACTTTTACAAACCAAAAGTGAGCCAAATGGGCTCACACTAATCCGATGAAGCATTAGGGCTTCAGGCCTTTAGCATAGATCCATCCGAAAAAAAAAGAATATTGTATTACTAGGTGTGTTTAAGAAGTAATCATTGCAATTACATGTATATGTATTAAATAGTAGACAATAACAATTCTCACCGCCGCCATTTTTATAACACAAGTAGGGGAATCTCCAGAGGTTGCCCAGGCCCACGGCGTAGCCCAGACACGACAGCAGGTACTCCGTCTGGCTGGCCCAGCGCTCGTGTACCGCCCCGGCCATCTACCCGCGCACTGACCGTGCCGGGGCCCGGGACCCGGGACCATGATCCCTGTCACATCAAATTGAGGAAGACACGCATTATATTGTTCCAGCAATCGTATATCTATAAATAAAAGTTGGAAAGTCAACTTACACGTAGCATTGTAGAGTACTCGAAATGATTACATAGAAACTAAATAAAATGTATGGTTTTTGACTATATATATATTTTTGACTATATTTAATGTCATGGCTTTACCTACGTGATGACAGAATCATAGACCTCAAACCTTCAATAATGAAATTGTTAGTGACAAAAAAAAATGCTATCAAGGGACCCGGCAGATTTTGAGGTTATGTGAAAAAATTGCAAATACAAAAGTTGTAGATCTTTTTATTACCTACAACTTTGCCATTTAACTTTTTTCCATAGGACTTGTAGTTTTGCCGGAAATCGAGATAAACCGTTTTTTTACCTTTACCCGTCCCCTTCCACTTTCCCGCCCTCAGATCGACCGAGTTTTTATTTTTCCTTTCATTTTGATCATATTTTTTATCTTTTTATCATTTTCAAAGGCGTCGGCACTGGTCTATTGACATTACCGCTCTATTGCGGTTATAGGGTCGATAGCGTCCACTGTCCCGCACCATACGAATCACACTCAAGTGTCACTTTCTATAAAATTAATAATACTACAATCCGTTAGATGCGATGCGTGCGATACGTATGACGCGGGCATGTGTACGCTTACATTAAATTCACAATTATTAAAAATCTAATGAAAGGAACAAAATAAAGACATGACAGCTTCATGCCGTGACATTGAGTCACGGCATTTGAGTTGAATTTACTGCTATAATGCGCCAGTAGAGGTTTCACGTCAAAAATCAAATAAATAGGCAAGAGAAAATGTTGATATTTTAATAAATTAAACACATCCAGGATTATAATTTAATTGCCAATTTATTCATGTTCAAATAGTATCAATGCCAAACCCGAAATGGCATGTTAGATTGTCTGGTGGTAATTGCTTGGAGACATCTGAATCGGGCTTCATTTTGGTCGGTTTTACTCCACCCTGACTATACTGGACAACCTTTGACAAAACAAAAACAACAAAAACTAAAATAACAGATTAAAATATTATATTGGTAGTTTATATATTTCTACGTGCATCTGAACATGAGATCATCGCTTGCTCACCGATGAAGGAAACATCGTGAGGAAACCTGCATGCCTGATGAGATAAAAAGTCTTTGAGGATGCGTGAAGTTCACCAATCCGCATTGGGCCAGCGCATGGATGAACTATGGCCCAAAACCCTCCTCGCCTGATTTCGAGGAAGAGACCCGTGCCCAGCAGTGGGACATAGAAGGGTTTATATATGAAAAAACAACGATAATATTAAAATGTCATGTTTAAGTTGGAGTTTGGAACATATGGTTCTGATTTTTGCGAAATCAAAAAAAAGTGGAAAAATTATCCAATTTAATAAAAAGTCCATCAAATTAGATTTTTGACGTGACAACGTCTTATAATTCGACGGACCCGGCTGCACGAACGAAAAAACATGACGCATGCGGCGTTTCCTCGCTCTGAGGCGTTCCATTTTCTTATGACGTTGTCACGTTCAACTATCGTCAGTAAACCGACTTTACAGACAACCGATTTTTTTAAAGGAAAATTCTCTCGCTTTTTAAGATTGACAAAAATCTCCTTTTTACTAATTAAACGTGGTAAGTTAGACATAGGACAAGTTAGGTATTTCATAATTTTGATATTAGTCAATACAAAACGATAATATATTATGTACACTTACGTATCATTATGAATGCTAATTAATGCCAATGCTTACAGAAAGGTCACTATCCCAATGAACAGCGTCCCTGCTCTCCAGGGAGTCATCCCAGTGGAAGTGCTGGGCAGGCCGCCTCCAGTCCAGCCGCCGGAGAGCGCACCTCACAGTAGCAAGAGTGACGCGGTGCTCGCTCGGCTGTTTGAGCGAGTGACTGCTCTTCTTGCCTGTCTTGCTATGTTTGTTGGTTGTTGACTGCGTGAATAATATTTTCCATAGAGCGAACTAAGAATATGAAAAACTATGAATATGAAAAAATAAGCAACGACAAAGCCTAACACACATTACATACTGATTTTGGCCTTTTTGGATTGAGGATTATTTTTGGCAGTTGGATTCAGTCTGATAACTTACCACAGTATAGATCAATCTGACGGTAACGACAGTACGGAAGGTATCTCTTAGAGCGACGAGATTGGGACAAAATATCCTCACGGCTGGTTCTTGGAAGTTCATGATCTTGTTCCATTGTATCTTGTTACTCTCGAACACAGTGTAATGTCGGATCTCGCGAGAGTTCTTCGCGACCAACTGGTTGTAAATATCGGATTTCGTTAACGACGTGACGGTATCTGAAACAGTATTGTGAGATTGATGGTGATCCTTAAAGTCCTATCCGGTGGAAGTACCGGTGGGAGGGAAGCGCTGTGCCGCGCTCCCGGCTGCATGGGTACCACCATCTTGCTTATTTCTCCCGTGAAACAGCTTTGCTGTGTTTCGGAGAGAAGGGCAAGACGCCTGTCTTGCCCTTCTCTCAGTGTAATTCAGTGTAATTACTGGCACCGAGACTTAACATCTTATGTCTCAGGATAGGCAACACATAAATGAGTTGCCTGGGCTCGTTCCATGTATAGGTACTAGTTTATGTTCATGGGCGACGTCGACCACTTAACATCAGGTGGTACATTTGCCAGTTTGCCTATCCAACTAACATTTAAAAAAAAACCTTAAAGTAAAGACTTTAAATGCCTAAAAGTAGTCGTACATTTGACATTCATTGCGAAAATCTAAAACGATAAACTACAATTATAAACGTACATATCTATACTAATAATATAAAGCTGAAGAGTTTGTTTGAACACGCTAATCTCAGGAACTACTGGTCCGATTTGAAACATTCTTTTGTGTTAGATAGGACATTAATCGAGGAAGGCTATAGACTATATTATAATATTACGCTGTGACTAATAGCAGTTAAGTAAGTTAACGTGGGCGAAGCGCTGTGACCAACAGGTAGTGCGATATTAAAGCACTTAAAAAATATCTTACTTATTTTTTCAACGTTAGCAACTTGACTTGCATTAGACGGGTATATCTTCCCAGACCACTCCCCGTCTTCAGAAGGTGGAAGACATTCAATTAGTGACTCGTTGTGTCGAAACATTAGGAATTTTCTTCGTTTCGAATCCAAGAGAGGTAGATCCAATTCTACGTGAAACGATGTTGTGGCACCCTAAGAGGGAATTTGTTTTTGGTATAGGAATGGAATTGTATATGACTAAAGGTAGAATCAAAGGAAATATGTCTGTTTTTTACTGAAATATTAGACTTCTATTATTGCCTGGCTAATTAAAAAAAAAACAGATTTTCAAGTAGTTCTAGAAGTCTAACCCCCAAATACTCAAACGAATCTCAAATGTTAAGGCTCATGCTACGACGTGTCAGATTCAAAGAAAAAATAGGGACAACGATTGCTTTACACCTTTTCTGGTTTCGGCGGTGGAGGCACGGATATAATTCTGAATATGGTGAAGTAGAAGTACGATGAGCGCAGATCACTGGGGTGTGGTTCAAACGGTTCCGCGGTTGAGTCCGTTTCCATAACTTCGCGAGAGTCCAACCATTTTAATTGAGGTAAGCGCGCTGTTGTAGTCTTCACATACGCTGTACATACCTGCATGGTAAAATACGTTATTGGTATCTGTAGGTACATATATTTTTACAAACAGTTTCGGTTCCTCTTTTCATTTGGCATTAGAAGATTTTTTTTAAAACTTACTTTAACTACCTTATATTATATTATGTAACTTAGATAGGCTTGGTGCCTGTAATCTTGGGCGTTAAATGAAAATATACATTTTTGGCTCTTTTTTGATGTTAATTTTTTTTTTTTAGTTTAACTCAAATGTACTATTACCAAATTAATTTTTAGGTATAAATAATTAAGTAGGTATGTATAGCAAATCAATACTCTTAGTTTTAACGATTCGTGACTTACAGCGACATCTATGTTCAGATAATGAACTGATTGTTTCACTGCCCTCTATGAATACATGAATGTACTAAATAAACTTTACAAACCGCACATGGGTTGCCAGCGAGCATTAAAGATGTCAGTTTTGACAACGTAACCAAACTACTTAGTAAGCCAATTAAATCACAGATGTCATTGTCAGACAAATCCAAGACTGTTATGTTACGTAGTTTCGCGAGACCTCCAAGGCTTTCTAAAAATGGAAAAATTAATATAATAAGATTCACATAAGATTTGCAACTCGTTAAAAAAGTTATTAAATATGTACCGTTATTGATAGAATTTCTTGCTAGTCCCAGGTAAATCAATTTTTCTGGTAGGTTGTTGACCAATGTCTCTACATTGCTGATATTATTTGATTGGAGTTCCAACATCTTTAAGCATTTGGGGAGGACTTGTGCGTTGATATTAGTGATAAAATTCCCGCATAAATTTAGTGTATTGAGATTTTGAAATTTCAGTAAATGGCTGTCTAATGTTGTTATCTGTGAAAACATATTTAAAAAATGAAAGTTTATAGATTAAAATGTATTATTAAGCAAAAATGAAACCTAATTACAACACACAAAACTAATCACCAACTAAACACAAAAAGGCAAACTATAATATAAGTATTTAATTTTTTTTTAAATGTCAGCCGGTATTCTAACTACTTACTTACCAAACAATACAACACGAAAGTCTTCCTCATATTAAGGGGAAAATGTATAGTATATTTAATTATAAATTAACAATAAATTTTCTCGCATTCTTAAACGCGGGTTCAAACTTCAAGTACGTAAGTATACAATTCAATGCAAGGTGAAATTGTCACCTAGCATTCAATAGACGAAGTATCATAGCATAACTAGTCACTAGAAGGTCGGGTACATCCCGTCTAGACGGGACGTCGGACGATATCAACGAAAAATATAGGTGTTTTTTAAAGAAGAGGGGGCAATTGTTATAATTATTTGCTAGTCCCAGGTATTTTTTCTGGTAGGTGGTTGACCAATGTCTCTACATTGTCTCTACATTTTACCAGTGGAAGGGATGTACTGTGCCGCGCTCCCGGTTTCATGGGTACTACCATCTTGCTTGTTTCTCCCGTCAAACAGCTTTGCTGTGTTTCGAAGAGAAGGGCAAGACAGGCAGTGTAATTACTGGCACCGAGACTTAACATCTTATGTCTCAGGATAGGCAGCACGTGCTAAAAGAGTGGCCTGGGCTAGTTTCAGGTCAATGTGTCTCATCTGCGTGTTTGCCTATCCAACTAACATAAACAATGCATACACCTTTGCATCCATAAGTCTCAAAACCGAAATGTTATTGAATTCTTTTTTGAGTACAGATCGATCGTTAAGACGGACAGCCTTTTTAATTAGTTGATATATATTATCTGTTAATGAATTTTTGGCATTGAAACAAATTTTCTTTTCTTCGTTGGCAAATTTTTCATTATCCCACAAAACCATGGGCAAGAGAGACTCCCATTGCTCCCTCAACGACATATCACTTTCAAGGAATCCGTGCAAAATGCTTTCTTCGATCTTATTTTGCAAAGCCTTAGATAAAGTTACTTCAATGTTGTCATCTCTATTACATTTTCGTTTGTGGTATCTCGCAGCTTCTTCTTGTAGAGTCCATTCTACGCCACTCTCGATTCGCTCGTTAAAACCTTGTAAATATTTAAATAAATACTTTGTTTGCTATATATAATATTGTTGAATACTTAGATGTGATATCAAAAATTTTCTTTTTAACTGTCCCTTTTGGTACAAAAACTATTGAAATTAATTAGAACTGAATTGTATAAAACTGGGAAATCTTGTGAATATCTAAATCTAATCTAAAGGAAGATTAAAATAAAAACAAATAGTACAAAGAATAACAAATCATGAAAAAGTTTAAGACGCATTAGCAATACATAACATTATATTCTTACAGCTGCGCTTGCACAAAAAAATGCTCTATCAAAAATATAGTTCTAACAATCCTAATGTGTAGTTTCAAGTATAAAACATTAAAAAATATTAACGGCTGTCAAGTACACAAATATATATAATACCTTCTATGGCATCATCCGGTATGTAGTTCAAACTGGAATTGCTAATCGACGGGCGCACAATTTGGGGAGCAGGTTTTTTATTCGCTGTATCTTTAGGTTTCGGTGGCATTTTGAAAATCAAATATAAAAAAACGACTAGAGTATGTTACAGTTTACAATTATAATTTTGTGCATGCTCGCGGGCTATTTTGAGTAAATGTAGGTTTTATTTACGTACATGAATTTCAGGTAATTATTTGCAACTTTTTGACAGTGAATCTTGAAAATGTATTAAACTCTCTTTAGATTTTGACACAAAAATAGTATAATCTTCGATAATCTTAGTATAATATACTGCCTTTAAGTAAAGCCTCTTTCGTTTTGGATGTAAAGGAATAAAATTTTGGTTAGTTAGTTATGAAGCCTTTTAATTTAATTGGGCATACCACACGTTGTGAGGGAATTACATTAAAGAAAAAGAATTATATAAACAGATACCACCATCATTATATGACCATTTATATATATGTGTATATGTATATACTATTTAGTGTAATTATTTTTATAGGTATTCCACAAGTAACTCCGGAAAAATACAAAAACATCCTCTTCGGAATAAACTTGGGAAATCCTTGTAGAGCATTTAGTCTAAAACGAAGGTTTTCCTCTAGTTTTCAAGAGCCGTGTCGGTAAAACAGCACCGAAACATTGTTTCTGTAAAAAGCCGCTAGAAGTCGCTGAAGTTGCAACATAAAATTTTATGAAGGTGTTCCGTGTTGCGTAGTAATAACTAATAGTATTCGTGATGTGTGTGTGTCAATGTGTGCGTTTAAATATAAATTTATCTTCGTAATTTTGTCGTGTCACGTGTACGGTGTAACGTACGTTGATATTCCATTCATTTGGCTAGCCCTTAACCCAGCGCATGTCTGTCTTGATGTATCACGTTAGTTTATGTATATATTTTTAAATAAGCGTGTAGTTCTAACAGGATGCGTGTGGTTTGTGTTCAGTGACAGTGACAATTGTATGTTTGTGCGCGGGAGATTCGAGTCACATTTTCAGAGATGTTGAGAATGCGCGCGATCTGAGTTGTCGTTTTATGTTGACAGTGCCATAATGCTAAGTGAAAGTTGTTCTTATTGACTTGGTGACATTGTTGTGGTAAATGCCCTCGCATCATTGGCAATACACCATATATGCGAAGAATTTAAACGGATGCTTCCGTGATTGTTTCATACGTAAATGATCTAGGAAAAGGGTAATTATCTATACAATCTATACAAATAAATAAAATTGGAGTGTCTGTTTATAATATTAAAATAATCGCTTTTTATGGAATGCATATGGATGTATATACGGTACCTATTTATACCAAAATAGCCTTTTTTAGATTTTTGTCTGTGTGTCTGTCTGTCTGTTTGTTCCGACTACTCTCTGAAACGGCTGGGCCGATTTTGATGGGACTTTCACTGTCATTTCAATGTAATCTTTTACATGGAATTAAAATATAATAAAATTAATGAATTTTGTCTAAAGATATTACATATTTTTGGTATTATGTAAAAAGTTATGACAAAAATGTACAATAAGGTTGTATAATTTGATCGTGGACAGAATAAATTTATGCTAAAATAATAACCTGATTCGTCTACTTACATCATCGAAGCCTGATTTTGCCACTTTATATTTTTTATTCGATGTTACGAAAATTACTAAACTAACGCTACATCTCTGGGAAAAAATTACGGGTTTTTAATGTTTAGTGAGGGAGAGCTCTATATGAAAAATCTTTAAAAGGAATCACATATTGTTACCATCGTCAGCAGCCAATATCTATCCACTGCTGAAGACTATTAACGATAACGAAAACATTTGACTTATTTAACTTTATTTATGAATAATTATAATAATATCAACCCTTACATGTCCCACTGCTGGGCATGGGTCTCCTCCTCGAAATTAGGCGAGGAGGGTTTTGGGCTATAAGTTCACCGATGCGCTGGCCCAATGCGGGTTGGTGAACTGCACGCATCTTCAAATGGCATGCAGGTTTCCTCGCGATGTTTCCTTCATCGGTGAGCAAGCAATGGTCTCGTGTTCAGGTGCACGTAGAAATTTTGAAAAACCAATTTCTAGGCATCAAGGGTGGGGGGGGGGGGGGGGTCAGGATCGAACCCGGACCTCTCGGCTATCACCCAAGAGGCCGAGCTCAAACCCACTAGTCCGACTAGGCCATCGTCGCATTATGAATAACAAACAAAATATATCACTACCAATAGGTACATAAGTTGTAAGCACTAACAGTTCCTTAGAAAAAAATAGCGAAAGGGAAATCCGACAAATAGACTCTGAAGTATACAATAGATTTATGAATTTTATCAGAAAATCCCATGGAAATTTAGCATTTAAAAAGTAGTTGATATACAGATAAACTACTTTTGGAGACCTAAAGCCATTTGCTTAATGGCAATTTTATTAGCATACTTAACTAAAGGTACTAAAATGCGCAACGACCTACCTCCTACCTCTATGAAAATGCGTGACTAAAAGAGTCACGTGGTCGGGATCGATCTCGTGATCAGCCGCATAGAGATGTTAGGGCTTCGGGTCAGACCTGAGAAGACCGAACCCCTTCTCTTCCGCGGGACTGGGCGGAAAGGACCCCACCGGGGGCTGCTCTCCAGGTCGGAGGGGTGAGGGTCAGGATGAGCCCCCATTGGCGGAGGTTCTGGCCGAGACGCACTCCTATGTCTAGGATAGGAGGTCTCTCAGTGAGAGCCTTACCCTGGATGGGATCTTGCGGGTTCGCCGACTAGGGCAAGAGGCATTAATGCGTAGGTGGGGGGAGTACCTGGCGCGCCAGCCTTATGGAAAACCATGCCGTCCGGCACAGGTACTCACCAAAGCAACCGTGCCCGGTGAGCACCTGTGTTAGACGGAAGGTGAGGGGTTTGCGTTTACGAAGCATCCACCGCTCCAGGACCGGACGCAGAGCAACCGTTAGGCTTTTTCCATACGGTTGCCGAGCCAGGTCCTTCCCCCACCTCCGCATTAACGCTTCTTACCCTAGTCGGCGAGCCCGCAGGATCCCGTCCAGCGTTAGGCTCTCACCGAGAGACCTCCTATTCGAGACATAGGAGTGCGTCTCGGCCAGAACCTCCGCCACGAGTTCCCACGGGGGGTCACCGGCCAGGACAGTGGCTGCCGCCCATGATACCGTACGGTACCCCCGAATCAACCTTACCGCGATGACCCGCTGTGCCGCGCGCAGCTGGGCTTTATTCCTCGCGGTGAAGTGACCGGCCCAGATGGGTGCACCGTACGTTGCCATACTCCGGCAGACTCCGGAGTATAGCTGCCTGCAGGCGGCGCTGGGTCCTCCGAGGTTCGGGAGGAGTCTGCCCAGCGCACTTGCCGCCTTCACGACCTTCGGTCCCAACATGGAGAAATGTGGGGGGACTGCCTGACCGCTACTAATGTCATGATCTGACATCAGTCATCGGAGGGAAAGAAAGAAAGAAAGAAAGAAACATTTATTCGACACAAACAGGATATACACAGAAAAAATATTTTTAATCGTATAAACCTAAGTAAGTAGGACAAAAAACCATTTTTTTTTAAATATAAAGTGTGTCTCTGCCGAGCGTCATCACCACGATGCTCGGTGACGACGAGTCCTGGACGGCGATGGTCTCCTTCTGCGAGGCAGTAATGTCCCAGAAGGAGGCCGACGAGCGGGTGAGAGAGGAGGCCGCCGACGAGGCCTTCCCCCGCAGGCGACCAACGGGGGTGCGTAGGAGGCGCTACTTAATGCGCCTACAGTAACGCCCCTGTGCTCGTGCTATGCTTCAGGATGGGAACCTGGGCCCAGTATGGCACGACTTCGCGGGGACTGCTTAGTAGCGGTCAGGCAGTCCCCCCTTTCGAGGAGTAGTCTGGCCTTCGCCGGGGCCAGCCTGTCGCTGAGGTGATCCTGTCCGTTGCCTGCATATCCGGGACCCTCAAAAAGCGGCTGAAGGCGCTAGCAGTGGTTTTAGTTACGGTGGGCACTCCCAGGTGCGAGTCCCACATTGGGTCAGGATCTACCCGAGATCCTGGCTACATGCGCAAAAAGCATTTCCCTGCGATAACAAAATATAGATAACAAAATGCATCCATAAGGATTTCCTTGCGATAAAAAAAACTGAAAAAGAACACAAACTGAATTTCACATTCTGCCTAAAAGCATTTAAAATTTAAAGCATCTCAAATATGCTAAATATTTGAAAAGCCATAACTGTTAGATTATTGTTATTGTGTTTTCCATTAAATTTAATAATCCCAAGCCATCCCAATCTCAAGCCATGAAAAAATTAGCTCGTATAAAATTACAAGTACATCAATTTGTACCTGCAATAAAATGTACTTGATTTTGCTTTGAAAAAATAAAATATAAATAATATGCATGCGCGTATATTTACGATAACATAAAATGTTTTATTTTCTCATTTTTTATGATTCGCGTCAATATTAAAATAGTAAGTAGCTACTTTTGATCTAATTTCACCCAAAGTTGCCAAATCGTTGAAAATTGTCTGATAATTCACATTGATACACCCGTATCGAGTTTGCCTAGCTGTATTGGTCCAGCGTCTATGCGGACGATGGCCTTATATCCTCTTCGACTGATTTAGAGAAAGAGACCTGCAGTGCCCAGCAGTGGGACGGATTAAAGTTTTATAAATATGCTTATGCTGTAGGCGACGATGGCCTCTTGAGTGAGAGCCGAGAGGTCCGGGTTCGATCTTGACCCCCCCCCACCTGTGATACCTAGAAATGGGTTTTTCTAAATTTCCACCTGCACCTTACCACCTTTCTCACCGGTGAAGGAAACATTGTGAGCAAACCTGCATGCCTGATGAGATTAAAAGTCTTTAAAGGGTTGTGAAGTTCACCAACCCGCATCGGGCCAGCGCATCGGTGAACTATGGCCCAAAACCCTCCTCGCCTGATTTCGAGGCGGAGACCCGTGCCCAGCAGTGGGACATATTATAAGGGTTGATATTATAATATATATTATATTATATATGCTTGTGCTAACTAGCTAGGTCAACAAACCTCTTACGTTAAAAGTAAGAGCATCAAGTGAACTTGTGTCGCAGGTACTAAATATATAGATTACATCTAGTACATACATTTGACCTTGACGTGAACTTTAATATTTATCATACAAACGTTTTATTTCATATTATTTAATAATGAATACAATAATTATAAACATTACAGGCATTATACATTTACTTTTTTTCTAAATACGATATGAAGTCTGGTTTAAAACGCGTCAAAAGTCTTTTATAATAATTAGTTTACGTTCATAGCAAGATGTGAGTTTGTTTTTGAGGAAAAACTAAGTTGAGGTACTAAATACTGCAGCTATTAAGTTGTTCCATTTGGTGTGTAAAATAATGATAGAGTAAATCACAATTCATCAATACAAGCAAAGGTTTGTATCGAAGTTTATTGACAATAATCAGATAAAATGTGATAAATTAATTATAGTATCCCTTTATAATAATATATCTCCAATATGTATATAATTATAAATAATCTCGAGAGTTTTACCTTTATGTGAGTCATCTGGATTAAATAATGTATGTGATATTAAATAGAACAAGTTAAGCTTGTTACCTAATAGAGTTAAATTTAGAGCGCATGAGATCTATATACTTATATGTATAGAGCCTACAAGTATATTAGTAAATATTATAAACGCGATAGTTTGTAAGAATGTATGTAATGTACGGGAGTATGTTCCATCCATTTAGTAGTTTTTCACGCAAAAATTACTAAATGGATTTCGATGAAACTTTACTATAATATAGCTTACACATCAGGATAACATTTAGGCTATATTTTCCCTGTACTCCCACGGGAATGGGAACGTAGATGAAACTACGGGGCGCTGCTAGTTACTAAATATATCAAACGAATGCACAGGCAAAGTATAGCTTAATATCCTCACCTAATTTTGAGAACGAAACCCCCTCCTACTTCTAGATATGTGACTATCTTAAATAAAATAGTAGCTATACTTACAGAAAACTAAAATATAATACAATAAATACCTTTCTAATATTATAAATGTTAATGAAAGTTTGTGTGTTGTTTACGACTTAACACATAAAAACCCAAACCGATTTTAAAATGTATTTCTCTGATAGAAAGCTACATCATCAGTAAGTTTCATAGGGCGCATTTGTTCCTGTATTCCCACGGGAATGGAAACTACGCGGGTGAAACCGCGGGAACAACTGGTTTATAGTAAATACCTACCTACAGCCCATTTGATTTATCTTTCATTAAAGCTTATTTTTTAGTTTATTACACATCATATTCCTTCATTCGACATTACTCCTAAATGGGTCGAATGTATCCGTGGCCTTACAGTTTTTTTAAAAACAAAGGTTACAGGCTCATATCACATTTAAGCCTTCATGAGAGTCTTGAAGAATTATCATACAGAGAGTTACAAATTTTCTTTAGAACGAGAGAGTTCCGGAGAGGTCACGTTTTTCG
This sequence comes from Helleia helle, assembly GCA_963853865.1. Classification (NCBI taxonomy): domain Eukaryota; kingdom Metazoa; phylum Arthropoda; class Insecta; order Lepidoptera; family Lycaenidae; genus Helleia; species Helleia helle. Next base: position 27,833,808 of record OY971414.1, read on the forward strand.
ACGGATTTCCAACAAGATGACAACGAACAGTAGATGCAGGATCTTGTTGAATGCGTGTGGCAGGGATTGATCGTCTTTGCTTTCATTAAGAGGCCTGTTTCCAGCAATTGACTAAAAAGGCAGATGGTAATAAACGATCGCATTACAAACACAGCACAAACAGCAACATAATTAAAATTCATTTTATTACTCGAAGAAGGTAGCACTAAAACCACAAATAAATGTTGATAAGAAAGTCTGCGGGATTACAAATGATAACGGAGACGAGTACATGTTTATGGTTCATTCATAGTAGAGTCTTGTGTCAATAGTCGAATTAGTGTGGCGACTGGGAGATCCGTGTCAAGGGCATGTTGGGCGCATAAATAAGCTGTGGCGTAAAACAACTATTTCGGTAAGTCTATGTTAGGCCCAGGCGATCGTAGAAACTCGATTTTTCTTTTACCTATTATAATAAATACATAATTAGAGAGTAATAAATAAAATAAATCAGTCAAAGTGACCTTTCAACATATCATCCTACACTCCCACCATCGAGCATATAACCGTGTTTTGTATGAAATCAAATACCACTGTGCTGCGACGGTGCGCCGGTTCTGCGCTATGACTTGTCGACTGATGGCCATTGATGGATGTTTGACCGATGGGACGTACATACAGATCATTGGTGGGTTGAATTATTGCTACTATGTGTGTATCACTGACCAGTTTCGGAATTTTATGACTCACATTACTACTCTTTTATTTTTGCGCGGAAGTTAAGAATATGAAAAAACCTCTTAATTTTTTTTACCGTCACTCAAGTTTATTTTATTTATTCCCGGAGTATAGCTCTTACTGTGCCACGTCCCTAATGACTTGTTCGTATTACATTGCCTGTTTTTCTGGTGCTTTGCAGAAGAAAGAAGGACGATGGTAGATTAAAACTTTATTTAGCCTTCCACATAGTCACATACACGTTTAAATAAACAGTAAAATAAAAATTAACATAGAGCATACTCATATTTGAAAGGCCGGCAACGCAACAGCTAATGATGTAGCGGGTGTCTATGGATGTCGATTATCACTTACCACCAGGTGAAACAACTGTTCGTTAGCCCCCTCTTCTATAAAAAATGCAGTGTATGTGTGCTGCGAAAACGCGAAAAGACAGTATCCGAATTTATGCAGACTGGCGCTTGGCATAAAGCGCGTCTCTTCTGACCGTATTACTTCCCTATCCTATATCAGGCTTTAGTAAATAGAAAAGTAAAAGTGAATTATTTCTCATGGTCATTTTAATAATAAGTAACAAATATTTAGTTAATTGGCTTGTTTAGTCAATTACTATTCAAACCTGATATATTATAAAATAAAATCAACCATTATTACATCTTACTAATAGAAACTACCTGTGGTCCATGTCCATGCCAGATTTTAGGATTTGAAGTTGCGACCCCTTAAGCAGAGTAAGCTTTGCTACTTATCCACTACGCCAAAAAGGATTATATGGGTTAGGTTACCATTACATTAACTGTACATAAATATAATGTAATGTATGTAATGTAAATAATGTATGTACAGTTGTACATAAATATAATGTATGTATATTATGTTTTACATAAACTTACGCCAATTTTATCGCATTCACGTCTCATACCAAAGACAAGTTCTCCACGTTTTTATCGTTCCCATTTAAATGATTACATATAATTGTAATCATTTAAATATTTTTATACATTGTTTAATCTGAAGCAGTATGTATATATTTTTATTTCGGTATCAGGTGGTACTGTTTGTTAGTATATCCTAATTTTAATTGCTTTTAAGAATTTATACTAATATTATAAAGCTGAAGAGTTTGTTTGTTTGTTTGAACGCGCTAATCTCAGGAACTACTGGTCCGATTTTAAAAATTCTTTCAGTGTTAGACAGTACATACATTTATCGAGGAAGGCTATAGGCTATATAACATCACGCTGTGACATATAGGAGTTGAATAACGCGGGCGAAGCTGCAGGCAACAGCTAGTAATATATAAAATAGGTATAATCGTATTCTTGGGGAAATAAAATTACTTTGGGAAAGTTCTTTTTTCCCAAATTACTTTCAGAGCTTGAAACTATCTTTGTAAAGGTCATTTCATCAGCGGTGGACGATCAGATATTTTTTATTACTATTGACGAATATATATAGTATTTATATATATAGTAATTATTTATTTATTAAAATAATCTTTCTTTCCAGATCACAATGTCGTTTACTATGAAGGAAGGAGGTTTTGGGGTTGGGGATTATGTGGCGTTTGGCGTCCTGTGCGCTTCGTCGTGTGCTGGTGGGATATGGTACAGCGCCCTCGGGTCTAGGACCAAGGCGGTGGTGGACATAAGAGACTACCTCCTCGGTGGGAAGGCCATGTCCACCTTCCCTGTGGCCATGTCTTTAATAGCCAGGTAAAGTATTACTTACATATTATTGTTTAGCAATGTCATTGCAATCTTGCACTGTCTCTCGTTTTCACTGGAATTTTTTCCTGCTTTTCCTGATTTTTTCTGATAATTCGTTACTAGTAATTATACTGCCTGTCTTGCCCTTATCTCCTAAACACAGCAAAGCTGTTTCGCGGGAGAAACAAGCAAGATGGTGGTACCCATGCAGCCGGGAGCGCGGCACAGCGCTTCCCTCTCACAGGTGAAAACGTCGTTGAACGTAGGCAACCTTTGTCTATCTTTTGCTTCCTTTGCCTATAACTTTAAAACTTGTCCATAGTTATGTATCCGGTGTGACGATACTGGGCACGCCCGCTGAGATCTACAACTACGGCTCGCAGTACTGGCTAGTGGTAGTCGGGGTGACTCTCAGCTGCGTGATAGTGGCCACCGTATACCTGCCAGTGTTCTGCACGTTGAGGCTATCCTCGTCATATGAGGTGAGTCCTTTTATCCCGTATTAGGGTCCAAAGAGGTAAGTTGGTATACTTTTATTTTGGTCTCTGAAAGGTTTTTTTATCAGGCTCTTAAATAAGAAGTCGTAATTTTATAAAGGAAAGAAAACTCCTGAGCTTAATTCGGTGGTTTATCTAAGTTCTGAACTAATTTTTAAAAAATGATAAGGTATCTAAATCAAACATAAAATCATATGATAATACTAGCTGTTGCCCGCAGCTTCGCCCGCGTTAGCTTAGATTTACAGCCATGTTTTTATCATAAAAAATAAAAATAAAATTTCTTACCTAAAAAAAAGATGGGGTGGACAGCCCAGCCCTTACTTAACATTTAGGGGTATGGAAAACAGATGTTGACCTATTCTCAGACCTACCCGATATGGAAACAAAATTTCATGAGAATCAGTCGAGCCATTTCGAAGGAATTTAATTACAAAAACCGTGACGCGAGATTTTTATATATATAGATAATCATAAATATTTTAAACGTTAATTTTTAAGCACAACCAATATCACTGCAAATACATCGAGCATATAACCGGATAGAGTAGTAATGTAAGCAATAAAATTCCGAAACTGGTCAGTGATTAGTCACTACGTACTATTAATGACGTAATAGCAATTCAATCAACCAGTGATCTGTATGTACGTCCCAACCTAGGAACAAGTATCATATGGAATTGACATTCGCGAACATTCGCGACCCGAAAGGGACAGGCATATTTTACAGGCATACCACATTCATAATAACAAGTCTACTTATTTTCTTGAAACAAGTGAATTAAAAATAATAAAAAAACTGGTAATGATTGATAGATAACTATAAGCATTAGCCCTAACCAAACATTTATTGTAATTTTAGACAGCTGCATTTTTCCGGATTATTGAAAATATTATGTAATGACTAATAACAAACCGCTAAAAACATAAATAATAAAAAAGAAGGCTATATACGTCTTAATATGTATGATCTATAGTACATAGCCTTTTAGGATAGCAATAAATATATTTGTTTTTATTGTGTTTATTTCGAAAATTCCAGTCACCCTTTTTATATAATACCACATTCTTGGGTAATCTATGACAAAACTGGTATCACCATACCTAAATAAACCGACCAAATTAAAAAGTAGCATAAAATGGCGGCATATTTGACAAACTGTTCGCGAGTGAGAATGTTTGTATGGCATTCAAATTTAGTGGATAATTTTTTGTTGGGCACATCATCTCGTTCCAATACGGTATTATTATTAGCTTGTCAAATCTATTGATATTTGATCTTAGGTCCCGACCAATCATCCATCAATGGTCATCAGTCGGCCAATCAGACCCCAGAACCGGCGCAGCGGTGCAGCACAAATTTGGTGGAATTTGTTTTCATTCAAAACACAACATTACCGCTATTCCGGTTATGTGCTCGATGTGCAAATATAAAGAGTCACCTTGTGTATAATTCCTCCTATAAAGGATTCAACGCTGTAAACCAGTTTGATCCGAGGTTTCGCCGATAAAAAATAGTTTAATTATACATATATATTTGTTTACCTACTAGATGTTGCATGACCCTGCGACTATGTGCAATTGTAAAAAAAATGCAAAAAAACTTATACGTGCCTTATAATATATTAATTAAGTTTCGGTACGAATTATTACAAATATCTATTCATATTTTTGTTTAAAGTCTGTCTGGAGTGTTAAATCCGATAAACTTTTACAATCAACCAATTTTTAAAATTCGATTGAATTATTGTAAGTTAAAAAATAAGACATTTAAATATATGTACCTATATTGTTAAAGGTATGGTGCTAATTTAAATTTCTAGCAAATATTCTACATGTATAAATATCGAAATAGCTCTATTCACGTCTTCTGCAAAATGCTTTCAAAAATAAACAAAGACGCGCTAAATAAAAACAAAGCCTTCCTCATTTATCCTCCTTAATATATTATTATAGAAGATTAATAGGTTGACAAACAGTGAACAGTCGACTAATTTGAAATTTTCCAAGCTATTTAAAAATTGTTTACCTACTAGAGGAAATTTTAGTGCGAAAATCGCTTTAACCAAGCAATAATGCAACATGTTGTTTCACTGATGATGTACATCTCTTATCGAAACAATTTGATAGCGATCTGTCATATTCCCCAGTCATTGTAATATGTGGACTTTGTACCTACCAGTTACTAAGCTGCGGCTATATAGGTTTGAGTGCAAATTGTCATATCTTTCATTCCCACTCACAAGTATCAAAAGTCAAGTAGGTACTTTAAACCAGTGATACTTGAGATAAAAAAAAAAAACAACACAAGGAGCGAAAATCTAGTTATGACTGATTTTAAAATGTTGTCATATCGAAATATTCCATCGTGGGAGATGGGTATCCTATAATGGCCGTAACTGATACGACGTAGAGTTTTGATTTATATGATCGTCCTTAAATACCACAGCAGCTTGACCTTGTCATGAGGTTTTACTTCAACGAAATCTGACGTATATTTACAGTATGTGTAAACGGATACTTAGGCAAACCTTTTTTGGTAATAGCATTTAGTCTTCTAGTTTTAAATTCCAAGTCAAGCCAATTTTAGCGTTCTTACGCGTTCCTAGCGTTTTACTAGCAAGATCTTGGTATCCAACCAAGTACCAAGAATGGGTGAATTACAGCCATGTATTCAATATACATACATACATTCGGTGTTAGAAACTTTGATAAACCAATTCATACTAGTTAATTGAATCAGGTCCTTACTTTGTGGTATGGAACATATAACCGGAATAGAGCTGTAATGTTATGTGTTTTGTACGAAAACAATTTCCGTCAGATTTGTGCTGCGACGCTGCGCCGGTTCTGCGCTCTGATTGGCCGACTGATTTTCATTGATAGATGATGTGCCGATGGGACGTACATACAGATCACTGTTTGGTTGCTTTTACGTCAGTGACTAATCACTGACCAGTTCGGATCACATTAGTCTATCCGGTTATATGCTTGATGCTTTGTGGAAATCCATGGCATACAATATTATATATCTATGTTAGCTCTATTCCGGGATCACTAAAATTACATGGAAGTGTATGCGAGTGTACACATGTGCATGCATATTATGTGGGAAAGAAGAAGGTGATTCTTGCACGCATATGATGCAATCACACATGTAGGTAATATAATATAGACTACGTGGTTTGCACTATAGTGCTTTTTTATAGAAGGGGGGCAAACGTACAGTCGGTTCACTTGATGGTAAGTGAAAAGCGACATCCACAGATATTTATACCAGAGGATCAGCAGCTGCTGAGAAATATATATCATACTAGAAGCGTCCCGCGGTTTCACCCGCGTACTTCCCATTCCCGTGGCAGTACGCAGATAAGTTAGTTATTCAGATGTATAAACTATGTTATTGTAGTTTCATTTAAAATCTATTTCGTAGTTTTTGTGTAAAGAGTAACAAACATCGATGTATACCAACTTTCTTTTTTATAATATTAGAGGATAGTACGATCAACTGATACTTTAGAACATCGACTGAGGCGCTCTTTCAAATGGTATTTATGTTTAACAATACTGAATGCATTAGTCATGTACATTATATTATCTATTGAGGATTATCACGACAATGCCGTGATCGTGGTCGTTATGGCAGTCAAGTTAGCCTATCGCGAACTCGCATCGACTTCTTATTACACTGAGAGTTGTCTTTACCGTAGTCATCGTTACGTCAATGTGTACAATAACACCTGGAGGAGGGCCCGGGACCGGGACTCTCAGAGTCCCAATTTGGGTTCCGGGCACGCCGGTCGACCGTTGATGCCCTTAAACGTCTTCGGACAGTGACGGGTGAGGCGGAACACAGAGGGGAGGTGGTGGTCGCGGTGTCCTTGGACATCGCCAACGCCTTCAACAGCCTTCCTCACAGTGTGATACGGGATGCACTGAATTACTTCGGAGTGCCCCTGTATCTAAGGAGGCTGTTGGAGGCGTACCTCTCCGAGAGGAGGGTAGCCTGCGAGAACCGGTGTGGGTCCGTAGAGTGGTGGCGAGTCAGGTGTGGTGTCCCACAGGGATCGGATCTAGGTCCGATCCTGTGGGACATCGGCTACGACTGGGTCCTGCGAGGCCGCCTCCTCCCCGGGATGGGTGTCATCCGCGTAGCAGATACTCGTGTACGCCCGGGGACGAGGCTATAAGGAGGCGGCGCGGCTGGCCGCGGTCGGGCTCGACCTCGTGATCAGCCGCATAGAGAGGTTAGGGCTTCGGGTCAGACCTGAGAAGACCGAAGCCCTTCTCTTCCGCGGGATCCGGCGGAAAGGACCCCCACCGGGGGCTGCCCTCCAGATCGGAGGGGTGAGGGTCAGGATGAGTCCCCACATCAAATATTTGGGGCTCATCCTTGACGGTGGGTGGACCATCGGCCCACTTTTCTCAATGCTGGGTCCGAAGGTCGTGAAGGCGGCAAGTGCGCTGGGCAGACTCCTCCCGACCCTCCGTGGACCCAGTGCCGCCTGCAGGCAGCTATACTCCGGAGTCTGCCGGAGTATGGCAACCTACGGTGCACCCATCTGGGCGGGTCATCTTACCACGAGGGATAAGGCCCAGCTGCGCTCGGCGCAGCGGGTCATCGCGGTAAGAGTGATCCGGGGGTACCGTACAGTATCGTGGGCGGCAGCCACTGCCCTAGCCGGTGACCCCCCGTGGGAACTCGTGGCGGAGGTTCTTGCCGAGACGCACTCCTATGTCTCGGATAGGAGGTCTCTTGGTGAAAGCCTTACGCTGGACGGGATCCTTCGGGTTCGCCGACTAGGGCAAGAGGCGTTAATGCGAAGGTGGGGGGAGGACCTGGCACGATAGCCGTACGGTAAAAGCCTAACGGTTGCTCTGCGTCCGGTCCTTGAGCGGTGGATGCGCCGTAAGCGCAAACCCCTCACCTTCCGTCTGACACAGGTGCTCACTGGGCATGGTCGCTTTGGTGAGTACCTGTGCCGGACGGCCCGCAGGGAGCCGTTGACAGTGTGTCACGATTGTGGCGCGGCAGTGGACTCGGCCCAGCACACCCTTGAGGTGTGCCCGAGATGGGCGTCATGATCTGACATCGGTCATCGGAGGGGACTTGTCTCTGCCGAGTGTCATCATTGCGATGCTCGGTGACGACGAGTCCTGGACGGCGATGGTTTCCTTCTGCGAGGCAGTAATGTCCCAGAAGGAGGCCGACGAGGCCTCCTCCCGTGGGCGACGAACGGGGGTGCGCAGGAGGCGCTACTTAATGCGCCTCCAGTAACGCCCCTGTGCTCGTGTCGGGTTCAGGATGTGAACCTGGGCTCAGTATGACACGACGTCGCGGGGACTGACCAAGCAGCCGGGCAGCCCCCCTTAAGTGGAGTAGTCTTCGCTGTGGTGATCCTGTTGAATGCCTATCCGGGACCCTCATTAAAGCGGCTGAAGGCGCTCGCAGTGGTTTTAGTTTACGGGTAGGGCACTCCCAGGTGCGAGTCCCACATAGGGTCAGGATCTACCCGAGATCCTGGCTACATGCGTAAAAAGCATTTCCCTGCGATAAAAAAAAAAATATGTGTACAATAACAGTTTTTTCCCTTCTTTTTCATATAAGACAAATAAAAAAGATTCCGACGAATTGATAACCTCCTCCTTTTTGAATTCGGTAAAATAGTCATTACGGTTTGGTACCGCCTTTAGAAAATACATTTAAACGCGCTAAAAAGCGGCCAAGTGTGAGTGGGACTCGCGCACGAAGGGTTCCGTACCATTATCTGTAACCTAATAGGCGAAAACATCTTTTATTGTATGGGATTAATTATTTATTTATTTTATTTTAATTAATTATGTTTAAAGAGAACATAAAACTAAATATTCTGTGAATAGTTTAAGCGTCTACCTGTCGCTGTTATTAGTATCGATCAAGAAAGGTTAAAAAAATCACGTTTGTTGTATGAGAGCCCCCCTTGAATATTTGTTTTATTTTATTTTTAGTATTTGTTGTTATAGCGGCAATAGAAATATATCATCTGTGAAAATCTCAACTGTCTAGCTATCACCGTTCTTGAGATACAGCCTGGTGACAGACGGACGGACGGACAGCGAAGTCTCAGTAATAGGGTCCCGTTTTTTTCCGTTGTTCCGGTCCCTTTGGGTACGGAACCCTAAAAATGAGATTAAACTCTAACATAAACCAAGCCACCGATTGGCAGGTTTCTCGCTCAAGTCTCCTTGAGGTAACAACATTATCTCATTGCGAAAAAGAGATAGAAAAAAATGTTCAAGTAAAAAAAATATATTTAAAAAATTATTTTGTTGTTCATTAACGCTTATAATTTAGGCGCGTGTTCTATTTTCTCGGCTGACTGTACAATTAGTATTATGTCACTCCTTTTGGAGCAGACACATAAAATGTGTGACAATTTTATTAACAATAAGCATAATTTATTGTACGTCGAACATCATAATATACGAGTATGTTGATTTGCATATTTCATCTACAACGCCCGATCGATGTTATTGAGTGCATATTTTAAATACTTGAACGTTTACCTTAGGTTTTTGGCAATAAAGACTTTAAGAAAATCCTAATGATTTTACACGTGTACGGCAAGGCTTGAAACCAACGTTCCGGACTTTATAAAAGCTGAAGACTGGCCCTCATCTAGCTCAGACCTCAACCCTTTAGACTTCATATTATGGTCAGTTTTAGAGGACATGGCCTGCTCTAATTGACACGGCGACATTGAGTCTCTTAAAAAATCTTTGGAGCAAGCAGTGGCGAAATTTCCCTTGGAAACAGTGCGTAAATCCATAGATTAGTGGCCAAACAGATTAAAGGCCAAAGGTGGCCATTTCGCATAGTTTTTTTTGCTGAGAATTTAATAAATATGTAGGTATACATTTTAATAATATTACATTACTTCATTAAAAAATACATTTTCATTTTTATAAAACTTATGGCTGGACTAGGTAGTAGGTACTAAAATGTTCATTCGTGTTTCGTTAAGTACCATCAATAACATGCTAAAACGTATGCAGCATAGTTAACACACTTCTCTAGTTGAAGGCGTTGCAAATAACGCGAATCCCCTCAGGCCTCAGCAAGTGCTTGTGATTAAATAATTTCATGTCCCCTTTGTCGCTGTTTGTTAAACTTAAAATTGTGATTGTGTTTGATCATGGGCTAATGCATCTTTTTTTTTCTTTAACGCCGGAAAATGCTCTTAGGCATCCCGCGGGGACGGGGGGACTACTTAGGCGGGTATGTGGGACTCGCTGCGCCCGAAAGATGGTAAGCTGGACGCAGCTCTTTCAACTAAAATCCGGCGAGTGCCACCAATGCCGCCTTTGGTCAGGTGCCTCAGATCGGGTCTCCTCAAGAAGCAGACCCGTTCCAAGCAGTGGGACCTATATGATGATGAGGATGACGATGATGATGATAAATAATTAGAACCTTGTTTCAGTACCTGGAGATGCGATTCAACCGTCACGTCCGGGCCATTGCGTCAGTCCTGTTTCTTTTGGATGAGGTATGTAATTATTATTGCTGAAACAGTCTAAGTTCGTTGAAATGGCCTCTTTATGTAGAAAAGTATTTCATTATGAGATTAATAAGGAATTATTAATCTCATAATTTAAATTAAACCTACAAATTTTTACTTCTCATTAATAGTTTTCCTAGTATTCAAACTTTTTATGACGACAGAACATAGAGACGAAGAGACGTTTACCTACGTTTAGAGTTTACACGGTGTGTTAATAATAATAACTTGGTCTCTCTTGGAGAGAAGACTCCTTGACTCATGTTGAGATTTTGGGAATCTCATTTTTCAATGGTCATCACTCGCTGTTTCGCCAAATCTTGTCATCGCTAGTAGTTGAAGTAGGGTGGTAATAGTATAAAAAGTTTGCCTTGTTGCTATCTTCTTAAAAAGTAAAATTATCAACATGTCAAAACATGAGACTATCTATCGATAGACAAATCTATTTTAGTTATTTATTAAACAACACTAGCAAGTTTTTATATTATCCTTATTTTTTGTAGTGTATCAAGTCTTGATGTAGATATCTCTGTATAGATCGAGTGTGGACTGTAGAGTAGCACAACCTTTTTTTTCTTTTACGGGATCCGCTGTGTCCGAAAGGTGGTAAGGTGGACGCAGCTCTACCCACTAAAACCCGGCGAGTGCCACCAATGCCATCCTCGGTGAGGTGCCCTGGGTCTGTTGAGCTAACAGGGAACCTCAACGCTACCTCCACAGAGGGGTTGTCCCGCACCACAGAACAACCCCTACCAACTTCGGAACAGTACAATGAGGTGAGGTTACCATCCTCGCTCCTTGTCTTGTCTTTTATCCCCTCTTCTAATAAGAGGGGTACAAAGAGCAGCTCCATCGGTTCAATTGGCTTCGCCCAAGGTGCTGGGTTCACCTTAGGCTACTGAGCCCTAACGCCAAGGCTTGAACCATGGTGGGGCAGACGAGCATAACCTGTTCCATAAACAAAATATTTAAAAAAAATGTGTTCCGGCTAGATGCGAGTAGTAAATTTTGACGACATTAATTTGTAAGAGACAGGGCTGTAACTTAATTACGTATCGATTGTTCCCACGTAGGTCATTACCTTGTTGACTTGGACTTTGAACGATTTGGTGTTTTGTTGAAGATTTACATCAATTGTTCGATGTACAGTCGCTATGAAAATTACGATGTAATGATATAATATACGTGATTGTATTTATTATCATTATTATAACTCATGCTTGTCATAATGTTGTTCGACGATTTATGTTCAAAATAAGATGTTCAAAAATGAGTTTTTTACCCGATTCAGCGCATTTTAATGAATAGAATTAAGGAAATTGACACCGCAAATATATAAAGCCGTATCTCGGCTGTGAAACAATTTAATCGGACTTTAATCTTAAAAATAGTAAAAACAGACTTAGGTGTTACGAGAGAACATACATAAAAAATTTGCTTACTGTATTGCTTAGATACTTCGCCATATTCTGATTTAAAAAAAGTTTACTTTTTCTATTGGGTGACTTTTTTCGTAAATGGAAAAATACAACCTGATGGAATATTATAATGAAGTGGTTTAGGATAAATAGAATACAAATAGACACACGTTCTTTTATATTTAGAATTCGATTGACCTTTGTGACATTACTTTGTATAAAATATAATTAAAACTAAACACGAGGTACTGACATGTTTCTGTTATTGTTTTGGTATCACCTCACCAAAGGCAGCACTGGTGGAACTCGCCGGGTTTTAGTGGGGATCACCTTACCACCTTACGGGCGCAGCGAGTCCCGTCCCGCCTGGAGAGACCCACTCCCTCGCGTACCGTTACCAGCGTAAAAGATTTTTCTTTGGTATATTAGAATTTTAAGTTATTACATTTTAGGGTTTCGTTTTTTTAAATGACTAAACGAAACCCTCGTAAGATCACTCCGTTGTCTGTCTGTCAAACCAACAGCCTCCACGAAAATATATTATAGTCATGAAAATTGGCAACAAGCTAATTATTTGGCACAAGCAAGTTGTTTATGGTTGCTTTTTGTACTATCTAGTCCCCATGTAGATATCTCTGTATCGATCGTGTGGGGACTGTGGACGAGTACGACCTGTTGATGATTTCTGATATATTATCCAAAACTACTGTAGGTATATATTTTACATGGTAAATGCACGTTTTCAACAAAACTAATGTAATGACTGTACATACTTCATTATTATTTATTAAAATTATAATAAATTATAAGTTCAAAATAAATTAAAAAAAGACTTTAGGAAAGCACACCATATCTTAAAACAGGTATGATGGATAAATCCGTATCCCCAAGTCTATTAATTTTTTACTTGATCTCTATATCTTGATACTTGTATGGCTGAAAGGGTTTGAATTTTGGGCGTATATTTATTTTGATCTAGACTAGAAAATAGTATATAGCACGCAACCAAACAATAGAAAAACCTTAGTGTCCAAATGTTACGTCATATGCTATTGTAATTTAAGTCCACGCAGACGACGTCGCGGGCATTATAATATCGTTCATCAGCAACACATCAATTATTTTCGAAAATTTCAAAATATGCGTTTTTTTTTTTATTATATCAAGCAAAGGACAGGCTTATATGACAGAGATATTATACTTATGCTATTGTGGTTTTCACACTCTTGACAAAATCTTTCTACTCTCTCTCTCTCTTTCGAGTTATATGTATGTCTGTTTATTTATTTGTCAAGCCCCTTTCAAATTGAAATCATTTTTTTATTTAAAATAATACCCACTAACAAAGTAGGTTATTGAACGTCAATTGAATTTACCGTCGTTTCGAAGGCGAGCCAACCGGCGAAACAACTCGTACTAATCGTATTATCTTTCCACCATCAAGTTAAATCACAAGGACGTGTGGTCACTGGTCGATCTGGACTTTGTCGCACGCTCCACCCAACGTGACCATCGACAATGAACGACCAATTGAACACTTGAATGATGTGCCTGAGGTTAAATTGTATAATACGCAATAGTGTACAAATTCCAGCTTGTAATGCTCGCTCTTTGGACTCTAGTGTTCAAACTCTGGATTGATGCTGACGGTTATTGTATTGCCACCTGTACTGATAAAGGAGATACGGGGTGTAGAATCTAGAAAGTGGCTGTTTGTATGATGAATATCGCTAAGGTTTTGATATTCGACTGTGGCAGAAGGACGGTCGTTTTCATCTTGCACCCGTACCAAACAGTTCTTGTGAGCTGATCACCAAATTAAGATATGTGGTACGATTAATAAATATTTATTTATTATCGTTTATTTTATTTATTATTGATATTTTGATATGTATACATTTAGTTTATTTCTATATTTTACTCCATAATACCCAGTAATAGTAATTTGCTCAATTGAACGTTGATTGAACGTTATGATTTTTTTCAATATTATCTACCTATGTGAATTTTTATGTAGAAATTAGACGTAACTTATGTGTTTCAATTTTTTTTATATATGGTAAGCATTTTATTACCATTCATCATTATTATCTACATGTTCAAACGCTCGGCCTTTAAGTTAATAAATACGCTGACACTAGAGACTAGCTCGGAACAAGTATAGCCAAGGTTAATAGGTTGTTGACGATTACCATCTTTATATTCGCCAAGCCTGAATTATTTTCACTAATAAATGTCTTCTATTTTGTCCATGGAGAATATAATCTGTATCATCATCAGGCTGTGCCTAGATAATAATAGGATTTCTATCAACACTAAAACTCTGGATATTCGGGGTCAACTTGAACTGGCAACCAGAATATACAATTTACAATTAATGAAAGTTAGAAGTTGTTATTAGCACAAAATATCGCAGAGGAACAAAGTGCCGGGCTGGGGAAAAATCAAAAATTTCTCCATCGTCAATAGAATTTTGACGACCTCTGTGACTCAATGGTTAGGGCGTTGGCGGTTGGCGCTCAAGCCGGAGGTAGTGGGTTCGAATCCCGCCAGGGAACTAAAAAGTTTTCTATGTTCCTGGGTCATGGATGTGTTTTAAATATGTGTATTATATAATAAAAATCTTAAATACATATAGTATTTAAGTAAGTAAGTAGTAATGTATTTAATATATTTTCGTTGTCTCGTAACACAAGTTCTTCGAGAACTTACCACGGGACCAGATTGAAGTTGTGTAAAAGCGCAAAAAGAAAAAAATATAATAGAAGCTATTAGAAGGAGGTTATATGCTGATGTTTGAAGAGTCTTCATTTGTGTGTATGTTCCAGGTACTGTTCCTGCCTATGGTGGTGTACGTCCCGGCGTTAGCGTTTAATCAACGTATGTTGAATTTTACTAATTTCATATTAAGGCCTGAAGTATAAGTTTACACTTCCACATATAAATATAAAAAATGCAAAAAAAAAACATTTGCTAGACATTCGTTTACATTTAGTATTATCGTCATTATCTTCAAAAACCTTCCATCGTATTTTTCATTATTATTATAGTATTTTCAACTAGCTGTTGCCCGCAGCTTCGCCCGCGTTAACTTAGGTTAACGGCCGTACGCGGATTGATAATCATTATTTTTGTAGCCTAAGTTACTCCTTAATACACCAGCTATCTGTCAGTGAAAGTATAGCCGTCAAAATCGGCCCAGCCGTTGCCGAGATTCGCCGGAACAAACAGATAGACAGACAGGCGGACAGACAGACAGACAGACAGACAAAAATTGTAAAAAATGCTATTTTGGCATATGTACCGTGTATACATCAATATGCATTTAGTAAAAGGCGGTTATTTTAATATTACAAACAGACACTCCAATTTTATTTATCTGTATAGATCACAGAAATCTAAATAATTAGACAATTGTCTTATTATTTAGATTTCTGTGGTATATATTGAATTAACAAGGAAAATATGACAACGTGAATATGATTAATATGATCAGTATAGGGGAAACCCATTAAAAGGACAAAAACCTATTTGACGATAATTTATGCCTGGAAAACAAATACGTAAGTAGGTTTTTTAAAATTATACTGTTTTGTATGTACATAAATAATAATAATTGCTATCAAATAGAGCAAAAAAAATAGTAACAAATTTGTGGAATATACGGAATTTTAAATTTATACACTAGGTACTAAGTGTACCTAAGTCATCGAGCATGAAACCAGATAAAATTGTAATGTGAGTCATAAAATTACGAAACTGGTCAGTGATTTGTCACTGACGTAATAGAAATTCAACCAACCAGTGATTTGTATACACGTCCCATCGGCCTATCATCCACCAATGGCCATCAGTCGACCAATCAGAACGCAGAACCGGCGCAGTGCGCGTCGCGGCATAAATTTGACGGAATTTGTTTTCTTCCAAAAACATAACATTACCGCTCTATTCCCGTTATATGCTCCATGACCTAAGCCTTTGACCTAAATCCAGCAATAAAAAGCTGACTCTGATGATGATGATAATACTTACCTGCTTTTTCCTCTAAGGAGGTTTTAATTCTTTTACTACGATAAAGCAGTATTGTTTTCTAATGTTTACGCAAATTTCACTCATAATGAAACGAACAACTTTTAGAAATTTTATCGCGGTTTATTAAGTTTTTTACATTCCCGATGTTTCGGATACTTTACCTGCAGTAACTATGTCCAGTCCTTCCGTGGAAATAGTTGCTGTAAAGTATCCGAAATGTCGGACATGTAAAAAACCTAATAAACCGCGATAAATTCCGTAATAGTTGCTTCATTACAATGAGCAATACGTGTGTAATTCGTTCTACAATTAAGATAGCTCGTAGCCGCTAATAACAACGAAAAAAAACGACTTTTGCATGCCTCGCGAAACGTTGAAAGTGCTCTATTCTCGACATGTCAAAAAAGCAGTTTTCTCGAATCTCAAATTTAGTTTTTGTTATTTATATATAATACTGAGTTCAATGCGCCGAGTATCTCAATTAATATGAGCGTTCAATTCACTGTCGTTTAATAATATTTATAAAAACCTAAGATACGACTGTGTACAGCTTGGCAAAAAAGAGTTTGACGCGGTGACAAGTGAAACTAAAACATTTTACTAAATGGAAACCTATGATGTTTACAATAGATACTTGGCCGACAAATACTAGATTTTGAGTAAAGTTTCGCGTTTCACATTTATTATTATCGATTTGATTAAATTCCCTTACTGATTTCCCATTTCATGATGAGAACCAAGTGAAAGTGGCGCCCTCATTTCTTCCAAACTCTTTTTTGCCAAGCTGACAAAAATATCAGACTGTTTATTCGTTGCTAAGCAACTGACAGACTTTTACAAATAATCAATTTTATTGTGGAAAATGACACTGAGGCGTGCACTTTTAGATTTCCCAAATTTTTTAATATGCAATAATATTTGTGGACCTTACCACGCACGGCTAATTTCAATTTTGTATCTTCACCTGTTCCCATGCAATTTTATCTCAGTTTGTTATTGGGTGACATAATATAAACATTTTTAATTAATGAGATAATTAGCGCAGGTAATTGTCGACGTAACGTGTTATTTATTTATAAAAAATATGTACTTAATAGTTTACTGAATTAGTGTCAATAAACTAAACGAAAATATCAATTCTATAATCAATTATGTATTGGTTTTTAAATTCAGATACTAGATCTCCTTATTTTTCTATATTAGTTCGATAGGCAAATGTGCGTTATTATTCATGCATTAACTAATGCTAAGACACGATGCCAGTAATTATATTGTCTGGCCTGCTCATCTTTCTGTTAAGATATTGACGAAAGCAATAAGCATGTTGATGGTACCAATGCAGACGGGGGCGTCTGAATCTCTTCCTGGTGGGATTAGGTGGGATTTACCGGTCTAAATCCCTATAGTTATGCTATTATTAAATGTAGCATAATTATGATGCTTCTCTTATTTACATCTTTTGACTTTTCCTCTTTACTGTTTTTATTCATAATTCACAAGACACATTTGGTTTCAATTTCTCTCGCAACAAGCATTTATAACTGAATACCTTTTTTCCATAGGAATACACTACATATTATCCATATTTCTTTTAATTTTGGTGGGAGGGAAGCGCTGTGCCGCGCTCCCGGCTGCATGGGTACCACCATCTTGCTTGTTTCTCCCGTGAAACAGCTTTCTGAGTTTCGGAGAGAAGGCAAAGACAGGCAGTGTAATTACTGGCACCGAGACTTAACATCTTATGTTTCAGGATAGGCAACACATAGATGTGTTGCCTGGGCTCGTTCCAGGTAAACTAGTTTATGTTCATGGGCGACGTCGACCACTCACCATCAGGTGGCACGTTTGCTAGTTTGCCTATCCAACTAACATAAAAAAAAATTTAGGTTCGACTACTTTCTGACCAGTTCCCAGTCCTTTAAAAGATATATATATAGTATGTATATAACGGTCAGTATTGAACAATTCTCAGCTACAATTTTATTTAATCTTTTTTAGTGACTGGTTTCAATGTGTTCGCTGTCGGTGGGGTGATGGTTGCAATTTGTGGACTATATACAGTATTAGTAAGTGCTATTTATAGAGTTTTACATTGCTATTGTTAGGAAGATTTACAAAAGCCATATTGTGATGGCCGTTACAGTGGTCGGTGGAACATGTAATGACTAAAAATATTTTTGGATTTACTGCTATTTTTCCGAAGAATAAGTGTGAGCCAGTCTATATTGATGATTATCGTCATCATATGATATCATTAGCACTCCCAGTTATTCCTAAAGAAGAAGCCTAAAACGCACAAAGAGGTACTTCTTTTTGAAGTGAAAACTGCTTTTGGCGCACCACACACAGATAGGCTGTGAGTGAGGCTGATCCGTCACGTTCGGAGGTGAAAGGCTCGATCGGGTAAACTTGGGACCGCCGAGTGTGCCCGAGCGAGAAAGATACAGTCAGCTGCTCTTCACTGCTGAGTGCTGTGTCGCTGTGTTTAATTACACGAAAAAATATTAATTAGCTCATAATTATTGACCACCAACCCAGTTCGTCCTAGAGTCTGTCAGTAAGGTAATTGGGGCGTTGGATACGTTTCTCAAAATAGATTAAGCGAAGAAAGGAATCATACGCGCCAATGTTACTTCGCGGAAATTTTTGAAACGCTCAACCGATTTTAATTTCATTTTATATTATCGCAATATAAATTTGCCGAATTGAAGTTATCAAGTAGCAGCATGCGCATTGCGCGTTTTGGATATAAAAACGTTACAACGTGTGATTTCATTCGGCTATGTTAAAACGCGCATATTATAATATCCTACTTTGTTTTCATTTGGACCGAAGCGCGACGGATGCCGATAGACAGAGCTATTCTCTTTACGTTTTGTAAGTCTTCATTCTTGAATGAATGCCACCTTGGTCACAAGCAGGCAGGACTGCACGGTCCTCTAATTCATATGGTACTGGTTATTAGGGAGGTCTCCGCGCTGTGGTATGGACGGACTCGGTTCAGACCGGTGTGATGTTCATCGGTGTGCTGCTAGTGGCTGTTGCGGGCACCATCGCGGTGGGCGGTGCCAAGACCGTCGCCAACATCGCCAAAGAATCAGGACGGCTGGACATCTCCAAGTAAGTTGAATATATACTATTCTCAAGGATCATAATGGTCTGTACCTACGCCAGACGGGTCTCGTACCAAGTCTATACAATATAATATTATAACCTTTAAGCAAATAAAAATGATGCGTTGGTTCTTTGTACATTTTCAACCTCAGCGTTGGGTTGTTTGGCATATGGTTATATTCTTTTTAATTGTCATCAGTCCGCAACTTTATTTCGCTTTTTTATTATAATTTAGACAAGTTACTTGATGTATTGTCTACTTCTTCATTCTTTGTCTTCCCGTTAGCGGATAAAATTTGTTTAAATTGGTCCATAACACCGTAAACCTCTCATATCGACCAGACTTTAAGACTGTAAGTAAATAACTTGATGGCGCAGAAAAAAATAACAACTAAGCAACTACATTTTTTTATTTTCAGTTGGGACTTTTCACCTTACGAGCGTCAGACCGGGTGGGGTGCAGTGGTCGGGGGCTGCCTGTACTGGACTTGCTTCAACTCCGTCAACCAGACGATGGTTCAGCGGTACATCGCGCTACCGTCCAAACGGAAGGCCATCATGTATGTATTCTTTTACCATTGGAATCTTATGCTTAGTGCAGAGTAATACTCAGATGGGTACTTTTTGAAGTTATAATTTCTTATGGGAATAAATATTGTTTCGGTAAGGTTTCAATCGCCATGATCACGAGTCTCCCCGTTATCATGGTGATTGGAATATTGCCAAAATATCGGGACCTCAATAAACCGATAAATGCGGTAAGCCCCCCAATTTATTTAAATATGAATTTAAAAAAAAATGATTAGTGATGAGTTAGTTTAAAACAATATATTCTTATGGGAGGGTAAACCGCTTCGTTACGTAACGCGTTACGGCGCCAGTCTATCTGGCTTCTCTTTCTCTAACGCATAGGGCAACGGCAAGCAGGCTCCTTCTCACTCACTCTAACCCACAGCGTTAGCCGTATTTCGGATAGACACTTCCCCATCTCTCTACTCAGTGTTAAGTTAAAGTTATCACTTCTGTCGAGCGTCTATTTTTTTGTGTCAACATGCAACAAATGTCGGAATACTAATACCATAAACTATGTAGGTATCCTAGCTGTTTATATTATATTTTTCGGTTATATTCAGCGTCCCATATATTCAGACGTCCGTTCATTCAGAGGGTCGTTTTGTTATTAAACTAGTGAGACGTAGATTTCTGGGATTTAGAGGCAAATTTTAGCGACGCTGAAATTGATTTTTTACGCCAGTCAAATGTCAAAGTCAGACTCAAGATTCTTGAAAAGCCTATGTACCTAATGTATAAACACTATGTTTTGGAAAACATACCTACAATTAATCAGTGAACGCATTTTTGCTAACATTAAAATGTCTAACAAAATTGTAATTGTAAATTGTAATTGTAGCAAAGTATAACAAATTAGAATTAATCTTTATGTATGACTTTGTAATATTATTTCTTGTTTTTTACAATAAAGAATGCGCAATCTTTTTATATTTATATTCGACTCTGCTCTATAAATATGGTTCTGAAAATAATTCTTGCAAACAATTTTTATGGCAGTAACGACCGCCGACGGAGGAGTATCTAATTGCATCAAGTATCTTGGAGGGGAATGATCGGTATTCCGATCCATGTTACTGTTACAGTTTCCGTAGCGGCATATATAGTTTCAAGAGGATAATTAGATGATTATTTTTATAGCCTAAGTTACACCTTATAACATAAGCTATTTTCCAGTGAAAGTCCTATCAGAACGGTCCAGCCGTTTCAGAGATTAGCCGGAACAAACAGACAGACAGACAGACAAAAATGGTGAAAAATTATATTTTGGTATATGTACCGTATATAGATTCATATGCATTATGAACAGACTCCTACAATATACAAGGCGTAGATCCGGCCTCATATGGAATACTGCTCTCACCTCTGGGCTGGAGCGCCCTAATATCAGCTCCTACCATTTGACCGCGTCCAACGCCGGGCGGCTGGAATCGTCGATAGCAAGGTTCCAGTTCCATTCCAATCCAGTCGGCTTGATTCTTTGGTGCTGCGTAGAGATGCACTGCATGACGAATATATGGAATAAGCTGCCACTTACGGTGTTTCCGAACCTATACGACTTAGGGACCCTCAAGAAAAAAGAATACTCATAGTCGAAAGGCATTCAACGCACCTGCTAACCCTCTGGTGTAGCAGGTGTCAGTGAATGTCGCTTTCACTTACCATCCGGTGAACCAACTGTCCGTTTGCCCACTCTTCTATAAAAAAAAACTCTCCAATTTTATTTAACTATATGTATGTACCCATAGATAATTTAGGACAATAATTATTTTATAAAAGCCGACTTTTTCAGCGCAAAGTAGGGGCCCACTATGTAGTGTAGAGCGAAGTGACTAGAGTAGATATGTCTTGTCAAAGTAGGGGCCCACTATGTAGTGTAGAGCGAAGTGACTAGAGTAGATATGTCTTGTCAAAGTAGGGGCCCACTATGTAGTGTAGAGCGAAGTGACTAGAGTAGATATGTCTTGTCAAAGTAGGGGCCCACTATGTAGTGTAGAGCGAAGTGACTAGAGTAGATATGTCTTGTCAAAGTAGGGGCCCACTATGTAGTGTAGAGCGAAGTGACTAGAGTAGATATGTCTTGTCAAACCATTTTCTAATAAAAAACCTCTTGTTCATAAAGTATTGATGTCCAAACTAACCTTTATCATCTCTAGTTGACTCACTCACTCATCAATATGTTTGACTGGTGTCGAGGTAGCTTATTGGAACTATAAATAGGGGAAAATAACAATTATCATCAAACGATGAATGGCTTGGAAGATTAATATTTGTATGAATATAGTTTATTTTTAATTTTCTTTATCACTTAGCGTACATTTTAGCAATAATTTTGCTATGCACAAATATACTGGATTCATCCAGAACGCTGGTGATATAAATGACTTGAGATTTCTGGAATGTTCCAGAGCACTGGCGATATTCTGCGTGGGCGCTGTGCTGGCGATCTCTCTGTGTGCGTGGTGCGGTCTGGCGGCGTGGGCAGCGTGGGTGATGGGCAACTGCGACCCTGCCGGCCAGCCGCCCGTCAACGATCGCCTGCTGCCAGCCTTCGTCACCTACGTCTCACAGGTGCAGCACCTGCCCGGGCTCGCGGGGGTCTTCTTGGCGGGTGTCTTTGGGGCTGGCTTGAGGTGGGTTTATTTTTTTTTGGTCTGCAGCGGAAATTTGCAGCCCAAACCGTAACTAGGACCGGAGTTGGTTTTAAAACTAGCCGTGTGTGGGGTTCGCACTTGGGCAGTGTCGTTACCCACTAAAACCGCTGCAAGCGCCCTCCGCTGCCTTTTGAGGGTCCCGGATCTTGCAGGCAACACAGGCGACAGGCTGGCCCCGGCGAGAGGCCAGACTCCTCGTCGGAAGGGGGGACTGCTCGGCCGTTCGTTTTGACGATACTTTTAGCAGTCCCCGACGACATCGTGCCTGTCTGGACCCAGGTTAACCCCAACCTCGGCCCGACACGAGCACAGGGGCGTTACTGGACGCGCATTAAGTAGCGCCTCCTACGCATCCCTGTTCGTCGCCTGCGGGGGGAGGCCTCGTCGGCGGCCTCCTCTCTCACCCGCTCATCGGCCTCCTTCTGGGACATTACTGCCTCACAGAAGGAGACCATCGCCGTCCAGGACTCGTCATTGCGGAGCATCGCTGTGATGATGCTCGGCAAAGACAAGTCCCCTCCGATAACTGACGTCAGATCGAGACGCAGCGCCGCCCATCTCGGGCACACCTCTAGAGTGTGCTGGGCCGAGTCCACCGCCGCGCCACAATCGTGACACAGTTGCCGGCTCCCTTTGGGCCGTCCGGCACAGGTACTCACCGAAGCAGCCATGCCCGGTGAGCACCTGTGTTAGACGGAAGGTGAGGGGTTTGCGTTTACGACGCATCCACCGCTCTAGGACCTGACGCAGGGCAACCTTTAGGCGTTTGCCATACAGCTCCCACGCCAGGTCCTCTCGCCACCTCAGCAATAACGCCTCTTGCCCTAGTCGGCGGACCCGCAGGATCCCGTCCATCGTCAGGCTCTCGCCGAGAGACCCCCTATCAGAGACATAAGTAGTAGTGCACCTCAGCAAGAACTTCCGTCACGAGTTCCCACGGGGGGTCGCCGGCTAGGGCAGTTGCTGCTGCCCACGATATCGTACGATACCCCCGAATCGCTCTTACCGCGATGACCCGCTGCGCCAAGCGCAACTGGGCCCTACTCCGCCCGGTAAGGTGACCTGGCTTGAGGTGGGTTTCTTTTACGTAAGTTGGCATAACTTCACATCCCTAAAGTCTGTTTATTTCAGCAGCTTTTCTCATGATGTTTTCCTTCATCATTTTCAATAATTATCAATCTTTTATTCTCCACTGGACTTTGCTTCTACAAATAACGTACGTCCAACGTTGTTGGACCAATGGACAGTTTTTTAATGATAGTTAATAGCCAGACGAGCCACGCGATAGTAAGTGGTCAGCGTCGCCCAAGAACATAACATAACAAACAATATAACCCGAGACTAGCCCAGGCAACTGATTCACGCTCTATGCTTGAAAGTAACAAAGCCTGGGTGGCGGTAGTATCCTCCTGCGAGACAGTAATGTCTCAGAAGGGGGCCGTGGAGCGGCAAAGGGAGAATACTGCAGATGCTGTCTCGCTCCGGAGACGACGGACGGAGGTTCAGCGGAGGCTATACGTATGCCTCTTGCCACCTCCATGATCTGGGCCTAGGTGTCAGGACGGGAAACTGACTCCATTGCACAATCCTAGCGTCGTTGGTGGTAAGTCTAGGATGCCGGAGTTACCTCCTGAGTGGAGGAGTCCGGTCCTGGTTGACCGGCCAGTCGCCGAGGTGCACTGTTGCGGATAGATGCGGGGCACCTCACTATAGGCGGCCGAAGGCACCCGCGGTGGTTTTAGTACACATAATCCCCAGATCCCACCCAGGACTGGCGGTATGCCTAAATGCATTTAAACCACGGAAGAAAAAAGAGGCAATTCATTCACGAGTCGCCTATCCTGAGATATAAATTGTTAAGTCTTTGTGTCAGTAATTACACTGGCTATAAGGGTAGGCACCTTTCTTTCTGAAACACAGCAAAGCTACCGGTGAAGTGAAGGTTACTTTAATAATGTCTGTTTGTTTGCAGTTCCCTGTCGGCAGTGTTGAACGCGTGCGCGCTGGTGGCGGTGGAGGATATAATGCGCGGCTGGCTGCGGCTGCGGCTGCGCCCCTTCACCGAGGGCATCCTGGCGCGGCTGGTGACTGCCACTCTGGCCATAATCTCACTGGTCATGTTGATCGTCATCGCGAAGCTCGGTGGCGTTCTGGGTAAGTACATAGGGCGCGGAAGGGTGTCCTTGTAACGGCTGACAGGCTGAATTTTTACGAATGAGCAAGAAATTTAAATGTTTTTGGAATAAAATATAACATATATGTATGTAAAAAAATATGTAACGAATTTAGTTATTGTTTCCCAACAAATTATTTTTGATTTAAAGGTATTTTTTTTCTTTAACGTCGGGAAATGCTCTAAGGCATCCCGCTGGGGAGGGGGAGACTCCCCAGGCGGGTATGTGGGACTCGCTGCGCCCGAAAGATGGTAAAGTGGACGCAGCTCTACCCACTAAAACCCGGTAAGTGCCACCGATGCCGCCTTTGACGAGGTGGAGCAAACAGGGCACCTCGACGGCTATTAAGTCCCTCTAGGACCGACACCACCTCCCAAGGTCGGGTAGTGTGAGTTTCTCATACTCGCCCCTTGTCCCCCCTGCTCTTTTGTCCCCTCTTCTTATAAGAGGGGTACAAAGAGCCGCCCCCTCAGTCCAATTTGCTTCGACAAAGGTGCTGGGGTCACCTTAGGCTACTGAGCCCCACCGCCACGACAAGGCTTGAACCTTGGTGAGGCGACTTTAAGGTATACAAAATTTTATGTTGCCTAGTCATCATCGAACTTCTTTTTAATTATATGTTCTTAATAGCTTTTGTCAAATTCTTTACCCGATTGTTACGTCGTGTTTAGGTGTGGCGACGGCGCTGTCGTCGATCGCGGCGTCGGCGACGTGCGGCATGTTCACGCTGGGCATATTCTGTTGGTGGGTGGGGCCGCGGGGCGCGCTGGCGGGTGGCTGCGCGGGCGCGTTGGTGGCGGGCGTCGTGTCGCTGGGCAGCCAGGCCGCCGCCGGCCGGGGCCTGCGCGCGCCGCCGCTCCCCGCGCCCGCCGCCTGCGCGCTCAACGCCACCCTCGGTATTACCACGCTGGTGAGTACCACTACAAGCACTACTGCTATAGTTAGCTCGTATGGCCGTTTGCATCTCTGGACTGAAGGACGTAAGATCGAACGTTCCAGGCTTAGAGTTATGCCCTCATACAAATATGTATGGATTATAAAACACAATGTTCCTCGTAGGACCCGGAGACGGTGTTCCCGTTGTTCCGCATATCGTACCATTGGATCGCGCCGCTGGGGCTGTTGACGACGCTGGTGGTGGGCGCGCTGGTGGGCTGGGCGGCGGACAGCGCGGGCCCGATGGACGCCGAGCTGTACACGCCGCTGGTGTGGCGCCTGCTGCCTGAGGCGGCGCACGATCACTCCGGGGACACGCGCCGTCGCATCGCTGCCAAGGCAGCGGACTCACCCGCGCCCTCCTCGCCACTCATACTTACCAGGGCCGCGGATAAGGTGCGCTAACATTTTTTTTTTTTTTAATACTTTATTCTCTTTTAAGATACACTTTTATTTCTTATCATCTAATCGCCAAACTGTTCAAGCAGTTTGTAGGCGTTCCGCTCAAACTTGTAACATACATACATATATTACTAGTATTATTTAAATTTTGTATCTCTCTCTAACCACATAGATAATCCATATAATATACAATATTTATAACAATAAGCAATAAAAAAATAATTATTACACATACCTAAGACTTACTTACATTTTTAGTATATCCAAACACTTCTTTCAACTTTTGTTTTAATTTAAATTTACACTTTATTTTCTTTTCTTCTCTTAGTATTTGATATTCATTACATATCTTTGGTACAATATATTTTCTAGTTCTTTCCCCATAGTAGTTATTAACTTTTACTGTCTCTAACTTTCCTTTCTTAATTGATCGAGCGCTGTATTTATATATTTTTTTTATTTTAAATTCCTCTCTATAATATGTTTCCATTGCTATCAAATATTTAACCTTTTCATTTACTGGTATAATTGCACATTCCGAAAAAAGTTTATTATAGTTATCTCTATGTTTAGTCTTTATTTGTTTGTCTACCATTATTTTTAAGAATCTTAGCTGTATCTTTTTAACTTCTTCTATATAGGTTTTAAAAGTTAATCCGTAACAACTTAGCCCATAATTAATAACTGACTCCACTAATGCATAGTAGACCATTAGAAGAGTATTTTTATCTATTATTCTTTTGAGGATATAAAACTTACTGAGTACTGACCTTAATCTATTACACACAACTTCTATGTGTGGCCTCCAGCTAAACGTATTATATGTGATGTGTAGAATTACATAGTATTACCACCATAACTCTATGTGTTAAGACTGGTAGAAACCTTTGTATATCGAATTATACAACGGCTGGTCGCAGCATTTCGTACAGATGTAGAATTTAAACTTTTCTCTGAAATAAATAGCCCTTTCTTAGACCGCTATCACACTAGCGTTGTTCAAGCGTTCGCGTTGTTTATTCCGCGTTATTGATTGGACCATCAAATTTTCCCAAAAAGTTATGATGATTCTTTCTTCTCTTCTCGTTATTTTAATCGAAGAAATAAAGTCAACAGTTTCAGTTTTCTCGCCGGAACCCATTTTGTCTATGCCTGTCCGTTACAACGTTAACGTACAGTTATTGACAAAATGGGTCAGCAGATACCAACAAAGATTACCTACTTATGAATAAAAAAATGTTCATGTTAGCTTCATCATTCAAGCTTGTTTCGCCATATGCTTTACATTGTTATATATATTAGATACTAGTTATAACTAGTTATACTAATTAATTTTCAGGAAAAGGGAATGTTATTAAAAACTCCATTGAAATTAATATACTTGAATTTATGTTTTAGTCGTATTAGAGCCTTGTTTGTAATTATAAGCTATATTAATGGATCCATAAGTTTATTTAGTATTCATTACGAACTATAGGCATATTGTTAAAATTATACATATATCTTCTACGAGTTCTACGTGAAACTCGACCCAAGAATATGAGTTTTGTGACAAATTGTAGATGTGGCGTTGCTTTTAAAATACTTCAAGAACTAAGTTTTTTCATACTCATTCTATTTATTGTCACTAGAATCTAGTGGATAAAGGCATCCCATAATATATAGCTTATTGCAACCAACCTGAAGAGCTCGGACAAGATGAAGGCGTGATTTGCGACTAGATTTAGTGATCCTGCCTTGTAGGCAGTACCCTCTTTTCTTTAAGTGCCCAGGGCCCCATCCTCACGGGGGCCCCAAAATACGAAGATATGTGTGTACTGTTGTTCCAGTAGTATATTTATTTAGTACTACTGCTGGTCAAGCGCTTAATGATCAGGAGCCATCGAGCATATAACCAGATAGAGTAGTAATGTGAGTCATACAATTCCGAAACTGGTCAGTGATTTGTCACTGATGTAATAGCAATTCAACCAACCAGTGATCTGTATGTACGTCCCATCGGTCAATCATCCAGCAATGGCTATCAGTCGGCCAAGAGTGCAGAACCAGCGCAGCGTCGTTGCACGGTGGTATCTGTTTTAATACAATTAAATTTAACATAAAAAAAATGTATATTACCACTATATTCCGGTTATATGCTCGGCGCCAGTAGCATACTTATGTTATATGGTATTTTTTATTGTAACGATTAACCACAGTTAATATTATTATAGTTTTTTCTATTTATCTTTCAAAAAGGGTTCCTTGTGTGCCCAAGTGCCACAGCATGACTTAGGTTGCCCTGCTTGTAGGTAAAGGTTGGAGAAAGACGTATTCAACAGAATACGCGCTCATGATGATATTTCTATATTTTTAATTTCAGATAGAGATGACCGGAGAGAAGAGTTGATGGGATTCAGTTATTGTATGTGCAATATCTGTATTGTAGATACGCAGTCATCTCGCTAACGGTGTGACTGTTTACCGAAGGTCACGGGTTCGTATCCCATGTAGAGATTTATAGCATGAATGGGGTTACATTTGTATAAATTTCTTAAATATGTTTCCGTTAGGTGTAGTGAAGTTGCTGTAAAATATTATTAATTTATGATTATCATGATGTGATAATAGGATATTTATTGTTAGATTTAGGCAATAAAAGTGCTTGAATTTTGTGGTTAAATGTGTTATACATATAAGTGAAATTCACCTGTAAAATTGCACTCATGTCCGCCCGTCTGCTTGCATACTTAACCCTCGTAAACTTCGGTAAAACTTTCGTAGGTAACTTGTACACTTGACGTAAAAAAAATGGCAAGGAAAAATGTAGGTAAATAAAAGTGGGGTTTTTAAATCTCTTTTCAAAATTAATAATTTAGAAATTCGTTTGAAATGCAGGCTATAATTTAGAAATTCGTTTGAATTTCCTGAAAAAGAAGCCTGCATGCTTGGGAAAAACGAGAAAATGACGATATACACGAATGATTCTTAATATTTTATTAACGTCTAAAACTATGTAATGCCATACATACTAATGATAGTCACTTTAATATGTGTACGTTATTATTATTATTATTAGTAGTAAGATGTTGGACCAATCCTAGATATTATATAGATCTATTAATTTAATTGTACTTAAAATATAAATTGTTTGTTGTACTTAAGAGGTTTACAAATTAAATGCCTTATTATATGGATATCTAAACACAATTTTTAGATATTGTTTCGTAGATATAAAGTTGTGATATATTATAATAATTAGATTATTCAATACAAAAATATGTTAAAACAATTTAGTTTTTTCCCTATAGTTTTATCTAAAATGTATTCAAAAATGTTCAGAATTTTGGCGTTAATTGAAATTAAATATAACATAATATATGTATAAAACATGTGAGCTAGTCACACACTCAGAAGAACGGATGGCCGATGGGCCAATATTCAAGTTCAAGAGTAGAAAAAATGTTGGTCGGCCATTAACCAGGTGGGAAGACGATCTCCATACAGTGGCCGGTCCGTGTTGGATGCGAGTGGCGAGGGATCGGCCAATGTTTAGCAGTGGATGGATAGAAGCTGATGATGATGATGATAAAACAAAACTTCTGAACCTCTTATAGATGTTCTCAAACTTTATAGGATTATTATTTTATTGAATTTTTTATTTTATTACTACTACACTTAAAAGTGTTGAGAATTGAGATACATGGTTAATTGTTTTACCAAATAAATTATGTATTTGTGCCGTCCCAAGCAGCCTTAATTAAAATCCTTAAAATATAATTATTTCAAATGTCATTAAAATACCGAAAAACGGAACATAGTATTTTTATGTACTTAATTAGAAAAATATCTCAAGTTATATTTTTTTATTCCTTCCTATGTACAATCATAAAAAACCGGGACTTTCGCTCATAGTACCTTACTATAACTTTTACGGTTTTTCAGTCCTCACGTGACCTATGGGTTGGTATAAATTATCCGAAACATAGGCAATGTAAAAATCTCAATAAATATCGATGAAATCCGTAAAAAGTAATTTTAAAACTATATAAGTACTATTAAGTTATTATATCGAATATTAAAAATACTATATTGTTGTAATATTATTTCTTTTTCGAATATTGTTATTTATAATATCTATTAATAAAATAAATTATACCTTTTCTTGTTTTTTATTCCTATCTCTCTTTATTGGTTATGTTTGAGACTATGAAGAAAACCCCAGACAAGTGCGGCTAAGAACTCACGTAACGTTTTTCAACTTTTCGCCCCCGTCCAAGGTCCAAGGTTGCGGGCGCGCAAATTAGTTGTAGGATGCAGATACACATTACCTAAATTAAACAAAAATTAAAACCGACTTCAAAATAAAAAAATAAATTAAAATAAAAGTAATAAAATAATCGCGTCTGTGCCTACAACTTATAATCAACTTATCTTCTACTAAGGTTGTTCTAACAAGTTGATTATAAGTTGTAGGCACAAAAATTAAGGAAACGCGATTATTTTATTACTTTTTTTAAATTTTGAAGTCGGTTTTAATTTTTGTTTAAAAAAAATATTTCTTAATTTTTTGTGATTTCAAAATTCGATAACTGTTAAATATCAAAACGATTTATTGAATAACTAGCTGTGCCCGCGACTTCGTTCGCGTAGATTACGTAATTTAACAATGAGTTTTTTTAGTGTGAAGAGCTGTATAAATAGAGGATGTTGAAAACTTACTCTCTAACTTAAAACCCTTATACTTTTAATATAATTGATCGCTTTTATTCATAGCACCTAGTCTCTTTTGAAATTACCCATAGAGAAGAAGAATCACCTAGCGCCTACCTACTTAGGTAACTATACTGTAGCTATCATCATCATCATCGTCAGCCTCTATCCATCCACTGCTGAACATAGGCCTCCCTCAATGAACGTCAAGACGACCGATCCCTTGTCACTCGCATCCATCACGGACCGGACACTGCACGGCATACCTACAATTATTTATAAAATGTATGAACCGTCCGCAATCCGCATTATCAGTCAATTTTACGAAAATGTATGATCATTGATCACTAATCCACAGAAATAGTAATAAATACCACTCTAATAATAATATAATTATTATAAGAGGGCTATTGTTACTGGGCTTGCATAGTACGTTATCATATATTGTTACAAATGATGTTGATTTTTCTTCTCTCCATATAGCAACAATTTTCTATAACTTTCAGAATGTACAGTACGTTCAGACTTCAGTGACGTTATATGAAGCTTACACTGTACGGTCTACTTTTTGGCATTCTTATCTTTATGCAAGTGCTTCTCTGTAAACGATGTTAAATGTGGAGCCATCTGGAACGTATACAAAAAGGTTATTGGGGTTATTTACTCGCGAAAGAGCCACATAGAGTTGGCCATGTGAAAAGCAACCAGTACTTAGGTCAACTCCAGCAACGGATAATGTCTGACCCTGAGCTTTATTAATGGTCATGGCATAACAGAGGCTGACAGGAAATTGCACTCTTTTGAAGGAGAAAGGAATGAAAACAACATCACCAGCTCCGCAACCGGTTAAGATTTCGGCTTCGATGATGTTTTGCTGCAAATTAGTGATTTTGATCCGTTGCAAAGTTTTGGAGGACATAAATTTCTAAGAAGAATTATCGGTACGCCGACCTTTAAAACTATTTTATGGGCTGGAAGACCAGGTGTGTTGAGGGAATCTAAAAACTCCACGGGATAGTTCGTGACGTCTTCTTCTTCCATAACTGTATTTATGGATGTATATTCTATACTATTTCCAGAAACATGCGTCAATATTTTTAAATTAATTGCTGCCGCTTGGTCGTTACGGGGAGTCAAAATAGCACGTTGGCATAGCCAAGAACCAGTTTGATTACCAATGTCTGTGGAATCCCCGTAAACAGAAGAAAAAAGATCCTGTTGTGATGTAACAGAAAAACAAAGATTCTGTACCAAAATAACTTTTCCATTTTCTTGTACGGGATATGTACCATCACCTATTTTTAATAGTAAATTAGAGAACTCCAGCGCATTTTCGCAGCCTCCTAACTGTGCACGCATATTTATACTTAGCTGTGTAACTGTTATAGTGCGCCATAAAATAGAGCTTTTCAGACAGGCAGAAATTTCATCGGCTCTTGTTCCTCGCGGTATGATTGGGAGTGTCTGCCGAAAATCACCACAGAAAAGGACTGTAATGCCACCCATCGGTCGATCGTTTTGCCTTATATCCCGCAAAGTTCTATCGACAGCTTCTACAGCTTTCCGATTTGCCATCGTGCATTCGTCCCAAATAATTAAAGCACAATCATTGAACAGTTTTGCTTTATCGCTATTTCGTGACACATTGCAAACCGGTCTTTCCGTACTGTCTAAGTCTATGGGAAATTTAAACATGGTGTGTGCTGTTCTTCCTCCTGGCAACAATGTGGCAGCTATCCCCGAGGAGGCGACAGCAAGAGCAATTTTATTTTGGTTCCTTATCCGAGCCAAAATAATTTTGGTAAGAAAAGTTTTACCCGTTCCGCCAGGCGCGTCTAAAAACAGGATTTCACCCGATGCGTTATCTACACTGCAGCATACTCTATCATACGTCTGGCGCTGTTCTTCTGTCAAATTTCTGCGAGTTCCACGGGATCGT
This sequence comes from Helleia helle, assembly GCA_963853865.1. Lineage (NCBI taxonomy): Eukaryota > Metazoa > Arthropoda > Insecta > Lepidoptera > Lycaenidae > Helleia > Helleia helle. The sequence goes on from OY971414.1 coordinate 27,866,200, forward strand.
AACTAATTTCTGAAGCGTACTCCCTGTTTATACGTTCCCCATCGACTGTCGGTGTTGGTAAACCATATTGACTGACCGAGTTTCCTCCTATACTTATAACAATTTCTTGAATAGCTAATAAGGACCTGTTGTGACAAATTTCACGTACCTGATGAGGAATTTCTCCATCAGTACTTAGTTGAACTTGTCTCAAAAAATCCTCAGCAAACTTGTCATGGTATTTTTGCCACAACAGTCTAGCATCTGATAATCCACAAAAGGTCAATAAGATGGCAAACAAATGTCGCAAACGATGTGGACTGTCGCTATTACATGCCTCAGCTAGAGCATCATCCCAATGCTGATCTCCATCTAATAAATGGCGTGCGCGGCAAGCGGCCTTGTAGGTGGGATGTTCAATATCGTCCAATTTACGGAGTTCTGCAAAAGATGTAGGACCTCGTACTATATGAAGAAGAAGGCGTAAATAATAACACTCGGGATTATTCGGGTGTACCGTGTACACCCGTCCAATCACGTGCTCTTTAAAAATACCAGGCTCACCATCTACAGCAGTTCCACGTCTCCTACGAACAAAAATACCTTGCTGCTTGTTGTAAGTATAATATGTAACAACATGGCACTTCATTATACAAAAGAGACTTCGCGAAATGATCACTTTGGCAAAGACGAAAGAATGCAAGCAAGGTGATTTGTCTCAGGTTGGCCAACCTTTCTACCACATTTTCAGACTGAAAGTACACTCGCTGTCCGCCTTCAAGGTGCACGTCCAGGTGAATGACCGGCGGATGCCTTTCATGTATCGGGAAACTTAAAATACGCCAAGCTGCCTCAGAGGAGCTTATGTACCGGCCAGACTGGTATCTTGTGACTTCGTCATATTCATTATTTCTCAGCGCTATCATTGCTTGATCACTACCTTTATTGATATATTTACATACATATTTTATAGACTTAACGCTATTACATATTTCAACATTAATGTGAGCTTGAAATGCTTTAGATAAAACTGGTGAATACGGTACCACCCATCTATTGTCCAATATAATTTCTTGCCCACGGAACCTGATGGAAGCCGTAAAACCACCTTGAGAAGGTGATCGACGCCGGTATAGCGGATACCTATTTTCTCCCGATATAGTTTGTTCTGTACGTGCCCTAGGGTATCTTTTTGAGCACCGACCATCTTGCATGCATGGTGATACTCTATTTAAACCGCCACATGGCTCGTGAACCATGTGTGTTTTAATGATGTCATGCAAAATTGGATCTGCATCATGGTCTGGAAACTCGGCACTTATGACACTATCAATAGCTTCGGGTCGGATTTTTTCTGCCAGCCACAGGAGGATGTGGGCGTGAGGTTAGCCACGCTTTTGCCACTCAACACTATACATGAAACAAAGAGCTGAGCCGAAAACTTTATCTTTTGTAAGAAGATTAATCATATATTTAAGTTTTAAATGAAATACTCTCGCAATGAAGTCATGTCTATCATATGACGCCTGTCCTGGGAGAAGTTCCTGACAAATTTCGGTCCACTATGGATTTGTTGTGAACGTTATGAATAGGTCCGGCCGGCCATACTTACGGACGTAGCAAAAGGCATCTTGTATTCTTTCGTGCATATATCGCGGACCGCCTGTAAAACTGGAAGGCAAGATGACTAACCGCCCCAAATTTTCGATATTATTATCTGATTGCATTGCGTCCCGCAAATGCACGTATTCTTCAGCACGTAAACGACGCTGGTTAGTGCGAATGTACACTAAACGTTCAGTTTCTATTTTTGCATACATGTCCACAATAAATTGACTGAACAAACCACGAAAACGTTGCAAATAAAGAAAACAGTTAGGCCTTATTTGCAAAAGGTATGAATAATATTGCAGAGCCGATATTTTTTTATTAAAGTTAGTGACCCTCGTAGTAGGGTTCACTTGGTGCAATCCAAAATTGTACCCATCTTCACCATGACAATATATTAATGGATATTGCAAGGCATCGTAAGCCTCCATCGGTGAGTTTCAAAAATGCGTTGCAGGCGATCGTCGCGAGTGCGTAACACGATGTCACGCCTCTCACATTCCTGATCGACTAAAACAACTGCGACTTCATCTGCCATTGGTGCGTTGTGCCTCCCGCGGTGTTCACCAACAGGACGTCTATCTGCGCTGATGATTATTTTGTAATCATTGCTGCCTTGTGGAATGGAATCTAACGCAGCTTTAAAATTCCCCACGTATTGATTTACTTGATGCAGCATGTTTTGTAGTTCTGATATAAGCGCACCATTAAGCTGGGGGAAATGGCGATTCCTAATATTATGCTGTTCAGTGTAATCGGACACAAAATAAATTTGAAGAAATCTAGGCTCATTATCTGGCAATAAAGATCCGATGAGATGGTAAACTTGACCTTGCACTTTGAAGGTTGGCATGAACGGACCCTCCGTTATTTGTTTTGCCCCAAAGGATGTCATTTGGAAAGCGCTGTTATAGGAACGGATATTATTTAAAAAGTGTTTAGACTGGGGGTGATCGCCATTTAAAAGAGTTTTAATAATGTTTGGGGGATCTTGAAAATTTGGAACAACAACTTTTCCATTTTAACAGCACATTCCATTTGCCTCTTTTCTCCATTTCAGAGCATCACAAAAATTGCAAATTTCTGTCATACCACCCACAAAGGCGTAGAAGGCGTAGTCAATTCTTGTTGAATATGTAAATCCAGATTTTTCCTTATTTTCCCAAGGCAGAATAATGTTCGCAACAACATTATATTCTAAGGACTCATCATCAGCCTCGCCAGTTATAATTCTGTTCATGTGGTATCGAGCCCGGTCAGCTCCCAGGCGAGATTGTCGCTGTTCTCCTGTTTCTGCTCGTCGCAGATCGTCTATCCTTTCCCTTTCGGATATTAAATAACGTACATCGTTCATCCGGGCGCTTACATAATTATCTCTGGCTGTTGTTAATCGCCGTTCTCTCTCTGAGATAGATTCGGACTCGCGTGAGAGGGCGTGACGCTCTCGGTCAGCTGACAACCGCGCTTCGCGTTCCACGATACTCTCTTGGGAGCGCAAAGTTGCGGTCAGGATTCTTTGCGAAATTAAGCGCGACTTCGGTAAAGTCTCAGACTCGCGTGAGAGGACGTGACGCTCTTGGTCAGCTGACAACCGCGCTTCGCGTTCCTCGATACTCTCTTGGGAGTGCAAAGTTGCGGTCAGGATTCTTTGCGAACTTAAACGCGACTCCCTTTCGGTAAAAGTCTCAGACTCGCGTGAGAGGGCGTGGCACTCTCGGTCAGCTGACAATCGCGCTTCGCGTTCTTCGATACTCTCTTGGGAGCGCAAAGTTGCGGTCAGGATTCTTTGCGAACTTAAACGCGACTCCCTTTCGGTAAAAGTCTCAGACTCGCGTGAGAGGACGTGACGCTCTTGGTCAGCTGACAACCGCGCTTCGCGTTCCTTGATACTCTCTTGGGAGCACAAAGTTGCGGTCTGGATTCTTTGCGAACTTAAACGCGACTCCCTTTCGGTAAAAGTCTCAGACTCGCGTGAGAGGGCGTGGCGCTCTCTGTCAGCCGATAACCGCGCTTCACGTTCGTCAATACTCTCTTGGGAGCGAGAAGCTACTGTAAGTGCACGCTGTAATCTGTATGCAAAGCCTAGACGCACGCTGAGTAGGCGTTTCCGATGCAAGAGTTCTGATGTGGTTCGCTCGGATTGCATTTAGCCTCACTTCACGATCTTCCTCCGATTCTTGAGACCTACTTAATCTCAACCTTTTAGCATTTCGGCTACTTTGCGATAGGTTTGATTTTTTTCTTGAAGGCATATTCTTATTCTAGAAAATATTGAAAGATTAAAGAACCAATTATCAGACGACAAACGTCAAACAGACTAAAACCAAGAAAGACCTTTTAAACGTCACGAACGAACGAATTTTGAAAACTTAAGACACCCAACAACTTGACTGCAATTTAAAATACGGGTTAGGGTGATTCTTTGGCCGAGAATCTTAATAGCGCGATTCAGGAAATGACGTCATATGCACAACGCCATCTATTGAGAGTTAATCTGTAATCGTTCGAACACAGTTATAAAATATCTTTTTTTTTATATTAAGTGACACATTAAACTATATTCATTGAAAACGATGTTTTTCTAAAGTATTAAAGAAAGTAATTACTATTCCTTTCCAACGTATTAAAATTTTAACAAAATATTATAATAACTCAACAAATTCATTAAACTTATCAAATAGGATATACATGTCGGTACTATAAGTTGTCAATAGATGGCGTTGATCTGATCCTATTTGTTAAGTATTGTATTGAACTACATTTTTGTCAATAAGTCGGTACTATAAATTGTCAATAGATGGCGTTGATCTGATCCTATTTGTTAAGTATTGTATTGAACTACATTTCAAATACATAATATTATATCTTTTGATAGAGTAAAGCGATTGCGATGAAACAAAAACTAAATGTTACTCTAAGTTACGAACAATTTTTATGTATAAAAGTTATTTACATTGGTTTTGTAGTTTTTACGTGATGCGTGGTTAACTAAACAGACAAACAGACAAAAATTAAAAAAATGCTGGAAATATATTCTGTTAGTCATCCTTTAACACCCTGGCTATTTTTTTTTAATATTTTCAATGTACAGAAACGACTCCTCTACAAATTTATTATATGTATAGATTCCGTTATATATAAGAACACCACCATCGCCAATATACAGCTTGGGCAAAAAAGAGTACGACGTGGTAACAAGTGGAACTAAATATTTTACTAAATGGAAACCTATGGGCTATGATGTTGACAATACTTGACCGACAAATACTAGATTTTGAGTAAAGTCCAGTGTTTCACATTTATTTTTAACGATTTGATTAAATTATCTTGCTGATTTTCCATATAATGATGAGACCTAAGTGAAAGTGGCGCCCTCATTTTTTCCATACACTTTTTTGCCAAGCTGTATATATAGGTATATAATGGTTATTATGATGACCTCGAAATACTATGTTTTTTTTTCTTTAACGCCGGGAAATGCTCTGAGGCATCCCGCGGGGGAGTGGGTCTCTCCACGCGGATATGTGGGACTCGCTGCGCCCGAAAAGCTGGTAAGTGGACGCAGCTCTACCCACTAAAACCCGGCGAGTGCCACCAATGCCGCCTTTGGTGAGGTGCTCCGGATCTAATGAGCATACAGGGCACCACGAGGGCAAGGGACCGACGCCACCTCCACAGAGGAGTTGTCCCGCACCACAAAACAACCCCTCCCAACGTCGGGACAGTACAATGGGGTGAGGTTCCCGTCCTCACCCCTTGCCCCCTTCTCATTTGTCCCCTCTTCTTATAAGAGGGGTACAAAAAGCCCCCTTGGCTTAGCTTCGCCCAAGGTGCTGGGCTCACCCTAGGCTACTGAGCCCCACCTCCACGTTAAGGCCTGAACCATGGTGGGTCGAAATACTATGATGCGCTTCCAAAGCACAGTTGTTTTTTGGTTCATTTAACGACAAGTAATAAAATTACATGATTTTGGCATATTATTTAACCGTATGAAGTGAGCCCAATAAAAGCTGTAAATCATCGAGGATTCCCCTCGACTGTGTATGGTCTCCATCATCACACCTGTAATGGCGCTTACGACCTACAGCTACTGTAAACTGTTGAGGAGTTCCCTTAACTGTTCTTCGTCTTCATCATCAGACCCCTAATGACAGTCACAACCCGTCTAGGTGTAAAGTCCTCACCAATACAAATTAATCAAGCCCACATACATGGTTACTGAAGTAAATCATCGAGGAGTTCCCTCGACTGTCTTTCGGCTCCAGCATCAGATCGACTCTAGACCTTCATTAAATTGTAGTCCTTCACTTTATATAAAAAATACCAAAAGCGCTAGTCGTCCCTACAATTTTCAAAAGTTCCCCTCCATTTCTCTGGGATGCCATCATCAGATCCTGGTTTCCTTATGGTGGAACCATTTGGGAAGTATTTAAAACAAAAAAAAATCAAATCGGTCCAGCCATTTTCGAGTAATCGGGTAACATCAAAAGATTCCGACGAATTGAGAATCTCCTCCTTTTTGAAGTCGGTTAAAAATTAAAGCACATCTCACGACGCGTTTTAAGCTCGCGGTGTGTGCGTTTGTTTGCCGATTCCGCCGCATCGGCAGGCAACTAGTAGAATCGCGCGGGCCGCGGTCACGAGCAGCCTTGGCGGGTTGAATCCGATATGAGTAGACATAAACTCCGATCGCGCTAACAGCGGTAGCACTACGCCCTCACGCCTCCCTCCACAGAGGGAGGGATGAGGGCCGGCCCTCATGATGATAGGTTAAATTCAACCGCAAAAGTTTCGTCAACCGTATCGGATTTGACTAGTACAAATCCTGCTCTCCCGAGCAGCGCGCGCGATGAACCGCGCACCCTGCGGGGCCCGGAGGGGGGCGTCCCCCTTTCAAATATTTCTTAAGTGAGCCATCTGTTCACTTACTGTACCGATTGAGCTTAAAGGCCATGAAAAGTCTAGCTCTCCCGAAAAAAAAAAAAAAGGGTTGCATCCGCGATTGACGGGAATGGCGAACGCCCGCAACCGCCCATCACCCGCTACGTTTCCGGACGATGATTTTTATTTTTTACCGCGACGGCTTTAAAAACACAGCTCCACCTGCGTTCCGGACGCGGGATAAAACCGCTCCGAGAGTTCTTAGACTGCAAGTTTCGAAAACGCGTTTTTTGATGTAATAAATTAACCGTCTTCAGATTTCAAAGTTATAAAAACGTCCAATTCGTTTTCATTTTTCTTACCAAATTTCATGATTATATGTCGATGGGAATTATCCTGTTGTATGTTTTTAAAAAACTACTGGTAAATACAAAAATAGTTCAATAACACACACACACACAAGCAACAATCACCCAAGCCACAAACTTTACAAACCAGCAACATAATTCATCCAAATCACACGCTTTGGCCCCAGACTTACATTTCCATATCAAAAAGTACAGCTGACCTTAAGCATTCGGCAATTTCGCTAACTTTGTTATAAAATTGCGGAGGCGCGTTGAATAACGTAAATAGTCAGGTGGCAGAACGGCGCGTGCCTCGAGATTTACATTCAATGTGCCATTAAAAGTCCACATTACTCACAACTTCTTGTTTAAACCGTTTCTGAGCTTTCATTCTGTGAATACTCACGGTTTATATGTTTTTTACGCTTTTCATGTTTTTCACATGGATCTGACCTATATGATGAAGTAGACCTATGTATGACCTAGGAAAAAAAATCTGCATCTATCATATTTTTTTCTTAAACGCCGGGAAATACTCTGAGGCATCCTGCGGGGGAGTGGGTTGTGGCAGCACCCGAAACCTGGTATGTGGACGCAGTTCTACCCACTAAAACCCGGCGAGTGCCACCAATGCCGCCTTTGGTGAGGCGTCCCGGATCTGTTGCGCAAACAGTGCACCTCGACGGCTAGTCAGTCCCTAAAGGGTCCGACGCCACCTCCACAAAGGGGTTATCCCACACTACAGAACAACCCTTCCCAACGTCGGGACAGTACAAGGGGGTGAGATCCCCATCTTCGCTCCTTGTCCACCTGCTCTTTTGTCCCCTCTTCTTATAAGAGGGGTACAAAGAGTAACTCTCTCGGTTCAATTTGCTTCACCCAAGGTGCTGGGTTCACCATATGCTACTAAGCCCCACCCCCACGACAAGGCTTAAGCCATGGTGGGGATGTAAGAAGCCTTGGCTAATTGTAATTATTTAAAATATGTGATTAAAATACCATCGTTCGAATTTCAAATATTCCTCTGTAATTTATTGAGAGCTTATTTGAATTATCGTGTCTCGTTAAAAAATGTATATATGCGTCGGGAACATTTTCGTGCGATGATTTTTTTATGGTTTCAAATTTCAAAAGACGAGTCCTTTGATTGACTACAAATGGCATTTTTGGATATAAAGCAACCATCTACTGTTGGCATAACGAATTTAAGCGCTGTCGTCTATCGTTGGGGAATGAAGAAAGAAATGGTCGTCCTTCGACGGCTGTTACCCGAGGAAAATGGGCTAGCAGTGAACAATTTAATTCAAGAAAACAGATGTTCCAGCATATATTGCAGATTGGATCGGGAAGCGTTCACAAGATTGTACACGAGCACCTTCGCGTGAAAAGGATAGTTTTATTTCGCGCTAGCTAGCTCAGAAGCTGGCCCGTGTGGAATGGTGCATTTTGAAAGTGCAAATTTGAAGCAGGTTTGTTTCGGCGCGCTTACGACATTGTGACAGGTGACGAACCCTGAATTTATCAATACGATCTCGAAACAAAGTGTCAGTCGACAGTTTGGCTGTTTCAAAACGAACCAATGGTAGGTAGGCCTACCAAAGTGAAGGTAAAATGTTGATCGCTAGTTTCTTCACTGTGACGGGGTATTTAGGGTCGATTCTGTCACAAAATTAAAGCCACATTAACGCCGAATGGTTTACTAAAAAATGCCTGCCAAAAATTTTTTCATTGGTATGTGACAGGCGACCGAATACTGTGCTCCGCGGGCTATTGCGCGTGGTGAAACCACGACAATACGGGCGTATTGTCGTGGTTCTTCACTGTGACGGGGTATTTAGTGTCGATTCTGTCACAAAATTAAAGCCACATTAACGCCGAATGGTTTACTAAAAAATGCCTGCCAAAAATTTTTTCATTGCAATGTGACAGGCGACCGAATACTGTGCTCCGGCTATTGTGCGTGGTGAAACCACGACAATACGAAAACAAGTTCCTTTTTTTTTAAACCCGGCGAGTGCCACCAATGCCGCCTTGGTGAGGTGCCCCGGATCTTTTAAGCTAACAGGACACCTCGACGGCTAGTCAGTCCCGCAAGGGACCGACGCCACCTCCACAGAGGGGTTGCCCCGCACCACAGAACAAGCTTAACAGATTCGGGGCACCTCACCCAGGCGGCACTGGTGGCACTCGCCGGGTTTTAGTGGGTAGAGCTGCGTCCACTTACCATCTTTCGGGCGCAGCGAGTCCCACATACCCGCCTGCATTTCCCGGTGTAAAAGAAAAGAAAAGAAAATGAGACTTTGTATAGAGGCTGGTGGAGAGTACTTTGATAAGATTTAATAAATATATTTTATCCATATAAGGTTATTTTTTAATTTCTCAAAACTTTCTGAGTGTATACAAAGAAGTTTGGGGCGTAAAATATATATGAATTAGAAAATATATTTTTGGAATCCTCTGAGAAGCTCTAGCTCGAAGCATCAATAAGAAAATTTATATCAAATAGAACATAAACCGCCGTTAAAGCATATCTATAAACAAACGTGACTTTAATTTTATTGGTGCTTTACGTAATAGTCTTAATAAATTCAATTCTAAATATTTTGAATTAATATTTTATTATGAAATAAGACAACAGAGCTGTCGTAAAAGCATCGCAGGGAGAGCGCTGGGAGTCGCGCAGTAAACTTGATTAGCCCAAAAGTGTTTAATTGTCTTGGAGTATAAAACTCTTCGCACCGCAGCCTTAAATAAAACCATGCTACGGGATATTATTTTATTTGTTACATTATTCAACATATTTAAGATTATATAGCCCTTTTAGGTTTAGGAAATAAAATATAATATGTTACGTCACGTAGCAATTATTATTGTTACTATATTTATTTTTTTAAATATATTGTAATAAGAAACAGACTGACGAACAATTTGGACGGCATCATGACATATCTTATTTCAGGATGAAGTTCATTTATGCCTTAATCTTATATTTCTTTATGTTGTAACTAGTTATTGTTAATCAACATACAAATAAGGATTTTCCTTAAGTACTGATTAAAGTTCCGAATGCTGATCATTCTACCTGAAAAATTCATATTATCATGGTTATGAGGTTGAAATAGTGTAAAAAACGTTTTGCCTTTGATATGATATTTTCCATTACGATAAATAATGGCGTAATCAAAGGGTAATATTACATAAAATAATTTTTTCCCGGGTTTTTACACAATTACTCCACAAGGAAATCGAAAAGTAATAACTCAATGTATTATAATATATTTCCTTCAATTGTGGTTTTTGATTCAAGTAACCGTAAGTTCAACCCCGGATGGGCCATACGGATGTAAAAAAGTTAACAATTGTAATTACAATTTTCTTCAATAATTATTGTATGTGAAATTTGTTGCGTGATTCCCAATAAATAAAAGGTTTTATAAATTGAGACGCCACCCGCGAAGACAATCGCCTAACTTCTTTATGGTCGTCATAAAAAGCACGCGGCTCTCGCCCAATTAATTAATGAGCCAACTCGAAATGAATTACACCATCGAGTCTGGGAGGTGTTCCGAGTAACGACACTTTAACATTTCTTACCGAGACTATAAAATTCTCGAACATTCTCGGCCTACAAATTTTGTAAGGGTAGACATAAATCTTTGATTGGACGTTTATATTTTTAGTGTTATACAACGTTTTGAGTTGAAATTTAATTATTTTATTATGGTCGTTTTAAGTGTGTATTGTCTTAAAGATGGTGGACCAAAAAGACGCGAAGCTTTGTTAGGTACTTAACTTATAATAGGTTTATAATTTATCAATGACATTTTTTTTTGTATTGTATTTTTCTTTTAGTTGAAATTGAAAAACAAGATGAGTGATGATTATGACCATTTATGGTCAGGCGTAAATGGTCATCATTACTATATACATAATACAACATTCTGTTTATCAGCGAAGAAACTATATGTCCTGCTTTCTTTCCAGAACGCAGAAAATGTTTTAAGGGAATTTGCAGTAGATATATATATACTCACGCAGAATTACAGGAAAATGGTGATTTTTGTCACACGTAACGTTTTGGTATAAAAAACTTATCAGCCATAGATTCCCTAATCCACATAGAGATTACGAATGTTTGTTATAAGGATTTCTTAAGCTCAAGCAGGACCGAGTCTCGGCTGTTATCACTGTCCCAATCTCCGCTCCCTCCCTCTAAGACGGTCATTGGTCAGAAGCGGTCGCCCATTTACGCCCCTTGTAAAAATTTCACCCGCAAAAACACGACAATGCTGTCTTATCTATGGTTTACACAATTTTTGCGAGACTTTTTTTACGAAAATAATTGTTGTAGAAAAGAGTGCTTACTTTATTATTGTCTTATAAGTCAAATATAATTAATATAATAATTAAATCATATTTTAAATAGTTTGCCATATTTGTTTGTTATTATTATTATTATTAAAATAACTTGTATATTGTAGTTTCATTAAAACAACATCTCTTGACTTGTGCATAAACCACTTCACTTCGTTAAGATCAAGGGTTCGAATCGTTGAATATATTGAAGTTGATATTATGATAAAGCGAAAATTAAATAGAGGTAACTATATCCACAAAACAAGTTCTTGTAAACATAACAATTTTAACAATTTGGTTACTAGTTTATTGTTGTTTGATGGTTGTAACCACCATAATGTGACCACTATAATTTAACATAATTCTAGTATTTCACGGTTTTTTTTTTGCCGATTTACAATTATTATTTGCAACTCGACGTGATTTTTATGTAATATTTTTTTTTATCGAACGATGATAATAAAATTAAAACGGTTTCCAAAAAAAAAAGTTTTAGTGTATGGATTATTTTTTAGTACCTAACCTTTTTACGATTTAATAAAACCTAATTCAAATATTCTGTAGTTGAATATTTACCAAAATATCACATGAAATATTATCATAATATTATTTGATATATTTATACCATATTATTTGACATACACAATATGTAGTTTGTTGGTCCTCGTTATCGTCTTTCTGTTAATCCCCGTTCAATCAAATCTCCAAGCACGGAGATCATCATCTCATTAAATCAATTGCCTATTCCCAACCAATTAAGGCATAACTCAGGAGACAAATGATTTATCCAGAAATAAATGTTAACGAACCCGCTATCTGAAAGATAAACGGCGAGATTTTATCTGTGGAATATCAAATAATCTCGCTGGGATATCTTATGTCGGAATATATTATTCATATTCGAAAGATCTATTAGATAGCTACTAACTCCCAATTAAAGTATAATTCAGTTATTCCTAAGTTTAAAGTTGTTTGAAACTTACCCAATAAATATCTATTGTACATCTGCACCGTAATGGGCATACGGTATTTAAAGAATGTACCTAAAGGAAATAAAGGTGCTTCTAAACGGGCAATCATTTCACTGCGATGTGTGGCTGCTACAGGATGGTCAGCAACATTGCCGGCAATGACAGGCTGACTATGCAATATACGACAATATTTTTGGTGTGGCTCGTCCATATATGTTTTGCATGGTCGATGTGTTTCGGACAGTTGCCGGACGATCGCTCGCCATTCGAAAATACATACTGCAATATTGCTCTACCAGATTTATTGTTATTTCATTTTTTGGCATAGTTGCAACCTTTTGTGTGAAGTTTGCAGTCTTGCTAACTTAGTGGATTTTCCCACTAGTGGTTTTGACCCCTCTCTTAATGGCAAAATATTGTGGATTAATGAAATTAAATTTCAATTACTGAAAATACGATCACTCAACCACTAAACTGGAAAATGTTACATTGATGTACTGGCGACCTTTGCTATTACACTCATAATACTACCTAATTCCAATGCTGATGTTTAGAGACTATGTAGCAGTATGAATGTAATAAAAATAAGCAGAGGAATAAAATTAAGATAAATCGTAATCGAAATATTTTTTCTTGACTTGTCTCTCTCTTGTCGTTTTCGTTTTAAGTCTGCTTAAGCGGCTGCGTAGATTATTATATACCATTATTGCGCGATTGTGTAGCCCATTTACAAAACAAATTGTAGGACATACTGTTGCAGACATATTGCTGAAATATCTATATAATTCCAGCCATGTGCTGGCTGTGTAGGCATAATAGCAGCCAAATATTGCAGTGAAAGTATTGCCCGTTGAAGCACCTTTAAATATTGTCATAGTTTACTAATTTGTAGCCTTAATATATATAATAATTAAATAGTAAATTGTATTAGTAGTTGTATAATAATAAGTTAAAATATTAATTTCGATTTATATTAGGTATATTTATAAATATGTAATAAAAAAAACTAAGCCAACCATTCACAGGGACTGCCGATAGAAGTCAAATACAAAATAATTAAATTCAAATACCTATAAAACAGGCTGTAAAATATTATGACAACCTATACAATTTAAACGGCGCACAAAATGGCCGCATGCCATTGACATTTCAGTATGTTTGACGATTGGTTATGTAAATAAATATTGCATAATCTTATACAAATAAATCAAACGTCATATAAACGTCAAATAGCGTCTCCTAACGGTGGTAACGGTGTCGCGAATCCAGAGATCTTATCTCATCTAAAAATATGCGTACCGCGCCTAAAGAAGTTCTCATTTCAATAATTACTCAAATATTTTATAAATTTTAAATATTTGAACAATTAGTAATTATTTAAAACAAGGCCACCACTATAGCGTGATTATGGAGAATGGAGATATCTACAGGAATATACCAAACATATTATATATACTTTCTAATAATTTTATGAAACTTCAACAATGATTTTGAATATTGAATTGTAGTTGAGCGTATGCAAGAAAAATGTAAATGATGTAGCCAAATAAAGTAATTATAATTATAACACCTTATACATATATTATCTCCAAAACATTCAGAACTTTAAGTTGGACGAAGGTCCCACGATGTCCGTAATTTCATTAAAATCGGTCTAGTAGTTTAGGAGTCCATCACGGCACAACGTGACACTTAATATATTATATATTTCAAAATAAATCTATATTATGTGTTTTAAGTTAATTGTCTCATATATTATGTAAATTTATACATACACCAACGTATAAATAAGCTTTCTGTGTTATGAGACACTTTTTACAACTTCCTTAGTTATAAGAAATAAAATAATAGTTTTATTATACATTTATTTATTTCTTCATTTTTTCTCGCAAAGTCCTATACTTACCTTTTTTTTGTTTGTTTTCGCAGTGGAAATGCTTTGCGCATTCACCCGGAGTTGATGGGTCATCCCTGGGGATATGTGGGACTCCCGGGACTACCGCACTAAAACCACTGCGAGTTTCCTTCAGCCGCTTGAAGGGGAGTATCCCGGATCTTTCTAACACAGGCCCTCAAAAGGGCTAACCGGTCTTCGTCCTAGTATGGGGGAGCTCCGACAACCTGGAGCATCCCCGCCGACACCGGAACTTTTCTACCGGGGCAGGGGGGTACCTGCCCCGGCTCCCGTTAGACTGGAGGCAGGAGATGCACGTAGCGCCTTCTCCGCACTCCTGTCCTACGTCGACGGAGCGGGACGGACCCGAGACAGGTACGTACCGAAACATCCGTGTCCGGTAAGCACCTGTGTCAAGCGGAAGGTGAAGGGTTTCTTTCGGCGACGCATACACGCTGCCAGGACCGGACGCAGTGCCTCGGCCGTACGTTGGCCGTACGGCGACTGCGCCAGGACCCGCCACCTTCGCAACAGCCACTGTTGCCACAACCTCCTCACAGTTAGGAGTCTCACCGAATTCTGATCTCGTCTGCAAAACGAGGAGGCGCACAACGGCGAGCATCAACGCCATAAGATCCCACGGCAGATCTCCAGCCAGCCAGGGACCGTACGGTAGCCCCTGATTACCCTCACCACTATGGTCCGCTGCATTATCCGCAGCAGGGCTTTATTGCGAGTGGGAATCCGCCCAGATAGGGGCACCATATGTAGCCATACTCCGACAGACTCCGGAGTACAGCCGCCTGCAGGCCCTCCTATGTTTGGCAGGAGTCGGCTCAGCGCTGACGCCACTCTTGTGACCTTCGGCCCAGTTGTTGGAAATGGGGGCCAAAGGTACAAAATCCTATACCTACATACTTACTACTAATGTTTACTATAATCATTATACTTGTTTAGAATAATAACCCTATAGAAACCAAGTCCGCGCGCCCATTTTGAAGCACCTTTGATGGAGCCAACAATGGCTCCAAACGCCGGCCTGCTCCGTATCTTCAATGTCAAAGTGAGTCGAACGTATCTCACGAAAAAAATTATTATGACGATTTGTGCAGTTAAATTGTATCACAATACATCTGAATAACAAAATAAATGTAATAACATTACTTTTCACAGGAAATCTTTTAATATTTGGTAGTATCTTGTAATTCAGTGTTGCCCGATTGTGAAAATATTTTTACTGATTATTTTCCCCTACTGATTAATTTTAAAACAGTTGCTACTGATATTTACGTAGGTACGTGACACGTTCTTGAATTAATGTGTCTGTGTGATTTAACGATATCAAATACGAACAGTGAAACAGTAACAAACATTCATTGAATACGTCCACACATACAAACTTTCGCGTTTATATTACAAGTTACAAGTTTAAATAGTAATATGTATAACAACTTTACACTACTACTGTGTTTCATGCCAATAAAAAATAAAAGTAAAAATATATATACTAATTTAAAAAAATATTTACTAACTACTGTTATAATATTTTCTTTTATTCGTTTCATATAAATAAACATTCTTGTATTATAACAATTATACTAATATAATTATAATAATATAGCTAGTGTATACATGGTTATGTAAAGTTGTTATAAATTTATACATAAATAGATATACACATAGCTATTTATGTATTAAATATTATTGCTATAACAAATTGTTATCAGCGGCCGAATCATTTCCCGTTTTCGGGAAAAAATCCCCGCCACTGGCAATATTGTGTCAATTTAGTGCTTCATTTTTGACAGAGCTAGTATGAAGACTGACTTTCTATAATGTAATTATTCTAAGTATACTTGTCATAATAGAAAAAAATCTGGGTTTTGTTATCTTTTCACATACTATACTTAGGTATAATTGCATTTCATTTAATAATACATATTAATAATAATATCTATGGACGCTTAAACACCACATCAATCTGGTCCCGTGGTAAGTTCATGAAGGAATGACAACGGAAATATATATTTAATATTATATACTATACATATATTTAAGATTTTTATTATATTATACACATATTTAATCCATGACCCAGGAACACAGAAAATATTTTTGTTCCCTGGCGGGATTCGAACCCGCGACCTCCGGCTTGAGCGCCAACGCGCTTACCATTGAGCCACAGGGGTCGTCGGATTTAAATTCGACAAGGATAAGAATCAAATCAATCATCATTCTGAATATTACTTTTTTTTCTACTTGTAATCTTTGTAGGCAATACATTATTCCATTTTTTAAAAATAATTTTGTTAAATTCTCTGTATTTAAGATATAGTAAACTGGAAATACCGCCATTGATTGTACAATTACTTAGTCTATACATAGTTAAGTACTGTTATGTAATTTTTATTGTGCAATTGTTTGTTGTCCTAAATAAAATAAATAAAATATAAAAATAAAAATATATCTGATTAACGTGGGTGGAGTCGCGGAAAATAGTTGTTCTTTTATATGAGTGTCACACAATAAAATTAATAGATAATAGTACAGTGCAAGATAGGTATCCGGTTTCCTATGAGTAATGGTCGCAACGGATAGGATCTACAAGTTGTGGGACGTCAATTATGGATGGTAGTCGTTAATCATTAGTTGAACTTAGCTCGATTACTTATGAATATTGAATTATATATCGGCTTCACACAGTTTGAGACCTGCCAAAGAGGATTTGTAGGAATAAATTTATGTATGTTATCTACTAACACCTACCAACACAAATACTAACAAGCGAGAATTGTGTATATAGGTTGGATTTGTCATTGATTTAAATATGTATTTGTATGCATTTTAATAATTTATATAATATAATAATATAATATGTTGGGACAACTCACACACGGCCATCTGACACGAAACTAGGCAGAGCCTGGTCTTATGGTTACGAGACTACTGATATATACTTATATAATATTCCTAAATACATACATATTATAGATAAATTACACCCAGACACAGAAAAAATGATCATGCTCATCATACAAACATTTGTCCTGGGTGGGGATCGAACCCACGACCTTCGGGTTTAGCAGTCAGGGTCACTAACCACTAGACCAACAGGCCAGTCGAAAAGTTTATTTTGACTATCTCCTAACACAAATTATCACAAGTTTTATCACGGAGTTAGATAGACGTAGGATCGTTAATGAAGACATATTTGAATGGATTTAAATTGCTACATCATTATATAAGATAGAATTGGCAAGCTGAAAGATATAAACGAAACTGCATAGACCCCAAAAAAGTGCAGTGTAAACCCAAAGATGATGGTGCTGGCTTAATTATAGAATTTTCCCTAACACTATTTTCTACAAAAGACTACCCAAAAGAGACAGTGTCTGCTGCTTAAATACTTCACACAAAAACAATAAGGTGTCACGTAGACGAAATTAACTAAATATTAATGAAGTTTTTCGTGATGCTTTGTGATCGCATTAAACACGGTGTCGCCCCATTTAATCGTCGCATTACATGCAAAATGCATCTCTTACATGTAAAACAGCCCCGGCGGTATTTAAATTTCCTTTCCCCGTAATTCGAGTGCAGACAAAGGGAAACACTGTAATGTGTTACCCGCTGTATATCAACCGATATACGTCTTGAACGTTGTGGAAATTACTCTATATTTAAAAAATTATATGGTGTAATTTTCTCACGTATAGTGTTGTTTTATAGTTGACTAGGGGTAAAATAGGTGCCACTCGCCCCGCAAGTGAAAAACGACTTACTATATCTTTAAGCTATTAATTGCAATTTTTTTTGTTCAAATCCTCCGAAACTACTGTACAGTTTCGGAGATTAGCGCGTTCAAACAAACAAACTCGTCAACGTCGTCGTGTAGATATGAGAAATATTTGTTGTAATTGGTGAAATAAGCGAAGAAGCGGAATTTTCGTTGCCATTTTTAGGTTCGATGATGATGTCAGTAAAGTCGGTATATACATATAATATATATCTTGTACCTATCTGGTAAAGTCCAATTTATTTTTAGTTTTTTTTCAATGTTTTCTTCAAAAAACTGATTGTTTTGGTAAAGCAGAGTATGATCATTTCCCCACCATGGTTCACGCCTTGACGCGGCGGTGGGGCTCAGTAGCCTTGGTTGGGCCCAGCACCTTGGGCGAATTGAGCCGAGGGGGCTCTTTATACCCCTCTTATAAGAAGTGGGGACAAAAGAGCAGGGGGCAAGGGGCGAGGACGGGAACCTCACCCCATTGTAATGTGTAAAAAAACCCCGACGTGGCGTCGGTCCCCTGAGGGCTGAGGGACTGACTAGCGGTCGAGGTGCCCTGTTTGCTCATTAGATCCGGGGCACCTCACTAAGGGCGGCATTGGTGGCACTCGCCGGGTTTTAGTGGGTAGAGCTACGTCCACTAACCAGCTTTCGGGCGCAGCAAGTCCCACATACCCGCGTGGGGAGATCCACTTCCCCGCGGGATGCCTCAGAGCATTTCCCGGCGTTAAATATAATATTATGAATTTTTAGATATTCAATTTTTCCGCAATATTTTTAAAATTGGTCAGTCCATATTTAATTATAAACTAACAAGTTAATAAAAATGTACAGATTATTCTAAAGAATCATTTAACCCCTTTCAAAAATCGTCCCAAACGAATTAATCCTTTCTCGACGTGGTGAAATGGTGAAAACGTAAAAAAGTCTCACAAAAATTCAGACAACAAACGAATTTCCGACATGTCAAAGTAAATCTCTGGTCGACAATACGAATGGCAATAAAATCCACCGTCGAGGGTTCAATTGATGATTGCTAAGCTGCAGCCCCTACTACGGGGCCTATAAGACTTGTTGCAATTGCAATAAAACTACTTTTGTGGATTTTTATAGCAGTAAGAATTTTAACATTCGATCACGTCTCTCTTTTTGTCTTCCGTGATTAAGGTAAAGTATTCGAAATGTCGGGAATGTAATACAATCTGTAAAAGGTAGTTTCTCACATCGACTTGTTGCCAGCAATGGTTTTTGAAATTATTGCAATATTATATTACACAAAAAACTGAAATTATTAAAAATTTACATTATTAAAAATACGCAACAAACTTTCCATCAAAGCTTTAATTGAAATTATCGAACTCGAATCTATTATATTCATACATTTATATATTATTTTCATTCTTGTTCCAATAGTAGCTCGCCCGTATTGATGAGTAGAAGAGCTTTAGGTTTCGCAGTTTTGAGAGGATCCGGTAAAGCGGTGTAATTTTCCAGATAAGCAGCGGCTGGCCACTAAACGCTGGACGATACTGATCTGCCAATACTCGTACTTTTTTAACCTCTAGATAAAGCTGGGGACACTTTGGTGGATTATTGGATGAATCAAATCTTTACACTCTTATCGGACTTAGAGAGAGCTTTAGACGAGAGAACTGTAGAGAAAACATTATTGCGTGTTCTGTTGAGCGCTTGAAAATGAACTACTCATTTGAGGAACATTTTTATAAGAAACATATTTATAGGCAGATTTAAGATTTTTTAATCGTAGCTTAAGCTAAGTTTAAATACTTAAAGTGAGTCTCGTGTTGTCGAGTGTTTATGTAATAAAAGTGTTGATGTTGATGACAAACCTTAAGAGCAATTAATTTATGTAAATTTACAATAGTAATGTTAAATGTTAGCAAATTTTTAATACAAAATACATCAATTTTAATAAATATTATCTGGACTTTATCGTGGTTTATTAATATAATTATATTATTCACGTTTCAGATAGGTACTTTATATACTTGTGGTCACGTGAGATTTCTAAGATATAAAAATGTATCTGCGCTCAAGTCAATAAAAATAAATTTTATAGCTAACTGCAATGAAACTGGTAAAATGTATTTTTATAGCAATTGGTGAAATTCGCGTTTAAAATGTTTCCCTGTAAGAAAAAATATGTGTGCAATGTGCATTTCGGGTTAATTATATCTTTTTAGTAGTTGGAAATATATCTTTTAAATTCTTTTGAATTGCATTACAAAGAATACTTAGAAAATTCTTAGATCGTTGAAAAAAACTGACTCTACGTAGAGTGCAGTCTATGCTCTTAGACAACATGTTATGTGTTAGTTTTAATTTTCAGGCCTGATTAACTTTTAAATATAAATATATATAAATATATATAAATTTATTTTTTTGATAATTTTGATCTGCTTTACTAAAATTACTCATATCTTTAAGTTGACGTAGAGTTCAAGACGTAGAATGCTGTTGTTTTTTTGTAATTTGTAGACATTTTTTTATTACTTTTTATCTAAAGAAAAAGAGATAAAGATACATAGGTCGTATGGAAAAAGACAAAGTCTGGGAGTGCAAGATTAGGCTACGCTGGACATTGGACGCCTCGCGGGCATTAATTGTCCGTCGCAAGTTAATTTTCAATGGTCCGGAGACCTCGCACCCGCGCCGGCAGGTGCACGCTTTGTGCGCTCTGTTTGCTAAAGTCCTCGTATTTATTTTAGATTCCATTGTGCTCCAGCGCTTTGTCGGGAAATAGCCCTCTGCCTTCCAGCTTTTTTAATTTTATTAATACGTGAAACATTTATAAAACGCGACCGCGCCGACGATTAATGACTTTTATTGTTTCGAGTATAATGCTCAGGCTTAGGACTCTAAATTCATAAGCGGGTACGGCTGAAATTTATTCAGCGTTTTATAATTGCCTTCTCTTGCACGGCTCAGCACCTGCTGCTCGAAACTTCGTGTGTTGAAATTTTACGTATTATTTCATAACGTCAGCACGTATTGTTTTAGGGAGAAATTGTTTAATCAATCACATGTAAAGTCACCGCCGTGAAATTTCTGGAACTTCCAAAATTCTGTCACAAATTTATATTACTTAAAAAATGTGCTGTACTTAATTTTGTTTACTTACTTCAGAAATTGTATGTTTACATTTTATGTGACCCGCAGCAGCACGAATTTTATCAAAACTTTTTTAATTAATTAATCATAACCCGTGTCCTTTAAATTGTGTGTTTGTTTAGGAACACTATGTTGCATTCATTTTTAATTCATCAGCTATGTCCATCGCTGGACATATGCCTCTTTCAATGAAATATAATATTTCCGATCTATTGCCACTACTGACACATGTATTGTATGAGCTATGAGAGGACATATTACCGATCTACTGCCACTATATTGATACATGTATTGTATGAAAGAACAAAAGCCGATAAATAATGTTGAACTAAATACTTATAATATTAACTCAAAGTTTGTTGAAAGCCGCACATTCTTATACGACGCAAAGACCTCAATATCAAACGTAGGGCGGAGACCTGCCCTCCGCGGTAAGCTTGTTATCGCACCCGGCCGGGCCCGTAATACACCGGCCGCCGTGGGCCGTGAGAGTCAACAGCGTTCGTCGCTTAAACATTAAACAGCCATGTTTAGAGAGCGCAAATTAAAATAGGCTTTATGCCAAATCTAATTTTCAAAGGTTTCGAACGGGGTACCTGCCCCGAGGTGGGTGCTTGAATTGATAATGGAATTACTCTCGATTTTATATAAAAGTAAACATAGCGAGTGTACTTGAAGATTTAATTGAGACAACAATTTAGCGACATCTATTGTTTATAAAACGAATATTTTTGTTCAATTAATAGATGAAGTTTACGTAATGTGTTTTAAAGAGACGGAAAAGGATGCCGATTATAATGGTCATTAACTTTAATAGCAAAAATACACTTTTATAATAAGCATTTGATTTAAAGGTATATGAACCCTTGCATTAATTGTGGTTTACTATATTTTTTAATTATTCAAATTTTCATAATCAATAGTGTGTTGTCATGAGTTATACAGTCAAAACACGGAACAAGCGTAAGTATGATGCAAAACTTTAATGTAAACGAAATTTGATGAATATTTGATATCGCAGCCCTTTACTACTAAATTTGTAGCAAACTTAAAATATCCCTTCGGCATTTGAACAAACACGGTCCATTCCAAAGTTAGGAACTAGCACATTAAACGAAACTAAATAAAAGATTCAGGCGGGTTCGTTAAGTTACACCTAACCGCAGGTGGAGCGCGGAGCCTTTGGCCTGCTGAATAACTCAACACAACAACGAACTAGACATCAAAGAAGGGCACAAAGTTTGCAATCAGATTATATTTTGACTCCATATTACCCAAAATATTTAATAAAATGAATTACAATCTTAAAATAATTAATAATACTTACCTATAATTTAACCTATGGAGTGAAATATATGAATATTTTTTTCTAAGGACAATTTCATAAATATTTAGAAAAAAGTGTGTTATAAACGTGCGGCCGTTAGAAATAATTATAGTTTAAAAAAAACTAAAAAACACGTTTTAATAGCAAACCGAACTATTAATTTGAAAATAATTTTTAATAGAAGAATTAAATGGGTTAACAAAATAAATAAATGATATTACTTATTGTAAAAAGCGTGAGGTGCTCGAAATTCATTGTTAAAAATATTTCATCGGTATCTATTTTTTAAAAGTGAAGTTAGTATAAAAACTTAGTTACAAGCACCACGCTTTTTTACAATAAGTAATATCATTTATTTATTTTGTTAACCTATTTAATTCTTCTATTAAAAATTATTTTCAAATTTATAGTTCGGTTTGCTATTAAAGCGTGTTTTTTAGTTTTTTTTAAACTATAATTTAATTTTTAGTCTTTGGTGTCGATTTTTTTAATTAAAGATTTTATTAATTTAAAGTACTCAACTAACAGCAATCACTTTAGAAATGAGTGAGAGACTAAAAACAACACAAGTGATGTAGGTAACTCGCGCGCCTTACGCCTTCCTAGCATGTGCTATCCTGATTATCCTGATCAGGATATTGGAATAATTTTATCAAATTATTGTATTGTCGTAGGTCTTCGATAAATCTACAAAGTTTGAACGAAATCTGGCCGTATAAAGTGGGTCAAAATCGCGCCCAAAGAAGTCGGTTACAAACATACAAACATACAGGTGAAGCTAATAAAAAGCGTGTAAAAACGAAGGAAATATTCATTTTTTCGACATATAAGTTTTATTTAATTTGAAATAAATCATAAAACGCTGCTTGAATGTATAAGGGCTGATTTTGACATATTACTTAATGCTGTCTACCGTCCAGGACGACGAAGAAGTTTATAGTTAACACTGTATTATATCTGTTAATGTATCTGTCTGTTATGTATCTCATTTCTCATTCTTTCGCAGTCTAAATCCTATCAATGAATATGTTTAATGTTTATCTTTTTTTGGTGGTGAAAATGTCTTATTGTTTTCGTACGTAATTAGGTTTAAAATCGTATATGCAGTCACTGGTCATATTTTTTTAAACATCGTACCTAGTTTTAAAGCTGTTTCCCGAAGGTCTTACTCCGAAAACAAAATTTTATATGAAGCTTGATATTAATATTGTTTATTTATTTAATTGTGTAACATTTTATTGACATATTTATAATCAATTATTTATTATATTATGTTAAACAAGAAAACCCAATGCCTAGTTTATGAAATATAGTTCTGAGTCCTCCACACTCGATGTTCATAAATCACTTGACAGAGTTTACATAAAAATACACTTTACTTCCCGCGTCATTGAGTTTTATGATCGAATGTGCTTGAACAGCTTCATCATAATCCGATTGGAAGTCATTTATTAACCCGATAGTGTCATCGGTATCATGCCAATTAATGAACAATTACCTTTTGTGATATTCACTTTCCTCCTCCAATAAATACTTCTTAGTCGTGGGTTATTCGTACGTGTTGGAATTACTATAAAGAATATAAATAGACTATAGCTGATGCCCGCTACTTCGTCTGCGCACGATGAAGAAGTTTTTTTTCTTCATAAAAATTATCCTATGTTACTTCTAATACCTCCAAGAATATGTGTACAAAGTTTTATGATGATCGGTTAAGTAGTTTTTGCGTGAAAGCGTAACAAACATCCACGCTTTCACATTTATAATATTAAGTAAAAATATTTCAGGTCTTTTTTATAGTGTGTACGAATTATTCTGTAAATGAAAAGAAGTTGGATGAAGAAAAACTTACTCTATAAATTTTCAAACGTGTATTCGATTTTTTACCATGTATGTATCTATCTATAACGTTCTACTCATTGATATTTACATGGGTCTTCCGTCATTTTCGTCCTTTAGATTATTATAAACGCATGTTCTACTTGAGTAAGATGGTTATATCTAGTACTCGTATATCTAGGCCCGAGTATAGGCTCGCTGCATTTGTCTGCTATGAGGCGGAGGTGCTATTTTGATGGATTACTAGTTTCATTTATGTTCACTACATTTTATCTAAAAATGGCGAATCTATTGAATAGTTAAAATAGCACTTTGGTGTATGATTCAAAGTGATCGTATCGATCGTATTACGTTCATCCGCTCAAACGGATACCTCGTAGTATTTTAAACAGTGGGATTTTTTAAAGTAGCACCACAAGCACACTTGTAATTTTGATGTTAATTTAGAAATTGAGAATCAAGCCTTTTAGTGGACTTTGCAAGCGTTAGTATAACAGAGTATGTTGTTCATAATATTATCCCTCTACATATAAAAATACTTTTCTTTTGTAATCCACATTAAAGTACATTCCGGGGCTCTTTAACCTTTACCTTGGCGACTCAAACAGCTACACACTAGAACCTCGTACACGTAACCAGTTGAAGCATTCTCAAAGGCACTATAAAATTATATTTTCTTATAAACATAATATTGCGACGGTACTCCAGAGCGGGTTGAGCCCAGCTAATCGGTTTATCTGACCACAGACCGCGCTCGGTTCAAAGGACCTTCGCAAAAAGCCACCCTTTGACTGCGTCTTCAAATATTTGCGCCAAACGCCACAACCGCGCATTATTTTCTGTATAAACATAATAATCCTATGAAACCGTACAGGGTGTGGTCAACAAATTCCTTTTTAGCTAAATTCGGTTCCTTTAAATTCACCTTTCCCAAACAAACTTAATTAGATATTTCGCCAACGCGATGTTAAATTTAACATCGCGTTAAGTAGACAAATACCAGTAAATCTACTCACTAATGGAATCACTAGTGATCAAAACCTAGGTTTGCCGGAGTTGTTTACCTGTTAGATTTAATATTGATAGCCGAGACGTGCGCGCCCGAGGTACTAAAACATGTCGCTAAAACTTCGCATTTCATTAATATAAAACAAGTAAATTAAAATAAACCACGTTTTATATTCGTCCTATATTTACGATAATACTTCGAGCAGTATGTCCAGGGGATTCCAAAAATCCACCGCGTACCCTTCACTCAAAGAGATGCCTCGACATGACAACTTTCATAAATATCAAAGCAGGTTGAGAAAACAATTTCTGGAGATCCTCGCGGCGTTCACACGTCGCGGTGGCTAACACAATTTTATTCGAGCATAAAAAACGAGCTCATCATGCAAACGCCAAAGTCGTAGGACCTGGCTCCCTCGCGGTAAAACAATTTATCTGCATCGACGGAATTACGAGCGGCGCGCCGTGAATAAAATATGTCGCCGGCTGTCACTCCAACGAACATGTCTGTTTGTCTAAGTAGCGGGCAGGGCTGCCTGCTTGATGCATTGTACCGCATTCATCGAGTAACGTGTAACGTCTTTAGAGTATTGACGACTTTATTCCTCTCATATATTTCTTAAGTTGACTTTAGGAGATATAATGAAGGGAATGATTACTTTTACCAGTGGAAAAAGTGATTCTTTCGCACAATTTAGTATGGGTACAGTGACAACTGACACCCTATTACTTAATTTGCTCTTTCCCTAAAATATTCTTGCAATAAAATTAAATATACTTTTCAATAAAATATAATGTTAAGACCAAAATCTTACTGGTTTTGGTTTTGGTCTAGTAACAAAAACACCGAATTTTTTGTGGAAGCCCTGAATGCGAAGTTGACGAGCAGGGCGAAGTGCGGGCTCCAAGAATTAGGTCCCGATAAATACATTCTGTATTCTGACATCACGTTATTCTTCCGACGGGTGGTCGGACATGACGAGTGTCATATTCTACCTGCCGTAAGTCTTCAGGGAATCAAATCAAATTGGTACAAGAATGAGAGATCACATTATTCCAGAGAAATAAATTGTTACAATCCTTTTATAATTCGTTCCTTACAAAAAAAAAATATGTTAAATTTATTATATTTTATGGATTTATAACGTTTTTCTTTAAATTTTTAAGTAAATACTTGATTTTTTTATATAAGTTACTTGGGAAGAGTCAAAAATGAATTGTGAAAGTTTTTTTAAATTACTCCCGAGAAGGGATGAAGAAAAAATATGAAAAATATTATTTTTTCCAAATAAACAAAATTCTATTTTATCATGTAAAGCTATTTTAATTCGATCCTAAAAATTTTGAATTGTTAAAACATTATTATACACAATAAAAAAATATTATCTCTAAAATCATAGTTTATTTTTTCTGAGTAAAATAAAAAAAATATATATATTAACGACATGATTTTTTAAAGTTGTTACTATCATCTACTAGCTTCTATCTCGGATAATTTTAATTTAGTGAAAAACATTGAATCAAACATTTGATTCTTTCAAAGTAACTTACACATACCGGCACATTTAGCGGAACATAAAGTAAAGGTTTGATATCAGTATCATATATAAGGTTGCTGGCTGGTTTATACGTCATTTAATTTAAAAAGAAATATTTTCAAATTAAGAAAACAACTGACCATCACATTTTATGCAATTGTTTTAATTTTATTCAAATACACCTTATCTGGAGCGAACTTCGAGTATTTCTTCCTTCTGAGTTTGATTTAAAATTTCATTGTAATACTGTTTTTTGTTAGTTTTTTTTAATCGCGTATTTTTTTGGAGTTGAGGACTGAATTATGCCTGACTTAGCCCCAACAGAGATTGCCAGGGCACTTGAAATGCGAAGAAATGGTCAAACCTAGTGAGTGATATCCAGAGATCTTCGTCGACCAGTTTCAACGATCCATCGCAGTATCCAACGGTTCAGGGAGACCGGTACTTATGTGAGAAGAGCAGGACAAGGCAGAAAAAGACGCACTTCGAGTAGGGATGATCGTTTCATTCGGCTTCGTGTACGTCGGAACCCCCGTTTGACGGCCGTCCAAGCCCGGCATGAGTTAGAAGCAGTGCGGGGTGTAACCGTAAGTGAGCGTACGGTACGAAGAAGGTTCGAAGAAGCTAGTTTGGGTTCATTTGTGCCCGCCAAGGCTCCAAGGCTCGAGGTAAATCATCGTAGAAACAGGTTAACTTTTGCTCAGGAACATCGACTTTAGAACGCGGACCAATGGAGTAATGTTTAGTGATGAGTGCAGAATTCTCTTAAATCAAATTGACTCCAGGTAAAGAACAGACGCAAAGGAGAACGATACATTCAGACAATTTTTGAAACTACAGTTGCATACGGTGGTGGATCAATAATGATTTGGGCGGGCATTTGTTTGGGAGCTCGCACAGACTTGGTAGTGATTGACAGTGAGTCTGACTGCAGACCGCTATATCAGAGAAGTTTTAGAAGAAAATGTCGTACCGTTTGCCCTATATATCGGTGACGATTTTGTTTTTATGCAGGATAATGCTCGGCCGCATACCGCTCGGGTAACTCAAGCTTATCTTAATGATATGAATATCACTGTTATGGCGTAGCCGGCGAGATCACTGGATATGAACCCAATAGAGCACGTTTGGGACTTGCTGAAAAGAAAATTAGTCCAGAATGTCAGCTCCTGCCAACGTGGGTGAACTGCGAATCGCCGTAGTTGAGGAATGGTGGAGACTATCCCAGGAGACCATCGATAACATCATTCTCAGTATGCCTAGACGGGTAGAAACTTTAATAAGAGCACGTGGAGGAAATACGCGATATTAATCACCATTTTTCTAATTTAATTAATTGTTATTTTAATATTAATTTTTACTTTTCCCGGTTATATGAAAAGTTCAAAAATGTACTATTTTTCACAAATAGCCTTAACTCGCAAAATCTATTCTTAATGTGATCTCATTTTAAGTAAAACAAATGAAACTTTAAATAACAAAAGAAGTGTAGTAAGTAGATTTTAAAATAAAACCATATTTTTTAAATTATGGACCTTTTTTTGTGTTCCGCTAAATATACTGGTGTGTTTATATCAAACTTATATCAACAATTTATGTTTCTCAAAATTCGTATTTAAAGACCTATTTTTTTAATGTCATAAGGGGGCAAACGAGCAGTCGGAGCCTCACGGCGCCGACGCTCATACACATCCACACAATCAAGGCCATGCAGATGCGCCGCCTTCCTTTTCCCTATCCCCCCCAATGTGCCACCGAAAACTCACAAACCGTACGAATGCTTATGGCCTTATACTACTAATATGTATTTAAGATAGTTGTTTTTATATAATCAGCAATTACAAAAAATCATAAGTCTCCTGTCATTTGCTCACTCTAACGCACCCGCATGGTCGGTCAACAGCGGGTGATAATCGGTCAACAGCATGCAATGCATATTGCTCCGGAAAGTATTCACGGACAATGAGTGGACGAATTATTATCTGTCAAGGATCAAGAGAGCAAAAGATCACGTTTATCGTAATCTCATAACGAAGTAGAATGCTAATAGCGAGGCGAGGAGTACTTAACATTATCAGCAGAGATGAGACGTGACAAGAAATATCGACAGTTACTTTTTGTCTAGTAATGAGCGAGTGGCACTTGGGGCCTGGCTTAGGACTACGAATAGTCGAAACCTATGGACAAGCTAAGAGAATTAAAACGTGTGTACACATTCAACACGGTAGGAGTGAAACCTTCACGAAACTAAACTACGTGAGAATACGACGAATGTAGTATCAGGTGTGGAATATTTATTATAAAAGTATATTAAATTATTGAAATAATAATATAATAGCTTAGCATTTATTTTACATTTTATCTTTCAGATTCCATAATTGTTTGACTTAGTTTTCAACGTAAACCACAAACGACGTGTAAATAAAGTAAAAATAAACGCTCTTTTCGAAATTTCAATCTTTTCTTTTATTTTTATATGCTAAGGTTCTGTTTCACAATGTACAAGTAAAGTACCTTATAGCTATTTAACAGATTATTATTTACGTGACACATAAAACTTCTAGTTAGTCATAATTGCGTTTCACCATCAACTTACAGGTCTGATGATGGAGACCATAGAAAGTCAGGCTTAATATGTCAAAATGTATGTATCCTCTGTCTGTCTTTCTTTAATGAATCACAAAAAATTAAGAAATAAAAAAATTTAAGCAGAAATTATAACCGACTTCAAAAAATATAAAAAGCAAAATTAAACATTTTGAAAAAAACCCACGACGGTTAAAACATAATTGAAAAATGATAAAATAATTAAAAAACCCCGACATTTAAACAACAGAGTATCAGTTTTCATAGCACGTCCCTACGCACCTATATGGTTCTCGAAGACGTAGATGTGGCAATAACATATTATTCAAGTCCCTATGAACTTAATATAAAACCCAATATAATCCGTCGGGGGCTGCCATTGAATGGACTAGATTTGTAGTTTTATAGTAACGTCAATAATTTGGAGATATTTTATTGCTATACTTATATTTCTTCAAATTTAAAACAGTGATGAAACCGCATCAAAATTTGACTAGTAGTTTTGGAGTGAAATGGGAACATTTTTTACGTTTTTTACGTATATTATCTCTAGTTGCATAAATTCTTTAAATCGAGGATTTTTTAAATATTTTATTCTTTTTCAATTACCTGCATTTTAACCATCGTGGGTTTTTTATGTGTAATTTTGCTTTTTTATATTTATGTTGAAGTTTAAAATAGTGATTGTAGCCCCCGACGGATTATATTGGGTTTTATATTAAGTTCATTAGGACTTGAATAATATGTTATTGCCACATCTACGTCTTCGAGAACCAAATAGGTGCGTAGGGACGTGCTATGAAAACTGATACTCTGTTGTTTAAATGTCGGGGTTTTTTAATTATTTTATCATTTTTCAATTATGTTTTAACCGTCGTGGGTTTTTTTCAAAATTTTTAATTTTGCTTTTTATTTCAAACTTTTTATAGAGTATGCTCTATAAAACGAATTAATATTAAATATGTAGAAGCTAAAATTAAATATATTAATGACTGCAGCGCCTTCAAGTGATTTACCACCGTATCATCTGTTTAAGAACCTTTACTGATCAACCACAAACCCTATAATGAATACCGCATGAAAATCTAACTAGATATTACTGCAGCGTCACCTAGTGAGTTAATACCGTAACAATTATAACTATATATAACTATAATTTATTTATAACTACAATTATAACTATAATTATATTATAACTATTTAAAAATCTTCACTAATCAACCACAAACCCATTATTAAAAGCCGCATCCAAATCGGACCAGTAGTTTTGGTTTTGTAAAAACAATGTTTACTGCAGCGCCCCCTAGTGAGGTGTCACCATAACACATTTTTAAGAACATTCAACACAATTTAATCCGAGCCTATAACCGGAAACCACATCCAAAACGGACTTGGTAGTAGTTGCACAAACAAAATATTATGTTTTCTGCAGCGCCCCCTGTAGGGCTAGCATTCACGCACGACAAAATTGTATCTACCCCTTACCTCGTAATATTACTTAAATATGAAATAATACGAGAAAAGGCGTAGACAAAATTTTGTCGTGCGCGCATGCTAGCCCTACTGGTGAATTTTCATCGTCATAAAAAATATATGAATATCTACCAATCAAACCAGAACCCACCACTGAATGAAAACCGCATCAAAACAAATATTCACTGCAGCGCCCCCTGGTAAGTCGTAATTGTAACACCTATCTGATAGCATGCAACAATTAAATCCAAACCCATAATTGAAAACCACATCAAAATCAGACTAGTAGTTTTGGAGAAAAATTGCAGCATTAGTTTGTACAAATAAATGTTTACTGCAGCGCCCCCTGGTGAGTCATCACCGTAACACATTTAAGAACACGTACCACAATTAAACCCGAACCTATCACCGAAAATCGCATCTAAAGCGGACTAGTAGTTTTGGTTTTCCACAAACAAACATTTACTTCAGTGCCCCCTGGTGAGTTTTCATCGTAACACATAATACAAGAACATGCACCGATCAAACCAGAACCCATCACTGAATTAAAACCGCATCAAAACAAATGTTTACTGCAGCGCCCCGTGGTGGGTAGTAATTGTAACACCTATCTAAGAACATGCACCAATCAAACCCAAACCCATCATTGAAATTCGTATCAAAATTAAAATAGTAGTTTTGGAGAAAAATGGCAACATTGGATTGTACAAAAAACGTTTACTGCAATGCCCTCTAGTGAGTTATCAACTTAATATCTATCTAATAATATGCACCAATCTAATCCGAACCCATCTCTGAAAACCGCATCAAAATCGGACAAGTATTGTTGGAGATAAGCGGCAAAATAGGTTTACACACACAAACTGCCTCTCACCCCAAACGCATATACAGTCTCCGTTCCGTCGCGGGTAAAAATAACTAAAAAGTAATAAAATAATCGTGTTTCTTTCATTTTTGTGTCTACAACTAATAATCATCTTGTACCTACAGAAGTAATAGTAGAAACTAATGTACAATATTTGCGTTTACCGCGTCATTATTGTTACTTTTGGAGTCGGTGTCAGCTAAGTTAAATAGGTACAGCACCCCACCATGGTTCAGGCCTTGACGTGGCGGTGGGGCTCAGTAGTCTCGGATGAGCCCAGCACCTAGGGCGAAGCCAATTGAGCCGATGGGGCTCTTTGTACCCCTCTTATAAGAAAAGGGGACAAAAGAACAGGGGGCAAGGGGTGAGGATGGGAACCTCACCCCATTGTACTGTCCCGACGTTGGGAGGGGTTGTTCTGTGGTGCGGGACAACCCCTCTGTGGAGGGGCGTCGGTCCCTTGCGGGTCTGACTAGCTGTCGAGGTGCCCTGTTAGCTTAACAGATCCGGGGCACCTCACCAAAGGTGGCATTGCTGGCACTCACTGGGATTTAGTGGGTAGAGCTGCGTCCACTTACCACCTTTCGGGCGCAGCGAGTCTCACATACCTACCCGCCGGGGGAGACCCATTCCCCGCGGGATACCTCAGAGCATTTCCCGGCGTTAAAGAAAAAAAAAGGCTCAATTAGATTATAACAACCTATAAAATTTAAACGGCGCACAAAATGGCCGCATGACATTGACATTTCATCGTTCATGTAAACAAATATTGCATAATCTTATATAAATAAATCAAACGTCATATAAACGTCAAATAGCGACTCATACAGGTGGTAACGGTGTCGCAAATCCAGAGATTTCTCATCTAAAAATATGCCTACCGCGCCTAAAGAAGTTTTCACTTAAAAAAATCGATTCTTACTAAAAAGTTCTTTTTTACAATAAATAATATCATATATTTTTTAATCCATTTAATTCTTGTATTAAAAATTATTATCGAATTTTTAGTTCGGTTTGCTATTAAAGCGTGTTTTTTAGTTTTTTAACTATTTTTTTTATTGGTCAAAACAAAATATACATTATTTTTTGTATTACTGTGACCGGACCGTCAAACCACTTATTTGGCATATAAATTCGCTATTGGCCAGTTGATCTGACATACAGTTTACTTGGGTACTTTAGTTGCCAGCTAGTGCTATTTGTCAATCTTGAAACGCAAATATTGTCGCTATTTGATAAATAACTTGCAAGTAGCTTATTGGGAACTGTATTTGGGCATTGTAATTTAACAGACCCTAAATCTTTTAGAATAGTCCTAGTGTCGCATTTTAACACATCGAGTTTGGAATTAAAACTGCGCTAAAGAATTACATTAAACTGTCAGTCATCGACAATATTGACTATGTTTTTCCGATGTAATGTCAAAATTAAATAACACAAATTCAAGTATGATTTTATCACGGATCTACGGCTTCCAATCTACGGTAACCGTCGCGCAAACACTCGTTGTAAAGCGGTAGAATATTGATAAAACAAATATTGGATAACGTGACCGAGCGCCTCCGTTGTCTATGTATTTGCTCTTCTGATAACTCATCGAAGTTACGTTTAAGTCAATCGCTTGACGGGATTTTATTAAATCACTACGTTAAAAGTATTAGATATAAAAAGATTAAATACTGGCTAAGTGTGTTTTATGAATGACAAGTGTTTTTTGTTGTCATGTTCAGATAGGTTAGTAAGTATGTTAAGGGGTCAGAAACATGAAAGTTAAAAAAAAATCTTTGTCGACGGATTGAATAGCAACGTCTTCGTTAAATGGTATATATGTACAGCCTTAATATAACACACGCATAACACGTTCATGACATTTATGAACTCTTATATCTTTAAAGTTTTAATATACCTACTTAAAGAAAACATAATCATTATTCAAGGCATCAAGGTGCCAACGGATCAACAGAATTATGGGTATCTTAAATTTTGAAGATTTTTAAAAATAAAAGTGAAATGTTTCTGTTAATTTAACAGAAATCTGTCTTTGTTGAAAATAGATCGTAGTACTTGTTACTTGAAAAAGTGTTCTAATTTCTATAGGTAGTATAATGAACCTAGATAATAATTATGATAATGATTATTTATAGTTTCATAGCTAAAAAAATATGAGGACCATTTAAACTTAAAAATAAACAATAAATATTCATATTTGGCAAGGATAAATAACTATATTATTTGGCGCCTGGCGGAAACGTGCGATAATTTGTCAATATAGTGAATATAGTAATCACCTGCTAAAGGTGTCATGTAAGTTGGGTTCTGTTTGATATTCATAGTGATTATTTTACAAAAGGCTGCTTTAAAAATATGTTTAAATAATAATTAATGTATAATTATTCTAAAATATAATTAGAATGTGCAATCGTTTATTTTTTGTCGAATAAATTTTTCGTGTAATTTTTTTGGTAATAAATTTTTGAAATGCTAATTGTTTTATTTCAATATAGCATTTGTTTTTATAATGTACTTGTCCGATAAATAATTTATTGAGCACGATACCATATTATTTATTATATTTCCATCAGTAGTAAAGTATAATAGTGGTGATGTTTCATTAATTATTTCAAAAGGATATTAGACCATAATTTGGTTCGTGTGACCAATGATAAAGCTCTGTGATTACCAACCTAGTAATTTTATGCAAAATTATACTATGAAGATTATTCTCAAAGAAACACACAAGAGGCAAAGACATCTATTATAACTGAGATAAACTAGACATACACACCAAATCTTGAATCGGTCAAACGGAGCTAATTCACACCATTGACGCGCGCGCCATGTTTATCACTCTTATTGTCAGTTAATATTGCTGTCTCGCGCTCATTGATGTAACGTTGCGATTTCAAGATTTGTTTTGAAATGTCATTTAGTAGTGAGCATCAATCGTCTTGTCGTTTGCAGATAGATTAGCAATAGACGCTGAGGTTTCATTTTTTAATCAATCATACCTGTATTTAGATAGGGCTTTGTATAATCAGTAACTTTATTTAGGAATTGTCAAACTGAGTAATATACTAATTGTTTGCTTTTAGCGTATTTAACTAACTCGCTCCTTAGCTAGGAACAAACGCACCATTGAAGAAAGCAATTGAAAGTATTTCCTTCTGGTATATATTTAATAAAAACCTTCTCTACCTGTACTAAAATACTCCAAAGGTATTTTGATTCTTTGTAGAAAGTATAATATGAAAGGCCTTACTAATTTAGCTATTTATCCCTAAAATGATGACATTTTGGCACCAAGTACATAATGTATGTAAAATAAGGTATTTTTTTCTTTTTACGAACAAAGCTTTATCGCTATTTTTTTTTCAAATTTTAGTAATTACGTTTTTATAAAAAATATATTAATTCATTCTATTGTTAAAATACATTACTCACTGGAATGAATACCGATTCATGGTTGGTTTCTTATAAGCAGTAGGTATGAGTTCTGAAATCGCAAATCGAATGGCGATTTTAAGCGACACTGGCTATTTACTCAGACGAAAGCACCTTCCTCTGACCAGCAGAGCAAATAAGGTTTCAGCAGTTTGGAGATAAAATCACAGGAGCCGAGCAGCCATCCGTGAAGGGACATTTTGATAGGGAAGATCGGACACTTGTTATTATGAATAGATATCGAGTAACTATGTAATATTATATATTTTGGGGAGTTGGATCCTTTCTTAGTGGAATTTTTATTATTATGAAACAAGTCCGAGATTATTGTGAAATTTAATAAAATTATGTTTCTTGCATTAATTTATTAATATGCGAAAGTTTTGCAGAGTTGTTAAAAGATTTGCCTGAAAGAAAAATAAATAACTAAGCGACCGTTGTCTAAAGGGTTGAGGTCTGGGCTAGATGAGGGCCAGTCTTCAGCTCTTATAAAGTCCGGAACGTTGGTTTCAATCAGGGCTTATGTAGTTCGTGCCATGTGACCAGGTGCAGAGTCCTGCTGGAAAGTCCACGGTATATTTTAAAACATGTATTGTTGAGAGGTTTCACATCATGATCCAAGACTGTATCTTAGATGAAGTTTTCACTCCTTTTTCACAAAAATGTAGTTGTGTGACTCCTTGATAAGACACGCCCCTTCAAACCATCACTGATGTAGAATGATGACTGCGTTGTACCTTTCCGATCATTTGAGCAGCTTCTTCTAAAACTGTGAGCGTACACTTTATAATTTTTTTTTATTGTAGTGTTCTTCAAATGTGTTTTTTTTTATCGGTAAAGAGGATATTCCTGTGCCTTTCTCCTGCGTATCGCGACGGAAGCCGTTTTGATCGATCCACTCTCTTTAATTGTAAAGATTGATTAAGGGCATGTCCTGTATATCGACGATAAGCACCGAGCTTCAGGTCTTGTTTTATAATACGTGACAGAGTCCTAGCTCGCGATAAGATTTTTTGCTTTCTAATGGGGTTTCGACGAATTCTGGCTTTAACAGCATTAACAGCCTTTGTATTTCTAATAGCACGCGGCCGCCCCGATCTTCTCTTCTGCTTCTGTCTGTCTTCGACAATCGAAGTGTTGTTGTATCTGTTGATAGTACCATATACGAACATACGGCTGATACCAAGCTTTTGAAATGTCTGGAATATGACCGACAGCTCCAAACACACTTTGTGCAAGGCGATCACTGTAATCCTATTTTCTTTAACACCCCATTCCATATTATTGTAATTTGATAATGAACACGAAAAAATATGTGAAATGGCGCAAAATCGAAAGAAGTTTTTAAAATAATATACGTGTTGCAAATTCAAAATAATTAAAAAGTTGAAAAGAAAAGCTTTTATGTTACAGTATTTATGGCCAGACTAGTTATATTATATAAATGTAAAACCCCTACTGCCTACGAGATTGAGTCTCCCCAGGCGGGTATGTGGGACTCGCTGCGCCCGAAAGGTGGTAAGGTGGACGCAGCTCTACCCACTAAAACCAGGCGGGTGCCACAACTGCCGCCTTTGGTGAGGTGCCCCGGATCTAGAAAACAAACAGATGCTGGGTTCACTCTTAGCTAATTAGCCCCACCGCCACGACAAAGCTTGAACCACGGTGGGGCCTACTGCCTACTCAATAGCAATGGCAATGATTTCACCGTAATAATTACCGTGGCATTGTACCTACAGTAACATTTTTATATGTTACACAATAACCTAGACGCATACCATACTGGTGGGGGGAAGCGCTGTGCCCACAGAACAATATTACTCATAAAGAGGCTGTGCCACGCTCCCGGCTGCATGGGTACCACCAACTTGGTTGTGTCTCCCGTGAAACAGCTTTGCTGTGTTTCGGAGAGAAGGGCAAGACAGTCAGTGTAATTACTGGCACCGAGACTTAACATCTTAAGTCTCAAGATAGGCAACACATAAATGAGTTGCCTGGGCTCGTTCCAGGTATACTAGTTTATATTCATGGGCGACGTCGACCACTTACCATTAGGTGGCACGTTTGCCAGTTTGCCTATCCAACTAACAAAAAAAAAACCAGGCTGGCTGGCCGGCGCGCAGCGCAAGATCGCTATATATTATATAGAAAAGAGCTTGGAGGAGGCCTATGCCTAGTTGTAGGACGGCTGGTAAAAATACCTCATAGAATTAGAGTAACTAAACCCATAATATAATGTATTGATAGACTAGTTCAGCGTACGATGTACCGTCGGATTAATTTTGTTTATATTCGATATTTTACATAGCTATGCAGCTTCGCCTGCGTTAACGAAGAATTACAGCCGTACCCGAACTGATAATTATTATTTTTATAGCTTATGTCACTCACAAACAATGTGGTTTTCTATTGGTCAAAGAACTTTCAAAATCGATTCAGTGGAACCAGAGATAGTGGACCCTTTTTTTTTTCTTTAACGCCGGGAAATGCTCTGAGGCATACCCGCGGGGGGAGTGCGTCTCCCCACGCGGGTATGTGGGACTCTGCTGTAGGTACAATGCCACGGTAATTATTACGGTGAAATCATTGCCATTGCTATTGAGTTGGCAGTAGGCCCCACCGTGGTTCAAGCTTTGTCGTGGCGGTGGGGCTCATTAGCTTAGGGTGAACCCAGCACCTTGGGCGAAGCAAATTAAAAAAAAAGAGCAGTGCGACAAGAGGCGACGATGGGAACTTCACCCCATTGTACTGTCCCGACGTTGGGAGAGGTTGTTCTGTGGTGTTTGACAACTTCTCTGTGGAGGTGGCGTCGGTCCCTTGAGGGACTGACTAACCGTCGAGGTGCCCTGTTTGCTCAACAGATCCGGGGCTCCTCACCAAATGCGGCATTGGTGGCACTCGCCGGGTTTTAGTAGGTAGAGCTGCGTCCACTTACCAGCAGTTACTACTTAGTCCCACATACCCGCCTGGGGAGACCCACTTCCCCCGGGATGCCTCAGAGAGAGATGCCTAAAATAAAAATAAAATGTTTTATTTTAACTTTTTTTTCTAGTTCTTATCTTTTCCCCAAAATTAAAAAAAAACAAACACTTTTTATATATTATTTTTGCACCCCTTCTCGGGGGCAATTTAAAAAATATATTTATTTTTTTCTTTCTATGTTTCATATGTTTTGATGTGCCAATGTTTGTATAGCCCAAAGAGTAAAATAAACATAGGTACAGGAAAATGGCTCCAATGACCCCGTGGTTCTAAAGACCTGTGAGGTCTCATGAGCCAAATTACTATTTTCATTATAAGGTAACAATGTATAGTAAACAATGGATTTGTCGAAATTTTTTTTGGGAATTGTTGTAATAACTTACCGCCATCAATAGTCCAAAATTGTTTTAATTTTATTTTTGCCGTGGGAAAGAGATTTCCCGCTGAGAATTTTCCCAGTGTAAAAACTAGCCAGTATTAACTATTTCTAAATTCCCCAACTATCACTGATTAAAATCATGTCCTTACTTGAAATTTCGAAGGACAAACAAACATGCTTTTTTGATTTGTTTGTGGAGTTGTATTAGAAAATTTAAGATGTAATTAAAGGATTTTTCTCCACCCCATTCACCGTATGTGGGATATTAAAAAGCTCGTGACTAGTTTGTAAATAGTTAATAAATCTTGTTCAATCAGCAGGTGAAGTGAGGGGAACAATGTTAGCTTAATCCCGATACGTGGGTTATTGAGTTATGACAATCAACGATGCAGCAGTTAATTTGCCGACAAGCCTCGCCGGCCAACGCTTTTGTGTCTTGTTCTAGATTCTAATTGAAACTATTTCGGACACAGGACAATGCAGCATTGTCCGCGTGTCCAGCGGTGTTTGCCGCCTTTATTAATTCAGGTGGGCGTGTCGACGGGTGGGTGGGGCTTAGGTGGGGCGTGTCGAGTGCCCGCCCAGTGCGCGGCGCGACGGCGGCTAGCGTCTTCGCCGACACTCAGTCGGTCTGCCGGCGCGACGTCCGATACTCGACGTGCGAATCTCCAATTAACTTCGTCACGATTTTAGTTCAAACTTTTGGAAATCGAGTTTGTAGCGAGTGTGACAGTGCGTGGTGGGAGAGTTGCTGGGAGTCGCTAGCCACGTGACTTCGCACCGCACGACCTCACATACACGCCAAGTAAGATTAGTCATACATACGTAATTAGTTTCGAATGTTTATGTTCGTACGGAGTTTTATGTTGGGTATAAATTATGGTTTACAATATGTTTTGCAAATCATATTATTTATTTCAAGATTTTAAAAAAACTTTTAGTTAGTGCTCAAAAAGTTTATTTAAAAAAATTATCTAAAATAAGTCTCATTTTTGATATGATTTTCCTTATACCTTACTTAATACTTACTTAATACTTGATACTTAAGTATTTTAAACAATATTTTGATAAAGATAAATTTACACAACTTTTTCTCCGCGGTAAAATAAAATTATGAGTAATTGTTTTCTTAATATTTTTGGTACTTTAATAATAAAACAAAACTATTATTGTTAAACTACTGAGGCTTTAAACTTTTAAAATAAACCTCTCGCGTGAACCACGTAGCGCGTCGCTGTTAGATGGAGCTAGTTGGTAGTTTGAGGCGCCTGACATGTTTTGATACTAGTTTACACAAATGTTTGGTTCCTATTTAATTTGATTCTAAGCAAAAATGAACTCCTTTGTAAGCGCTTTGCATTTCATTAAAAATATATAAAGTAAAATTATAAAATAGTAATACCTATTACTGAATATTTGTACTTATAATAAAAAATATAATACAAGCCTTCTGTTTTTTATAATTAATTAATTATAATTAATCATAAAAGGGTCATTAATTTTGGTCTGCATTCTTAAAGATCATCGAGCGAACCAAAATTACTTGTTACGGTTTTCCTTCTATTTTATCCCAAAAAATAAAAGGGTTCTTTCCGAACATCTAAAAGTTAATTCGATAGAAAAACAATCGTAACAAATCAATCGTCATCTATTTGTTTGGGAATGCCGTTTTTCCTAGGTCGGAATAAAAACCGCCCGCCCAAACCGTGTACCCCGCCCGGCCGCGCCCCGCGCCCCCGCCCCGCTCGAATCATCGCTGACAATGTCGATTGGGGTTTATTGGCTCCGCGATCTTTTTATGGCAATCGCTGGTTTTTTTTCATTGGGGCGCTTTGTAGGAGATCTCTTAAACGACTCCACTTATCCCGATTTGCTGAGTTTTCTGTGTATTTGTTTTCATTTTTTACGTTCTTATGTTAATGCATTCGAGTGGTTTTTTACTTCTAGATTTTCTTAGGTTCTAGATTTGCTTGTTACCTAATAAAATTTACCAAGAATAGATAGAATGTTTAGCTTTTTTACTTACTTACAAGCTTTTTTTTTACTTTTTATAAAAATATTTCAATAAGTTTTTGTAATATTTTTTATAAAAAGTAGTTTTTTTTATATTAGTTAGAAACTGGCAAACGTGCCACCTGATGGTAAGTGGTCGACGTCGCCCATGGACATAAACTAGTATTAAGTCTCGGTGCCAGTAATTACACTGCCTGTCTTGTCCTTCTCTCCGAAACACAGGAAAGCTGTTTCATGGGAGAAACAAGCAAGATGGTGGTACCCATGCAGCCGGGAGCGCGTCACAGCGCTTCCCTCCCACCGGTTTATAAAAGTTTTTTTTTTTTTACTATTGTTAAATGTTAAATAAGTTTTTTATAATATTTAAATCGCTATCTTGGATTTCATTAATGGTTTCGATTGTTGATTTCATTCTTTTAAATTCAAAGTAAATAATTTGTTTAGGTTTAAGTAATAATAAGAAATCATAATATCTATGGACGCTTTTACACCACGTCAATCTGATTCCGTGGTAAGTTCTCGAAGAACTTCTGTTACGGGTACCAAACAACGGAAATATATTTAATATTTTTATACTATACATATATTTAAGGTTTTTAGTATATAAATACATATATTTAATACACATCCATGACCCACGAACACAGAAACCTTTTTGTTACTTGACGGGATTTGAACCCGCTACCTCTGGCTTGAGGGCTAACGCGCTAACCATTGAGCCACAGAGGGCATCAAATAATATTTTGAATTCAAATTCAAATTGAAATATCGAATGCTAAAAAATGCCTATTGGTCAGTGTGTGAGCAAAGAACATTGGAAGTATTTTAAATGCTTTAAGTTTGATTATTTTACATTTGTAGTTTATAATTTCAGCGATGAACAAAAACTTAATAAGGACATGCAAAATATAATTATACATAAATAAGTTATTTTACGATATGTGCTGTTCACGTCAGCGTATGTATGTAATAAATACACATTATAATTTTATTGCCTTTATATTGCACAATAAAACACATGTAAAACATGCAAAAATAACTAGTATTAAACAAGGTAAGATATTTTTACAATGTTTGCATAATTTAATGTTGCAAAAAGAAATAAAGTTCATAGTGCCATATACTCGAATATTCATTATATATTAATACTAGCTGTTGCCCGCAGCTTCACCAGCGTTAACTTTTAAAATTTGAGGGGTTGACCACCCTTATCACTTAGGGGTATAAAAAATAGATAGTATCCGATTCTCAGACCTACTGAATACGCATATAAAATTTGGTAAAAATCGGTAAAGCCGTTTCGGAGGAGTACGGTACTAACATTGTGACATGGAAATTTTATATATTAGATTAGAAGATTAGATTATATTCAATATTCATTTTTTTATATAATATATTTATTATAAATTCACAATAATGTAGTTGTTAAAGTATTAAACAATAACTGCAATATGTTTGGAGGATGCTTCATAATCAACTTCAAAGAGCGGACCAAGATAAGCAAAAATCTTGGTACCCCTTTTTAAGAGGATTGTGCAATCGGAGGAATTTGCATTTTTATAAATATAAATACAATCAATAAAAGGGTTACGCACTACGATACACATATATTCAAAGTTGAATAATGACGTCAATGTTAAACAATAGAATAATTGACGTATTACGTTTAGTTTTTATTTTACAAATAGAATTTTAAGCATTCGTTTTTAGGTACATAATACGTACTTACAAAATGTTTTTTTTTAAATTGAGATCGAATTTCGATCACTGGGCGACCTCTTATAATTATATACTATATCATTTACCTTTATTTTAAAATGTTAATTGTTATAATTAATGCGTTTAAAATCTTTGAACTTCAAGAGGATGTTGAATGCTAGAATGCTCTATAAAAATATGAGCTTAATATAATTTGTCAATGTTATATACTTTTGAATGAATGAATGAACTTAAAATATTTTTAATTTATGCTTCAGCTATTTAATTTATGCTATAGGTGTCGATAGTATTAAGTATGACTTATAGTATATTTGGTTTGCCTAATAAACAGATTATTATGTATATCATGACATAAATCTTGTATTTGGATATATCAGAAGATATGATATTATATTGTAAATACGGAGATCGGTCGATCGGTGTTTGCCAAAGATTCCCACTTAGCTTGTTAGTATTGCCAGCATGTTCAGGGTAACAATGATGAGAAAATGCCTTAGTTTAAGGGCCTATTTGGGGCTCGGAGGAGTTGTATTATATATTGCAGTATAACAATATACCGCAGGTTCGAATCGGCCACTTAAAAATATATGTGAATAATTTGAATATTTAGTTTTTTATTAAAATCTTGCGAACCTTTGGTTTTCGTCGAATATTTACTTTGCTATATAACTTTGTCATGGGGTCGGATTACATTAAAGGTTTGTACACAGAAATTAAAAAAGCAACCTGGTAATTATTACATTAACACAAAATAAAATACAATAATAAAAATCATAAAAGGCAAAAAAAAAATTTAACAAAGTTCGTTGAAAAAAACCAAAATATAACTTTAATGTGTCATGTCTCTACATTAAATCAATAACAGAGAAGCGTGAATTTAAGAAGCAATAATTTAATTTTAGATATCCTTTATACTTTAACACACAATTTAATACAACTTTCCGCGTCTACTACATCATTAGTTCAGTTTTTATTTGTAATAATGTTAATAATGTATAAATACTGTTAATATGATCAGCAATTGCAGAACCATTTTATGTTGTATATCTTTCTAATACCATATGATTCAGATTTGTTGACTTTACTTGTTTGATGAATCA
This sequence comes from Helleia helle, assembly GCA_963853865.1. Taxonomy (NCBI): domain Eukaryota; kingdom Metazoa; phylum Arthropoda; class Insecta; order Lepidoptera; family Lycaenidae; genus Helleia; species Helleia helle. The sequence continues at coordinate 27,909,425 of OY971414.1, forward strand.
CATCATCATGGGCAGCGTGTATGTGTATGTGCATCTGCTGTTGTACCTCCTGTTCCAAAGTTCACTTCTGACCGAGTAAAAATATTTATTCTCCATCTCGGTGTTGTGCGCCGTTTAAGGGTTTTTTACGCCGATCGTTTTAATTTTAGGACAACAATTATCACGAGCTCGTAATCGCAGTATAATAAATATATTTAAAAAAAATATGTTTGTATTCGTCACTCTTCAATACTTACGAAATGATAATTAAAAGAACAGAGATAAATCATTTTTATATTTTTAGTACTTGCACTGTGTTATAGTATTTTTTTGTTAGTGGGTAATAAACGTAAGCCTGTAAAAATATATGTTCAAGCTTCCTTGAACAAAACGCACTTATCTTGTTAAACGGTAATAGAAAGTGCAGCGGTCAAATTTTTATTGGTCCGTAATTCTAATAAGATAATATTAAATTTAAGTATGAAATAAATTACGATAAGCAACAATTATTAGAGTGTAAATTTTCACCCCTTTTTACGTGTGGTGGGCACCACGTAAAATTTAAATTACCTTTTTTTACGATACCTACATTACAAAGTCATAAAATATCAACATAATACTTTCAAAATTTTGGAGGGGCAAGGCAATTATGAAAAATATATTTACAAATACATGCAATAAAGTAGTAAAAAGTAGGTATAAGTATTTAGTATACAAAACATTTAAGTAATTAATTTATCCACTTTTCAAGTAATTAACTAGTACCTATGCGTTGGATTTACAGCGGTGCAATAAATAATACCAATAAAAACCTGATGACGACACTGCCTTCGTTATAATTACAATGATGTAGTGAATGAAAAAAAAAGAAAGAAGTGAAAACTCAGTATGAAATTTCAAATTTTAATGCTAAAATTAATTTCATAATAACGGTCACATTGGAAGCGTTCGGTGACGAGGTGACGATGTCGGGTGTTCCATAATTATTGTTCACCAAAAAAAAGATTCCAACTGGCCCAATACAGGTTGATGAACTTCGTACACTTCCCAAGACCTTCAATTTCAGGTGCAGGTTTCGATGTTTTTCGATGTTCTCATGTTCAGGTGCTCGTAGAAATTTTCAAAACCCATTTCATAGCACCAGGTCGACCACAGACCTCTTACTCAAGAGGCCGAGCCCGTACCCACCAGTCTAGACCATCGTGGCTCCATGTACTATATATATTGTGTTTAAAAAAGCTAAAAATGATATCGTTGCCTGAACACCTAAATAGATTTTAGTTAGAAAGATGTGGTTATATGGCGGATTTATTTATCAAAATTTATGCAAGTACGTTCCTGATATGAAATTCGATACTTCGAATCTGAAAAAAAGGGAGGCGTCATTAAGGCTAACGATCTTTTATTCTTATCATTTCTTTTAAAGGCTTTTTGACGCTTACGTTTATTTAGTATCGATAAAATTTCAGAATATTTTTAAATAATAGCGACAGTATTTCGTGATTTTTTTTTTAAATTTTAGTAATAAAAACATAGCAATGATTTAAACCTTTTTAACCGACTCTAAGAAGGAGGATGTTTGTATGTTTTTTAAATAGTTATAAGTAATTGTTGTATAAGATTGCAAATGTAAGTTTTATAGTTTTATTATTAGCGGAGGAGCCATAATTGCCCACTTATAATTTTATGTACTAATTATGATAAGGCTCCCAAAGTTTGTGGCCATAAATATTACTAGCCGTCGCTTAGAAAAAGGTTAAAACATATTTATGATATATTTTGACGACCTCTGTGGCTCAGTGGTAAGCGCGTTGGCGCTCAAGCCGGAGGTTGCGGGTGCGAATCCCGCCAGGGAACAAAAATATTTTCTGTGTTCCTGGGTCATGGATGTGTATTAAATATGTGTATTATAAAATAAAAATCTTAAATATATGTATAGTATAAAAGTATTCAATATATTTCCGTTGTCTGGTACCCATAACACAGGTCCATAGATATTATTATATTATATTTTCTTTATCATATTTATATTAGTCTAAGAAAGTTAAAAAAGAAACGTAAAACTTTCTAATTATAATATTATGTAATACTTTTATTATCAAAATATACAATAATATATATTATAAAGCAAAGCTAGCATTATTTATAAAGTTCTCTACTTTACAAGAGCATTTTAATTGATTAATATATTTCATAATTAAATGACGATAGTTTCAAATTACCTTCCGACTCTTTTCTTATATTAAATACAAAATGGTCCCTTAATTATAATAATTAGGTCCAACGCCTGGCCATTATTACCTATTTCTTATCATTTTACCTTACGCTTTAAGCACAATCTAAAATATAAATATTAAATAGGAAGGTGATAATTAAATGTTATCAAAGTGCGCACGAATAATTACAAAGTAACAAGCGACGTTACATAATTTATATACACATAATGAGCGCTATCTAAGCGAATAAAAAATAATGAAAGAGTAAATAATGGGCATTAGAGGCGGGTGTGATAAAGTCGCATAATGAGGCTACCGCTATGCGCCATGCGGCTATCCGCATATCCGCATATGCGAGCGCCGAGCGGATAACGAAGCGGCTCGTTACTGGCGTGACGGATTAGACGAGTCACTACTAGCACTGACACGTCATGCCGCTCAGATGTGTCACTGAATATGCAAATTGACACGTTAATATGTCACGTGAGATTGATTCCACTGCATCTATCACATGGATGTTTATGCTAATAAATAAATATATCTGATTCAACCTCGGAAGTTAACATAATGGATGTGTGACGTGCAGATGTATAATGTATGTATGTGTGCGTGTGAAATATGCGTGCAAGGTTATACGAGGCTCTATATTACGATATACAGCACATACTAAACAATCTAAAATTTGATTTGGCTTATAGTAACTAGATTAATTCTATGTCAAAATATGATCTATATAACTTAAAAAAGATTTATTGGATGTTATATTCATTATAGAGATATTATTACGAATGGCAAATTTACAAATAAACCATAAAATAAATTATAGGTACCTAACATTAGAGTAACAATAGCGGCGTATAAAAAGTAGATTAGAATATATCAAATATTTAGTCAGGAGATACGCTTTGTAAGTGAGCTTAAATATCGCTGAATGCTCACGCTTATTCCGAGCGATGCGCTTAACGCTTGTTATGTTGAAAGCGTTGTTAATTGATGCTGTACTTCCTTTTAATAATAGCTAGAGTATACAAGATGTGAGATCGAGTTTGGAACGCAGTGAAAAAATCTTTCGGCTGGCGTGGAAAATGTCTCTGATTGGATATTTTTTTTAAATAGGAAAACTAGCAGACAGTTTTGATTACCAATGTAGGCGAGAGTTCACAGAAAACTAGCTTTTATTGTGAACTGTGTTGTAAACTCGTGTGACGTACTGTCAGTACTGTAACACTGGCACGCAAGAAGCGAAGTCTCTGTTCCTGAATATGTAACTTATTTAACTATCAAACGTGTTTTTTTAAGAAAGCTTGTTTTTAGATTTGTGTGTTTAGTGTTTTTTATAAGCCTACTTTTTTTTCTTTTGCGGCGGGAAATGCTCTTAGGCATCCTGCGGGGGAGGGGGACCCTCAGGCGGGTATGAGGGACTCGCTGGGCCCAAAATGATAAGGTGGACGTAGCTCTACCCACTAAAACCTGGCGAGTGCCACCAAAGTCACTTTTGGTGAGATGACCCGGATCTGTTGAGCAACAGGTCACCTTGACGGCTAGTCAGTCCCCCAGTTCACGGAGGGGTTGTCCCGTACCACAGAACAACCCCTCCTAGCGTCGGAAAAGTGCAATGGGGTGTGGTTCCTATCCTCGCCCCTTGCCCCCCTGCTCTTTTGACCCCTGTTTCGTATAAGGGGGATACAAAGAGCAGCTGCCACGGCTCAATTTGCTTCGCCCAAGGTGCTGGGTTCACCTTAGACTACTGAGATTGAACCATGGTGGGGGATTATTATTACGCAATAAGGACTTTAGTTAACCGTTTAATAAAATTATCAAATGTCAATTTTTTCAAGCTAGCTTGGTTCGAGATTTACATTCGATTATATTTATACTGCACTGCAGCCGAACTGGGCCGGCACGACCGGGGTGGTACCTCTTGCTCACATAACACCGGTGTCAAGTGACAGCTATGCTGTCGCGTCGCCCTCCCCCCAATGGGCCCCCAATAGGGAAAAGAAGGGCAACGCATCTGCATAAACTCTGATAGTGCGGATGTGTATGGGCGTTGGTACCATAAGGCTCCGACTGATCGTTTGCCCCCTTATGACATTAAAAAAAAAATCACTCACACTTAAAACAATCGTTCATACCTATTATACATACATACGTAAAGGGTTCTACTTTAATAAAGTGTATTATAATAGCGCATTGCAGCAGCGGCATGAATCACTCTCTGCACGTCAGGCCAGTGCAGTGGGACTGACACTAACGGGCATGGGGTACATTAGTAATTATAATGGCCTGCACGGATTTAATGTAAACGACTCGTAATACTTTGTGACGTCATAAGCGAAAACTTCTATAGCTTATGACGTCACAAAGACAGACGTCTACAGGATTTAGCCTTTTTTATGACACAGATTAATGTGGGGACTCGCACTTGAGAACTACAGAATTCAGCCTGCAATATAATGACATAATATTTCTTTTTTATAGTAAATAAAGCCAATGTTTTCCAAAACCTGTAGACAGGTATTTTAAAGGACATATTTATACGAAGTGCTGTTTATTCATGACTTATTTGTTATCTTTGTCCGCTATAAATGTTTTATATCCCCACCATGGTTCAGGCCTTGTCGTGGCGGCGGGGCTCAGTAACCTAGGGTGAGCGGTGCACCTTGGGCGAAGCTAATTGGGCCGAGGGGCTCTTTGTACCCCTCTTATAAGAAGAGGGGACAGAAGAGCAGGGGGCAAGGGGTGAGGATGGGAACCTCACCCCATTGTACTGTCCCGACGTTGGGAGGGGTTGTTCTGTGGTGCGGGACAACCCCTCTGTGGAGGTGGCGTCGGTCCCTTGCGGGACTGACTAGCCGTCGAGGTGCCCTGTTTGTTTTCTAGATCCGGAGCACCTCACCAAAGGCGGCATTGGTGGCACTCGCCGGGTTTTAGTGGGTAGAACTGCGTCCATTTACCAGCTGTCGGGTGCAGCGAGTCCCACATACCCGCGCGGGGAGACCCACTCCCCCGCGGGATGCCTCAGAGCATTTCCCGGCGTAAAAGAAAAAAAAATGTTTTATATACTTAAATATAAACTAGGATTATGATATTCGAATTATTAATAATATATTTAGAAGCAAAAAGTTTTAAAATAAAAATAAAAATAAATGAATAAAAATCTTAATATCTTAAATAAATACTTGATTATTTATGCAAAAATGTAACCTTTATTTTCACGCACCGTTAAGCAAAAGCTTAACTAAAAAAGCAAGAAGTTATATATACAATCAGTTTGTGAGTATTATTACCATAAATGATAATTATAAAATATATAAAAGAAATCCTTCTTATATTATACATGCGAAAGTTTGTAAGAATGAATATTTGTTACAAAAACTACTCGAAGGATTTTGATTATAATATACTGTAGTATATAATCAAAATCCTTCGAGTAGCACTGTAGTGCTATAGGTTAGATTCTACCCGTTGAGGTGACCCTGCTGCTTGCTGATCCGAGACCCTCAAAAAGCGACTGAAGGCGCTCTCAAGTCGCAGGTGGTTTAGCGGGGTAGTGCATTCCCCAAGTGAGTCCCCACATAGTTCCAGGAGACTTACCCGTTGTAAACATGGATCATGCGAAAGCGTTATTAACCTGTGTTATCAAAAAAAGGTAAGATCTCTACTCTATCTCAATTCGATATGTACTCGACGGATGCACAACAAATGTTAAATAATACTTTTATAGATACCTCAAATCGGTGAAAATTGTTTTCTAGTAACAAGCGAGTGCGAAAGGATTCAGCGAGCACATTAAAACCAGATGAGGGATAAAAGTTCCCGCAAATGATGCTCAATGATCGGCGCAGACGGGCGGCAGAGACGCGCGGCGGACGCGATAAAACGCGTTGGTTACAGGCGGAATAAAACCTTTTGCAAAAAAAACAGACACTTTGTCTTTGCCCTGTGCTAATGAATATTATAAGAAATAGGTTTTATTTATTTGACGATATACTGGCATAAGTATTAAGTAGTAAGAGGTAGTGCCATGCTGCATTGCAAGTGACAGCTATGCTGTCGCGTTTCGTGCGGTTTGTGAGTTTCCGGTGGCCCATTAGTCGTCGGCGGACGACATAAAATAAATATTTATGCTATAATTATTTTCTTTGCACATTTTAATTTTTAAGTGTGAATAGAGAATGATATTATTATTTAAAAAAAATCTTACTAGTGGCATGAATTGTTGAAACAGTTTCTTGCTGATTACTAAATTTTTTACACTTTTGGGATATTTTGTAACTATTAAACGATTTAATCTTCCTTTTTACATTTAATACCACTAATATGAGGTCTGGTAAAATTATAGCCTTACTTGAAGAAGGTTGTTCTCAAACTTTCCAGAGGACTAGGCAACAGTATCAATTGAACGCTTCGGTTAAAAGATTACCATGTTCAGGAAGAAATTGATGTACAGAACCACGACATTACCGCTTATTGGTGAGTCAGGCATTGCAAAATAGTAAGTCATCACGTGTGTATCTAAGGAAGAGCCTTGAAGAAGTAAAGGGAGTAGAAATTAGCTTATGAACTGTCAGAAAGAGGCTTTTAACTGTCAACATCAGCAGTCACCGTTAACCCCGGGGCCTTAATTACTCTGTGCACCGTAGTGCTCGACTACAGTTTGCTCCAAACCGTGCTTCATGGACTCATGGAGGACAGGAACAAATTATTGTTTTCTGATGAAGCTGAAATCTATTTGTGCGGGGTGACCGATACCGGCAAGTGCTATGAAGACCAGGGAAACGCTATACGAAAGCTTATTTCGAAGATATCACTCCTTACGGAAGAGGCTCTTGTTTTGGGTAGCCATTAATTCGATGCAGCCTATGAAGTTAATTTTCATAAAAAATGGAAAATTGAATGCACACCGCTACATAACAGAAATCCTAATTCCATATGCACAGTTCACACTGACTGTTTTGGGGCCATTTTTATGGGCGACAAAGCTCACACTCACCGTTCAGATGGCGACGTAGAAGCGTACATTAAGGAAGGATTAGGATCCGTCGCTTAGATTGGTCAGCTCGAAGTCTTGACCTCAATCTTATTGAGCATGTCTGGGATTTTCTAAAGAGATGAGTGAGATCAGTGTGCACCACAAAATATCAGGAACCTAAAATTATTGGTTGAAGAAGAGTGGCAACGTATTCCTCAAAATCTTAGTAAAAATAACGTGGATAGCATGTCCAGAAGGACGCAAGCTGTGATTTTAGCAAGAGGAGGTCATACTCATTATTAGTTTTGTGTAGATTAGTAATTATATATAACTCAAACTACAAAAATATTTTTGCCTGTATTGCTGACCATTTCTTATTATTTGGATATGCCTATAATTTTATACATCGGTTTTATGAAAAAGTTGCCAGAATTCACTTCAAGCATATTAATTTACAGGATTATAAAATATATTCTGACTATGTTAAATAATTAAATTAGAATTCAACCTTATAATCGACCATAGATCGTATCCTACCTTGCAAAGTACTTTTTTTTTGCAAAGCAATGTGTATATCGTTTCAGAGAACCGCTTGTGACGCAGCAGGAGGAAGTGCAAGATTTGCGTTTTTGAATCTAAAATTAGTTTTTATATTATATGAAACAACTTTCACGGATTTTATCGCGGTTTATTAAGGTTTTTCCTGCTTTGGATACCATTATTAAAATCAGATCCCAGATAAAACTCAGCTAGTTCTTTCTGCGTAGAGAGGACTAATTAGAATATTGACGTATCATAGGGTAGTTTCGAATAATGTTGTAACGTTAGAACGTATGACACCTCAGTCCTCCCCTTAAATTATCCCGTGACCATGGTTGCTGTAAAATATCCAGAACTTCAGGCTTGTAAAAAACTAAATAAACCATGATAAAATCCGTAAAAGTTGTTTCATGTAAAAATTCGCGTAAACATTAGAAAACAATGATTTTAATATGTTTTTTACAAATTCTCATGCTAAACCCCTACTTCCTTAATTATAATTTATAAATACTGACGCAAGTGGGCAGTTTTATACCAAATTTTTTTTTTTAAGTTTTCCCGTTTTCACCCACTAATATATAGGTTTTAGGACATTATAGCAATTTTTATATTATTAGAACACATTTATTATTCAGACTTTTATTACTTATATGATTAATATACACTATAGCTAGGTAAGTTTAAAATTACGAATTTTTACTATAAGACTTCGTAATTAATATTACTGCTTATGTTTTTAAGTAGTCATGAATTATATTAGTTGTAAAATTATTTTATGTTTCTTAAAATGTATTGTAATATGTTTGAAATTCCAGTGACGATACCTTTGGGGCTCCATTGCGGTTGCATATTTGTTATTTGTACACGCACATAAAAGAAAATACGCCAGTAATCATAAAAGGTTTTTATGTCATAATATATCAAGACGCTGGCATCTGGCCTACTAGCATCCAATGGAAAGATATTCTCAAATAACAACTCACGTTCTAGATTTTTTCAAATGTTCTAAGCTTAAATAAAAACTTACGTGCTAAAAATCTTATACTTTATGGCATTTTGTTTTGAGGCGAGAAAAAATATAGGGCTGGAGATTTAAAAAAAATTTGCACGTTCTCTGTAGTATTGAAAAATAAATATTTCCATATAAAAATGATATGCAAACTTACATATTTTATTAGTAAATTATTTGTTTTAGTTTTTATTTTAGCATGTTTTCAGGATTTTTATGATCGAGTAAAGTACATGATGTACTGTAGGTACATCTTATCATGTAACCAATTACCACATCGTTTCCTCCAGGGAACAAAAAGTTTTCTGTATTCCTGGGTCATGGATATGTATTAAATATGACGTGTATTCAATAATAAAAATCTTAAATATGTATATGTACCTATAGTATAAAAGTATTAAATATATTTTCGTTGTTTTGGTACCCGTAACAAAAGTTCTTCGAGAACGTACCACGGGACCAGATTGACGTGGTGTGAAAGCGACCATCGATATTATTATTATTATTAATTCCCTCATAACATTTTCATTTTTCTCATAGCGAGCGTTCAAGCCGCCCGTCTGCGCGCGGCGTACGGCCGATTGGTTTAGTTAGCAGTGAGCGTTGCGCCTCATTTGCTCGCCTCGACAGCCGCCGCGGCAGCCGCCGAGTTTGTTAGCACTCTTTTCACCCCAAACCGATTCTAACTATCTCTGATAAATCCATGTCACATAAACTTGCATTTTGATACGTCAAACCTGACATCATTATACGCGGGTATATTTCTTCTCCTTCTTCTTTTTTTTCTTGTCGAATGGCTCCTGTTAGGAGCAGAAGTTGGAAAATGCCAATGTCAGAGTGTATTATTATTATTATTTAAGGGTGGGGACACCAGCGAGGTCAGACGGGCGATCAGTCCTCATCAACGGGACCATTTCACCCAATTCCCCAGATGTCAGAATGTAACCGGGTATATTTAATACTCAAATTAAAATATATTTACGACTTTTATTTACATTGTAATGACTTTATTTAATAATTATTCATTCGGAATAAATTATGTCTCATGGACAATGTATTTTTATTTAACAATTTTAATTTGAATGACGTTTCCGCTTTTAGTTACTACACAAAATTCAAACAAAAACATAAAAAAGCTAAAGATAATGAAGCAAGCGTAAAAATACAGCTGTAAATATAAAAATATAATAGATTCGCTTACTTTAGACATTTATAGTTTTATTGGTACCTTGTATATACATTTAATAAATAAATTATGTATTTTTACATTGATAAGCCGCATATGTTCCATTGGACTTTATACCTGTAAAATGATTAATTATAATATTATGCGAATTACAATTACAATAATATTTAATGTTTATTATTTGATCGCATCACATAATTAACTAGCTGTTGCCCGCAGCTTCGCCCACGTTAACTGCTTAACTTCACTCCTGATAATTACATCGTGATGTTTTATAGCCTTATAGCCTTCCTCGATAAATGGGCTATATAACACTGAAAGAATTTTTCAAATCGGACCAGTAGTTCCTGAGATTAGCGCGTTCAAACAAACAAACAAACTCTTCAGCTTTATAATATTAGTATAGATTTTTATTATTTGATCGCATCTTTTGCTATAATATGCTTGGTAGTTATGATAACATTGTTTGTACCTTATGCTCCTTACACCTGTAGCACAATACAGTCCTCCCGTGACCATGGTTGCTGTAAAGTATCCGAAACGGGCTTGTAAAAATCATAATAAAGCGCGATAAAATCCGTAAAAATTGTTTCATTATAATCATTAGGTGAGATAAGCAGTCTAGCAGGGTGACCCCATCATGGTTCAGGCCTTGACGTGGCGGCGGGGCTCTTTGTACCCCTCTTATAAGAAGAGGGGACGAAATAGCAGGGGGTAAGGGGCGAAGATGGGAACCTCACCTCACTCTTTGGAGGTGGTATCGGACCCTTGGGGGACTAGCCGTCGAGGTGCCCTGTTTGTTTATTAGATCCGGAGCACCTCACCAAAGGCGGCATTGGTGGCACTCGGTTTTAGTGGGTAGAGCTGCGTCCACTTACCAGCTTTCGGGCGCAGCAAGTCCCACATACCTGCAGTCCCCCGCGGGATGCTTCACAGCATTTCCCGGCAATAAAGAAAAATAGGCTAACAGGGTGAACTTATTTAGGTCTATGGGCTACGTTAACATCTTACCATCTGGTTTACCTATTTTAAGTAATAACGAAACATTTTTCTATAAAAAAACGATTTTTTTCTATTTGGTGTTAGTAGAAGATTTTTTTACATAATTACATATATCTTTATACAATACATATTAAAATCAATAAACCCATACAAAAGAAAAGAGTGGAAATGTTGATGAGGTGTGGTTTTGAGATTGGAATGGCAAAGGGCGGCGGAGGGGTGCGGGGGGCAGACGCGAGGGGCGAGACGTTAAGGGCTGTCGTTAACGCTTAATGATCCCTTAATGATCATCGCCTGCACTCTCACCGGGAACATTGGTAGCCGAAATATTATATTTTTATATAGAGCTAAGGATGGTTATGTGAGAGTAAAGTAATATGTGTGCTTTTTCTACATTGGCGAAACTTGGTAGTGGTTATAAATTGGTATGATATAAAGTAGTATCCGTTTAATGGTTAATTTTTAGGGTTCCGTAGCCAAATGGGAAAACGGAACCCTTATAGATTCATTATGCATGTCTGTCTGTCTGTCCGTCCGTATGTCACAGCCACTTTTTTCCGAAACTATAAGATCTATCCTGTTAAAATTTGGTAAGTAGGTGTATTCTGTAAACCGCATTAAGATTTTTACACATAAGTAGTTTTTTTTTTCATCAAACCCATACGTATAGGGTATCTATGAATAGGTATTTAAAAATGATATTGAGGTTTCTAATTATAATTATTTATAATTAGATATATAGTTTCTAACTATAATTTTTTTCTAAACTGAATAGTTTGCGCGAGAGACTTCCAAAGTGGCAAAATGTCAAAATATATTGTTTGCTCGCTGATATGAAGAATATGAGAAACTGTAAAATATAAACAACTATGTACACCAAATTCTAGCAAATAAGTGATTATTCTATTCTATAAAACATAAAAAATGACAGTTAACAAACGGCTAAATAATGTAAAGATCAAGTCTACAAATACGATACACAAACATTATTATCGACGAGTTGACAGGAGTTTGGCGGGAGATTAACAATGCTTATGAACGGGACACCGAGACCGTGGTATCCGAGTGCTGGCCCGCCGGCGACCCATTAAAAATAATCGATGCTCGCGAAATATCGAGGGCTTCACTAATGACATCGCGCAGGAAAACAAAGCGAACGGGGTCGCGCCGTGACTCCAACTGGTGCTAAACCCAGCAATTACGGCACATCACTATATTTGTAGTATATTGTAAACATTTTACGATTTTTTTCATTACGATTACTAACGATAGAGAGACGGAAGAACTCTTGTAAACCCGAAACATAGGGAATGGAAGAAGCTTATTTAACCGCGATTAAATCCGTAAAAAATATAATAAGATGAATAAATGTAGGCTCTATTCACTGTATGGACATCATTTTCTAAATCATTTGATTGATTGATTGGGGGTGATAAGATTCAAAAAGTTCATTTGTATTATCTCAAAAACTTGGTGAACTTCACAAGCTTTTCTTGTTCATGGCTTCCTCCCGATATTTTCCTTTACAATACGATGACATTGACGAAGTCAAATCAGTTGACAGTTAAAAAAATGTTCAGTGAAGCTCAGGTAAGGATCAACTCGGACCACTCGAATAACTCCAGTCAGCACCTCAATTCTTACATTTAAGAAAGTCATCGAGAATAAATGAAACGATTGGGTGATAATCGATGTTTCTGGATACGTCGGTCTGATGTTCCTAAAATTCAAGTCTACTTTATCCTCAGTTCAAGTCTACTCACATCCCTTTTTTGTTGTTTGTACAAGGTAATTTAAGTGGGCAGTACTTTTGACTCTGTGTCTGGGGGGATTATTTTGCAATTATACGTATTGTTATTTATTTTGACATGTTAAATAAACTGTGATTTAACGATGAAATATTATTATAAATAAAAAATATAAGTAATGAAATAATTTTACTAGATACTTATAAATTATTATATTATTTACTTAAAAAAATGTAATGCATTGAAAGAGTATCTCGTCTATTACATCTAACGGTACAGATATGGGCTCATTCCTCCAAACTTTCAGTATTGTAACACCATAAATTCATAATCCAAAGTCACACAATAGGATAATTCAAGTGGAAGATTGTTTGCAGAACGCCGTCTTGTTTTTCCACCAAATGAAATTATGGCTGGAATAAAATATTTTACTGTCTGTCAATTTGGCGGATTCACGTTGAAATTCAGATATTAAGCAGAGGTTAAAATTTTATTTGCACGGAGTTATGGCGCGGTGTTGGATGCCGCGGTACATCGGGCCCCACCATTATTGCCCGATGTAAGACAATGTCTGCAAATAGAACAAGATTCACTTATTTATTGCCCCACGTTTGAGGGAACTTTATGAGTCATGGAGTACCTAATAAATCATTCGTTGAGTTGTAAGGATTTACTCGGTGAGGGTTAAAAGTGAAATGATAAAGTTATAAGCTATTTCTCAACTAAACTAATTATATCTTATCTATCTATACTTATAATAAAACTGTAGAGAGGTCAATTCTGTACATTGAATATATATTCAAAATTAATATTGGAGGATGAATGGTGATCGATACTGATGCCAAAAATGCAATCAGAAATTTTTTTGTCTGTCTGTCTGTCTGTATATGCACGCATGGGTCAAAAACTACTGAAGGGATTTTAACCAAACTTGGTAAGATTGTAGTCTTGCTTATAACTAATTGCTCTTTGCTATATAACATAACGCTAAGACACATAGGAGCTGAGCAGTGACGATAAATTTGAAGCAAGTCGGATGAAAATGCGCTTTCGAGCTGTTATCCTCGCATACGTTGATCATACATCAAAAATATGTATTATAAAGATGATGGTCTTCAAAAGCTCTACAAAAAAGTCCTCAATAGTATATATCTATCTTTTATAAATTAGCCACAATAATGTGTTTAATCGTAAGCATTTCTTCAAATTGTATTAAATGCATAAATATATTGTATTTCACATAGATATATCTTTATCAAACTCCCATATTCAAAAAGTACACTTTAATATCTATTTTATAAAAAAATATATAGAAATCGGTTTATAAACACACAAGATATAGATGAAATAAAACTTTCAAATCTCGCCGCGCCAGTATGGGTACGGCTATACGGTTGATTTTTGTTTAACGCGCGAAACGGCCATCCGCTGCATCTATAAAAAGGCGAGGTTTTTTTTTTTTTTTTTTTCGGATGGATCTATGCTAATGGCCCGAAGGCCCTAATGCTTCAACGAATTGGTGTGAGCCCATTCGGCTCACTTTTGATTGGGGGGTTGCCCCCCGCCAACCGTGCAGTCTGCGACCACACGGCCTCCTGGCGTCGGTTGTGAAAAGGCGAGGGCGCTCACGCGCTGACTTCCACAACCGACGTCAGGAGGCCGTGTGGTCGCAGACTGCACGGTAGGCGGGGGGCAACCCCCCACTTTTTCAATCAAAAGTGAGCCGAATGGGCTCACACTATTCCGATGAAGCATTAGGGCCTTCGGGCCATTAGCATAGATCCCTCCGAAAAAAAAAAAAACAAAAAGCGCTGACTTCACTCACATTGTCACTCTTAATGCGAACGGACGTGGTTCTTAACGACTCTTCTCGCAATAAGCGCGCTGCAGATTTAGTACGACGTAGTTTAGTAGTATTAGACGTAGTTTTTAGATATATATTTAAAGTAGGTATTACATAATAATATAATTAGTTTGTTTAGTGTTTGTGTTTGTTTCTCCTTCTTTTCTTTATATATATAGTTGTTAAGTTAAAATATAACATTTCTTTTTCGTAGTTTTTTGCTGGTAGTAGGTACTAATTGGAATTAAAATATTCATGTATCATATGATAGGGTAGTTTCAAATAACTTTGTAACGTTAGGACGCCTGACACCTCAATCCTCCCATGACCATGGTTGCTGTAAAGTATCTTAAACATCGGACATGTAAAAATCTTAATAAATGGCGATAAAATCCGTAAAAGTTATTTAAATATAATAAAAATGTACTTCTAAATTAAATAAATATATTTTTTCAAAACGTACTATCGTGCCTATAAGGAAATTATCGGGAAGTTAATAGTATTCTTTAAATTATAATATAAGGTTGTAAATTGGAACCATATTATTTGAAAAATAAGTTTAAAAAAAATACTTCTTACATGCGGACGAAGTCGCGGGTAAAAGCTATGAAATAATATACGGTACTTACATAAAAAAATCAATTTTGTCTGTCTGTTTGTTCCGGTTGATCTCTAAAACGGCTAAGCCGATTTTGACGAGGTTTTCACTGGCAGATAGCTAATGTTATAAGGCGTAACGTTGGCCATAAAAATAATCATCATTAATCCGAACGGCTGTAAATCCAAATAAACGCGGGCGAAGCTGCGGGCAACAGCTAGTCTATACTAATATTATAAAGCTGAAGAGTTTGTGTGTTTGTTTGAACGCGCTAATCTCAGGAACTACTGGTCCGATTTGAAAAATTCTTGCAGTCTTAGATAGCCCATTTATCGAGGAAGGCTATAGGCTATATAACATCACGCTGTGACTTATAGGAGTTGAGTAACGCGGGCGAAGCTACAGGCAACAGCTAGTTGAAAATATTAATGAATGTCGACGTGTCCTCTAATTTTCAATTTCCTTCCAACTCTTGTAAGGCGAATATCTCAATATTTTTAATGTTGTCCAAATTATTTTTATTTTTTTATATGTTGTATCGGAAAACACTAGTAACATATACAAATATATATTTTAGTTATATAGAACCTTTTGCTATAATTGTAACATCTTATAGTGAAAATGTATAGTAAAAATATATGTACCTAATTCATAGATTTATTATGTATTTGAGAACAAAGAACGATGAACCAACATTGTTAAACCATACTAAGCTTTTCTAAGAAGGCCATTTTAGCCTAACGGTTGCTCTGCGTCCGGTCCTTGAGCGGTGGATGCGCCATAAGCGCAAACCCCTCACCTTCCGTCTAACACAGGCTCACTGGGCATAGTTGCTTTGGTGACTTATGCCGGACGGCCCGCAGGAGCTGTTTTACAGTGTGTCACGATTGTGGCGCGGCAGTGGACTCGGCCCAGCACACCCTCGAGGTGTGCCCGAGATGGGCGGCGCTGCGTCATGGTCTGACATCTGTCATCGGAGGGGACTTGTCTCTGCCGAGTGTCATCACCGCGATGCTCGGTGACGACGAGTCCTGGATGGCGATGTTTTCCTTCTGCGAGGCAGTAATGTCCCAGAAGGAGGCCGACGAGCGGGTGAGAGAAGAGGCTGCCGACGAGGCTTCCTCCCGGCGACGAATGGGGGTGCGCAGGAGGCGCTACTAAATGCGCCTCCAGTAACACCCCTGTGCTCTTGTCGGGTTCTGGATGGGAACCTGGGCCCAGTATGACACGATGTCGTGGGAACTGCCTAAGCAGCCGGGCAGTCCCCCTTTAAGAGGAGTAGTCTGGCCTTCGCCGGGGTCAGCCTGTCGCTGAGGTGATCCTGTTGAATGCCTATCCGGGACCCTCAAAATGCGGCTGAAGGCGCTCGCAGTGGTTTTAGTTTACGGGTAGGGCACTCACACTACAGGTGCGAGTCACATAGAGTCAGGATCGACCCGAGATCCTGGCTACATACGTAAAAAGCCTTTCCCTGCGATAACAAAAAAAAGAAGGCCATTTTCAGCGGAGATGTGAACGATGATGACTATTAATTCTAAATCATAACCTTAATTGCAAAGTTCTCTTTTTGTTCTAATTAAATTTAACTAAAAATCAGTTACATGAGAAAATAGAAATAAAAATATAAAATAAAATTATGTCAGAAATGAAGACATCTCATCATCAATCTTTTTTTTTACTTTACAAATGTTTTCTAAGACTTATTATTAACTAGCTGTTGCCCGCAGCTTCGCCCGTGTTAACTAACTCAACTTAACTACTGTTAAGTTGAGTTAGTTGTAGCTATCTATATACGTGATATAGCCTTCCTCTATAAATGGGCTATCTAACACTGAAAGAATTTTTCAAATCGGACCAGTAGTTCCTGAGATTAGCGCGTTAAAACAAACAAACAAACTCTTCAGCTTTATAATATTAGTATAGACTAGCTGTTGCCTGCAGCTTCGCCCGCGTTACTCAACTCGTATATATCACAGCGTGATGTTATATAGCCTATAGCCTTCCTCGATAAATGGGATGTCTAACACTGAAAGAATTTTTCAAATCGGACCAGTAGTTCCTGAGATTAGCGCGTTCAAACAAACAAACAAACTCTTCAGCTTTATAATATTAGTATAGATTGCAGAGAGTGAACATTGTAGGTATATATAATAGTTGGAATATAGCTAAATACACATACAAGCATATCCTTAGTAATTTAACATGAAAGACGATCTCAATTAAAAAACATATCCCTTTACGTTGCAATGCTTTGTTATTCTTCTTTTACAGAAACAGCCGCGGTATACAGTAATTACATAACTAGCTGGTGCTCACGACTTTGCCCGCATCGATGTAGATCTTCGGATACGTCAGTGAGAAAGCGTGATAGTGCTAATGGACCAAATAATGGAAGATTATTGATCCACAGATAGCTATAAAAAATACGTATTGTCTATATTTCATACAAAATCGTTAACGTATGATCGAATAACAAATATTATAATAATATCAACCCTTATATGTCCCACTGCTGGGCACGGATCTCCACCTCGAAATCAGGCGAGGGGGATGTTGGGTCATAGTTCATCGATGCACTGACCCAATGCGGGTTGGTGAACTTCACACACAACTTTTAATCTCATCAGGCATGCAGGTTTCCTCACAGTGTTTTCCTTTCAAACATATCTAATTTAAAAAAAATAGTAGGATCCAAAATAAAGATCGACTCTATATCGAACAGCTTACACGATAGACACAATGATACCATATAATACTCATTCATCTTCAAGAACTACAGGTGAGAGTCATGTATAGCGCGGCGCATGGGTACCGCCGGCCAGATTATTTTTTGGCACCGAAACCATCCGTCATCCGTCTGCAGATATAGTATAGGGTCTGGCACAATAAGAGGCTCGTGAGGGGTGACATTGACCATTCGCCATCATGTGATGGTTTCAAACTCAATGATCAGTAATAATATACGCGAGGTAGTACCTCTCTTTCACCATCTCAACTTGTTAGCAAAAAAATGTCAAGTTGATAAGTACGCATTGTTCGGAGGATAATTTAAAAAAAACCAAGTGATACCTTGATTGAATCGGAGTCCTGCTCAATGCAGTTAGAGGGCGCGTCAGATTGAATGGACCTGTGATAGCAATGGAGTTATATGCAACAAAGCTGGTGTAATTGGTGCATTGTAGGCGGCCGCGGGCGGGCATCGTTAGCCTTTCTTTCACAGACGCGGTTTTGTCCGGAACTGCTTGTTAATTAACTATGAAATTAATTGATGCTGCAAAGTTTCCGAGTGAAACTTGAATTAATTGGCACGTCCGACTTCAGTCTAATTAGGAGCCTGAGGCTTTTCAGTATCGCTCGTTGATGCCGTGAAAAACACACACAAAAGTGTTGTGAGCGAACGATTCGAGCGCGGGAAATTTTTTGAATCAAAGTACGGTTCAACCGCTAATTGCGAAACTCGAAACAGACTCCAAATGATCGGATGGTTCTAAGTAAACACTAGATAAACTTCGACATTATTAGGGATCAGCTTTCAGCCGTTGGATACTAAAACTGATACCTGGTTTGCGTTTTCGTTTTTTGTTATATTAGGCGAGGCCATGATGCTAAATGGGGATTTACTCGAGCGTCGTAAAGATCTATTAGATTCCAAACATTCTGCTTACTGTTCGCAAACTATATATATTACATGCTATCCTCAGGCTACACAAATCACTACCGTACCAACCAGAACCTATCGACAGGAGAAGAAACCTGTAGCACTTGTACCCTCAGCCAAGACAAAAAACGCCAGTAGACAATTCCACATCATATCTGCTAAACTTTATAATATTATCAAGAATACTATTAATATATATCCTCTCACCTACTAGACATGTAAACAGAAGCTTACTAACTGGCTAAAAACAATTAGCTATGATGAAATAGAAAATCTAGTAAACTGAACTTCACTTTTTAATACATAATATATATTATAATATACACTAATAACTAAACACACTTACACATGCACACACACACACACACACATACACGCACGCACTCACATAAATACACAATACTTAATTTCTAATTTCTAAAATAATATGCTTGAGATTCATGTCTACTTATTTATACCATGTAAATGTAATAATATGTTTAAGGAAGAGCGGAGGCTCCTAATACTCCTTTACTTAAAAGGAGGCTCCTTCCACTGTTATATTACATTGTATACTGATAATGAAATAAAGATTATTATTATTATTAATAAAGTTTACAAATACATGTAAATGCCGCATGCCTATCACTACTTATATTAAAACTGGATTCTCACTTGTTCTAAATAATAAAATAATAAAAAAGTAAAAAAAAAACATTAGATGATAAAAAGAAAAAAGTTATAAAATGTATATCCATTCATCTATTTTCAAAAATGTAAAAATTAAACTTCTAAATGGAAATATCCCGAGCACGTCAGTTATGTATTGCTAACTTTTAACTTTAACTAAAATCTGTAATAATGGTCGTTGCTTAATCTATTATCTTTTACGCCGGGAAATGCTCTGAGGCATCCCGCGGGGGCGTGGGTCTCCCCACGCGGGTATGTGGGACTCGCTGCGCCCGACAGCTGGTAAATGGACGCAGCTCTACCCACTAAAACCCGGCGAGTGCCACCAATGCCGCCTTTGGTGAGGTGCCCCGGATCTAGAAAACAAACAGGGCACCTCGACGGCTAGTTAGTCCCGCAAGGGACCGACGCCACCTCCACAGAGGGGTTGTCCCGCACCACAGAACAACCCCTCCCAACGTCAGGACAGTACAATGGGCTGAGGTTCCCATCCTCACCCCTTGCCCCTGCTCTTCTGTCCCCTCTTCTTATAAGAGGGGTACAAAGAGCCCCCTCGGCCCAATTAGCTTCGCCCAAAGCCTGAGCCCCACCGCCACGACAAGGCAAGGATTGAAAATTTCGATCAATTATCGTAAATTTCAATCGTTCGATCGAAGGTTGAAAATAAAAATCGAGCGTGTCAGATATATTAAGGGGGTGGCAAGTATACCCAAAGAAAGTTCTTACTTAATATTCTGACAATTTGGACGTCACGCAAACCCTCTGTTATTATTGAAATATGCAGAAAAAATCTTCCTTTTGAAATAGTAATAATAAACCATTTATTCTCAGGCGCTTGCTCACGGTGAAGGAAAATATCGAGAGGAAACCAGAATAAAAGTATGCCTCACGAGAATAAAGTATTTTAATGTGAAGTGTAAAGTTCACCACCACGTATTGGGACAACGCTTCGGTGAACTATGGCAAAAAAAACCCTCCTCGCGTGATCTGAAATCGGCCCGGGGATAGACCCGTTCCCAACAGTGGCACATATTAAACTTATTATAGTATTTTTAAAACTATTATATTTTTTTAGATTAACCAATCTATGGTTCAGCACCCAAAACCTGACGGACTTGAGTCTGCTCCTCAGATTCTTAGATTCTAGCAACCTTATGTTATAGAAGTAGTATCATGCTGGTTTACAGTCCAATTGGGCCGGCACGACTGGGGTGGTACCATTCGCCCACACAACACCGGCGTAAAGTAACAGCTATGCTGTCGCATTTTATGTGATTTGTGAGTTATCGGTGGCCCATTGGGGGGATAGGGAAAATGAGGGCAACTCTTTCTTGTGTTTCGTGCTATGGGTGTTGGTAGTCACCATAAGACAGGCATTCAACCAGAACCAGCCTCTGCGCGAGGTCGACCTGCCTTCCGTCTTACCAAGCGGCAATGTGGAGCGGAGGGCACCCATTCCACAACTAGGTATATTAACCCTTAGGCTATCGGTCCTTCGGTGTATGTGACCGGCCTTTTTTCTTTCTTTTGCGCTGGAAAATGCTCTTGAGTATCCTGCGGGGGAGGGGGTGGTCGTAGCTCTACCCACTAAAACCCGGCGAGTGCCACCAATTTCGCCTTTGGTGGGGTGCCCCAGATCGGTTGAGCAACAGGGCACCTCGATGGCTAGTCAGTCCCCCAAGGGACCGACGCCAACTCCACAGAGGGGTTGTCCCGCACCATAGAACAACCCCTTCCAACGTCGGGACAGTGCAATAGGATGAAGTTCCCATTCTCGCCCTTGTCCCCCTGCTCTTTTGTTCCCTCTTACTATAAGAGGGTACAAAGAACAGCTCCCTCGGTTCAATTGGTTTCTACAAGATGCTGGGTTTACCTTGGGCTACTGAGCCCCACCGCCACGATAAGGCTTGAACCATAGTGTGGTATGTGATCGGCCCATAATAATCATGGTTCATGATAATTCCTTATTTGCGATCAATTTTCACTTATTCAATCGGTACAGCCAGAATTGCCAGAGCCGTATTGCCATCTGGTCTGAGGCAAATACATTAATACTTAATCCGAGTAAAATTAAATATATCTTGCTAGGCACGCGTACTCCTGTCGTTAAAATTATAAATGACCAAATTGACCGAGTGGTTGAGGCGCGAAATCTGGGTGTATCAATTGACGAGAATCTAAAGTTCGAAAAACACATTATACGCGCAGTTAGCAATTGCTTTTATAGGCTGAAAGTTTTATATAAAATAAGGAACTGTCTAACTACCGAACTCCGTATTAAACTTTGCGAGTCATTAATTTTGTCAAATTTAAACTATGCAGATGCTGCAATCGGGTCATGCCTACTTAACCGTTCTAAAAATCGAATACAAAAGGTACAGAATGCATGTGCCCGATATTGTTTCGATGTTCCCCCACGCGAGCATGTTTCCCCCTTCCTCGACAACGCTAAGATACTCCGCATGAATCAGAGAAGTGAGCTGCATTTTGCCATCATGCTCTTCGGCGTCATTAGATACCGAACTCCGCCGTATCTGTTTGACAAGCTTCAATGGGCCTGTGATAAGCAGCTTACTCATTCCACGAGAGGATCAGCGTATATGCTTATTACACAAATGCACAAAACTTCAGCATTCCGAGGAAGTTTCAGGTACTTGGCCACAAAGTGTTGGAATAATTTGCCTCCACCCATGCGATCACTAAAAACAGTTAATAGCTTTAAATGTATATATAAGAAGTATTTGCTAAGCATGCAACTTACTGGTACTAATGAATTTTCTTTCATGTAGTGTTTTTTTTTCCTCTCTTTTTTGTATTATTAATTTTTTATTCATTTTTGTACACATTATGTATGCATTGTTTAAATAAGATTACAATATTATAATGATACCTAATACACGCTTGTGTGCACGTACCTGTCCGTTAACCTCCATAGAGATCGCACACCACTCCGCAGCAATACCAGAGTACCTCAAGACTAATTGTGTACTTGTATTCAAAACTTTCTATTTATTAAACGTATGTATTGACGTATGTATTCTTATTCTATTTTAATATTTATATTATACATAACATTTTTTTTATATTTTTTTTTATTGAGCCTTTAATCTTGTTATTATTTTAAGTATTTAGTTAGTATTTATCTAACTCGTCACTGCGTTTCATCCGTCTGTCCTTCTCAATCCGGATGTGACTGAAAATCGGTGTTGGTGTCATCCAACATATGCCGAGTTACATCCCTCCAGTGCTCCACATTGCACTGCTTTGCAGATGATAACACTGTTATTACTATTTTTTAAGTTTGTATTGTATGTGATTTGTATGTTTCTTATTTTTATTTTATTTTTGTACCAAATGTTTACATCTTTTTTTATTTATTTTAAATTACTTTTTATATATTTTGTGCTTGATACTCATCTGTACTGCGGTGCCATGTATGTTTATCTGAATAAAGTTGTTTCTATTCTATTCTATTCTAATTATATTCGGTTAATTTGTAGTCTGTTCTCAATTTCAGTTTTCAGTTTCAGTTTATTTTGATGACCTCTGCGGCTCAGTGGTTAGCGCGTTGGCGCTCAAGCCCGAGTTAGCAGGTTCGAATTCTGCCAGGGAGCAAAAAAAAGGTTTCCGTGTTCCTGGGTCATGGATGTGTATTAAATATGTGTATTATATAATAAAAATCTTAAATATATGTACCTATAGTATAAAAGTATTAAATTGGAAACCATTTAACGCATTAGCTTGGTTTTTTTTTTCAAAGTGTGTGTTCTATTATATACAGTGAAACCTGGTTGACTGGGACCTGGATAAGTGAGAAACCTCTATTATTGAAACTACAATGAGGTTCCGGCACTTTTTCATCGAATTACCTCTGTTAATGGGACTTTTCGAACCTGGTTAAATGAGATTTGATTTCTAGGATTTTTACGATGTTTACCTCTATAATTGGGACTGTGGAGCTCAATTCCCTTTATAAGTGAGACAATTTATCAGGTTGGGACAGGTTTCGACCCGATTGCTTACAACCATTTGAATAGAATATCGGTACATTTTGACCTCTATAGGCGGGGGCCTCTGTAAATGAGACAACAAAATTTTAAACCTGTCTAATTGAAAAACTGGATAAATGAAAAACCTCTTTAAATGGTACAAAATCCTTGGTCCCTTGAGATCCCAATTAACCAGGTTTCACTGTAGTTAGCTAATTTTAGATGTACAAAGTTTAATAAAAGTCTGTAAACCTAATATTTATATTAGTAATTTCAATACGCATGTTTTAGCATGCGTATTGAAATTACTAATGATTATAAATAGTAATGATATGTTGAGGAGCTGTCCATTCATCAACTGTCAAACATCATGAGGATTGAGGAATGTCGTTAAGTACGTCTTTATGGATCAAATGGAAGAGACATTTCCCCACGCGGGTATGTGGGACTCGCTGTGCCCGTAAGCTGGTAAGTGGACGCAGCTCTACCCACTAAAACTCGGCGAGTGCCACCAATGCCGCCTTTGGTGAGGTGCCCTGGATCTGGTGAGCAAACAGGGCACCTCGGCTGCTAGTCAGTCCCTCAAGGGACTGACGCCATCTCTACAGAGGGGTTGTCCCGCACCACAGAACAACCTCTCCCAACGCCGAGACAGTACAATGGGGTGAGGTTCCCATCCTCGCCCCTTGTCCTCCTGCTCTTTTGTCCCCACTTCTTATAAGAGGGATACAAAGAGCTTCCTCGGCTCAATTTGCTTCGCCCAAGGTGCTGGGCACACCTTAGGCTACTGAGCCCCACCGCCACGACAAGCCTTGAATCATGATGGGGATGAAAAACTTTACCTGCAATAGTCATATACAAATAAATAAAATTGGAGTGTCTGTTTGTACTTTGTAATATTAAAATAACCGCTTTTCAATAGATGCATAGGATGTATACACGGTACATATACCAAAATAACATTTTTTACATTTTTTGTTTGTCTGTTTGTTACGGCTAAACTAAAAACAAAAAACTAATTTTGATGGGACTTTCACTGGTATATAGCTGGTGTTATAAGGAGTAACTTTGCCTAATAATAATTATCATCAATCCGGGTACAGCTATAAATCTAAGTGAACGCGGGCTGCGGGCTAGTATAAAACAGAATTAGTATCTTACATTATACTTTACTTATATTTTTACCCGCGACGGAACGGAGACTGTATATATGCGTTTGGGGTGAGAGGCAGTTTGTGTGCAAACCTATTTTGCCGTTTATCTCCAAGCCTACAAGTCCGATTTTGATTGGTGCATGTTATTAGATAGTATTACGTTGATAACTCACCAGAGGGCACTGCAGTAAACGTTTTTTGTACAATCCAATGTTACCATTTTTCTCCAAAACTACTATTCTAATTTTGATGCGATTTTCAATGATGGGTTTGGGTTTGATTGGTGCATGTTCTTAGATAGGTGTTACGATTACAACTTACCAGGGGCGGCTGCAGTAAACATTTGTTTTGATGCGGTTTTCATTCAGTGTTGGGATCTGGTTTGATTGCTGCATGTTCTTAGATAGGTGTTACGATTACAACTTACCAGGGGGCGCTGCAGTAAACATTTGTTTTGATGCGGTTTTCAGACAGTGTTGGGATCTGGTTTGATCGGTGCATGTTCTTAGATAGGTGTTACGATTACAACTTACCAGGGGCCGCTGCAGTAAACATTTGTTTTGATGCGGTTTTCATTCAGTGATGGGTGCTGGTTTGAATGGTTGTCGCGTTTGGGGGGTGGTAGGACCCACATAGAAGTAGGAGTTCGAAATAAGATGCTGTAAGGGTACCTTATTTTAAAGCCGAAATTTTTTTTCAGCTGACCCACGTTCCGATAAAGTATCTGTACGGTAGGGAAGGACACTGGCCTGACTGGTGACTCTTGGCGACGATGGCTGGACACGGGGAGATCTCCACCGGTATTCAATGCCGGTAATTCAGCCGGTAATCCAGCCGTTGTGTTCTTTTTAGATTTAGATAGGTAGCCAAATTTAGTAAATTCTCAGCTGAATTTAAGCCGTGTTCAATTTTCGAGGATTAGCCTCGAGATGTCCGAGGGGCCATCGGCGGCGATGTCCCCCAGACTCACATTGACAAGCCCGCTGTCAAAAACGCATATCCGATCCGGATGTGGTCAGGATATCGTTCAAAAATCAACATCCGGTTCTACAGTTAAATGTCAACCTGACTTTATAATTAGTTAAGTTTTAATTTGGACATTTTGTTATTTTAGTTTAAAGATTAGATTGAATTATTAGATTTAGGATTATTAATTATAACAGGTAAATTAATTTTATTTAAGAGAGATGTCTATTACAAAACAATTATCGGATTTCATAGCGACATCTATTGAGTAAATTAGAAATATGACGTCAATAGGTCGATAAACAGTCAATCGTTAACGTCAGTCAAGGATAGATGGCGCTTATTTATTATTTATCACTATATTATTTAATTATCAGCTTAAATTTAGGTAACGTGCTAGCGCAACGTTACATGGTGCATATTCATATATTCTTTATAACGATGAAAATTCACCAGGGGGAGCTACTAAGTCCGTTTTGGATGTAGTTTCCGGTTATAGGTTCGGTTTAAATTGTGTTTCATGTTCTTATACATATATATAATATGTTACTGTGACTACTCATCAGGGGGCGCTGCAGTAAACCTTATTTATACAAAACCAAAACTACTAGTCTGATTTGGATGCGGCTTTTAATAATGGGTTTGTGGTTGATTAGTGAAGATTCTGAAACAATTATTACCGTGGGACTATGCTCTGAAAAAAGTTTGAAATAAAAATCAAAATTAAAGATTTTGAAAAAACCCACGACGGTTAAAAGTCAATTGAAAAATGATAAAATAACTAAAAACCCCAACTAATAGAATTTATGTAATTAGAGATAATAAACGTAAAAAGCTTTTATAAGTAGATTTGATCTCTCGCAGTGTCGGACATATGAACAACATAGTATCAGTTTTCATAGCACTTCCCTACTCACCCATTTGGTTCACGAAGATCTGGCAATAACATAATATTATTCAACTCACAATGAACTTAATAAAAAACTCAATAAAAGCCGTCGGGGGCTGCTATCACTATTTTAAACTTCAACATAAGTAGGTGCGTAAAAAGCTTTTTACATTTATTTTCTCTAGTTACATAAATTCTATTAGTCGGGGGTTTTTGGTTATTTTATCATTTTTCAATTGATTTTTAACCGTCGTGGGTTTTTTCAAAATTTTTAATTTTGCTTTTTTTATCTCTATGTTTTCAACATGAATCAAGCATGTGAGCTTAAAGACGTCGTTCGTGCAACACGACCAAAATATGGAATATCGACGTAATGCCGAAAAGGCCTTCTTAGCATTAATAATATACAAACTACCCATCGATAAGGTCTGTCTCGGGGCGCAGGTACCTCCATAATTATCATTCATTATAAGTTATAGAAAATACCCGGCCGATGTCCCTAATTACATGTTCCTTATCTCAACGGTCGGTAACGAATAGCTTTGTTACTTGTTTTTGGATATTATCCATGTGTTTATTGAATTATTATTAAAAATTATTTAATACTAGCTGTTGCCCGCAGCTTCGCCCGCGTTAACTAGATTGACAGTCGTACCCGTAGTGATGATAATTGTTTTTGTGGCCTGAGTTAGTCCTTACTATGTCAGCTATCTGCCAGTGAAAGTCTCGTCAAAATCGGCCCAGCCGTTTCAGAGACAAGCCGGGACAAACAGACTAAACTTTTAAACATTGATTTTTACACGTTTTATATTAGCTTCACCTGTATGTTTGTTTGTAACCGGCTCCTTTGGACTTGGTTCTGTCCCACTTCAAGTCAGATTTCATTTAAACTTAGTAGACTTATCGACCGATGACAATGCAATAATTTAATAAGTTTGTTCCAATATCCTGATCAGGATAATCAGGATAGCACATCCAAGGCATAAGGCGCGCAAGTTACCTACATTACTTGTGTGTTTTTTAGTCTCTCACTCATTCTAAAGTGATTGCCATTAGTTGAGTACTTTAAATTAATAAAAATAAATCGATAGCTAACTAAAAAGTAAAAAAAAATATTATCGTTAAAAAAACTAAAAAATAGCATCCGAACTATAAATTTGTAAATAATTTTTAGTACGAGAATCTATTTCTAAAACAGTTACAGCAAAAATTAAATTAATATAGACTACAAACATTTACCACAGCTCAAGATTTTTTTGCGTCATTATTATTACTTATATTTTACTACATAATATTTCCATTCTGTATCTGTCTGAGTGATAATATTAAATAATAGTAATTCAGGTAATTTACAATGTCAGAATTCAGAAATAATTAAAATAAATTCTAGGTCAGTTAACACAAGTAAAAATATCATAAAAGTCCATACTAATTTTTAAAAAGTCAAAATGTCATCAAAAAATAAGGGAAAGCATACATTTATAACGCAAAGTTAGTAGGTATATAGACTTGGTACAAAACACCAGGCTTTTTTACACGTTGTTTTTTTTTAATCCATTTAATTCTTGTATTAAATTAGTTCGGCTTGCTAAAAGCGTGTTTTTTAGTTTTCTTAACTATATTTTTTTCTAAATCTTATTCCATCTTTCGTTATACATTTTTATTAATTATAAATTCTCATATTTATATAAATGATTCACATATGCTGGGTGTCCCATGACGGTAAACTTTTTTGATATCTAGGCTCTAATACACCGCGATAAAATTCCTAAAATGCTATTTCATTATAATGAGTGAAATTCACGTAAACATTAGAAAACAATACGTATCTTATTATAATCTGAAATGTATGAGACAATTCCTGACCGACAGACAATAAATGTTTATAAACCCATTATTTATTAATAATTTCATTGTAAGTATTTACAATCGTTTTAAACCCCGGTAGGTATGATGCGTTGAATTGTGTTGATGTGTAGGCATTTAGCGTAGGTTTCGCCTACACAATGGATATGAATTTATTATTGATAATACTTAAGATAGTTAATAAATAATTCAAATTGCAGCAAATGCCTTTTTTATTGCTTCTATTGTCGCATTTTTACCTAAGTTGTTTTGTCTTATCTTCTAAAAAATACGTCTTGTATACTTATTAATATTTAGATTTTATAATAAGCGCAAGCTGTGTTGCTTACAAAATAATTATTAAAATTATCCATCTTATAATTATAAAGATAATTTTGACAGATTTATTTATTAATTAGTAAATATAATTAAAGTTAATCATTTTAGTTTTTAACAACGCCAATTTTAGCGTGAATATATTATAAAATTTGTATATTTATACACACATTAATTATCTTATTTTTTTCCAAATAAAGTTCTAAAATTTTACTAATGAACATCTGAGTGATAAAGTTTTTAAATGTAAAATAATGATTATATTATATTTAAATATTTTAAGGATAATATTTAATTTGGGGGTACCGTACGGTATTGTGGGCGGCAGCCACTACCCTGGCCGGCGACCCCCCGTGGGAACTCGTGGTGGAGGTTCTGGCTGAGGTGCACTCCTATGTCTCAGATAGGAGGTCTCTTGGTGAGAGCCTTACGCTGTACGGGATACTGCAGGTTGGCGTAGGGGGCAAAAGCCTTCCCACCATGGTTCAGGCCTTGTCGTGGCGGTGGGGCTCAGTAACCTAGGGTGAGCCCAGCACCTTGGGCGAAGCTAATTGGGCCGAGGGGGCTCTTTGTACCCCTCCTATAAGAAGAGGGGACTGAAGAGCAGGGGGCAAGGGGTGAGGATGGGAACCTCACCCCATTGTACTGTCCCGACGTTGGTAGGGGTTGTTCTGTGGTGCGGGACAACCCCTCTGTGGAGCTGGCGTCGGTCCCTTGCGGGACTGACTAGCCGTCGAGGTGCCCTGTTTGTTTTCTAGATCCGGGGCACCTCACCAAAGGCGGCATTGGTCGCACTCGCCGGGTTTTAGTGGGTAGAGCTGCGTCCATTTACCAGCTGTCGGGCGCAGCGAGTCCCACATACCCGCGCGGGGAGACCCACTCCCCCGCGGGATGCCTCAGAGCATTTCCCGGCGTTAAAGAAAAAAAAAGGGGGCAAAAGCCTGACGGTTGCTCTGAGTGTTTGAGTGGTAGATGCGCCGCAAGCGCAAACCCCTCACCTTCCGTCTGACAAAGGTGCTCACCGGGCATGGTTGCTTTGGTGAGTACCTGTACCGAACGGCCCGCAGGGAGCTGTTGACACTGTGTCACGATTGTGGCACGGCGGTGGACTAGGCCCAGCACACACTCGAGGTGTGCCAGAGATCGGGGGCGCTGCGTCACAGTCATTGGAGGGGACTTCTCTCTGCCGAGCGTAGTCTGCGAGGTAGTAATGTCCCAAAATGAGGCCGACGAGGCCTCCTCCCGCGGGCGACGAACGGGGGTGGTTCGTATGTTCGTGTTCCCCTGTGTTCCTGTCTCAGGATGGGAACCTGGGTCTGTATGGCACGACGTCGTCGGGACTGCTTAGTAGCGGCCGGGCAGTCCCCCATTATGTTGAATAGTCTGGTCTTCGCCGAGGCCAGCGTGTCGCTGAGGTAACCCTGTCTGTTGCTTGTATATCCGGGACCCTCAAAAAAGCGAATGCAGTTTCTCGTAGTGGTTTTAGCTAGGGTGGGCACTCCCAGGTGCGTGTCTCACATTGGGTCAGGATCTACCCAAAGATCCTGGCTGCATCCATAAGGATTTCCCTGCGAAGAAAAAGATAATATATTTTAAAGATAAGGTCTGTGTTAAGGTGTTATTTATTAAGAATTGTAATGATATGTCCATCTCATTACTGTACACGGTTCATCCTAATGAGACTATCGTTTTAATTACTGTTCGAACAAAGCCACCCACACTCAAGCTCAACAAGGAAGGTTCCAGAAAAGTCTTAAGAGTTCGATAACTTTGAGTATTATAATTTCGTGTGCGTCGTAGAAATATTCTATATTCGGTATTTATAAATCAGGATGGAACCTAGGACGTGGAATAAGCTTGTTGTGAACATTTGGGGCCCGCTGCACAAACTCAATACCCCGCTACGCCAAACGTTCTTATTTCTCGAATTTTCTCAGCAACCGTTACATATTTCATAAATAAACTGAGTTATATTCGTTGATATTTTCTCGCACAATAAATAAATATAATATTGAAACATTATATCACATTAAACTGTATCGTGGTAAAATTATGAGAATTTGTTCAATTTTTAAGAACGGAAATGAATTTCACAATTTTGTATTACTAAGTAAATATCTATTTTGATTTTAAAAATTGGTTGAGCTTTGGCCGAATCGGAACCCGCGACCTTCACGTGGCGTACCTGACACTACTGTACATACGTACGACAAAACTTTTGTTGAAAAAATGTTGCTGTTGCTTCTAATTATTATATATTTTTGTATAAAGAAATGAAATATTAAGATGTTATGGATATCTTTATTATTATTATGGACAAAATATATTATTTAATTAATATACTTTGTAAATACTCGTATAATAAAGTTATAAATTTATTATTTGCGTTTGACAGAAATATAATTCGTTGGTAAATTATATATTTTCTATTTAACGATTAAAATAAAATATATATAAAATGTTAACGGTGATAGCATAAACGTAATAAAATTCGATTTATGATACATTCACTTCAAGCAAATTGCCAAAACAAAGTTTTATTATTTTTGGGTGTCCAAACTACTAATGCGATCTAAATAAGCTTCACCAGTATAATATTACGTTATCACTTAACATGTTTAAATTAGAGGGCTGCGGACAAAAAGTAGTTACATCTTTATTTATTTTTTTAATGTCATACCCCTTATCAGCAAAGAGCAGTCGGAGCCTCACGGCGCCGACTCCCATACACATCCGCACAACCAGGGCCACGCAGATGCGCCGCCCTCCTTTTCCCTATTTCCCAATGAGCCACCGGAAACACACAAACCGCACGAAACGCGACAGCATAGCAGCTGTCACTTGACGCCGGTGCTATGTGAGCGAGAGGTCCACCCCGGTCGTGCCGGCCTAGTCCGGCTGCAATGCAGCATGGCACTACCTCTTACTTGTAGTAATCGATACTCTTTTCTCCTGAGCAGCTGGTGGGCAACAACGTTTCTAATTTTCTATTTCTAATCTAATCGCCTGTGCGGTTGTCGACCTGCCTGTAGAACTAATCCTTCTATATGCAGAAGGTGTACATAACCAATGCAGTACACTATAGAAGTCGGTTAACTAAATTGCAACGCCATCCTTTTTTTTCTTTAACGCCGGGAAATGCTCTGAGGCATCCCACGGGGGAGTGGGTCTCCCCACGTGGGTATGTGGGACTCGCTGCGCCCGAAAGCTGGTAAGTGGACGCAACTCTACTACTAAAACCTGGAAAGTGCCACCAATGCTGCCTTTGGTGAGGTTCCCCGGATCTATTAATAAACGAACGGAGCACCTCGACGGCTAGTCAGTCCCTCAAGGGACCGACGCCACCTCCTCAGAGGAGTCGCCCCGCACCACAGAACAACCCCTCCCAACGTCAGATCTTTACAATGGAGTGAAGTTCCCATAATTATAATAGTTAATACCACTTAAAATAATTTACAAAGGTGAGTTAAGGGTTAAGTAATTTTTAAGTAGTATCACTATTGTATACTTAGCGGAATACTTTACGGAATACTTAGCTACTGAAAGTGTTAATTTTGCCAATCGTCGTGAACTTAATCCCAATTTGGAGGAATATACAAAAAGAAAATAGAAATTATTTAACAAACAATTTTTTTTTATGGTATAGTAGGGCAATGAGCAGTCGAAGCCGTTAGGCGACTACCGACGCCCAAGCACAACCAAAGATTATGCAGATGCGTTGCCATACTTTTCCGTAACCCCCCCGTTGGGCCACCGGAAACTCACAAACCGCACGAAACGCGACAGCCATAGCTTTCATTAGACGCCGGTGTTATGTGAGCGAGAGGTACCACCCCAGTCGTGCCGGCCCAATTCGGCTGCTAAGCAGCATGACACTACCTCTTAACTAATAATATTAATAAATAATTTTCTGATGGCATGCCTCGCATATTCATCATTAGAATAATATACATATATACTGCTGGACAAAGATGCTCGCTATTTTTAATAGTCACACTATATATTTAGTAGGTACATATCAAACCTAACTTGTAATTTCAGTCATTCTAAGGCCAAGCTAAAAATAGTCGGGTCTGGCAATAAAAATATTTTTATGACACATTATGATCGTGTGTCGAGTGACCGTTAATGATCTGCCGACAGTAATGCAGAATCACATCGTTAGCACGCCGAGAGACCATTGTCGCTAAAGAGTCTCCATTCTTCCGAGATGCCCTGTGAAAGGAATTCAATAATTATTGCAAATAATTACAGTCGCACTCATGGGCTCCGTGTTGCAAGTGCTATTATATTTATTAACGTTTAACACGTGATTTAGTACAGAGCAAAAACAATCTGGGCAACACTGGGCAACTATTGTCGTAATGTCAGTTTCACATCTGGTGACGGTCATTTTTTTTCTTTTAAATGCAGAACCTTAATAAGATAATATCACATTTCCTGTTCAAAAATTTATATTTATTGTTAGAGTGGTCTAACAGATCTTGAATGAACTCGGGCTGATCATGTTGACCGTACTAGAAGAGCTCTTTATATGAGGTCCGTACTGCTTGTTTTCTTTAAGTTGAACGCGCGTTAAAGTTAGACAAACCGGTATAATGTATTCAAATGTATTTTAACTGCACCTGCTCTCATCGTATTCATCTCAGTGTGTACAAACATCGTGTTCCTACAGTTTCTACTTGAAAGTCCTCGATTATTTTCATATTTACATGTAATATACCAATTTAATATAATTTTTTATATATTTTTAATTTCAAATCTAATTACTATTATTGCTAGCTATTATGTATAATTTCATTCATTATAATGAAACAATTTTTACGGATTTTATCGCGGTTTATTAAGACTTTTACAAGCCCGACGTTTCGGATACTTTACAGCAACCATGGTCACCGGACGTAAATCCGTAAAAAATAGTGAAATTCGCGTAAACATTAGAAAAAAAATATAATTTTATTTTCAAATTTCTTGTCTTATATTATGACAAAATATATTAAAAAAATAGGTTTTTTAAATTTTATGATAATGTTTTGATGATTTACACTTTTAACATTATAGTTAACATTTGAGACCACCGTAAAATATTTTGATAATTTTGATTTAGATGGTATCCAATAAGTTCCAAACCTACTAAACTGCACGCTGATTGCGCTTGCTCGCGATATTATCCTACTTCGCAGCATCTTGCTCGTACTTTCCACCCAATATTTTAATATTCGGATAAACAAGAATAGGTATTGTTATTCTAAAGCTAGGTATTGGTGAAATACTAGAACTGAGCATTGG
The DNA here is from genome assembly GCA_963853865.1 of Helleia helle. NCBI lineage: Eukaryota > Metazoa > Arthropoda > Insecta > Lepidoptera > Lycaenidae > Helleia > Helleia helle. The sequence goes on from OY971414.1 coordinate 27,943,316, forward strand.
CGTAGCTTGTTCTGGCGGGGCCCCGTATCGACAAGGTAACATTTTGAAACAATATAGATTCTGGAATCTGGATAGTTTAATGAATTTTAGGCCCAGGGGCCCCGTATCATTAATACAGCGGTAGCGACGCCCCTAGAACTGAGCCAGGTAAGAGGTTTGTTTTGAGCAATACATGTACCTACTGTCAGTCACTCTTAGGCATCCCGCGGGGGAGGGGAACTCTCCAGACGGGTATGTGGAACTCATTGCGCCCGAAAGATGGCAAGCGGACGAAGCTCTGCCCACTAAAACCCAGCGAGTGCCACTGCCTTTGGCGGGGTGCCTCGGATCTTTTGAGCAACAGGGCACTTCTACGGCACGTCAGTCCACCAAGGGACCGACGCCACCTCAACAGAACAACCCCTCCCAACAGTGAATGGGGTGAGTTTTCCATTCTCGCCCCTTGTCCCCCCTGCCCTTTTGTCCCCTCTCCTTATAAGAGGGGTACAAAGAGCAGCTCCCTCGGTTCAATTGGCTTCGCCCCACCGCCACGACAAGGCTTGAACAATGGTACTGGGGCTGCCACTGTAACCTAATCTCAATAAACAGCACTCAAGGGTTTGTTCTTATCCCGTTGTCCCTATATGTCCCTTTTATCAACCAATAAATTGATATGTTATACTGTATTTGTCTCCCGATGATGGTTATAAAGCTGATTTATTATTATTATTATTATTATTATTATTATTATAATTTCCGTATCTCCCGTAATTGAAATTTAATACAAAACAATTGTAGAATAAAGTATGCATCGCTTTTACAACGCGCTGTCGTTGAACACGAAAGTCACTTTTAAATCCACAAGGCGATCGCAGCTAAACTAGTTTATAACTGAACTAGCCGATGCCCGCAGCTTCGCCCGCGTTAAATTAGATTTACAGCCGGTTACCGATTTGTGATAATTATTTATATAGCCTAAGTTACTCCTTATAACATCAGCTATCTGTCAGTGAAAGTTCCGTTAAAATCGGCCCAGCCGTTTCAGAGATTAGCCGGAACAAACAGACAGACAGACAGACAAAAATTGTAAAAAAAAAAGTATCTGTTCCGTGTATATATAAACTTAGTAAAAAGCGGTTATTTTAATATTACAAACAGACACTCCAATTTAATTTATCTGTATAGAGTATAGATATATTATAATTTATAACCCTGTAAATTACAGTACCAATAAAGTTTTAATAATCATTATAAAAGAAGAAGTGCTAAAACGAAAACGATGTGTCAAAAACTTTTATTACGACGATAATCTGATTCGGAATTAGCAACATTTGTGACCTTAACCTACACGAAACGCCTTTTAAATTGCACCTCGGCTATAAACAACAATGAACTATTAGACAAGTATAAATTTTCCGGCCATTTCGGTTTCACACCGATTGTTAGTCGGCCATTCGTACGACTGTGAGCACGCCCGAGAGCGGTCGACTGGGGTCTACGGCCTACGACGCTGGGTCGCTGGGGCATTGTGTGTCCAATAATACATCTTCCGATATTCATATACAATACCACCATAATTGCTATAATCTCGATTTATATCGCCTTATATTACAATCATCGAATTTATTGATACAGATTTATAGGTGCTAATGGCCACAGATTAATTAACGCTTATTTATTGTAATTTTATATCTATAGGCCGGAGTGGTCTAGTGTTGTATTTGTTGTTTATCAGGCGTTTTGAAGAATGTAAAATGGATGTTTATCTGTCATAAATTAGTATAAATATGGTGGTGCAGGCGGGTGCGCCGGCGCCGCGGGCGCGCGTAAATCACACACAACTGCTTATTAAGTTGTAACGTCCGCCATGTTTATAGCCCACGCGTGCCCGACTGCCCGCTCGCCGCTCGCCGCCCGCACTGGGGCTCCGCCCTTATGTTTGCGCTCGCGCTCGCACACGATCGCGAACTTAAATTTACAATGTAACTTACACGATTTATTTTAGTGTAATAACTCTTAAACTAATTAATATTTTTGTATTCATTTTACGTACCATTGTAATATTCAACGTACCTTGTGAGTAATACATATTTTTAAGTGTTCATCTTTATGCGAAACAAAGACACGTGGTAATAAAAAAGCCTATAAAGCCTCAAACCATTTGCATATTGAAAATTGAGTTGAGCCCGACCTACCTCGTCTAAGAGTGCCGTCTATTGCTTCTCTATTGTACGAAGGCAGTGTTCGAAAGTTGTTTTCCTTTCTAGACGCAGACAACAATGAACCGTTTCGAATTAGCGATCGATTTATCTGCCGATGATTTTCACGGCCCCATCACAGATGACAGAGCCCCGCCCAGCCGTAGGCGAGCCGATGAATATTATTATCGACATGCATTCGAGATCATTTGCTTCGGCTCTGGTACTTCTTTTATTGCTTAAGTTTTTGTTAGTGTTTTACGGCGACTAAAACATTGTAGTGAATGAATGAATGCATAAATCCTCAATCGTTGCCATAAATGTAAATTCAACAGAAGTTATAAAATGCATGTGTGATGCTATCATCACGCTCTCGTCTTACGTCGTACAAGATCCATCACAGCATCCACATGTTTTCATTAGACCCAATAATTTTACCGTTGCCGCTACAGCCATCGCACCATAGTTTTTTATTTAGGTTAAAGGTAAGTTATTTTTAGGATATTATCGTGAAATGATCGATTCTGACGCATACTACCACTATCATAGGAAAGTAAATCCAGTGTTAACGAAAGCGAACAAATGAAAATGCAGTTATTGATGGGAAATATTATGTATTCGCGCCCTGGCCTCGAATGCCGTGACGGAAATTAGCACGTCGGTGTCGCGTTGTTATGTCCCTAGTACATCTAAAATCACCTCTCTCGAATCATTTTGTGTGTGAATATATGTATATTTCTTTATTTTTTATTAATTAATTAGTTATTAATAATAAAATATTTTAGAAGGATTGATTATTCTTCTAAACGCTAATTATTTGAACAAATCATTTCGTGTGTACTTATGACTCTCCTTCAATCTTAGATGCTTGTTTTGTTTGTACGTGCTGATACGTCCGACGCGTGAGAAGCGAGCCTCTCGAACTTCTCAGGGTGAAAAAATATTATTTGTTATTACGATCCAAGGTATCGATTATTGGCAATTGAGGAATCATTTTTATAACCAATATTGCAGGTCACGCGCTCTCGCAATGGAAAGGAAAGAGATAATCTCTTTTGTTTGGTTTGTTTCCAAGTTGTTGATGTCTTCGGACGGATTGTGTGTGACGGTAAGTACATGAATGCAATTTTGTACATTGCCATCATCATTATCACCACAACAGTCTTTCGAGATTTTATGTTTTTAAATTTTAAATTTAAAAAGGCGAAGCTACGGGCAACAGCTAGTTAATAATATAAAAATATAATCAATAAAAATACATATTTAACGTTATACATACAATGAACTCAGATATGTATACTATCACGTGATTGCGCACTGCACTTGATGTAAAGCAAACTCCATCATTTCTCACCTGTAATATAAACTATGTAGTTATAAGAAATTCGTATTAAATAATAAACGCACCTACACAAGCCACGCCCAAGTTAGTCTTTCCAGTCTTTACCAAACAAAAGACGTATAGGTATTGTCACATAAACATAATTATCTAAAAAGCCTCTAATCTGTACAAGCCTCCTCACTCACATAGTCATCCGGTAAAAGACCTGTTCAAATAACACAGTCTCCGTAATAAGCGTCGTTACGTGCACTTGTATGTGACGTCATTACTACGCTTTTTTCGCAATTTGTCGAGAAACATTAATTAAAACACTCCCTCGGTATTTGAGACAGTGAAGCGACTCGCGTAGCACCGGTGGCATAACGAGCTCTAATCTTTTTTTTTCTCACTAGTCTAAAGTCTATATACATAAACTAAAAATATTCATTTTCAAAAATTTCTTTTAACAAGGAATTTAATCAGAGTTAATTGACAATATTTCGATGATCTTTTTATTTTTATATTAAATTTGTTTTTTTTTTTTCATATTTTTCATTCAATTGATTTTAGTAATTTATTGTCTAACTAGTACAGACAGTACCTTAAGTTATTAAATATACTAAAGTAAAATGTTATTAGGTAACGAATCGATTCAAAACAAACATAACTTATAATAAGTATATTGTTTTCTAATGTTTGCGCGAATTTCACTCATTATAATGAAACATTTTTTACGGATCATATGGTAGTTTCGGATAACATTGTAACATCTGACATCTGTCACCTCAGTCCTCCCATGACAATGGTCGCTGTAAAGTATCCGAAACGTCGGGTTTGTAAAAATCTTAATAAACCGCGATAAAATCCGTAAAAATAACTTATAACACATAAAAATCTATAACAGTAATTTTTAATAAAATATTTTAAGCGTTAACTTTATGACATGACTTGATATTCAAGTAAAATATACAAAAGTCTGGCAAATTATTATGGCCTGTTGTTGTCAGCGACCCTACTGCTAAACCAGAAGGTCGTCGGGCCCGATTCCCACCCAGGACAAATGTTTGTATGATGAGCAATATCATTTGTTCTGTGTCTGGGTGTAATTTATCTATATATATATATATATTTATCTATAATATGTATGTATTTAGAAATATATAAGTATTTATCCAGTGGTCTGGTTATCATAAGCACAGGCTCTGTCTAGTTTGGGATCAGATGGCCGTGTGTGAGTTGTTCCACCGTATTATTATTATTATATTATTATTGTTGTAGTTTAATTTTCATCGAGATAGACGTGCATACTAGACGAGATAATATATTAGATAATAATACAAAGGATTGACGGAGGTACTGCATCTTTGCTTTACCTACATACAACGGTCATGGTATCAATCACAGTTAACTATTATATATTCAGGTTCTCAGTGGGGTTTCCTCCATCATGCTTTAGGCGTTCGCTATTCCTTCCAATATAGAATTGAGAGTTATGATATTACCTAAATTTAACAAAAATTTAAAATATATATTTTTTCTAATTTTCCAAACCACGTGTGCCCCAAGCTTGTCAGGTCGTCATTTCCTCGAAAGTAATTCAAATGGAATCGTGTGCGCCGTTATTAAATATTTCATAACTTACCTCGTCCCCCCCCCCCTCGTGCGCAGCCCCGCGCACCGCCCGCACCCCCTCCGCCGGCGAACCGCATATTAAAGCCATAAAAAAGGGTTGTTTGATCTATCCCCTAAAACAATTTACATATCTTCGCTCAGGCCGCCGCTAAATTATTTAATTAAGAGAGGCATAAGTTTTTATTATTTTAATATGGCAAACATAAAATTGTGTTAATGGTACATTATACTGCCCCAGTGCCTTATTTTCATGCGGAATAAAGATATGTTAGTGCGTCTATACACCACATAACCACGTTTCTGCCCCTATAAACTATAATAAACTAATTATTTACTAAATTAATAATAAAAACGGAGTGTACGCTCAAGAGCTTTAGTATAATCTCTCCAGTTTATTTTGCATATCTAAAGCTCAGACGTATTTAATACGATAAAGTTATGTTGGATTTTGTTCAATATTGCCGCGCAAATGTGCGTTTTGAATAATTATGAATTCACTAAAGAACGGACAAAATGTTATTGTATTTTTCGAGTAAATATAATATATAAATTCCGCGAGCTTATCTTTATTTCCCGAACTTCCATGCCATGTTTATAAGCTACAGTGCAGTCCCAATGCAAGTAATTATAGAAGTTAGATGGTGGTACCGATGACCCCCAAAAATTTGCAGGTATATAACTGGTATTTAATTAACCCTAACAATGTATGTGAGAAATTCAAATTTAAACCTCTTAAAATTCGAATTAGTTTTAACACTATAAAAGTTTTCGTGTTTGTAAATTTATTTTTACATTTGTTTTTGTTTGTCAACGAGTTTTATCTAAAATAATGTGGTATAAACGTTCCTTAAATTCCCAAATTCCACTTGTCTGAAACACTTAGGGGTTTTTACGTTGGAAAATAAAAATTAAGCACAACACGTGCCTGAGAGGAATGCTACGTCCGGCTTGGTATGTTAAACAGTGTGCAATGAAAACTGTGCTCATGGTCTTAGTATAATACATTTGATACAGTACGCTCGCCAAATATAAGGTCGGCTTACTAAGCAATTTAATAATGTTCAAAACCGAAAGTGAGAATTAGGACTTCTATTGTATAACGAATTGTCTTGTGATATTGAGATAAACGATGCCAAATTTGATTACAATTTGTGAATGTTGATAATGATGTTTGTATGTTTCGAATATTTCGTTTTAAATGTAGGTATAAGATACCTCAATACTATTTGAGAAGTTTTGTGCACACAAATGTTCTCAGATCTGTTAGGTGACGTCCTTCGTAACTATATCCTTAACGAAAATTAGGTATACGTTGGTTTAAGGAGTTACTTCGACTAAGTGGAACATAGCCTTACTATGTATGTATATGTATGATGATTTAAGTGTAGTTGGTGAAAACCGTCATCACTCTTTAAGGTAGGAAACTATAACTTGATTAGAATGACAGCTGTCAAATCAATGTTTCACATCACACCAGTTTACGTGATAGTAGCAAAGACATCTTTTACACAATTCTATTCATAAACTAAATTATAAAAAATATATTAATATGATAACTATTACCTACATTGGAAAACAACTCAAATCAAAACAAGCAAAGTCGGAGTCAAAGAAAAAAATATCAAACACCAACCTGAAACGAAAAATTACAGGCTATTTCATATAATTTTTAAGTTAGCTTTATTTTATTACTTTTTTTTGGAATGATTTCGAGACACAAATACGAAGTGTATTGAAGGCGCGCACTACAATCGGTTGAACGTATATGCAGCGAACATCCAGTCCTTTACCGACCGCGCCAGGTTAATGAGAGTATTTTTATGGGGCTCAACAATGAGGAATGTAAATTCGGGGGCGGCTCGCTAGTCGCCATTGTTTTAGTGCCCTCGTATTCGGACCCTAGTATATATTTAATTTCATTAAGCCTCCATGCATTAACTGACTGTGCCTTAGCCTTTTGTTTTTATAGCATTCATGAGCTTAGCCTTTATAAACGTGTTACATAAAGTGTAGCAATAAAAATACCGTTAATTCACAATTATTACTAAATAAATTTAAGCCATATTAGTTTCTTAATAAAGCATTTGTACGACTTGTAGTAGAAATAAATTTTCATACCTGTAGGGTATGCTGGGCAGAGTCCCCAACAGAGTTGCACTCGTGGCAGGCTAGCGTCGGCTGCCTCCTGGCCACCCGACACAAGTACGCATCGAAACAACCGTGTCTGGTGAGCAACTGTGCTGGCGAAAGATGAGTGGTTTCTTCCGGTGGCGAACCCAGGCCGCCAGGACCGAACGCAGTGCCTCGGACGCACGTTGGCCGTACAGCGACAGCGCAGTCGCTGGGGACCTCACCCCACTTTCGCAGCGCCTGTTGCCCTAGCCTCCGCACACTGAGAGTTCCTCCCAGCTGGGTGACTCACCGAGCTGTGTACCTTCTCTGAAAAACAAGGAGGTGCACTTCTGCGAGAACCAACACCACGAGCTCCCACATCGCACATCTCTCCAATGAGAAGTAATTTTCCAGGTCCGGTTCCCTTTCCTCCCAGGTCAACGTAAGAGCAGGGCTTTGGTCTTATCGAAACGGACCGGAAGCCCCAGTCGCTCTATGCGGCTCGCCAGCTACACAGCCTCCATGTATGATCGTACCCAGGATAAGTCTAGAGTATCTTCCATCCTGAGGAGGAGGCGCTCCTCAGGACCCAGTCGTAGCCGACATCCCATAGGTTCGGGCCCGAAACCGACCCTTGCGGGACGCCGCAATCGACTCGCCGCATCACTAAAGAGTAGGAACCCCGTACTGCGTACGTAGTACGTAATACACGACTTCTCTATCGGAGAGATAGGCCCTCAACAGCCTTTAGATCTCGGAAGGCTGCTCAGGGCGTATACTATATTTCAGTGCCTCTCGTATTACGCTATGGTTAAAGGTGTTGGCCATGTCCAAGGACACCACCACCGCCACCTCTCCCCGGCGTCGGGTTCACCCGTCACCAACTTGACTGACGACTGACAAACCCGGAATCCGAACCGAAACTTCGAGACAAGACGGGAGGCCAGGATCCTGTCCAGGGCCTACCCCGCGTGGTTCAGCATCACGATCGGTCACACCACCGAGGCGCTGTCCAGCGGTCGGCCCACCTTTAGTAAGAGGGTGAGCCGTCCTTTCTTCCAGATTGAAAAGTGCCATATTCCAAAAAATGCGAATCATTTATTTACCAAGTATAGATCCAAGAAAACAATAATCTAAAGATTCGAACCATCAACTAGAAGATGATATCCAAATAATATCCAGGTTAATAAGAGGATTTGCAGTCTTGACGTTCATTTGCCTGCATGAGGTGATACAAACAATCCCATCGTAATCAATGAAGCGTTCCGAGTCAACCATATTCCAACTTTACAACAAACATTTAAAATGAAAACGTGCAATTTATTTCCGAGTGGCGTGTGATTACCAGTGATGTGCTTGTTAACGCCATTTCTGGCCTGAATCAACTCGTCCTCACGTGTTGTGATTCAAACAATTCCACATTTCACTTTATATCACTTTTTATTGCTAATTGTCGATTTAAGTTGAGTCTTGATTGATCTTAATGTCTTTAGACTATAAGAAGTTATCTTTGAACTTATTTTATTTATTTATATATTTTTTACTCCCGTATCATGTTTTATATGAGATTCTTCAGGCATGACCTTACTAACCCATCTGACAAAATTAACAAATTTAGGTGTTTAAAAGCATTAACGTTTCTACACAGATCTAAACCATGCTAAAAAATAACAGAAGATTGTAAAGTACCCCTGTTCTAGTCTAGATCTTCCATTTATCTAATTTAATTTAACTTGAGTCGCTACGCGTAACTGAGTAACAAAGAAACCAACAAAGAATAGGAAGGAAATATTTATACAATACAAGCTCAGAACGAAGAAGTAACGAAAATTATTTAGTCTTTGAAGGTGTGTGAAGTTCACCAACCCGCATTGGGCCAGCGCATCGGTGAACTATGGCCCAAAACCCTCACCTGATTCGAGGAGGAGACCCGTCTCCAGTAGTGGGACATATTATAAGGGTTGATATTATTTGTAACTCAGAAAAGACGAAATTTGAATAAATTGATAACCTTCGCGATAACTTAGCAATTTTTGTATTATAATAGTTACATAGACAAACGGGCCGACGAGCCACATGATAGTAAGTGGTTAGTATCGTCCTTGAACATTAACAAGTTAACCTGAGACTAGACCAGGCAACTCATTCCTTATCATGTTGCCTATGATGAGACATAAGATATTAAAGTGGAAATAAAGGTGCCAGTAATTACTGGCACCGCGACTTAACTGTGTAATTACGCTGCATGTCTTGCCCGCTCCGAAACACAGCAAAGCTGTTTCACGGGAGAAACAAGCAGGATGGTGATACCTAAGTAGACAGAAGCGCAACACAGCGCAACCCTCCCACTGGTAACTTAGCACTTACAAAAGCTGTAGTGTTCGGATTTATAAATGTTCAAAATAGGCTCCTGCTGTATAGATAGTGTACAACAGGTAGTGTAGATTTATTTAATTATTAATCAATATCATCTGAATGGCATATCCTTTTGGCGCCACCGGAAGTTAACAATTTTAATTATTTTAATTGATGTATTTAGATAGGTTAGTAGGCTTTACATCCGGTTGACGGTTTTATTGCTTTGACATCTGAGTACGCTCGTTTACTAGAGCCCCATCGCCACGATAAGGCTTGAACCATGGTGTGGTGAACCATGGTGGACCACAATTACTAATCGAATGACAGCTCATCGAAATCGGACCTATAGTCTAGAATCTAGATGCTAAAGATAAACCAGGGTACAATAGAGCTTCCCTACCATGGTTCAAGCCTTGTCATGGCGGTGGGGCTCAGTAGCCTAATGCGAACCTAGCACCTTGGGCGAAGCAAATTGAGCCGAGAGAGCTATTCTTTGAACCCCTCTTATCAAAAGAGAGGACAAAAGAGCAGGGGGACAAGGGGCGAGGATGGGAACCTCACCAAATTGTACTGTCCCGAAGTTGTTCTGTGGTGCGGGACAACCCCTCTGTGGAGGTGGCGTCTGTCCATTGAGGGACTGACTAACCGTCGAGGTGCCTCGTTTGCTCAATAGATCCAACTGCGTCCAACTTACCACCTTTCGGGCGCCGCGAGTCCCACATACCCGCCTGGGGAGACTCACTCCCCCGTGGGATGCCTCAAAGCCTTTCCCTTTCTCTTTTTCAATGGAGTTTGCATATTCTTAAAAATAAAGCCCCCAAATAAAAATAGATTGAAAAAAAATTAAAACCAAACATACTTATCGTGTGAAATCAATACCATTTTGGCTTAGTCGTATTCAGGTACTAGAGAAAGTATGACTCCATCGTTGCATTAAATATCGTTGATGCACTATCAATGTACCCGGTACTTTGTGGACATCGAGTATGCTATTTGATATATGACGAGCATTAATACCCTGGAACCACCTGCGCCATCTTAATAGATCCATTTACATCGTCAGCCGATAACGCCAATTATTTCATTATTAATAATTCACTAGACATATTGCGAAAGTAATTCTGCTAGATTGAAGTATGATTATAGAGAGAAATCAACTAGCTAGTTAGATGGTTTACAGGGTTATGTCATGAAGTTGTTGATTATTGAATCTTCGAATCTTGGCAATTGTAGCTATCTGTATGATTGATAAATAAGAAATATATGGATATTTATATAATATAGGCAGAAGCAGTAACACTGTCTGGACTTATAGGTCGCCTTTTTGAAATTAGGCCTTATGCAGAATGGAAAACTTTTCACGCCCTTAAAGATTTTTATTTTATATACATAGATGTTTTTGTTACAAAGGTATACTTTGCCTACGAGGCAGCGGTTTTGTGCACTTGCAGTATATAAATTTGGTTCTAGTACCCGTAACAAACGAGTTTAGGAAATTCTTTCTTTGAGGTTAGTAATAGTACTGAGGTCCATGGCCTTAGGTGAATAAGGATCCTTTCCATTAGTTTAGCGGCCATCGATCAGATCATGTTTATTTTAGCGGTAAACTACTTTTTAATGGGTGCTAATTAAACAGGCTTCTTTTTAATATAATTATTCGCCTCCAAAAATGTATGTTGCCTTCTAAATTACTAAGTCAGCCACAATTAACGAGCATCTATATAATACTATCTTAGCCACTAGTTATCTTCTATGTAAACCACTCAATAAATAAAAAAGTAAATACAACTCAGCATGATGGTCAGGATCTAAATTTGTAACATGCATTCTAACAGTAAACTTCTAAAATACTATTAAATGACATCAAAAAATATATTTATTTAGCTTGTAATTTTTTAACTCAGTACGTTTAAAATGTAACTCATCCCATATTGATTGATTGGGACATTACGTTGAAGCTGTAAAACGTAAAATGGTGACGAGATATAAAATCCGTGGCCAAGTTAGTAAATTAGGTGTCAATGTATAAATAAGAAGGACAAGTCACAATAATTGATTCTTTCTATAGAAAATTTAGTTGGCGTTGTAAAAAAGACTTATTAGTTTATTAGAAGCTATGTCATTTTCCCGTTGCTTAGTTATAAAATTAGAAGTTTAATCACGTGTCCAATAAATATTTTTGTGGCTAGACTTATAATTTCCCCTTTTTAGTTATTAACTAACAGTCCAGATAATCTATAACTGAGCTAGCCACATCAGCGGTCCCTTTGTGACGTCATAACATTAAACGGTTAACCATAACTAATAGTCAATTAGGCAAACTATTTTAAGGGAATAACCCAATCATGAATATTTACAGCATATAGAGAAAGAATTGACTGATCTTCGTGTTTTTAATTGGCAGTTATAATTTTTTGGGTTAATGTTTATGAGTCCACACAGTGAGTGACATCCACACTCATCTTCTTCGAAGCTATAGCTATAATTTATAAAAATAAATAATTTTTTTAATGATTTTTTTATTATTTTATGCCAGGAAATGCTCTTAGGCGTCCCGCGTTGGATCTGAGGGACTCCCCAGGCGGGTATGTAGGACTCGCTGCGCCCGAAAGATGGTGGACGCAGCTGTATCTACCCACTAAAACCCGGCGGTGCCACCAATGCAGCATTTGGTGAGGTGCTCCGGATCCGTTGAGCAACACGGCACCTAGACGACTAGTCATTCCCCCAAGGGACCGACGCCACCTGCACAGAGGGGTTATTTCGCACCGCAGAACAACCCTTCCCAACGTCGGGACTGTACAATGGGGCGGGGTTCCCATCCTCGCCCCTTGTCCCCACTGCTCTATTATCACCTCTACGATGGGTACAAAGAGCAGTTCCCTCCGTTCAATTTGCTTCACCCAAGGTGCTGTGTTCACCTTAGGCTACTGAGCCGCACCGCCAAGAAAAGGCTTGAACCATGGTGGGGCAGTAGACTGCTACAGTACAGTAGCAGTAGTTAAATTATTGTAGAAGAATATCTCAAAATGGCACATTTTTCTATTATTGCTCTTTACGAAGAATATTTTTTAAAGAACAAAGAGATTAACACCAATCATACCTAAACAGGTACTATAGTAAATACAAGCGAATATTCCGTAATGTTAAAAGAAAACGAATCCATCAAATATTTACAAAAGCACACGAACCCTATTCCCATTTCAATCACATATGATATACCACAATTCGCAACGAAAAAACTTCCAGAATCTGAGTTCGGAACTGCCTCGAGGTGGACTCAATTACGCGAGTGCAGCGCGCACCCAATAATTGGCACCAGAGTCCGCGACAAAGGCCTACAATGGGCCCTGATTAATTTCCGAACTACACCCGAATTCTAACGAGCAAACACGAGCGCCCTCTACGGCGAAATTACTTCGACGCTGTTTAGCTGAACCAGACCCGTCACCATTGTACTATTTTTTGTTTCAAATCAATTTTACAGCTACATTTTAGGTGAAAATGTTTGTGCTGGTATTACGTAAATAAGTGAAGGATTAGTGGCTAGTTGATTTTTGCAACATGTGAGATTTGCATATGTAAGAAATTAATCACAAAGCCTCAGAGCTCTTATAAGAAATTTTAAAAGCTCTTTGAACCAGAGATCCAAGGTAGCTACTTAAAGTGAACTCTGAGTCCTATATCTCTTACATAACTTTTAATTTAATATGCGGACAAAAAATTACATTTGTGTGTTCAAATTTCAAACTTATTTTCGTCTTGAAAAAATCACACAAGCTTAGCTTTTAATATATATAATCCGAAAGCAGCGGTCATTATATTAAAAATCCAGCATATTGTATTCATTATGCAAAACGAAACCAATTAAGCAAGAATCAATACCCAGATGGTTGGCGTTATGGCCCAGTACAATCATTAGTACATTTTGGTGAGAGCTGTCGGACAAAGGCTTGCACTACAAAGTGTTAATTGAATCTCTTTGTATCAGATCATGTGACGCCCGAGCTGCGCCTACGGAGGAAATTAAACGTCATTCGGTCACTTTCTTCCAGCACAATGCAGATTAATCTACTGACAACGATTATTAAGACCGTGACGCGAACACCGTGCTGTCGCTCTATATCATATAATTATCATGATATTGCTTTGTCCGTGTAGTTTAATATTGTTGGACAATTATTTTGGCTAATCTCTTAAATAGAATAAAAATGTAGAGTGCTATATATAAGCCTTTAACCTGCACTACCTTTTTTTTCTTTAACGCCGGGAAATGCTCTGAGGCATCCCGCTGGGGAGTGTCTCACCCCGGGCGGCTACCTATATGAGACTCACTGTGCCCGAAAGCTGGTAAGTGGACGCAGCTCCACCCACTAAAATCCGGCGAGTGCCACCAATGCCGGCTTTGGTGAGGTGCCCCGGAACTAATGAGCAACAGGGCACCTCGACGACTAGTCAGCCCCTCAGGTGACGGACACCACCTCCACAGAGGGGTTGTCCCGCACCACTGAACTACCCCTCCCAACGTCGGGACAGTACAATGGGGTGAGGTTCTGCTCTTTTGTCCCCTCTTCTTATAAGAGGGGTACCCCCTCTTCTTATAAGAGGGGTACAAAGAGCCCCCTTGGCTCAATTAGCTTCGCCCAAGATGTGCCACCTTAGGCTGCTGAGCCCCACCGACCTACACTACCTTGCACAGTGTCAGATACAGATATTTTAAAGTGTACCAACGAGCAAACTCATAAATTATGGTCTTGTAGGCCGTTGGATAAAGCTGAATAACTTGTATTCATATTTTAATTCATAAAACCAAATAATTAACAAATTAAATATATACATTAGTAATAAATATAAAATAAATTAAGTAGCAGGAAATAAAAAGTTAAAGAGCTTTTATTTACGCAACTCACAAACATGTATAAAAATCAATTTAAGTTATTCAAATTAAGGTGCTCTCAGTGGTAATGTTTATGTTAAATTTATCCAACGCCTCAGATGCAAGTTGATTGTTAATAAATTATATATGACCACGGTCCGCCCATTAGTTGGCGTAACATCGTCATTCTGTATATCAGGAAATTAAACGTGCTGGCTACTATCTCTACAGCCGCTTGGTTATGCCTACTTAATAATCTATGTGTTAATACAGTCTCCTATGTTAACTAGAGCACTAATTAAGATAATTAATAGTACTTTTATTATGCTTTGAATTTCTAATATTGATTTACGTGTCGGAGGACATCTTTTCCGTCTAATGTTATTCCTTAACATTTTTGTCTCTATAGCATCAATTTTTAAGATCAGTTTTAAATGCGTTGGCCCATTGGGAAGGGGTAGGGAAAAGGAAGGCAACGCATCTGCTTAATCTCTTATTGTGCGGACGTGTATAGGCGTCGACGGTCGCTAAAAGGCTTCGACTGCTCTTTTGCCCTGCTATGCTATAAAAAAATGCTTCAAGAGCCTGTTTTTTGGAGTAGGTGAACTTCAACACCATTTGACTGACCATTATTAGAATTGGTACGCTTTCACGAAGTTTGTAACTACTAACTTGTAATACATGGCAAAAATAGTTGTTTTACGCGTTAATCTCGTCAAACAAACTGCATATGTACTTTCGTTTTTGGTATCGAAACACCGGACTCACTCAAAATCTATTAGCTAATAGAGGCGTCGTTTGAATGACGTGACGACGCAGGCTACGGCCGCTCTGTCCTGTTTAATTTCCTGGCGACGCCGACAACTGATTGTGCGAGCCCAGTCGCCGACGAGAAGAACCACGGTGATACGAACACGATCGTTAACAACTTTTTAATACTATCAATTATTATTGCAAAAAAGACTTATCGAATTACGGTGAAATTTGAAAAAGATCAGATCCATAGGAAGAGCAAAGGCTAGTAAAAATTAAAATTATCAATCAGATATATTATATATACGTAAAATTGCTTTTAATTAATAGGTTCATTTTTTTGTTCAAATTGTATTTCCAGTCTATCTTTTTAACTGTAGCAGTACCAGCTCATCAAAATGTTTATGTTAAGCTTGTATACGTGAGCGTGCATATAAGCGTTTTAGTTCTTTTCCCTTCGTTCACGTCGAAAACACCAATTATCAAATTCTCCCCCTTAACTTTAATTACACGTGCAATTACTATGTATGCAAAGTTGGCGTGCCCGCTATCAGGATCTAGTGCGAGTGCCAGAGAGTGCCAGCGGCTGCGCGCGCGCCAATTACTCGTACTAACTAAACGGGCCCTTAACACCGGCTTTACACCTCGGCCATCGCGTTCTGTCCAACACAAAACATTTAAATTATATTATATGACTTGATAAGGCTGTAAGAAATTGCGGGGAAGGAACAAGTAACGTAACTAATGTAAGAAATCTATGTAAATACACATCCATGATCCTTATACAGAAGTTGGCATGATTGGAGGATGTGACCTATGGTTTGTATTATATAATATCCTTACTAATTGCATACTGTTTTATAATTTAGGGCATAATATATAGATATGGGTATTTTTTATGAGCCCGTTCCCTTCGCTGCAAAAAAAAAAGTTTAAAGGAACGACTGATCACTATGATGAAAACTAATCTTGTGATTTATATCCATTATATAATAATATTTTGTTGTGTCAGCATAGACATTCATTTCCAGGCATGTAAACGAAATGCCATATCAAGTACCAATGACAACGCCGTTTAACACACTATGACCAAATTAATTAAGTCATTGATCTAACAAAAGCGATTAGAGATAATTTATAACACCGAATTGCGCATAAATCAGTAAATGCAGAAAATCGCTTCTCGGAAGCGACACGGACTTTATAATCATGCAAATGATGTAAAGTCAGACCCGTATATTGAGGAGTTACATCACCCGATTCCTGGAAACGCTTCAAATGAAATCACGAGCGCAGGAGCTAGGAGCTGGCAGCAGGCAGCGGGCTAGGTTTTATAACACGCGAGGAGCGATGGCCGATCGGGCGAGCGTTTCGCGTTAATTAATTGGATATTTTCACACGTCAGGGAGCAGATCTCGCCCAATAGATCGGTGCATGCGGCCCTTAATTAGCCATATCTTAGGGGCGATCGCCCGTGCACTCCGCCACGCCAATTTGGTGCTGCTCTTCGCTACGGAATACTAGACAGATAAGGACTAGAATGCTAGCCAATAACCTCATTATGAAATAAACAAGCTCCTGCCGTTTGTTTGATTGTAGGATAAGATGCTATTCCCTTGTAATGACTATTGCATCGTGGGCTGTTTATCATAGGTGCGTTACCTTCCTTAATTGAACGTACCGAGGATTTCTGTTTACCACTAGGTACACGTACTTTAAAGAAATAAATACAATTTCATTCGTTATGTTTCAGGTAAAAGTACAAAAAACCAAACAAAACTGAGCAAACTGGTGTCTGTATTTGCAGCTGGTATTCAGAAATATATGTACCTACAGTAACGCTATTCAATAAAGTTATTTTCAAAGCGTTCGTTATTCACGACAAAAAGTATGAGTCAGTGATGAGATTAGAGCGACAGGCGGCCGACTAGCACGCGTTAGCCGGCCCACTGAGCGAGCCGGATTGATAGCCATCGGAAAACAATTACCTTTTGTCGACATCACGATAAACCGCTAATTATAGTAAGTGATCATTGACTTTTTTAATTACGCTTCCCATTGAGGCGTCGAGCGCGCATAATAGTTGCCAGTCAATGCATTTAATAAAGTCCGTAGCGACTTCGGAATGTTCGTTTCGCTTGCGGAATTTCTATTATAAACTTGGACGTTTGCGATCTCTGTTTTTATTATGGAATTACGTTCATAAATATTGAGTGCGACAAAAAGTTGAACATCGATGTTTAAGTTACGTATAATGTACGTAGTTGTAACCTGTTCTATGGTGTGGCGATTGTTGCATTCCTTCCATTACGAGAGATGTGCCGCTGCGCGGTTCGTCACCGGTACGACCTCAGTACGGGACCGGTACGGCACCGGGTTACGGGTACGGGGCATCGTCCGTGAGAAACGAATGTTCCCGACCTCTAATTACGTTTTATGCGATATCGCCATTTAATTAGCAACATGTTTCCCATTCCGAAACATTAATTAATATTTTCATCAGAGTTCCCCGCATTTAACTGTGCTTTTATTACTCGCTCGAGATTTTAATAAAGATTCTCGACCACCCTCGTCGGGCATTATTGTTTTAAGAGTTCTTATTATATTTTTGTTACATTACGTAATTATTTCATTTCAGTGTCGACACTCGACAACTTCGATTGTTTCATTATGAGCGATCTGTAATTATATGATTTATGTTCCTTGGAATATTGCGCTTGATTGTTTACGTTCATTTTTATGAGGTTCAATATATCGTACAAGTTTGCAAGTTTAGTTTTAGATGCGCTTTTATACAGATAATTATAACTTTAGTAAAATGACGACTAGTTTTATTTATTTTTACCTTTTGACAATTATCAATGTCAGATAGTGTGTCAACTGTCAGGTACGCCTACACAGCGTGATTCCTCGCTACTAGCACAAAATAAATACTAATATATAAATACTAATTATTATATATTTACTAATAATAGTATTTATTTTGTGCTACTAGCATGTATTGATATAAGGACGCGGCTCCACCGTGGCGCACGGAGACGCTACGCACGTTTGTCAAATTTCGCATTGCAAGAAAATGTATAATATGATTGTTTCTACTGCAACCCTCGGACACGCTACCCATTAATTGACATTTTC
Organism: Helleia helle; assembly: GCA_963853865.1. NCBI lineage: Eukaryota > Metazoa > Arthropoda > Insecta > Lepidoptera > Lycaenidae > Helleia > Helleia helle. Next base: position 27,961,683 of record OY971414.1, read on the forward strand.
TTGCTATTATGCGAAGCCTCTGCGTGCGGCGCGATGGTGCCCCACCTACATATTTTTTGACTGGCCTGTGGGTCTAGTGGTTAACGACCCTGACTACTAAACCAGAAGGTCGTGGTTCGATCCCTACCCAGGACAAATGTTTGTGTGATGTGCAATATCATTTGTTCTGTGTCTGGGTGTAATTTATCTATAATATGTATGTATTTAGAAATACATATATTTTTCAATTGTCTGGTTACCATAAGAACAGGCTCTGCCTAGTTTGGGATCAGATGGCCGTGTATGAGTTGTCCCTACATGTTATTATTATTATCATTTTTAAACATGTCAACAAAAAATGACTTATGTATAATTAATTACATATCCTTAATTTTAAACATATTAATTTCATATTGCGTCAAATTATCGACGATTGCTTAAAACATTCGATGATATTGATATCGCCAGCTGGCAAAGTCGGATAAGATGCACAATTAATGGTGTGACGTCAGAAAGTACTCGACATTAATAACCAATTCACGTACCTACAGACAAATTGCGACAGCTGACCGGGTAATGACATTACGTGTGACATCTCCCTTCGTGTCATGTGTACCGTAGCATGTCATTAGTAATTGGCAGGTGTACCAACACTCATCGTGGTATTTAATTTCTTATTTATTACACACACACTTTGTTATAATTTAATAAGGAAAGTCAATTAACTATAATTACTGTCACGCAAGGATTATATTTTATTTATAAGTTTTTTTAAACTGTTATATAATATGTATGTGTCGAGCTTTCGAATTTTATTCGTACCTTGATATTTACTGCAGTTTTATAGTTTTTTGTCATTTACATAAAACATAAAAATTTTAATGCTCAGCTCTATAACAAAACATGGTACATGACCACAGTACCATTACATGTTTCATTGTTGACCTTTATGAAGACATTTTCATTTATTCTGATAATCTATTGATTCTCGGAAGGTCGAGGCCATTTAGTTGGCGGTGCCTTTAGTAATAGTAGTAGTAGTTTTAGTCGTACTTTTGGTCTTTTTTTTCTTTAACGCCGGGAAATGCTCTGAGGCATCCCGCGGGGGAGTGGGTCTCCCCACGCGGGTATGTGGGACTCGCTGCGCCTGAAAGCTGGTAAGTGGACGCAGCTCTACCCACTAAAACCCGGCGTGTGCTACCAATGTCGCCTTTGGTGAGGTGCCCTAGATCTAATGAGCAAACAGGGCACCTCACGGCTAGTCAGTCCTCCAAGGGGCCGACGCCACCTCCACAGAGGGGTTGTCCCGCACCACAGAACAACCCCTACCATCGTGAGGACAGTACAATGGGGTGAAGTTCCCGTCCTCGCCCCTTGCCCCTGATGATATAAAATATGCATGTTGCCATGGGGTAGGTATACCGTGCAAGGTATTGATTCCTACCGTACAATTATTTTATGGGTGAGGACCAAATTTTTGACGTAATCGCATAACGGAAATCACAACGGAATGTGTCACACTGGAAAATAAATGTAGCACAGTGGAATTATTAGGGTGTGTGTATATAGTCGTGAGATTTTAGGTAGGTAAGTGGAATAAATAAAAAAATTAAAAAAAATCAAGAAATATTTAATAAGCAGTAAAAATAAAATAACAAACCCAAAACTTCTCTAACTCAAATAAAATCCAAAATACACTAACAACATTACATTTATTAATCAGTCATTGATTGATCCATTTACCGCTTTTGTTAACAGTATTTATTGTGCTTATTTTAAACTAAAAAATATTTGTGTTTAGTTTTAATTTTTCTTACCACACTAATGATGTCATAACACTTTAATTAAAAAACAAAAAAAAACAAAGTCTTTTAAAAAACTAATCAGTCATTGATCTACATAATATTACTATTACTTTAATTTACAATACCCACTATGCGTAGCAAACTATATCAATCATATTTTTAGAGATATCGTGAAAGTTAAAAAAAAGATAGCTACACAAAATAAACTTCGTCGAAATCATCAAACAAAAAGAAATCTTTGTAATCTTGCAATAGTCTTACTGTTTTAACAAGCGAATCCCTAGTAATAATAAATAATAAATCGAGATCAACTTTTTTTGGTAAATAGAATTTAAGTCTAGGAGATTTTACAGTCTTTAGGAAGGAGATCGTAAATAATGGTAAGACATTTTCGTTATGAATTTTCTGTACAAATTCTATATAGTACTTCCATATTTTTCTTACGTAGTATCTAACTAAAACAATGTCATTTATCAAAAAATCATTATTTTCTAAATTAGCTTCTTGTTTTATTGCGAAATTAACTCCAGAACCGGACGGAGTAGGATTTAAATATATATTTTCATGATTTTCTTTCTCCGATTGACTACTAGGTAATGATTTTTTTCCTAAACTTATATCAAAGTTTAGTCCTATTTCTGTGAGCTTTCCACATGTTATAAGATTAAAATATCTGCTGTTTTCAGGCGTATCCTTTACATCGGCGAGGATTTTCACTTCACTGTTTCCTTTCTTTTTCGCTTTACTTCCTGTTCCTTCTTGCATAACACTATATTTTGAACGACTGACGTCATCTCTTTCGAAGAATTTTTTCAAATTACATGCTGTTTTTAGTCTCATTGTTTTAATATTGTAGTACCTTTAAACTCCACTGTTTATCCCTAAAAATTTTGCCAGGTTTGTTTTCATGGTATATTTCTTGCTTGTTTCAGTTTTCGTGAGCTTCTTCAAAAATTTTCTTTCTTGGAATGATTTATTATGTTTATAAGTTTCTTTTAAGGACTCTTCAAGAACATTCTGCTGTAAAAGTCTTTGCTTAACTCTTTCTTTAGCTTCCTCTGAAATATCTGGAAGTTCTTTCTCAATGAAAATATTAGATTTAGTATTAGGTGTCAGTTCATTTGGATAATGGATTTCAACTGAATTTCATGTCATTTTTTCGCCGCAGACTCTCAAGTTTTTCTTTTAGTATTTTATTTTCTCTCCCTACTTGGCTACGATAACGACGACGTGCTCTTTCAGTTTCGTTTACTAGTGATTTATTTTCATTGCGGTTTTTACGTTTAGCTTCCCTCCATTTTTTTCTTACGTCTTGTTTTTCATTTTCGCTCATAACGCTTATTTTTCTTTTATTAGCTTTGGTTCTTTCCAAGTTTTTCTTTTTCATCTCTTCAATTTTTTTCTGGATTTTCTTGTTTTAGTTTTTCTCTGTACTTGCGACATCTTTCTGCCGATGATAAAGGCATCTGAAAAAAAAAGAAACAAGGTCTGCAAAAAAAACTTGGTCAAACGTTAGCTCACAAAAGGGACCGAGATAAAGCTTTTTAAACCTATCAGAATGACTTCAAATCTAACTTACTAAAACGGCAGCGTTAGGCTAGAATGACTCATGCTCTCAAGTAGTTGATCAAAAAAAAACTTTTATAGCAACATGCTCAAAAGTACCTAGGTATTTTCAATTTACTATTAAAACATTAAAGAGCCTTACGGAGAGCGGAACATACAAGAAAATATAGTGTGACAAAGATCTGCCAAAAATTTAACTAATTATTAAAATACACACTCCATTCTATGAGTATTATAGTAACAGCCAGTATCACCTCGCGGAACAGCGGCGGATCTAATGATGTTTATAGAGCATCTAGGAGGTAAATTACAGACTCCTTTTGAGTTTCGGCATAGTAAGGTAAAAATAATGTATTAATATTTAAGCAATAATTCGAATCATATTCGTAGGTAGCTAAATGGAGTTGAATTATTGTAAACATAGCTTTAGAAATTTCCCTTGTGACACGTCGCACAATTTCGTGTCACAAATCTCACAGTGGAATAAAATTTATTCACGACGTAACCTAAAAGTTGTAACAATTCACAAATTTAACCAAGAATCGAAAATTTCGACATGCCTTTCGACAAAGAAGTTAAAGAAGCTTTATAAATATAATTCTATGTCTAGAAAATCATAGAAAATATTAATAATTTACTCACCGTAAGTCCGGAAATCTTAACGACACGTGCTGATGACACACACAAAATGCGTAATGACAATTAAACAACATGGCGGTTTATCCCGATTTTGTTGCCAGCACTTGAAACCGATGTTGCACCACTAAATAATCAAGAAAATTCCAAAGTAGGTTTTTTGGTTTCAAAATTATGGTGTCGCACAACAGGAGTATTACAACGGAAACAATTTTGGGGCGTTTATAAAATTACTTGTAAAAACTAGAATAACAATGTTTATTTTGCTAATGCTTATAAAAGCGATAGCTGGTGTTTATAAGACTCTAATAATATTAAAAGATAAATGGTAGCTTACGTTAAAAAAAACCAGCGACAATAATATTCATAGGTAGTCAAACAAGGACATGCGTAGTTTGTATGGCGTAAAAAGACACGGAGCTTGGTTTTGCATTTTTTTTGAGAAAATTAAGCTTTAATTTTAGTTACTTGATTAGTGAGACTCTTAACAATACTGATAGATAACATAATCAAATGCCCAACATTGTTTTAAAGCATGTAAAGTACACTAAGTTTGGTCACTTATGAACCGGACACCACAGTCTATCTGAATCCGTCAAAAATTTGGTCCTAACCCTTATATTCTTTATTGAAATACAAACATAAAAAGGCCCTATTCTGTTCTGTTCAATAACTAAATTCCAATTTTTAGATGTTCGAAAATCTCAAACGTGTGTAATTGCGAAAATATAAAAAATATATAATATTTATTTATTTTATTCTTTATACAATATTTAATAATATCCTTAACTAGCTGTTGCACGCGGCTTCGCCCGCGTTAACTTAGGTTTACAGCCGTATACGGATTGATAATGATTATTTTTATAGCCTAAGTTACTCCCTATAACATAAGCTATCTTCCAGTGCAAGGCCCGTCAAAATCGGCCCTGCCGTTTCCAAGATTAGCCGGAACAAACAGACAGACAAAAATTGTAAAAAATGCTATGCTAAAGAGCCGTTTTTTATTGAATGCATAATATGGATGCATGTAACACGGGACATATACCAAAATAGTTTTTTTTACAATTTTTGTCTGTCTGTCTGTCTGTATTTTGACGGGACTTTCACTGACAGATAGCTGATGTTATAGGGAGTAACTTAGGCTACAAAAATAATCAGCATCACCTGGACACGGCTGTAAATCTAAGTTAACGCGGCCGAAGCTGCGGGACAACAAAAAAGAATTTTTCAAATCGGACCAGTAGTTCCTGAGATTAGCGCGTTCAAACCAACAAACAAACTCTTCAGCTTTATAATATTAGTATAGATCATCTACAAATTTTTTTAAATCAATTTAACAAAAGTATGAGGAGGAACTAATTAAAAATTATTTTTTATCAGTTTACATTACTTATTTGTTACAATAAGTCAACCGAATAATTTGTAAATATGATATAGCTGAATAAAGTTAGTAGAATATTCTATTTTCAGTAAAGGAGCTCTCTAACAACAGTACTAATTAGTTAATTCTCAAGATATGCTTATTTGCATAATTTAAATCGATGAAATTTCTAATAATACGAGTATTTAAGGTCCGAGAGCGTGAGAACAGCCCTCCAAGGAAACTAATTACGCCGAATGCGGCCTGGGCCTTCAGTTAATTAGAGACAGAGGCTCAACCCTCTTAATTAATAGCCACTCGAGATGTAGACCCTCATGTCTATTTCGCTTTTGTTCAAATACTATATTAAAAATGTACATTAGCATTATGGAGGTTAGTTGTAGATTAGTTTCTTTTGTAGATATTTCAACTTGGGTGTATTTTTGAAAATCGATCGAAAAATTACAACTGCTATTTTATTTCTTAAAATTTTATTCAAAAACTTTAAATTAGGAAAAGATTAAAAATATTTATTTGGTAGAAAATGGTTAAGTAGGTAAGTTTAAGACCTAGGCTCACCCTAGGTCGCTGATCGAGAACCACCTAACGTTCCGTAACATTTTCAATACAGTACAACGCCATCTGTTAGTAAATGATTGGGCTAAACATTGAAGGTGGTTTTTTTAATTTTAATTATAATACATATGTAAGCAAAAACTATAATAAAGAAAACTGCATTAACATTAAAATCACAGCTAAGCTATCATTAAAAATTAACTCGATCAATTTAGACGAAGGTAGGTAGGTGGGTTCTAGGTACGGACCGGTGACGGACGACGGTGACGTATTTGATGCTGTACCTATTTAACTTAGCTGACACCGACTCCAAAAGTCACTAAAATGACGTGGTAAACGCAAATATTGTACATTAGTAGAAGAACAAGTTTTATTATAAGTTCTAGGCACAACAATTAAACAAACGCGATTATTTTTTAGGGTTCCGTAGCCAAATGGTAAAAACGGAACCCTTATAGAATCGTCATGTCTGTCTGTCTGTCTTTCTGTCCGTCTGTCCGTCCGTCCGTATGTCACAGCTACTTTTTTCCGAAACTATAAGAACTATACTATTGAAACTTGGTAAGTAGATGTATTATGTGAACCGCATTAATATTTTTACACAAAAGTAGAAAAAAACAATAAATTTTGGTGGTCCCCATACTTAGAACTGAAAACATTTAATTTCATAAACATGATGATGTCCTCCTTGTCGTATTCGACAACGGCGACCCCTGCTATGAGTTCCTTTGATGGAAACGAACGTGACTTGCAAACCCTTTCTTCGCTTTAAACATCCTGTCACACTGTGCGCAGTAAAGAGACCCAGAACTATTGTAAGTATAATTGTAGGAGGGCTTTGGACGGGTTTTCCGTATCAGACGCTTGGCATCTAGGTCTTCGAGACGCGACTCTTCAAACTTCTCGAGTCCTATCTGAACAGCGGCACGCCATTCCGGCCTCATCGGGGCAAGCTCCTCCCACTTTTCTGGGGAAATGTCACATGCGGTCAGATGGCGGTTGAGCACGTCCCTGTATCGCAAGAATTGTCCGCCAGGGTTCCGTTTCCCACGTTTCAGTTCTGAATAGAACACTGATTTTGGAATTCTGGAATCTGGCATACGTAGAACATGCCTACACCATCTGAGCTGGCACTTCATCAGCATGGCTTCCATACCGAGCAGTTTGGTACGCCGCAGAACCTCTGTGTTTGGAACACGATCTTGCCATTTGATGGGAAGGATAGAGCGAAGACACCCTGAGATGGAAGGAGTCTAATTTTCTTACAACCTTTTTATATAGGCACCAAGTTTCTGCAGCATACAGCAGAATGGGCAGTACCACGGCCTTATAGACAAGTATCTTGGACTGCAGACTTAGATCGTGAGATTTCCAAACACGTTGGTTAAGACCACCAAAGGCGGCGGCAGCTTTGGCTATAAATAAACATATAAACATATAAAACATATAAATCTTATTTTTTGTTAATGTCTAATGTTTATGTTATGCAATGGTACGAAACATTTCGTGCGCGAGTCCGACTAGCACTTGGCCGGTCACAACCGACGCCAGGAGGCCGTGTGGTCGCAGACTGCACGGTAGGCGGGGGGCAACCCCCCAATCAAAAGTGAGCCGAATGGGCTCACACCAATCCGTTGAAGCATTAGGGCCTTCGGGCCATTAGCATAGATCCATCCGAAAAAAAAAAAAAAAAAAAAAACTTGGCCGGTTTTTTTTTTTTGAAGTCGGTTTAAATTTTTGTTTAAATTTGTTTGAATAGACATTGTTTAATAACCACTCCAGTAATAGCAATAGGAACAAAAAAATATTAGTACTAGCAGCGCCCATGACGATGTCTTAGTTTAATATATAAGGGGGACAAAGAAATCGGCTAGAATTTGCCCCCCACAAAACTCATCAAATCCTCCTTTACAATCAACTCCTTGTATCAAATTTAACAATATATCGGTTAAACGTAAAGAAACTCTTAGCTACCTTGGACTAATACTTGAAAATAAATTCACCTTTCTAGAACATATAATTCAGACAGAAGAAAGAGCCAAACGAAATTTTTATGCATTTACTAAAATATCATTTTCAACATGGGGTCTTTCTTTTAAAACATTAAAATTAATTTATTCCGCAACATATTTAGGCAGTATGTGTTACGGAGCACCCGTGTGGGCTGATAGGTCCACCATTGGAGCAGCCCGTCGTAAATTATTACAAAGCCAACGTCTGTCACTAATATTCTTATGTAAAGCCTATCGGACAGTTAGTATAGAGGCATTACCAGTTCTTGCCGGAGTACCACCAGTTGACTTAGAGATACAGCGCCGCGCTGCCTTGTATTATCATTCGCGATAATTTCTAGTGCTGACTTCTTAAGACCACAAGACCGACAAAAAATTACCAAACTTTTTGACCCTATAGAAATAACCACTCAAAATTTAATTAATGAATGGCAATCCCGATGGGATAGATAGATACAACTAAAGGGCGTCACCTTTATAACTTCTTTCCATCTGTATTCGATTGTTTATCAAAAGATTGGTTAGAGGTTGACCACTGTGTCGCTCAGTTTCTTACCGGCCACGGAAACTTTAGAAGTAAACTATTTGGCTTTAATCTCGTACCGTCTCCCTTATGCGGCTGTTCGACGGAAGGCAATGATCAGGAACATACCGCACATCACATTCTTTGGGAGTGCAGTCTTTGGCAAAATGAACGAACATTAATGCTTGACAACATCCGTAGCAAATCGGGAGTAACTTATTACAGCGATCTCGTGGACGACGTGAAAAACTTCCGTGCATTCAAGCGATTTTGCCACAATTATTACTGGATAAATAACATAATATCCCCAAGTCATACATAAATAACTCATAGTTAATATACACTAGTATATTACTTCACTATGTAGATATTAGTTGACTTAAAAATACAAACCAACTTTAAAAAAACAACAACTATTATTTCAACCATGATAATCACTAAGTTATACATAATAACTCATAGTTGATATACATGTATATTAATCATACTATGCAGATATTTGTAGACATTAAAAAAATCTCCGTGGTGCATTGCAGCTGGGCTTCCCCTGGCTGCTGTCTTTTCTTGACTTTTGTTAGTCATTGCATTCTTGTACTGTCTCCCGCTTTAACCGGGGAGGGAAACTGGAAATTTTTCCTACTCCTCCTGAATACTTCTGATTAAATTCGTTGCGGGTCCCAAGGCAGTTTTAACGTATCCCTCGGGCTCCCTGAGATCGTATCAAAGGGTCATTTAGTGGTTACCGCTGTCGATCCTGGCTATACAGGAGTAGCAGCGGTGGGAACGAGTGGTGGGACTAGCCCGTAAAAAAAGAAAAAAAAACTAGCAGCGCCCAGCCGTTTCACCCGCGTACTTCCCATTCCCGCGGGAGTACAGGAATAAATTACAGCCTGTATGTTATTCTTATGTAAAATATATATTATTGTCAGGTTTCATTAAAATCCATTCCCACCTCTTACAATTATTTTTTGGTAAGGTTGAGTTCGAAAAAATCGATTTAGTTTTTTTTTATATTGCAATATTGTATTAATCCCTAATGACAATATAGTTTTAATTTAATCCAAAATTTTGAAGTGGGATTCCATTGCATATACTGGGTGTATTTGGAACGCTTGCGAAAACGAAGAGGTATGATAGTGTTGGCATAGCCTGACATGATACAAGTGAAAAAAACGCGTTTTTTTTTTGGTTGCCTTTTTTTTGTATAATCCGGTTTAGTAATCATAATGTTACAGGAATTTGATGATAATGCTTTAAAATAATGGTTTTTTGAAAAAAAAACAGCAATGTAATTGGTTTATGGTTCAGGCCGGCTAGCGGACTGAATCAGCTGATAGCGTTCGCCGTATGCACGAGGTGAACGAACATTGCGGGTTTGCAAAATACCCAAGTCCTAAAATTTTCTTTAAAAAACGTTTCTGAGATAAATGGTTATATGCATTATATAGTATATAAATAGTATATTATTAGGGTTTAATCGCAAGCGTTCCAAATACACCCGGTAGTCAGGTGTAGCTGAAATAAGCGTACAAAGCAATATAAATGAACATGTTCAATAAAATCTGTTATTATTTTGTATATAAAAATTTAATTCACATTCCAACAACATACAAATCATATTTATAATGTATTTTGTGGGTTTTGGTACAAAGAATGTTTCATTTGTCGAGAGGGGCGGGTAGGTGTGTGCGTAGGAGAAATTGGAGATAATTTCATGTCCGGAAATGTTTTACTTTACATTTTAATGTGTTTAAGTTTATCTGGAGACTGACAGGCTTTTGTTGTGGGTTATGTTAATATAATTTATAGAGGGTAGAAATAACTAGAATTAGCTTATCTATAGATTAGAACCTTCCTCATTAAATTTTTAATAGATAAAAATATGTAGTTTCTAACGGTTATTCAAAAGTTAAGTATCAATTATTTATGCCGTTTAGTTTTATTTTAATCGTGAAAAATTTCAAGTTCTAGCAATTACAAGATAGTGATCACACCGACGCTTAGCGAGAGAGATGTTATTACAAAAGACGACGAATATCAATAAATTAATCGCATTATCACCGTAAAGTACACGGTACGGTTCGGTATCACGAAAGTAAATGATTTACACTTCACTAAGGTATAAACGAATTGTATATATAATATATATTTATGACGTCGTGTACCGTAATACCTAACACCGTGTTTATTTTCACCAGAACACGGCTCTTCGATTAACATAAAATCGAAAGGAGTGCGTGGGCGCAGCTGTGACACTGGAGATACTCGCTAGTACCAAGTGCCATAAGAATAGGAGTACATGTAAATAAATTTAACGTCAAATATATTTTATTTGTTAGATACTTTTATGGGTTGGTTAGCATGTTGCAAAATGGTAGAAAAGGTTGTAGGAATCGATTAAATCTTTATTTCATTAATTGTATAGGCAAGCGGGCAAATGAAAAATGGTGACAATTATTATTGTCATATATATATATTAGACAATAATAATAATTTATTGGTGGCACTCGCCGGGTTTTAATGGGTGGAGCTGCGTCCACCTTACCACCTTTCGGACCCACTCCCCTGCGGGATGCCTCAGAGCATTTTCCGGCGTACGTTGTATTGAGAAAATATAACCAGAATGGTGCAGGCAGGCGCAAGGCACATGCGCGTTCCTTTCATCGGTATAAACCTGACACGGATCTATTACATCTAAATTGTAACAGCCACAGTTGAAAAACTCATGAACTAGTTTTCACGCGGGAATAGCATGCGTGTAATGACATAAAAACAAACATGTTTAAAAATTAAAAGTATACAGTCAGTTACTAATTAACTGACTGTATACTTTTTAAATTTTAAATTCCGTATTTTTTAACATTGTCACGTGGTTAAGCTCTTGCTGTATAGTGTATAGTTTGTAATATAAACTAAACCTATTAGACAGATGAAGTTAGAACAGACCTCAGTCCACTAGCTTAGATCATTTCAAAAAAAAAAAAAACTAAATGTTTAAGAACTGAGCGACGATGGTCTAGTAGTGGGCTGGGCTCGGCCTCTTGAGTGAAAAGTTCGGGTTCGATCCAGACGCCTGTGACGTGAGAAATCACTTGCTCACCGGTGAAGGAAACATCGTGAGGAAACCTGCATACCCGATGAGATTAAAAGTCTTTGAAGGTGTGTGAAGTTCACTAGCCTGCATTGGGCCAGCGCATCGGTGAACTATGGCCCAACACCCTCCTCGCCAGACTTCGAGCGACCCGTGCCCAACAGTGGGACTTATATGGGTTGATATTATTACTATGTTATTATATATAAATACATATATAACCTATCAAGTATTGTCTTGATACAAAAAATAATTTTTATCATGGACTATTTTATAGGATTCGAAAGTTGCTTGAAGCGATAGGTCTCGTTACCACTGCTCCAGTGGTCTAGTGTAAATGTTGAGGCCTCCTTTAAATGAAGCAGCTAATTTGTCGTTATGCAAGACCCAAACCGCAGTACTTAAAGCTAACCACGCGATTAGAGTAGTGTTTACCGAAACAGTTCAAGACCATCAAACCACCAAGCCCTAACGCAATGTCTAAAAATAATTAGCATTATGTAGAACCGACATTGACCTAAGCTCTGTTGCGAAATTCGGTTAATAGAGTGACTTCGGTGTGGTCACGGGCTTATAATAAATCTACCGTTTTTGGAAACTTCTAGAATGTAAAAACAATAATGAATACCATGCGCCATGCTGCTTTGCATCCGAATTGGGCCGGCACGACCGGGATGGTACCTCTCGCTCTATGTGAGCGAGCATCACCGGCGTCAAGTGACTGCTATGCTGTCGCGTTACAACCAAAGGCGGCATTGGTGGCACTCGCCGGGTTTTTTTGGGTAGAGCTGCGTCCACTTACCAGCTTTCGGGCGCAGCGAGTCCCACACACCCGCGTGGGAAAATCCACTCCCCCTCGGGATGCCTCAGAGCATTTCCCGGCGTTAAAGAAAAAAAAACGAAAAAAAGGATGGCAGATAAATACCTTGGTGGCATAATCCAATTAAAATACTAAAAATTGTCACTAATAACAACGTTAAAAAGACCTCCGTAAAAAACTTCCCACCATCTGTTAATACTTGTATCTATAAATCAGACATTTTATTTAATTATAGAAGTCAGACCTCTAATTATAAACATACGATTTGCATTAGTGACAAACGACTTACTTTGATGTTACACGTTCTAAATCTAAATGGTTGAATTTAAATCTTAAAATATTATGTAACTTCGATGTTACAATAACACCTTTATTCAATTCTTCGGTGTTTAATTTGGTGATGGTAATTTTTTATGTTGTTGAGTGACCCCAAACTTGCAGCTCTAATGTATAAATAATACACAAAATATGTTTAAAAATATTATGTATTGAAAGCATTTATCTAGATGCCCTACCCTTATTTATTTAAAGTGTGTTGCTTTATTTCTTGACATAGAAACTCATTTGATAAATAATCATTTGAAATCATTTGAAAAACCAAATCATTTGAAAAACATTTGATAAATAACCCTTCATTATTAAACAAATTATTTCGTTTTCATTTTTTTTATATCGGTACGAAGATAAACAATAAATATTTGTAATTTATATGTAGGTGAAATATGATATTTTAATTATACATCATTATCATCATCATCATCAGCCTCTATCCGTCCACTGCTGAACATAGGCCACCTCCAATGAACGCCAAGACGGACGCGATTTATATTATACATACATATTACACATAAATATTACCTTTCTGCACTTTTCCATATAAATTCTCTTTATGCCTTAATCTTACACTCCTCCTTGCGCACAGTGAACTTAGAAAGGGGATTTTTCTTATATAGTCTTTAAAACAGGAAAAATACTCAAAGCTTAGCTCTTATTGTCAATAATTTAATTGTTTTCATAATATTTTATAATTCTGAGATAAATATTTGTATTTAAAATTAAGCGCAAAAACGTTTCCCTATTAACGCCATTAAAATTAATGTTAGTAATTTATGAACTATTTATGGACGCTTAGAACTATGTTATCAGTCAATATTGAGATATAAGGCGGGTTATCCAACCAGCGCGGTGAAGTTAAAAGTTAACTAGTTTGCGCAAACGCTTACACAACTCACTTATAAATACCAGTACGGTCGGTTATGTATTGAAATGCGACTGTCTTGAATGCGAATAATATAAATATGATTGCACTTTATGTAGTTTCGGCGACGATAATATACAGAACCGCACCGATGATGATTAATAAGATTTTAGACTTTGCTCTTTGATTATATACCTACTTGTATTATCAAAGCCTTTGCCACTCGGCGATAACATAGCATTATCATGTTGAAAGATTTTTTAAATCGCACGCGCCTTTTCAACACCCACATCCAAACTAACAAACGATACCTGTTTATTTTATTAATATAGATAAGAAGCTAGATGTAGTGGTCATAATGATATTTATAGTCGACAAATAACTGCATTCGAATATAATGTTGTCGGACATGTTTGATTCCTGATACAAAGCTCTGATAACATTCCGGCTCAGGATGCGGACGTGAAATTCTCGACGTCGAAGCCGTACTTGAGGTACAGTTCTCGCACGTATTTACGACTGAATGCGAGGAATTTACAGGCTGTTGATTGATGCGCGTCTTCCATTGCGCTCGGGCTGCCAATCGCTGGCTTGATTCGGTTAGTTTGCGGCGCAATGTCCTGCATTCCATTACTTGACGACGTAGAGGTCATCACCGGGCGATAGGATCATGACAGAGAATTCGTTGGTCGGCCGCCGATGGAATGCGAGGTAATTGATTTGTCCTGCGTAATCGACGTAAGCGGGATTGACGTCGAGACGTCATACCGGACCGAACTGGTATTACCCAATGTTACTTCAAACTCTAATAGAGTTTGAAGTAACATTGTGTGGCTAGTGGTTCGGTCTGTAGGTAGTACAGTTTTTAAGGAATTTAAAAACTTATTCTAAATTTACCATTTGTGGTTTTTGTTGACACCACACAACGAACATCTTTCTCACACACACCTTTCTCTAAACAAAACAGATACATAGCACCAATGTTGAACAGATCTAATGTTTTAATCTATTTAGCGTTGAGAATTCCCTCATGTGAGCATATTTAAACAATATTAAAACAGTACGACTATGCTATAATTTATTATAATAAAAATTGTGTAATAAGATTTAATAACAAACATCCACGCTATTAATATCTTGTACTGATCATAATCGTATTCGTATAATAAACAAGTAATTTATACTTTAATAGTCGTAAATGTACGCTCGGCAATATCAATACAGAAAATGAAATATGAAATGTGGAACCGAACAGAAGTCTCGAAGAAACGCACGCACGTATAACTATAAGTTAGAGTTGCCACGCGAAGCCAAATAAAATTAATATTCATAGCCGTTGTATTTATTGGCTTTCAATTAGTATAATCTTATTGGAGCATTAACATAGCGCGGGCGGCGCGTCCGAGTGTGCCTCGGCCGTGGGGATACCAGCCTATAGCGTTACCCTGTCGCATTACATTGTGGGGAAAATACTTCAATTTTGGGTGTTAATAGGTTTTTATAAATATCTATGTTTATAAAAGTCTATTGATTCCAAAATAAAAGCCAGACACTTTACTGACAGTAAATTAGAAACGAAATCCTCAGTTTATAGCCTTGGAAAACGTATATATAAACAATGGGAACCTTTATTTTCTTTTTTTTTTCTTTAAAGCCGGGAAATGCTCTGAGGCATCCTGCGGGGGAGTAGGTCTCCCCAGTATGTGGGACTCGCTGCGCCCGAAAGCTGGTAAGTTGGTGCGGCTCTACCTACTAAAACCCGGCGAGTACCAACAATGCAAATCAAAACAAATCTGTTAAGCAAACAGGGCACCTCAATGGCTAGTCAGTCCCTCAGGGAACCGACGCCTCCTCCACAAAGGGGTTGTCACGCACCACAGAACAACCCCTCCCAACGTCGGGACAGTACAATGGGTTGCTGTTCCCGTTTTCGTCCTTTGCCCCCGTGCTCTTTTGTCACCTCTTCTTATAAGAGGAGTACAAAGAGCCCCATCGACTCAATTCCCTTCACCCAAGGTGCTGGGCTCACCCCACTCGTAAGGCTACTGAGCCTAACCGTCACGACAAGGCCTGAACCATGGTTCCCAACTCATAGGAACAACGAAAACCTATTAGACAACCATTTTAGCCTTATTTTATATATAAGCACAAACTTTACAAACATCAAAATTTTGTTAGGATTTGTAGTGACACTAATAGAATTAAACTGGCAGATATCGTAGTGAAAATTAAAAAAAAACACCATCTCGACCAGTCATCAAAGCAATCGGACTCCGTGTGAGCTGGTATCACCGCTCGCGGAAGGCTCGCAGGCGATGACCTCAGCGGACCGGTTCCCGCCGCCGCTCCCCGTCCCTCCTCACCCCCTCGCCCCTCACACGAGAGGTTTCATTACGTTATTATTATATTAAATGCTTTAATACACATTGTAGGCATTAGTCTGCCGAGACGTCCTAAGAAAGGATAATATACGGCCTACGCGTACCAATCGTTTTTATCGCGTCCTTTCTTTTGCATTCGTGATCTGTATGGCTTTTAACTTTAAGCTAAGGTCATAAGTCCTATAAAATTGAAGGACAACCTTCTAATGTCGTTTATGACATGTTTTACTACAATTCTTAATTAAACTTACACACTAAATTAGGTACTTATATTAGGCATTTGATTTATAATAAACGGTGTTATTGGAAGTACGTGACGTATTGTTTTGTGGTCGGTATAACAATAATATTTACAACACACATATAGCAATATTTAGTTATAAATTATTAGAATGGTAGAGAATCAATGTATCCATTAAATTTATCGTGAATAATTCATCCATCGGGATTATATTATGATCTGAAATAAAAAAAATAGTCTCCCAATCGTTGTGCTGATATAATTTAGCTATACGTTCTAGAATGTTCAAGAATCGAATTTACTTATTAAGATATATCTTATGGTTATAAAGTTATATCAAGAATGAATATTCTATTAATAAGTTATAGAAGTGATACACTTTCATAACCTAAAATAATAAAAGAATTATGTCTCTACGTAAAATATAACTTCTTTTTTAAATAAAATAAAATAAAGTATAGAACGTTGCAGTTCTTTAGCAAATTTTTAAGCAGACTTCGTCAGGCTTATTACATTTCATTGGGGGCCAGTGCGTTTCTTTTCCGAGGCAAGTCGTATGCTAATGCTGCTTACCGTCTCGCTTTATACCTTTGGTATTCTAGAAGGACGGCCCGGCAAACGAACCGAAATCTAACTTAACATGTACAATGAAATGTGTATACTATTCATATAAGATTTTACAGCACGTATTCAGGTTTTTTCAACTATAGATAGCAACATTGGCTGCACACCCAAACATCATCTCACCCCAAACGCATCGTCGTGCGTAATAAATAGTCACACTCCGTCAACGTTGTATCATGATAAACTGTTTTATAACGATATAAATGCAAATTGATCGCGAAACAAAATTTAACATGACGGGATACATACGATGTATTGGCATCTCACGTTTTCTCTTCACCACATGTCATATATGTATTGCCATTCCTTTTCTAGGTATAGACAGTGGTGGCATTTCTGTTGTTCATGATCCTCAACGATCGGCTTTGTATAAAGAAAGTAAAACGTCGATGCTTTAAGTTGAGTAACTATCTCACTTAGTTTAGTGAATTCAAATAATGTTACAATAAAAAGCTTGAAATATTTCGTCCGAAGCCTTTTAATTTTTTATCAACCAGTATGAAATCGATATCTTTGTTATTAAAAACATTCGGGTCGCATAATCTTAAATTTATAATAAAACCATCTTAGAATAATTAATTATCCATACTCCATAAGATTTTTATACCATAAATTATTATTTTTAATGTACAATGAATTATATTTTATACGTTGGATTTCTTATTCAAGAACTTAAAGGGCTGCTTATATTCTTTATAAAAGAATGAACAAGGCTATTACTATTGATATCATCTGTAAGAAGTAGTGCCATGCTGCTTTGCAGCCGAATTGGGCCGGCACGACCGGGTTGGTACCTCTCGCTCACATATCACCAGCGTCAAGTGGCAGCTCTATCTTTATGCTGACGCGTTACGTACGGTTTGTGAGTTTCCGGTGGTCCATTGGATAATAAAAGGGAATAGAAGGGGAATGCATTTGCATAACCTCTAGATGTGCGGATGTGTATGGGCGTCGATAGTCGCCAAAAGGCCTCGATTGCTCGTTTGTAGGGGGCAAACGCCTTCGAAAAGTCGAAGCCTTTTGGCGATGATGGCGTTTATGTTTTAAGATGCTAATAATCTTGGAATGCCTAATTTTAATAGCGTTAAATAGGTATTTATAATTAAAGATTCTATAACTTAAGTTATTTAACTGTAAATAAAGATATATACAAAATAGGTAAGTAAGTAGCAAGTGTATGTTTAGTGAATATGACAGATAGACTGCATTGAAAGAGTGAACTATAATGCTATCGTGATCTATGTAATAGACAAACAAACAAACAAACAGTGTGTTACTTGTATTCATGTTATATTTAGTTAACCACTCCAGCAATGCGGTCGGTCTATTATCTCTGTGTATATCAATAATTTGTAACAAAAGTTATGCAAATGCGATGTCCTCCTTTTCCCTTATCCCCCCCCCCCCCATTTTTTCTATAGAATATTCAAGTAATATTATTCTTAATATATTATTTACGCTCAAAATTAAAAAAAAGAACATTTCAAATTGAAAAAAAAGCTCTCATAAGAATTAGAAGTAATATTGGACCTCTCTCAAAAAAAGACTAGCGACAGCTCACGTCTTCTTTCGTGAAATATAGAAATAATTGAAGATTGTAAATTATCCAACAGGATTCTATTATTTACAAACTGTCATCAACCTAGTCATGTCTGTCAGTCTGTCATCATCGATGTTTGTATAAAACATGGAAACCCGTTCATCCGTTAATTCGTGATCAAATAAATAAACTTATTATTAAAATAAATCTGTATTGACACGCTGGTCCTAAAATATTACACGCTGGTCCTAAAACGCTACACGCTGGTCCTCTCAATCTAATTATAGACGACGACTGGACCAACGGGTCACGGTGCCGCAAAATAAAGCACATTACAAAATATCACGTTACATCGCGCGGTGCACTTGATCATGCCGTTGTCTCGACTCTTTTTATTCGTTGGATTATTCCTTTTTTTTTTTCTTTTTTTTCTTGCTCGTTTCTTTTTTATTTATGCGGCTTTGACCGGCGACCGCACCGACCGCACCGCTTAGCGGCCGCAAATAGTTCTTGTATATTAATTTGTGTAACCGTCCTTAAAATCAATTTTCATTTACAATAAACAACGGTTGCGGCGATGTTATCCATAAACAAGCTTTTTATTATAGGTTATTTAAGGTTGTTCCCCCGTTGCGCTTTCGTAGCAAAAAATGATTGATATTGACTAATATTGCTCTTATGTTATATTACTTTTTAGAATATGGTAAGATTTATTTTGTAATAAATTTTAAAAAGTTGATTATTTTTACTGTTGCTAGTTTTTCTGCTCTACATTTATTTAGGTTTTTATTCATATTATTATTAAAATTATTTGTTTGCTGCTGCTAGCGGTGGTTTCATCAGCAATCTATGATATCAGTGTGGCCGTTGAATCATTCGTAGTATGAACAAGTACTTAAATAGTGCATATGGCATATGCAATGGCATCTTGTATATGTATGAATAATATAATATCCCATCCTAGCATAAGTCAGAGTAAAAGTTTATGTGATTAAGAAACAAAAAGCAAACCTTCATAAATTGGAAATGATCCTTTTATCAAAGTAATGTGAGTAATAGAGTTGGCACGTCAAAATATCAGCGGTAATAGCGTGGAGTGCCAGGGCTCTGCCGGGCCCAATTTGTTGCCGGGAACGTCAGATTTGGAGGGCCTCGTTACGACTAAGCCTCCAATTAGACTTATCCCTAATTAAGAGATGCCAATAAATTACCCTCCATCACGGGCTAACGAAGACGCGCCGCACTAATATCGCTAATTGATTTTGAGTAATGAGCCCGAGTTTTGATGGAGCTGATTGGGAGACGGGACTGATCGTCACCCAATATCCAATATCAGAACAACCCTAGTTCGCTTTAATGTGCTTCATACTACATGCCTTATTATACTGGATGTTATAAAGCGTTTGTATTAATTTTCTAATGAATATGTATTATTCATTAGTTATAACTATTTATTCTAGAATTTACATTAATTATTAGCAACCTTTGTTCTTGTAGGATTAAGAATCGCCATATTTCAAAACCAGAGGCAGACGTTGAGGTGAATAGGTTTTAGTCTGACACAAACCTTGACTTAGTACAAAACACAATGGCTAAAAGAGGCCAAGCGATTATGGTTTGTAACTGACAAGTATGGCTTATAGTAACGGTGAGAGAAAGCTGCCTGCGAAATGGAGCTAGTCTGTAACAGTTCATCAAAAGTAACTAAAAAAGTAGGCGATAAAACTAAGTCAATAAGTATAATACTAGTTTTACTTCTTCTACTAGGACTTCTATAAGACTCGAGCCAAGGCTTATACATCGGTGTCTTTAAAAAGAAATTTGCCCCTAAAAAGTAACCCCACGTCTTCGTGAAAAAGGAGTGGTAAAACTGAGCTAGGTAAGCATGTTTATAGCATATCATAGGATTTCACTAGACGGGATGGGAATAACAGAGAAGAAAGTATATTCTGTTACTAGTTAAATGTACTGATGTATATATAAATTCCTTTCCACAGCCAAGTACCATTATATATAGATTTCCCAGTAAGTAGGCACTGCCATTTATTAAAAAAATGTAAGCCTTATAATATAAAAAAGACACGTGTGCAATTCACACGTGGTAGAAGTTGAAACCTTAAAAAATCACGAACTTAAGAAACACTTTTCCTATCTCATTTTCTCCCACGTTAAATCTTATGTATTTATGTGTCTGTCTCTTTTCACAGTCGTTTTTTCGTTTCATCGACTTTCAAATCACAACGATACTAAAGAAGTTTTCGCTTCAAAAACCATGCTTTCCGTTTCACACGTGACCATTGAAACCTATGAAATATCCAAAACGTCAGGAATATAAAGTAAAAACTTTTATTATAATGAATCTTTTATCTTATATAGCCTTTGATTATTTTTAAGTACTTATCTGAAATCAACGCATCTGCAGCCGCCGGCTAGCTAGTTCCATAATGAAATAGTGCGGGAGAGTGTAATTAGATATTTAAATTTAAACTGTCAGCGGAAGAAACCGATCGCGGAGCTAAAGCGCGCTCCCTGCTAATTGAATATCATTACCATAGTAAGAGCTTTACTTTAATTACTGGGGCACGCACATTCAACTTGCTTGTATCACCCATTCCTTACATTTTTAATCAGTATTTTCACGTTATTTGTCCTCGTTTAACTCCTAAACTGA
The DNA here is from genome assembly GCA_963853865.1 of Helleia helle. Classification (NCBI taxonomy): domain Eukaryota; kingdom Metazoa; phylum Arthropoda; class Insecta; order Lepidoptera; family Lycaenidae; genus Helleia; species Helleia helle. The sequence continues at coordinate 27,982,706 of OY971414.1, forward strand.
AGAACGATGATAACCGTACACTTTGTGTACGGTTTGTTCTAGCTTGAAAGAATCATAGAAATTGGGCTTGGTTTGAACCAGGTATTACTACTCCTCCCCGACACTCCTCGATAATAATAGAGGAAGTCACAGCACTTTAGAGTTTAGCACAATATACCTGTAGTACCTAACGGAAACAATTAAAAATATTTTACCTGCTAAGTACATACTTATTACTTACAGTAAGTAATCTAATTATAAAATTTTTTACTCTTAGGATTTGAACCTGCGACCTCGAAACCGTTTAAACATATAAATAATATATTATATTATTATTTTACTTACATAATAAATGACTAAAAAATTGCACTTGAAAAATGAAGACCAGAGCAAACATCCGTTAACAATAATGAAAACAATTACACAACAATTGTACGCCAACAATAATTGAATTATTTATTGCAAATATTTCCTCGCCACTCGGCCACGCATGCATGTTTCAATAATTTGACGTGTTTTATTATTAGCATACTGCACGTGCATGGAACCGCCATGTGCATGCTAATTAGATGGGATAACTTATCTTTATCTTAATAAGCTTGTATAATTGAATTTGTGTAGATAAGACGAGATTGTTTAATTAAAAACGTATAATTTTGCCTTGAACCAATGCAGGTTATTTATTAATGAGTTTATAAAGGACACTTGTTTATTGTGTTTATAATTAGACTCTTATTTTTATTGTTGAGATTGGCAAACTGGTTTCGCAAATCTTAGTGATCAATCTTTTAATACGATACAATATGAACTATCAGAATTTTGGTTTGAAGCTAAAATTGTTCCTGGCATTGGGATTTCTATAGGACTCATCGTTTTTCTCAAATTTCAGAGTCTTTTAGGTCACTCACTTTCTGTTCAGCATATCCATTCAATAATATTCTTTGAGTTTAACCTCACCCCTTGCCCCCTGCTCTTTTGTCCCCTCTTCTTATAAGAGGGGTACAAAGAGCCCCTTGACTCAATTAGCTTCGCCCAAGGTGCTGGGCTCACCCTAGGATACTGAGCCCCACCGCCAAGGCCTAAACCATGGTGGGGCACTTGTCTAGTATGACCTCGCGGATGAATTCACATTTATGGGTGCATAGGTACTTGCCATGTGTTGACTTACCTGCCGTTTTGGTTATCGCAATTAATATCATCATCGTCACGGGTTGCCATCTTCATATTGAAGTTTGGAGGTCAGCTTTCGGTACTACGTCTGATCATGGGATATTCTCTTCATCTGGTGATAACTTAGTCCAGTCCAATCCTTGATGTCGTCAAACCAGTGTCGCCTTGGTCTTTCTGGTGACTTTCTACCCGGTCTTGCCCTCGGGGATTGTCCGTAGAGATTCGAATACCCTCTAATAATAATTTATATGCAAATAATTAAAATAAATTGTATAAATGTAATAATAATGTCGTTTTCTCTTACAGGTACGTTATGTTATGGCGGAAAGCCTAATTCTACGTAACTTATAACGAGGAAGGTTGGAATTGCCCAGTCAGGTGACATGTATATTTAAAACCAGTACAACTTTCATTGCATGTGCAGATGAATAAAGTTAATTAATTATAACGCTTTCATCTACGGAAACACTTTACCAGTTAACCGAGTTGTTTGTGCAATTAATGTAATGTTGCAACATGGTTAACAAGATTTTTTATTTAATACAGTGAGGTGATTTCTCGAAATCAATACGATCGAGAATATCAGGCCATAGTTAACCTACCATCATCATCATCATTATCATCGTCATTATCATCATCATTATCATCATTAGTCTTTTTCCTGCCACTTATGGATATAGGCCTCTACCAGTTAACCTATCAGCAGGCTCAATCGGGGAATTATACGACCATTGGAAAGATGAAATTTCCCGGTACAGAGTATAGCGTGTTTAGGACGTTCAAACAAACAAACTCTTCAGCTTTATTATAAGTAATAAAATAAATCGTATTTTTAGACCCACGTTTTAGGTATATTTAGGTAATAAATCAATTTATTCCCGTTTCGATGATGTAATATAAATCAGCGCGGGTAGATGAAGCTGTGGCGGGCGCGGCGTGACCAACTCAGATGGTATCGGCGACGCTCAAACAACTACCACTATCTCGCTCCCATCCGACTGGCTGTCCCACGACGGGAACTATCTTTAGACACGATTGATTGTATATTTACTTAACCTTGGAGTTCAATCAATTATTTAACTTTCAATGATAGTTAATTGGTTATATTATGTCTTGGCGTTTATTGAAAAAAACCCTATGTCCAGTTATGGACAAGATGATGATGATTATAATGATGATGATGACGATGATTATGATGATGCTGATGGTGATGATTTTGTTTTTTTTTCTGAGGCATCCCGCAGGGGAGTGGGTCTCCCCACGCGGGTATGTGGGACTCGCTGCGGCCGAAAGGTGGTAACTAGATGCAGCTCTACCCACTAAAACCCGGTGAGTGCCACCAATGCCGCCTTTGGTGAGTTGCTCCGGATCTAATAAACGAACAGGGTACCTCGACGGCTAGTCAGTCCCCCAAGGGACCGACGCACACCTCTACCGAGGGGTTGTCCCGCACCACAGGACAACCCCTCCCAACGTCGGGACAGTACCATTGTACTCACCCCATTGGGTGAGGTTCGCATCCTCGCCACTTGCCCCCTGCTCTTTTGTCCCCTCTTCTTATAAGAGAGGTACAAAGAGCCCCCTCGGCTCAATTAGCTTCGTCCAAGGTGCAGCGGCTTACCCTAGGCTATGAGGCCTATCGCCACTTTTCATTTCATTCAAGGCCTCAACCATGGTGGGGAATGGGGATGATGATGATGATGATGATGATGATGATGATGATGACGATGAGGATGATAAAGATGAATCTATTTAATAAGCTCTCTAATTAATCTATAAGTTCTCTATTAGGTTCTTACTTTATTTCAATCAAAAGGCTTTTATGAGGCATGACTTACTTGAGAAACCTGCGCTTGTTTTACAAGTTTAAGATAGGCTGCTGTTTAGTAGATTGAATTGCATGAGATCTGCAAAAGATTTTTAAAACATACGCAGTAATTTAAGAAAGCAGTACACTTAGTTTATATTCAATCAAACTGCATTAACATAGAAGATTTTTATAATACAGTAGTTGAAACAAAATATATAATTCCTATTAAGTGCGAAGGATGCAGGATTCTTCTACGATACGAGGATAAAACAAGCATCAATCGGTTTTGTAAATTAGATACTTGTGAGGCTATGTTGTTCTAGGCCATCATCCATGAATGAACCTGCTTATATCTTTATGAAATATAGCTTTATTACTCTCCGTCATATCTCTTATAATTTACATAGCAAGCCAAGTATATTAATATAAAATCACTCCTCTTATTTACTAGTGTCAGGTGTTTACGAGCTAGTATTTTTCCTATAACTAAAGCATAACTTAATTAACTTTTTATTGTACAGCATAAAGTTTACATAATTAAGACATACTGTGGTAATTATGAAAGAAACGTGAAGGTTTATTTTGCACAATTTCACAATACTTTTTTACAATTTCTGTTGTACAAATGAACGTTAGATTTTTTGACTATTTCTATAGATACAGCTGGTATGCGATCGAAGGATGAAAGGAATCGAAGAAAAAAAGGAATACGGTCATTACGATCGTCTTAAATATCGAAAAATGACTAAAAAGATTTGACTCTCACTTAAAAAGTCCCATAAACAAATTTAGATATAATATTATCATCTTCACTCATGTCATAGAGTCGAATGTTGTAGAGATTAGTGAGATTAGCGGTAAACTAGTTTTACTAGTGATGGTGGGACCCGATATCTGGGGGTTAATAATGATGCATACTGTTTGGTACTCGAACGAACGAAACGCTCTAAACGCTATTTTGCCATATCATCACGCTTATCCTTATCCAATCAGGTGGCATAAAAATGACGTGATGTCACGTATACGTGACGTACAGCTTGCCTATTGGTTTTTTGTTTTGTTCCTACCCCTTTATCCACGATTTATGTAACGAAGAGAGAATATAGCGCTCTTACGCCAAGCACACGCAGTTTTTTATTTTACTAATTTCCCAATTTATCAAGGCTGTTAGTAGTTTAAATTTTACAACCATATATATGTAGCTAAACACACGCCGCTACATAAACTGGTCCTTCGAGCCGGATTTTTCGACGATTTGACCTTCAAATTCATACCGTCGGGGACAAAGGCGACCGTTTGGACTTCTATCAGCCACGCAGCACTACCTGAGAGGATCAATTGGCACCTTATCACCTTGTCACCTACCTGCAACGTCTGACTACCTTCACGCAGTGACTACTTTACGTGAGTACTCCCTTTTTTCATAAGCCACCGTGATGCCTCTGATGGATAGGGATATGGAAGGTCAGGGCAGTAAAACTCGCGATAAGTCACCTTATAAAAATGTTACCGATGATAAGACTGAGCAAATCATGCGCGATTTGATTAGAAAACGTGGCATTCTTAAAGGCAGATTGACTAAATTCGCAAATTATTTAAGTAGTATTTTAACACCTTTAACAACAGAATCGAGGATAGATTTAAAATTGCGTATGGACGGGGCACGCATTCTGTTTTCTGAATTTAATAACATAAAGTCGAAGCTGGAAGACACTGTCCCTGACTGTGACATCGATGACCAGTTAGATCAGCGTCAGCAGTTCGAGGACTGTTACTATAGCACTCTTTCCAAAGCAGAATCTATTCTTGGTTATGTAACGAAGAGAGAATATAGCGCTCTTACGCCAAGCACACGCAGTTTTTTATTTTACTAATTTCCCAATTTATCAAGGCTGTTAGTAGTTTAAATTTTACAACCATATATATGTAGCTAAACACACGCCGCTACACATACTTACACCATCACTTACCATAATGAGAGATAAGCATAATGCATTTAATTGGATAAGTTAATGTTCGATAAAATATATTTTAAGTATTAATCCTGTCAACGCGAAGCTATATATTATGTTATATATTTAAAATTTAATTTATACCTAAATTATGCTTTAAATATTTTGTATTCCAATGAGAAAAGCTACTATAACTTATTAATTATGCGATAGTTTAAAAATCATAAATAAAAATGATTGACAAAAATCCAAGCCAAACTCTAAGTGCTTTTATGGGCCTTCTAAGTCTTAATACAATTCGAATTTATGTGTGACTTGAATAACATTCATTTAGATTAAAAATCTTTAACAAATTTAATTTTTACGGATTCTATTTACTTAGATCATTCATGATATCTGATCATGAATGATCTAAGTAAATAAAAAATTGTACACAGGTCGATCCTAATTCCTAGTGTATTAATTTTGGTTGAAACATTTACACAATATGGTTAATTATATTTTCACTTTGATACAACCTTAACTAACTTAATTTAACAGGCTGCCACATCTAGTATTTCAAAACCGATATGACTAAGTGACCTTCAAGAAAAGATCATACTCATATTTCAATGGGCGGCAACGCACCTGCTAATAGCGGGTGTCTATGGATGTCGCTTATCACTTAGTAGTAAGTGAACATGTGAACCGACTGTCCACCCCCTCTTTTATAACAAAATAGAAACTAATCATTACGTAAAATCAAAATATAATAAAATCGCCCCGCTGTAAGTAGTTCCGTATCTTTATCCTCGTCTAAGCCCTCATTGGAACAGCGATCGGTACCAGATAAAGCGGTGTAAATAACCTCACAGATACAGAGCTATGAATTCTTTGGTTCAATATTTCGTTAGGCATGAGCAACAGAATTATATAAAATATATTTATATTATCATCAGTCCGTGTCACCATGGGCTTTCATTTAAACTCCAACATATCTGTTAAAATTGGAATCTTAAAAAAATTGAATCCAAAACTCTTTTTGCTGTTCCTTATCACAGAACTGAGTAGATCACCATCTTTAATGCTTCATTTATTATTATCTAACGTCTTTGATGCTAAAAGTTACATAGGGTGTTGGGAAAAATAGTTTTCAAATTCTATTATTAACGATAGGAAAGCTTTAAGTTAAAAAAAATTTTTTTTCATCTAGACACTTATTTATGTGTATGTCTACCTTATATGGGATTCACACACACAACTAGTACTAAACTAACTTTACCAATAATTAATACCCTCGTTAACCGTCAATATGAAATAGCTTGTTAGAGGAAATTAGAAGGAGGTCCGCCTGGTCGATCTTCCAATTGGTGAGCGATCATTGTCATATAGATAATGTACGTACAAAATGTTAAAAATATATTATATACATCCAGCCGCCTGCACTTTGATAATAATTACTCCCACACTTAAATACTTTAATAATATAAATTTATCTTGTAGGATTCGAATCATAAACCTTATTATGAAATGTAAAAATAAAGGTATCTTAAAAAACATAGTACCTAACATGATGATAAACACACTGAAGTCGGCGAGCAAACAACTATATATAGCTTTAATCTTTTAAAGTTAATAAGAAGAAAATAGGCATGATTAGATGATTAGGGCCGGGTCTCGTTACGAGCCCGTTGTGATTAATTTAACAAGATGGCTAATTAGCGAACTGTGATCATCTCTGTAATAGAAAGCTCTGTAACTCAAGAAACTCTTTCTCCAGTCTCGCACTTTCACTCCGACCCTGTTTTAAAATAATAATAATGTTCTCCTCATTAATATAATTAGCTTGGAGTAATTGTCATACAGTTATTTTTTTACAGGTAGGTTTTTTGTAAGCTTTTAGTGGGAATAGAAAAACTAGACAGAAGCCATCGGCCGAAACATGGAACAAAATTAGTTTCGCGTAAATCGTAATATCCTTTTTTTTCTCTATAACGCCGGGAAATGCTCTGAGGCATCCCGCGGGGGGAGTGGGTCTCCCCACGCGGATATGTGGGACTCGCTGCGCCCGAAAACTGGCAAGTGAACACAGCTCTACCCACTAAAATCCGGCGAGTGCCGGCAATGCCGCCTTTGGTGAGTTGCCCCGGATCTAATAAACAAACAGGGCACCTCGACGAAATCGATAGAGGCTTCAGAGTACCTTTTTTTTACGCCGGGAAATGCTCTGAGGCATGCCGCCTGGGGAGTGGGTCTCCCCAGGTGGGTATGTGGGACTCAATGCGTCCGAATGATGGTAAATGGACGCAGCTCTACCCACTAAAACCCGGCGGGTGCCACCAGTGCCGCCTTGGTGAGGTGGCCCGGATCTATTAAGCTAACAGGGCACCGCGACGGCTAGTCAGTCCCGCAAGGGACCGACGCGTCGGCGTCGTCCTCCTAACGTCGGGACAGTACAATGGGGTGAGGTTCCCATCGTCGCCCCTTGCCCTCTGCTCTTTTGTCCCCACTTCTTATAAGAGGGGTGCAAAGAGCCCCCTCCTCGGCTCAATTAGCTTCACCCAAGGTGCTAGGCTCACCCTAGGCTACTGAGCCCCACCGCCACAACAAGGCCTGAACCATGGTGGGGAGTTTCGCATATCCTAATATATTTATTTATATTAAAAAATCTGTTACGTTTTGTGTCTGCAATGAACTGCTGAACCGGTACTAATGAAATTTAGCACACAGTAAGCAGTGTGTCCAACGTGAAAGGACATTGGATACAATAGGTGACGCCGTTGTCTGTGGCAGGATGAACTGCGCAGGCCACAGTTTATTATAAAAGAATGTATATGTATGTATACGTATTACCTCGTTAAAATATTATATACTCTTAAATTTTGTACTAAATCCTCGGCTGGTATGCAATATCTACTAAATAAATATATCAATGTAATTTCGAAAAGAAAGTTGGCTGTATATTATGTGATAGGTACTCTGAAGCCCCCCACCATGGTTCAGGCCTTGACGTGGCGGTGGGGCTCAGTAGCCTAGGGTGAGCCCAGTACCTTGGGCGAAGCGAATTGAGCCGAGGGGGCTCTTTGTACCCCTCTTATAAGAAGAGGGGAAAAAAGAGCAGGGGGCAAGGTGTGAGGATGGGAACCTCACCCCATTGTACTGTCCCGACGTTGGAAGGGGTTGTTCTGTGGTGCGGGACAAGACCCTCTGTGAAGGTGGCGTCGGTCCCTTGCGGGACTGACTAGCCGTCGCGGTGCCCGGGGCACCTCACCAAGGCGGCACTGGTGGCACTCGCCGGGTTTTAGTGAGTAGAGCTGCGTCCATTTACCATCTTTCGGGCGCAGCGAGTCCCACATACCCACCTAGGGAGACCCACTCCCCAGGCGGGGTGCCTCAGAGCATTTCCCGGCGTAAAAGAAAAAAAAAAGGTACTCTGAAGCCTCTATCGATTTAGTTATCTGTTATAAAATTTTAATTGGTCTATAGTTAATGGCGGGAAATGCAATGAGTTGTATTACATTGTTTGTAATATTTTTAAACGCTTAATTAACTCGATAAAAGTGAGCGTTTTATTGGAACGATTGAAATTGCCATCGAAACGTAGTGCAATAGGGTGAAGGTATGAAGGCAAAAGATTGCATACCTGTGGCAGCTCTCGAGGGCTGTTGACGATATATCGATAATATTTTTTATTCAATTTGCTGTTTTGTAATTTGCTATACAAAAAAAATGAAATTAGGTTTTTTATGTGTAATAGTATTTATTGTTCTTTGAGAAAGTAAAAGAAAATTTACATAAAAATTAAACTGTATAAAAAATTAAGCTTATATGCTAATTTCATATTTGGGAGGGCTATCTGTTTTTTCCATGATATAACATTATAAATATTTCTAATGATTTCAATTTAAATAATTTTCTTAAAAAATCACTACAGTTTTGTATCTTTTTTAAATTCAAAAACGGTTTAGTATAAATATAATATTATGTGCTTTTTTATTTGACCATTATAATAAATAAGTACAATTTAGGTACCTACTATGTATATAATAATCCAAGCGTGTGACTATACACGTACAATTTTATGAAATTTTAATTATAAAGCGCTATATAATAATAACGATTAATTAATGAACGAAAAGCGAGCAGATAGTAATTTAAATAATTAAAAATGAAAAATTACTAAAGTATTAGCTAAACTTGTTATATCTTAATTAGAGATATTCGAGTAGGTACCTACATTTTAATTCGACTAATTATATTTAATTAAAATGTGTTTTCATTAATTTCAAACATTAAAATGACATAACACAAACAAGTAGTAAACTTAGATTAAACGAGATATTTTCGATATAACTTTCTATATAATATTTTAATGAGCTATTCATGTCCATAAAATTTATCAAACATGCCCTTTTATTTTATTTTTGCGTAATTAATAATTAAGTTTAAAACGTATGAATTAAACAAGATCTTTAACCCGAATAAATTGATTGTGAATCAATTTAGCGTGGCGTTTGGCCACTTATCGAGTATTGTTGGGCCGAGATACTTGCTTTGTGACAGATCCCATCCCTACGGGCGCCCAGCGGGGGGTGTCGGATGATTGATGGCTGGCCGGCTGCGCGCCGCGTGCGAGCGGGACGGCGCGAGAGCCAGGCCAACCGGTCATCGCGCGTCCCGCTCGTGCACAGCGGGCAGGCCCCGTAATTGAATGGCAATTACCTGGGCTGTAAATATGACACAAGCGCGTAATTGTAGGAGTGGAACGCGTGAGGCCTGAGACCGCAGTGCGAACGTAGCCTTTGAGATGAATTATTGAAATCACGTGCACTTATAACTTCTATTTGAGATACTGTTTATATCTTTTCGTATAAAAAAATATTCATTTTTAATGATCATAATAAATATATGTAATGTTTAGTGATGTATCGTTTGCTAGGGAATATATTATGTTTTATGAAGTTATGATAGTAACATGGTTTATGTTGTTCGCATAGCACATAAGTGTTTTATTTTTATTCAATTATCGTAAATATTGAATGAAATGCATTATTTTCATCTTGTACTATGCGAGTCAAATAAGAATAGTACTGTCAAGTCGCCATTTTGGTCAGCAATACTCGCGAACTTCATTACCAAAGCCCACGGAGTGCAAAAAATAAATAAAGAAAAGTTATACTCAGTTTAAGTATTGGTATTTTTAATGAAAACGCCAAATTAAGTATACATGAGTAGGATTTGAAAAAAAGCATACCTATTAATGATTTTTTTTTTATTATTTCGTAAATGCGTAATATAGATATAATATTTTAGTAAATGCGAAAGTTTTTGAGGATGGATGTATGGATGTTTGTTACTCTTTCGTGCAAAAATTACCCAACGTATTTTGATGAAATTTGGCTCACAGGTAGACTATTGGGTATTTCTTTTTAATGAATACTGTTTCTATACCTATATTACTAATTTATCCAAAATTATTAATTAATGGAATTCAAGAAAAAAATCTGTTATAAATTTTAATATTATCATGAAATCAATGAATACAAAATATATAACATTTCTTTTTCACATTTTTTTGCTGGCGGTACTAATTTCACTGCTATCGTGTGAAGTTGGCAGCAAGCGCGATCCGATTCTTAGTTGGCTCGCTTAGCTCTCGCAATTTGTTTTGTTTACTTGAAAATAGAAAAAGTATAAGAATGGAAATGCAAAAAACATAGGTAATGATGTGGAGAACAGGTGATAAAATGTAACCCCACCATGGTTCAAGCCTTGTCGTGGCGGTGGGGCTCAGTAGCCTAGGGTGAGCCCAGCACCTTGGGCGAAGCTAATTGAGCCGAGGGGGCTCTTTGTACCCCTCTTATAAGAAGAGGGGACAAAAGAGCAGGGGGCAAGGGGTGAGGATGGGAACCTCACCTCATTGAACTGTCCCGACGTTGGGAAGGGTTGTTCTGTGGTGCGGGACAGCCCCTCTGTGGAGGTGGCGTCGGTCCCTTGCGGGGCTGACTAGCCGTCGAGGTGCCCTGTTAGCTTAACAGATCCGGGGCACCTCACCAAGGCGGCACTGGTGGCACTCGCCGGGTTTTAGTGGGTAGAGCTGCGTCCATTTACCATCTTTCGGGCGCAGCGAGTCCCACATACCCACCTGGGGAGACCCACTCCCCAGGTAGGATGCCTCAGAGCATTTCCCGGCGTAAAAGAAAAAAAAAGGGTGATAAAATGTAAAAGAAGGTCTTAATTGTATTTAATAAAATCTGAATTTAAATATCATTAAATGTCCTTTATGAGATACTTTTATAAGCTTTAATGTGTCACCGAAAAAATAAGATATTCGTTTATCTTCAACTCCTTACGAAGATAAAGTCTAATGCATAAAAAATCTCAAAAATTCACGCCTTATAATCTCATTTTCCACAATAAAATTGATTGTTCAATGCTAAATATATTATTATATTACAAACAGATCAATTGCTTAGCAACGAATAAACATCAGATAATTTTGTAAAATAAACCGTTGTACTTAGTTTTTTTTAATAGCTGTTGCCCGCAGCTTCGCCCTTGTTAACTCCGTATACGGAGTGATGATGTTTTTTATAGCCTGAGTTACCTACTCCTTAAAACACATAATATTATCAGCTATCTGCCAGTGAAAGTCCCGTCAAAATCGGCCCAGCCATTTTAGACATTAGCCGGAACAAACAGACAGACAGAGAGATAAAAATTGTAAAATAAGGATTGTGTGATTTTACGAAACCACGGTAAAAGTGAAACCTTTTTTTTTCACATTATAGACATTTAACTATTTTTTTTTTTGGAATAATATTCCATTAAGGGTATAAAAATCGCTTTATCAATCTTAATTTTATACTTGGAAAACTTGGCGGCCGACCGTCACACAGAGTAGGTACATTATATATGGACCGTCACGCGACATGCAACACACAGACGAAAAAGTTTGAGACGATGTAATAAAAGTTTCACTTTAAAAATGTTATTTTGCTATATGTACCTACCGTGTTTACATCCATATGCATTTAGTAAAAAGCATTTATTATAATGTTACAAGCAGACACTCCAATTGTATTTATCTGTATAGATAATTAAACGTCAGTGAATTGAACGCTCATATTCATTGAGAAAGTCCGCAGTGTGTTACTTAAGATGATAAAAAAAAATCCGGTACGATAATTATTTCGAGCAATTTCCCTGCCCCATAAATACAGACACACAGACGTCCAGAAAAGATTATTTTTATTGTTATTATTTACTATGTTCAAGAAAATAAATGTTATTGAATTAAATTTTATGTGCCGAGCAGATTGACTTGATATAAGTGCACTCATGTTTTTTATAAACCGCGCAATGCGATATAAACAAAAAAAAAAACTTTTTTTGGCATGTCGTGGATACTTGATCGAAATGAGAATGAGAAATTTCCAAAGTAGAATATGTTTAATTTAAACATAGTAATATTAACGGCTTTTGAAAGAAGTACAAATGATACCAAAGTGTTGTTTGTGTCAAAAACTAAAAACCAGATTCGGATAGATAACATGACACCACTTCACCAACTTCACGGTCAACAACCGCCGGTTTTTTGTAACCGAAATTAATATCTTGGGCTATTTAAATGTAACCGTATTGTGATATTTCTCCTTTGGAATGTGTTTGTTCGTAAATGTATGTAAATTTTTCGACATTTTTGTACATTGAATTTGTAGCTCCTCTTGCAAATTATTTCAAAAACTTTCTTGTGCTAAACTTTACCCCTGGATGAGAGGGAAGTACAGGCATGACTAGCTGAACACTACCTCTTCAGGTAATTAGGCAAGAATAGTTCACCTACGACATGGACAATAAGGATTAGCCCTAGACAGATTTATGAATGGCAGTACCCACTTACTATCTTATTTGTAATAACTCTAACAACATATAAAGACGATATTTAAATGGTTATCCTAGGGACCTAGGGTAACCTATTATCTTCGGAAGGGACTTATTTCTGCCAAGCGTCATTACCGCGATGCTCGAGGACGACGAGTGCTGGACGGCGTTGGTCTCCTTCTGGGAGGCAGTAATGTCCCAAAAGGAGGCCGATGAGTGGGTGAGAGAGGAGGAGACCGACGAAGCTTTCCCCCCGAAGACAACGAACGAGGGTGCATAGGATGCGCTATTTAATGCGCTTCCAGTTCACACAACACAAGCACAGGGGAGTTCCCTGTGCTCGTGTTGGGTTCAGGATTGGAACCTAGTCCAGTTAGACACGACGCGACGTCGCGGGGACTGCTTAGTGGCGGCCGGGCAGTCCCCCCTTACGAGGAGTAGTCTGGCCTACGCCGGGGCCTCTGGGGCTGAATGCGCTTGCAGGTGCTTTAATGTGGTGAAATGCGAGTCCCCAGATAGGGTCAGGAACCTACGACGGTAACCTGGCTACATGCGAAATGCGAATTATCAAAGAAAATTCACCCTGTGTTATCAAAGAAAAGAAAGGGTAACCTCATAATATATCGGTATTGTATTTGTGGGCTAAACCAATTATTGGTCCTGTATGTAGGTTTTATTGTGAAGAGCATGTGAAGGCAAAACTTTGAAAATTAAAACTCTACTAATAAAGAGCTTATGGCTTTTTGATAGGGTTTTTTGTTTGTTGAATGTTAATGTTAGTTTATTTTATTATATAAAAGCTGAAACATTAGTTATGGGAATTAAGACTACGAACCCATCAGCTGATGGACCAAGTACCCCTTGATGAAAGGCGGTGTCTAGCTGTTGATAATGGTATATTATTTCGTGTTTTAATTAGTGTTAGTGGCAACACATGTCTGTACCGCCGTTACGCCCCAGGCTGTCCCGCCACCTGTCCCTGGACCACGTAAAAAAACACCCCCAGGCACATTTGCATTATAATCATGGCAAAGGTGTCCCATGCTTAAAAATCCGATAGCGACTTGGTCTATTTAGTTATATAATGAAACACCTTTGAAATTTTATGGTTTAAATCTTACATTCCCGACGTTTCGGATACAGCGACCATGGTCACGATTCAAGTGCGGTCAGTACCGTACAAAATTGTTTCATTATGAGTGAAATTCGCGTAAACATAAGATCGATATAATATGTTTGTTTTATAGTGTATATATTTATTAAGAAATAGAAATAAAATCATTATATATAATATATGCGTAAAAATGTATTTTCACAATTAAGAATATGTTGTACTGGGTTGATGCTTAGCGGTATAAGTCAGTAAAAAAGCACTATATACAAATCAGTCATCTTTTTCAAAAAAAATATTTAAAAAAAAGAAAGCCGTAACCAATAAAATCTGTATTTTGTATCTAATGATACGAACAGAAAAAATCCTTAGTAATACATATAATATTATAAATGCGAAAGTTACTCTGTCTGCCTGTCTCTTCTTCACATCTTAACCACTGAACCGATTTAAATGAAATTTTGTACCAAGATAGTTTGACACTCGAAAAAGGACATATACATAATAGTTTTTATTCCAAATATCCCACGGGAGTAGGAACTATGCGGGTCCCGGGACTGTCGGAAAAAAGCCGTCTGGGAGCTTTCAACTAAAACGCTGCCTTAGAGATATAACAAAATAATGGTGGAATTGTGTATCTTAAATAGATCTACAGAAAAGTCCGCGGTGGCATAGGTATGTCTATCTCTTAAGGGGATACATAGTATATCTATTTTAATACTTAAATAAATGGGCAATTTTAAAGCGGTAATTAGAAAGCTATTTTAACGCAAATAGGGTATTAATTTTTATCATTTTAAATACGTTACTTGGCTTGAGCATTTCACGAAGATTACTTTTGCCCTTTAAAGTTTACACAATGCAAATTACTACAAATCAAAATAATTTGCAACGATTTCGTGTCGCGGTCTCCTTGATTCGACTGAACCTCGCGGGCGTCCCGTGTCCCCCGCGCCACGTGTACGATCCGGAGGAGTCCGAAAGTTTAGGTACTGTATCAATGTAAGATGGAATTCACCGGTGCGAGGGATTCACTGTGCTGCGTTCCCGGCTGCATGGGTACCACCATCTTGCCACCCGCGCCGGCCCAGTTCGGCTGCAGTACAGCATGGCACTACCTCTTGTCTCAGGATAAGCAACACGACAATAAATTAATTGCCTGGGCTAGTTCCAGGTAAACTAGTTCATGCTTATGGGCGACGTTGACCAAACAAAAAACGTTTGTTAACGCCACTAGTATAGTGTATTATTTAGAATATATTATTTATCTTTATTTGTATTTCTATGTCGTCTCAGCTAGTGTAAATCAAGTAGGCATTTCTCAATAAAAAAAATGAAATGAAGAGAACCTCACAAGTCGTATATTGCTAGTCCAACGACAACTATAACTTCATTATAAAATATGGCGTCCGTCCGTGTATGGTTATATCTTTATAAAGCCTTTACGACGTTAACAATAAATCCCGAGACAAAAAGAATTATTAATTATTATGTATAGGAACTATACGGATAAGGCTGGTTGGTGATTTTAAAATTAAATATAATAAAATAATAATTATTATAATAATTATGACTATTCATACCTAAAAGTTTTAATACATACCATTCAGCGAAAAACCTCATTTGAGTTATTAAATGAAAGTTGCCCGTAAGTAAGAGGTAGTGCAATGTGCATTGCAGCCAAATTGGGTCGGCACGACTGGGTGGTATCTTTTGCTCACATAGCACTGGCGTAAAGTGACAAGTATGCAGTCGTGTTTCGTGCTGTTGGTGAGTTTCCGGTGGCCGGTTCGGGGGGGGGGGGGGGGGGACAGGAGGGCAACGCGTCTCTGTAACCTTTGGTTGTGCGGATGTCCATGTCACCATAAGGCTCCGACTGCTCGGATGTCTATGAGCGTCGGTAATAAGAGTAACCATAGGGCTCCGACTGCTCGTTTGCTTCCTTTTGCCATAAAAAAACATTATTAATGAAAATCTATAATGAAAGATGGAATAAAGTAAAGAAATGACACCGTACTGCCGTTTGCCGTCAGGCACTAATAGATGTTTCACATAAAAATTGTAGTAAACATAATAGAAAATACATCTGGTAATTTCAATAATTCTAAATATTCATATGTACTAAACGAAAATACCGTTGTTGTTGATAATGACATTAAACATCTGATATCCGAATTGCAATTTGTTGCTTGCATCTAATGACGAATCTCTAAACGTCACCTTTTAACTGGTGTGGTGATGTTGGGAGCTCGTCGGAGGTGGGAGGCATTGGGAGGGGGTGTGCTTCTCCCAGCTCGTCAGTTTTTCTCTCACCCTCGGACAACAGGTGGTTCACGGTTCCAGCACCGATGTCTCTCCGATAATATCGAATTATATTAGAGATTCGGGTTGATGATTATTTTGATAATATTATCACAATATTATGTTGTGATGTATTAATAAAATAGTGGCAAAAGAATAAAAAATAGCAATTCAATTCGAAAGCTATTAGGGGAACTGTTGATAATGATTATCACTATGGGCCTATTATTCCAACATTACAATACAAAAATGACAAACTTTAAGCAATATTTACCAATTTGTCACAAGCTTTTAACTGCTTCAATTATGACGTTAATTTTGCAGCCCAACACTGACATTTAAAAGAATACTCTCAAAATAAACTTAAATTCCCTAAAAGACTGTCTGGACTCTGGTGACCGATAAAATAAAAAAAAGCTCGGACCCTCTCCTTCGAGATGATAGATCATAATAAACGAACCACCCTTACTAATTCAATAACGTGAATTGGTGCAATTAATAAAGCATTAAATAATTATCTTAATTTAGATTATTATCAATGGCGAAGTTATCAACAAGGAACTTTTTGTGGACTCGGCGTGCAGCTCACGTCCGCCAAGGGCACGTTAATGTGAATCCTTCATTAAACCGAGCTGCACAATCGTTCATTTGGAGCGTTCTCACGCCTCATTAAAGTCTTTTTCGTGATTCGACCGCGTCTACCGTTTCCCCAAACACAATGAGCGGGTGATTCGGCGGCGAATAACGAGGGCATTTTGTCGGCCGCCTCTCACGTCCGACGCCTTCCGACGCTCAATGAAAGTTTACCTGCAGTCGTAACGAGCGATTTGTGCCCGGGCCCGCGCCCCGCGCCCTCCCCGCGCCCCTGGGCCCAAATCAAAGCCCATTCACATCTGCATGCCGACACAATGCCGGCAATTAGGCCGCTTGGCCCTACAATCGAACGTAATGTTCGATGACGTCGCCGAGGCCCTGTCTCTCGCCAATTCCATCGCTCTTGCATCAATTCAACAACTTGCCCTAATCTCAATTTTGTATGAAATTTTAAGCCTACCTGTGGATTGCTTTATTTTCATCGTTACGTTTTACAGCTGTGTTTTGGGTACTGATTGAATGAAAATTATGATACAAAATAACATTCGTAATATTTGATTCTTTTTTTAAATTAAAATTCAATTTAAATATATATTTAAATTGAATTGTAATTTTTAAAAGATTCAAATATTACGAATAATATCTAAACACTGACCACTACGTCGCGCGTCATTTATTTTAGTATAAAGGCTGGTGTCTGGTGATAATTATTTTTAACCGACTTCAAAGAGGAGGAGGTTATCAATTCGTCGGAATCTTTTTTTTTTTATGTATGTTACCTGATTACTCGAAGATGGCTAGACCGATTTGAAAAATTCTTTTTTTGTTCTAAGAGTATACTTCCCAAATGGTCCCATGATAAGGAAACCAGGATCTGATGATGGCATCCCAGAGAAATCGAGGGGAACTTTCGAAAATCGTAGGGGCGACTAGTGCGTTTGATATTTTTTTATAAAGTGTTTTGAAGGACTACAATTTAATGAAGGTCTGGAGTTGATCTGATGCTGGAGCCGAAAGACAATCGAGGGAACTCCTCAACGATTTACATCAGTAACCTTGTGTTTGGGCTTGATTAATTTGTAATGATGAGAACTTTACACCTAGATGGGTTGTGACTGTCATTAGGGGTCTGATGATGAAGACAAAGGACAGTTATAGGAACTCCTCAACAGTTTACAGTAGCTACCTTTTGTTTGGACTTAATTAATTAAAATTGATGAGAACTTTATAGCCATATGGGTTATAAGCGCCATTACAGGTGTGATAATGAGGACCATACACAGTCGAGGGGAATCCTCGACGATTTACAGCTTTTATTGGGCTTAGTTCATACGGCTAAATAATATACCAAAATCATGTAATTTTGTTTAATTCATTTAATTTTACTTGTCGTTGTTAAATGAACAAAAAACAACTGTGCCTTGGAAGCGCATCATAGTATTTCAAGGTCACGTTAATATCCATTCTATACCTATATATTGGTGATGTTCTATACCTATATATAATGGAATTATTTAACGAATAGCAGCAAATCTGCCGTGATTGCTTTCAATTACATGTATATAAAGTTTTACACAATTCCATTTCGGTTTTTTCATTTGTTATGTAATGAACTAAACCCTTTCTACGGTCATCTCATTAATACAGCGCTATTTAATCTGAGCAACGCGTTTAATAGTTCTACCCATATTTTAGACATATAAAATCAGTTATTAAATTTTGAAATCACTAAAAATGAAGAAATAAAATTTTTTTAAACAAAAATGAAAACCGACTTCAAATTAAAAAAAAAAAACAACTAAAAAGTAATAAAATAATTTCCTTAATTTTTATGCCTACAAATAATCAACTTGTTCTTCTACTAATATACAATCTTTGCGTTTACCACGTCATTATTGTTACTTTTGAAGCCGGTGTCCTATTTGTTGATGTACCTACCTGCAAAGTTCTCTGCTTCATAAACTTTAAAGGTACCATGTAATCGTAGAAAAACTTTTGATATGCTATAGTTAATACAAATATTATTTTATATAAGTTTCTTAATTTTTTATCAATAAATTAAAATTCTACATTAAAAAGTTTCTAATAGTAGAAATTGTTCTATATAAGTGATTAATTAGCTATCAAGTTCCTTTGTATTTATGTAGCGAGGTGTGACCTGGCATGCACCTGCATATCACCGTACTACAAACAACAAATTTTTATTGTAATTAGAAACACATATGTTTTATTTATGTTTTGTATAAAAATAGAATCTATTATCGTAAGGTGCGATGAAACAATAAACATTTTGTTCGTGTATGTATAAATATTTTATAAATTTAAATATAAACAAAATAGTAAATTTATAAAATAAAATATAGGCCTTTTTATTATATTAATTCGTATATTGCTTTACAAGTTTTTTATTCAGAACGAATTAGAAGGATTTGTAATTAATATGAAGATATCCCTAGATTGTTGCATAAAATAACCTCTTATACCCGAGGTTTCATTATTACTAGAAAATTATGATAGATGTGAGTCCATTAAGTTATTATCTACATTCTACTAGTTGTTGCCTGCAGCTTTTCCCTTGTGAATTTTTAATAGTGGCTTTACGTGTGGACTTCGATTGGTATTACTTCATTTAAACTTTTGACCTATCTGACCACCTACTATACCATTAAAAACAATATTAGTTTCTGATTTATTTAAACAAATAATAATACTATATTTAAACAAAAACAAAATTTTAAAAATATTTTAAAGTTCGTTGTCCAGAATACTTATCTGTTCCAAATTAAACGGATTTAAAGTTAGTGAAGGCGCCGCTGTGAATTCAACTCATCTGCGATTGCCAATCCGCCTGCTCAGCGTTGCAATTATGAGCATATCCCCTCAAATGGATTACAGGCATAAGACGACCTTACTAAAATTAAAAAATATGACTATACTAACTTTACAAATGAACACAAACAATAATCATAAAAATAAAATTGACATTACGGGATTTAGGGAGCTATGTTCTCTATCTTAATTTATTCCAGTTCAACGGCAATCAAGTTTTAGTTTTCCAGATGTTTGCACAGCTAAAAAAATTAAATGAAAATATTTTAAGTTCCAAAGAACACTTCATCAAATTAATTGAAGACCTTCGTGAGTCCACTCGACGATGCACGCAAGTCTCTCCATCCCCTTGATCTACACGTGAAAATAAAACCTCCACGTTTTGCTAAAGAACACAGACATACATAAATGGGAATAGACGAAATCTTTATTCTTCTGTGCGTGTGTATGTGACAAAACTCCTCCTGAACCGATGTTGATGAAATTTTTTGTGTGTTCAAGTGGGGTCATGAATGGGAATGCATGGTGTTGATTCACAATTTTCTTAACGTCGGTTCTGCTAGTATAAGTCTTGTATGACATTATTATTGCAAATTGCACAGCGTAATCCTAAAAGTTTTTACAAGTAGTTTTTAGTTAACAACTTTAAAATTTAAATAACAAAAGGTCTTAATCGCTTGATGATCTTAATATTATAATGACAATGTTCCTCTTTTTGTATATTCGTTGAAAATAGAGTAAGCTTTTTTAAAAAATCATATAACCTCTTGTTTATTTGATGCTAGTTGTGTTAAAGCTATTTGTTGAATATAAAGTAGATATCCGAAAAGCCTTCAGATATAATGTATGTACATACTTTGTATCACTAAACTGGCCATCCATTATATTAAGGCACAAAAAAGCAGGTGCAGGAGGTACAGCCATGGTCTATGATCATCCACAATTTTGATAAATATTTAAATTTAATATTTATAAGATTGATAATATTTTTATAACTTCGATAATTAGAGTATAATTATGAATATTATCATAATTATACTATAATTATATACAGTTCACTCCAAAACATTACAACAAACTTATGATCAAAATAAACGTATGCTAAAGAATGTCCGATGAGAATGTAAGTATTTTCGGGCGTGTGGATCAAGATACTACATAATATTATGATGGAAGCCTTTTTGGCTTACATGTCTCAGCACAGACGAATACCAATAAATAATCTAACCTGACCAGTTATAGGGAGTGCCGATAGAAGTGAAAACTTATAACTTAGAATTTTAGTTTATCAGTAGAAAGTACTATCATGTATATGGTGAAATATCTTTAGATTCTTATTAAACTCACAGATAATTATTATAACTCTTGTCACCTTGAGTAAGTAAACACTGCGACAGAGCACTCAGCAGTGAAGAGCAGCCGACCGGGCACACTCGCCGGTCCCCACATCACCCGATCGAGCCTTTCACCTCCGAGCCTCCACCACCAGCCTCACTCACAGCCTACAAAAATCTGTGTGCGGTGCGCCAAAAGAAGGTTTCACTTCCAAAATTAGCTCCAAATTAAAAAGAGAATCCATTTTTCAATCCTGTAGTGCATATGCCATAAAATAAACATATAATGTGAAATTAACAAGCTTACAGTGGTGCAAACGCAGTAAAGTCTAGCATCATTAAGAAGCATTCAGAGCGTCCGACAATATTCTTCATTTGCGTACCGGCGTCATTTGGCGCATTGTGACGGACGGCACGCCCTGCGATGCACTGCCTTAATTGTACACTTGTTTGGATTTAGCAAATTTCAAAACTTAGATGCTGCATCTTGTGTAAACTTCCTTAATGATCGCATTGGCTATTGAAATCGTTAAAGGCTTTGGTGCTTAGGTACTTTTGAAGCACTTTATGTATGCAATTTTTTGGGATGAATCACGTGCTATACAAATTCAAAATAGAAATTACTCGCAATATTCCATCTACGAAAAGAAGAGAGTGCATGTATCCGTAAGTGGTATGTAAATAAATGTTCCATACTTATTTGAATTATTAGTTTGTTTGAAAGTGGTAATTTCCGAAACTACCAAATTTGTAAAATAATTTTTACATTTCATAATATTTTTTAATGTTTGGGATTTTTTGTTATACATATTTAAAGTTTTTTTTAATTTTATTATTTTATAATAAAAGACTTTTCCTACTTTGTATATGTGGCACGGATCCAAGATTAGAATAGTCATAGCGATAATAACGAGTAGCACGCTATCGTCTTCGTCATACCGAACCTAATGTTCAACAGGTATTGGCGTCACTTATCGAACAATCAAGCAATCTATGAGTGTTTCTTAACTATGATAAAGTTAATAAAGCCTATATTATAAAGTTGTTTTAGGGTTCCATATCTAAAGGGTGCTAAACAGGACCCTATTACTAAGCCTCTGCTATCAGTCTGTCAGTCTGTCACCAGGCGTCTCATGAACCGTGATGGCTAAACAGTTGAAATGTTCACACATGATGTATTTCTGTTGTCACTATAACAAAAAATACTAAACTTAGAATAAAATAAATATTTGATCCTATTATACAACAATTAATGGATTTTTTTGCCGTTGCTTGATATTAATAACGACAACAGATAAAATAACGCTTCAAATGTTTTTTTTTATGTTAGTTGGATAGGCAAACTGGCAAACGTGCCACCTGATGGTAAGTGGTCGACGTCGCCCATGAACATAAACTAGTTAACCCGTAACGTACCCAGGCAACTCATCTATGTGTTGCCTATCCTGAGACATAAAATGTTAAGTCTCGGTGCCAGTAATTACACTGCCTGTCTTGCCCTTCTCTCCGAAACACAGCAAAGCTGTTTCACGGGAGAAACAAGCAAGATGGTGGTACCCATGCAGCCGGGTACGCGGCTCAGCGCTTCCCTCCCACCGGTAATTGAAATATTCACAGAATATTAAGTTGTGTATTCATTTGAAAATTAAATAATTAAATAAAGTAAGGAGTGCTCTCATACAATAAACGTGATTTTATGTCGTTCGACGATGGTACGGAACACTTTCTTTTCGAGTCCGACTCGCACTTGACTGGTTTTTTAATTTTATAAATTACTAGCTGTTGCCCGTAGCTTCGCCTGCGTTAACTTTTAAAATTTGAGGGGTTAACCACTTAGGGGTATGAAAAATAGATAGTAGCCGATTCTCAGACCTACTGAATACGCATATAAAATTAGGTAAAAATCGGTAAAGCCGTTTCGGAGGAGTACGGTACTAACATTGTGACATGGAAATTTTATATATTAGATTATAAAGATGATATATGTTTGTAAGTTTGATTATAATGTTTATAAGTTTGAATGTAGGTACGAGAAAATCTTCGAAACTGCTAATTTTATTTTTCACAATGATTTCAATTTTTTTTTTATTAATGTCATGCTACGTTATCGCGGGTAAAGCGGGAAAAATCTATTACGTAAGATTATAGAACAAACCTAAAACATTACCATACTGGCTGTCAACTCGTTTACTTGTTATTTACTACTATTTTTATTCCCTTTTTAAACACAATTAGCATAGAATGTTTGTTTAAATACAGACACTAAACATTCCGTTTCATTGAAACTATAGACTCGAAAGATTTTATTACACAGGTACCGTTACATAAGAAAACGTAGAGAATAAAAAAACAAAGTTGGAACAAGTTTAGGCCATAAGAAAGCCTATTTAGGGCAGTTTATAAATTACCTCAGTGAATACATGGTTTTTTTACAATATTCTTTTATATTATTACTTGTGACTTACTTATTTACGTACTTTTATATTACTATGGTATTTCAGGTACATTTTGTTTTAACAATGTGTTACTTTTATTGTGATAAAGCGGAGGGACAGTCCATTAGTATTTTACATCCCGAAAAAGGGGTTGATGTAATTGGACAATTATTAATTAATGATGTTATTTTTTTTTATTTTTAATCTTATCACGAAATAAGACAATTCTCTTAACTGTTCAATAAGTAAGTATAAATTAATAAACACTAATAATAATACAGTATTTAAATGTTATTTATTTTATATTCTATGCAATTAAATAATGATTACTTAACTAAATTAAATTTTCAATTATTTATATTTAGGTATCTTTGTTGTAATTATCACGTTCTATCGGCGGCAAAGGTTTTTGTATATTTCAGGTATTTAACTGTGTTGTGAGGGTCCAACGTAGAATATCTAGTTATTATGAAACGAATCTGGCTGACTCACCGTCCCACCGATTACCACATATTCATCTAAGCCAGTGATTAATAACCCCCATTAACTTTAAACAAAGATTAATTTCCGAGCCTCAATTCGGCTGGGGAACCCGTACTATGTCATCGGAATGTTTGTTCAAATATTACAATCAAAGACGATTATTACTTTAATTATGATCATTCATCACGTTATTTCACATCCGCCGCCATATATCAATCATCATCAACCCCGTTGTCTTCTAATGGACCTTAAGTAATAATAATAATAATATCTATGGACGCTTTCACACCACGTCAATATGGTCCCGTGGTAAGTTCTCGAAGAACTTGTGTTACCAGACAACGGAAATATATTTAATACTTTTATACTATTAATTTACTTTTATATTTAAGATTTTTATTATATAATACACATATGTGATACACATCCATGACTCAGGAACACAGAAAATATTTTTGTTCCCTGGCGGGATTCGAACCCGCAACCTCCGGCTTGAGCGCCAACGCGCCTACCACTGAGCCACAGAGGTCGTAAGTCAAAGATACCTTGATTTTGTAATTTTATAGTGAGCTAC
Source organism: Helleia helle (assembly GCA_963853865.1). Classification (NCBI taxonomy): domain Eukaryota; kingdom Metazoa; phylum Arthropoda; class Insecta; order Lepidoptera; family Lycaenidae; genus Helleia; species Helleia helle. The sequence goes on from OY971414.1 coordinate 28,007,141, forward strand.
TAAACGTAATGAGGGCAATATTGTTTATTTATTTTATTTAACAATTAGAGTAAGTGTGAAAAAATAAAAAGATAGGTACAAAGGTACAGCTTATTTCATGGAGGAATCTCTTCCAGCAGACCTGATACTGGAAAAATTGAAAGCTACGGCCATAGTAGGGTGACATAAAATTAAAAATGAATAAAACACTAACAAACAATAATTTAGCGTAAATACGCATAATGTTAACACTTAATATACATATACAAATAGATATATACTTAAATACATACACATATTACATATATAATTATATACAATATAATAAACTAATTTATATAATATATTTATAAATTTCATACATGTAAAATAAATTAAAATTCATAGATATACAAAAATTTGTGATACATTCATAAAATAACATTTTTTTTTAAACTCGACTCTTATTAAAGGTTTTCAAGCGTGTTGGCAATTGCAGATCTACATAATATGGGTATCTATGTCTTTCATACTAAGTTGGACGACCATCCCACCCAGAGTTCAGGTCTGTCCTACCGTCTCGCGTCTGTCTGATGTTTTGACATAGCAAGGGCTTCTGCAATCTGACGGCTTTTATTCATCCCAGTTAGCTTGTATTGAAGACCCTCCTGGATACATCCGTAGGATCCTGCCGGGAACAGTTTCAGAAAAGATACTCTACGGCAAAGTCCCATTATACCTTATAATTCGTTTAATAAATTATTTTATATTTTTACATTATTTTCCGACTATTTTGTGTTGTTCCATCGTTGCGCCTAAAATACTTATTAAATTCGATAGATGAGTGACTTTTTAATCGATTCTATTATGTTCATGCAACATAGGCTAAGTAGGTACTTTGTTCACTTCGGTGGGGATCAATTTTACCGCTTTTTATTTGTTATGAATCTATCCGCCGGGTTAGAGACCGTGCCCACCCATGCTGGGGACGGTCTGGCCTTGACGTGGCGGTGAGGCTCAGTAGCCCAGGGGGGGGAGAGCCGCTGCACCTTGGGCGAAGCTAATTGAGCCGAGGGGGCTCTTTGTACCCCTCTTATAGGAAGAGGGGACAAAAGAGCACGGGGCGAGTCCCGACGTTGGGAGGGGTTGTTCTGTGGTGCGGGACAAACCCTCGGTGGAGGTGGCGTCAGTCCTTTGCGGGACTGACTAGCCGTCGAGGCCCTGTTTGCTCATTAGATCCGGGGCACCTCACCAAAGGCGGCATTGGTGGCACTCGCCGGGTTTTAGTGGGTAGAGCTGCGTCCACTTACCAGCTTTCGAGTGCAGCGAGTCCCACATACCCGCGTGGGTAGACCCACTCCCCCGCGGGATGCCTTAGAACATATCCCGGCGCTAAAGAAAAAAAAAAAGAAAAGGTTAGTGACCGTAGTAGAGCCACGTGTCAGGGCCGGGCCCACTTGCACCCGCGCACCTGATCGATCGAGTCTTACCAACTGATCCCGGTTGTGACCAGTGACATCCAAATTATTTCATTACACCGAAACGGTCCGGCCACGTAACGGCAACTTAACTTTGCCGTTACAAACACTCAAGAATTTGCTGTTACATTAAAAGCTAAAAATATTACGGAACATAAAAGCATTATTTTCTAATGTTTACGCGAAATTCACTCATAATAGAAATTATATATTTTTTAGCTTTTTATAGCGATTTAAAATTTTTTCAGGACATCGTCGATAAAATCCGAAATAAGTTATTAATGGAAATAATTATTGAAGTAATGACTTAGAAACATTATCATTAACTAATAATTCTTCTGAAAGTATTGTAAATAAATACATATTTATTTTTAGCCAAGTCAGTTTAGCCGTTATAATAATAAATAATAAATAAAAATATTTTTATTCAATGTTGTACGTCAAAGTAGCTTATTGAACGTCAAATGACTCTACTACCGGTTCCAAAACTAGTCCACTGAGAAGAACCGGGGAAACAAACTCAGTGAAGCTAATTTTTTCAATATTATACAATATAGGTACATAATATGATATAATTATACATAGAAGCCATGTAGGAAACGCCTTATTCCCAAGGTGTGGTATCTTCAATAAATTCTTTTATTTTTAACCGACTTCAAAAAAAAAAGGAGGTTCTCAATTCGTCTGTATGTTTTTTTTTTTTTTTTTTTTTTTTTTTGTATGTATGTGACTCGATATCTCCGCCGTTTGTGAATGGATTTCGATGGTTATTTTTTTGTTTGAAAGCTGGTGTTTCCAATTTGGTCCCATATTAATTTTATTAAGATCTGACAAGCCGTTTTTTAGTTATTCCCAATAATGCCTATTTGGTTGGTTTTGTTTATCTTGATGATATGATAATTTTATTACGTGTCGATGTAAAGTCTAACAATTGTATAGGATGCTTTGGTAGCACACCATAGTATGTCGCGGTCATCGTAATCATCATCATCATCACCATCATCACCATCATCATCATCATCATCATCATTTATCCATCCACTGCTGAACATGCCTCCTTCAATGAACGCCAAGACGACGAATTTCGGAATCACTAAAAATTAAGAAATAAAAACATTTTACAAAAAATTAAAACCGACTTCAAAAATACTAAACTAAAAAGTAATAAAATAACAGTTTCTTTAATTTTTGTGCTTACAACATATAATCAACTTAATCTTCTACTAATGTACAAACTTTGCGTTTACCACGTCATTATAGTTACTTTTGGAGTCGGTGTCGTATTTGTTGCTGTACATTACCTACCTACCTTGGCTGACACCGACTCCAAAAGTAACTATAATGACGTGGTAAACGCAAAGTTTGTACATTAGTAGAAGATTAAGTTGATTATATGTTGTAAGCACAAAAATTAAAGAAACTGTTATTTTATTACTTTTTAGTTTAGTATTTTTGAAGTCGGTTTTAATTTTTTGTAAAATGTTTTTATGTAGTATCCTTTACCACACAAACGTTCTTTAACAGTTTTTTTTAATTTATTTATCGATAGGTTTTGAACGTTTTCTGGGATCCTATTGTAGAAGCGTATACATTGACCCATAAAAGAATTACTGACCTTATGTAGCCTAAAATATGGCACAACAAGTTTATGTTTGTTCCTTGTATTTTTATTGTGATTATCGCATTTTTTTACAAATTCATTTATATTTTTGCGAACATACATCACGTTTACAAAAATGTATTGAGATGCTACAGTCAAAATGTCTATTTCTTTAAATTTCTCTCTTAATGATATTCTGGGACCCAGACAGTAGATAGCCCGTATAGCCCGCTTCTGCAGTATGAAAATTGTATTGACATCAGCGGCATGTCCCCAAAGCAAAATGCCGTAGGACATAAGACTGTGGAAATACGCATAATATACTAGTCTAGCGTATTAACATCCGTAATTTACCTGATTTTTCTAATCGCAAAAACTGCAGAACTGAGTCTACTCGATAAGGTAGCTATATGGGGCGCCCATTGGAGATTGGCATCTAAGGTAATGCCAAGAAAGGTAGTTGAATTCACCAAGTCCATTATCTCCCCACTTAATAACGTTTTAACGTGATAGATCAACAAACATCTAAACATCCAAACTTACAAACTTTCGCCTCTATAATATTGGTAAGATTAAAATAGGAATCCAGGAGTACTTACATACATACATACATGATAAGTAACAGTAAGATAACATTGTTGTTTACGGTTACACAAGTCGCTCATCTTTCCATACAAACGCAGAACAGTAATTACTATAATGTTTGACGTTGACCATCAAAAACTAAGGATAATATAAATTGATCTCGTCATTATCTATGTGTACGCAAAATCATAAATAATAAATATACATTTAAAAATACAAGTAAAATTTTCGTATTTCAACACTAACTTTAGCCCAACTTTGGGCGAAAATAAATAGTATACGGAGCACGAAAGCTCAAAAATAAAGCCCGTACGGACATAGTTTAGTTATTTAAAAGTTGAAATAAATTTATTTTAAAAAGATACACTTAATAGTTTTTCTATAATAACTGTTTTGCTAAAAGGACATTTTAGGAATAAATCATTGTGCATTTCACTCTAGCACGCATGTTCGCGCACTATGTCAGGTGAGATGAGGAGATGAGGCATTCATTTTGTTGGAGTTCGCGCCGTCGACTTGTTTAACCTTAATATAAAATGCAACTTAATTCTGATGTTTGCACCTTCGTAGGTGACACAGCGTCCCCACCATGGTTCCGGCCTTGACGTGGCGGTAGGGCTCAGTAGCCTAGGGTGAGCCCAGCACCTTGAGCGAAGCTAATTAAGCCGAGGGGGCTCTTTGTACCCCTTTTATAAGAAGAGGGGACAAAAGAGCAGGGGGCAAGGGGCAAGGATGGGAACCTCACCCCATTGTACTGACCCGACGTTGGGAGGGGTAGTTCTGTAGTGCGGGACAACCCCTCTGTGGAGGTGGCGTCAGTCCCTTGTGGGTCAGACTAGCCGTCGAGGTACCCTGTTTGTTTATTAGATCCGGGGCACCTCACCAAAGGCGGCATTGGTGACACTCGCCGGGTTTTAGTGGGTAGAGCTGCGTCCACTTGCCAGCTTTCGGACGCAGCGAGTCCCACATACCCGCGTGGGGAGACCACTCACTCCCTCGCGGGATGCCTCAGAGCATTTCGCAAGGATTTCTTCTTTAGATATACTGAGGCCCTCAGGAAGCCCAACGAATGTCCGCTACAAGGTACGTCCGGCTACTGAATGCTACTTTTATCGCGTGTATACATAGAATAAAAATAATTAGCGAAAAGTTTTGCAATCAGGATCTGTGCTAGCGTTGCACTGATTTATAAATATGTGTGTGGCAAGTATGGAGGACTTTCCTTTGCGTTTATCTTTATCTTATCGCCAGAAGGAGATAAATTATATCTTAAAGGGTATAGGCAGCGTTTTCGTTGAAAGCTTCAGACGGCTTATTTTTGCCTAGCACTAGCTCAATTTTAGTCTGATCAAAGATTTTGTGAACCTCGGACGATGTAGCGATTTAGTTCGTTTGGGCACATTTTTTTTATCGCAGAGAAATGCCTTTTACGCATGTAGCCAGGATCTCGGGTGAGGGACTCGCACCTGGGAGTGCCACACTACCCACACCAAAGTAACTAACTGTGAGCGCCTTCAGCCGCTTTTTGAGAGTCCCGGATCTGCAGGCAACAGGATCACCTCAGCGAGAGGCTGGTCCCGGTGAAGCCCAAACTAATCTTCATACTCGTAAGGGGGACTGCCCAATTATGGACATTTGCTTTAATAACGTCTTGCAGAGACATTCGTACTCAAATAGGCGAAAAAATATTCTGAGACATATTTTAGTTTGTTGAACATTTTTATAAAGTCATCGACTCTCTGTTGACAGGCTGAAGACGACGATTCAAATAAAAACGAACAGAGTTATGTTAACACATAACTCTGTTCGCGGTTCTGCCAATAAGTACATTGGTATGTCTTTGTGTAAAAAAGGATAGAATCGTATTACAGAGAAATTAAAATTCCTTGTGTTTATTCAGTTTCCTATTAAGGAGCTCATTAATAATCCTAGGTTCAGCAAAAACTAGTAATATCATAGAAAGGCTAATAAATCTTGAAGCTTGCGACGTTATGTCCTGAGTACTAATAATCCTTATTTTCTAAACAACATCCATAATAATATTATAAATAGAAAAGTAGCTCCGTCTCTCTGTACCTCAGACAGTCCATCAATTTCATTATTAATATCAAGTCTCAAATGAATAATTAAATTATATTTAAATAAATATTTATCTGCCTACAACTGAACAAAGCCCAGCCCTACTTCTTGCCAAAACGTCTGATTTATACTATATTATACCGACTCCAAATAATGGGAGAAGGATATTAGCCAACAATCACACCACGTTAACCTGGCCCCGTGGGAAGCTCATTAGAACTTGTGTTACAGGTACTAGGAACGGAAATAAATTTAAGAAATTTATATAAATACAAATACTTGTACACGTCCATGACCAGCAGACATCTATTCATTATATTCATCATACAAATTATCAGCACTTGGCGGGATTCGAATGATGGTGATAATGATGTTACACCGCAGGATAAGTTTGTAGTTTTGGGTAGGAAAAAAATACAGACAGAGTAAAAACTTACACAACGTGTTTAAAAAAATATATAATTAACAATAAAAATATTTTGAATTGAGAACCTCCTCCTTTTTTGAAATCGGTTATTTCCTCTAATCTTCTTCTTAATCTATTCCAATTAGGGACTAGCGTCAATTTTGTACCTAGGCCCTTAGAGGTTTTGGGGTGTTCAAGTATTAATGTTGCCAGCCCCACCCGAGGGTCTCCTTTAAATCACTCAACAACTAGTTAAGTGAAAAACCCGCATATTGTGATCATTGATAAGTCTTCAAATCTTTACTCGTGTATTGGTAAATTATATCCAGTAGGGGTTGCAGATTTAAATCCTGCCAACGGATTTGTATCATGTAGGATAAGTAAATATAACTGTACAGCTAAAAGGTATGGATTTCTGAAACTTATTTGACGACCTCTGTGGCTCAATGGTAAGCGCGATGGCGCTCAAGCCTGAGGTTGCGGGTTCAAATCCCGCCAGGGAACAACAATATTTTCTGTGTTCCTGGGTCATGGATGTGTATTAAATATGTGTATTATATAATAAATATCTAAAATATATGTATAGTATTAAATATATTTCCGTTGTCTGGTACCCGTACCACAAGTTCTTCGAGAACTTACCACGGGACCAGATTGGAATGGTGTGAAAGCGTCCATAGACATTTAATTATAATTAATAATTATTATATTATTTCCGTTATTACTTTCCATTCACGGGAAAAAGTAAAACTTATAAAACAAAATAATTATTTATTTAATGCGATCTATAGTTTAATAGCCCCGTTTACATCAATAACAAATATCAATGCACATCTAGTGTTAGATAAATAGCACCTGACCTTATAAAATGGATAAGAAAAAATCCACAACCGACGCCAGGAGGCCGTGTGGTCGCAGACTGCACGGTAGGCGGGAGGCAACCCCCCACTTTATAAATCAAAAGTGAGCCGAATGGGCTCACACTAATCCAATCCGATGAAGCATTAGGGCCTTCGGGCCATTAGCATAGATCCCTCCGAAAAAAAAAAAAAAAAGAAAAGAAAAAATCTACTAATTTATGTTCAGTAATCAGTTCCCATATTAGGTGCAACGTGCAAGTATTCCAATTCTAGACAGAATAATCCCAGCGCTGCCTAGACAGTACGTAGGTAAGTACCTACTACCTACACAGCACGTCGTAACACTTGTACATGAACTATTAGCCGGCTTTCAACTTAATCAAAATAACTCACTCAGACTTATTCTGTATGCAAATGCACTCCAATTAGCGGGACTTACGTTTCTTGGTAGGTATTAGTCATTATTTCAAGCAAGGTTTTTTTCTGCGAGCCCATTACGTGAACGCCGTAATTAACCGCGAATGGGATAAGTCCTTCGTTCGCTTATTAACGTCCAATCTATGCCGGCGCGGCGACTATATTAATTAATTAAATAATTAAGCAGTAGGTTAAGGTTGATGGTTGGAGCCCTCTCGCGTTTAAAAACTTAATGCTCATTGTCGTAATGACGACTCGGCGAGTATACAAGGGGAGGCGAATTAATCAAATATTACCGCGGGACGGCGGGGCGCGTGCTCCCCTCTTCCGCGCGCCGCTCGCCCCCCCAACGACCGCGTGGTTCAGTTGCGATCGGAACGCTGTGCGGGGTGGTGTTGTGGGTTTCCGTAAACAAAACTACTTTTTTCGAAGTTCTCTGTACGGTTTTTGTTTTAAAGTTTTACAAGGAAGTTTTTGTGATTCGGATCTTTTGTCCCGTCGAACTTGAGGATACAAAACTCCATACGCGGTGAAGTTTATTAAGTTAATACGTTGTGTTTTTTTTTGTTATTGTTGAGTTTTTTGTTTGGTGCATCGTCTGAGCCCGGACTTCGTCCTTTTGAGCCATCCAATCCTGGACGCGCTCTAAGGCATCTCGGAGAAACCCATTCGGTAACTATTTTTATAAGTTTTACGAAAATATCGATCGACGTTGAAATAAAATACCTAGTTAAATATTTAATTTTGTAGCTCGTTCTTATTTTTTTAATCATTTTCGTAAGGTCGGTCTGCGTCGGTAACTTACATGTGTTTTTGACGCAAAAAATTGATACTTGTGAACATGTATTTAAGGTTCGTTTTGTAACAATCGGCTAAACATTTGACCACGTGTAAACAGTTCTTGAAACAATAACATTGAGTTTTCTATCATATTTAGGCAGTGTTTTTGCCATTTTGAAAATGAATGACATAAAATAAATACATCAATCTCTAAACGAAAAACCGACTATAAGCCGAGTATCCATAAAAAATTATTGCTTATTAAAAGGCAGTTTATGTAAAAAATACTGAAAAATACACTTTGGTCTAGCTTTTTTAGGTTAAAGAGGTTTGCCGTTGGCAAAACGGACAGCTTATTACCAGTCAGTCCTTCCCTCTGGACACGGAACTCTAAAACTATCTAACCATCAAACCATTGTCATGTCGGTCTACTCCGTCCGTCTGTTTGTCACGTTATCAGGCTTGTCAGTTGTCCTTGTGCGAGTATCCTCGCGATTGTGTCCTATTGCTGGCATCTGCAAAACACTACACCTTATAACGTCCTCCTTCTTTGAAGTTGTTTAAAAAACCAAAAGTACAATTGTTTTGGGATTAAGGGTTAGGCAAACTGGCAGACAGTTTTTTCAAAGAAGTAATAATCAAGATGGTGATTGGTGGTACCCGTGCAGACGAGAGCGCTGCGCATCCGTCCCACCGGTAAATAAATGGCCTCTTCCAATGAACGCCAATACGACCGATGCACGATGCCGGCCACTCGAACCGGGGGTCGTTTAATGAAATTAAAAAAATAGGAAATATGAAACGGACGATTGGAAACTGCAGGTGAATATTTTGTGAGATACGAGCCGTGGAAGTCGTTAACAATTCCTCTCTAATTTACTAACGGGTTACAAAATCTGAAAAAATCGAACCTTTTGGACAAAAACTGTATGGAACATAATACCTACGTTAGCTGAAATATAGACAAAAGTTTATTTATTCTGTGCAGTGCTCGTGATCTCTGACTAGTTATTTTTATCAAGCTGTCTAATAGCTGGTCATCAGATTTAGTAATAGGAGGCTGCATCCATAAGGATTTCCCTGCGATATAAAAAAATACATACATAATAATAATATTTTTAAATATAAACTAGGTACAGGCTGACAAGTAGACTTCCTAGAGCGAATCATTGGATGTTCATCACTTTGGAATTGGCCGTCGCATAATATGTACTACCTACGACCTATTATTATACCCTATTTACTCCACTTCATCAGTACCGTATAAATGGGTAATGAGATAAATATCAAATACTGTCTTAGATATTTGTTATCAAAAAAAAAGACGTGCAATAGAATTAGAAAACACACACAATACAGACAATAAATTTCAACTCGCTCTTAATAAGTTTATTTCCTTCCTCGGGATATAATTTATCTCCTCTTTTTCGATCTGTGATTTAGGCGTGAAACTTCGCATTAATATGCATTACCCAGTTATCACAGCCAAATACCATCAATAAACGTTATCATGACCAGGATATGTTTTAAAATATGTCTAAGCAATATAATACGGAACACTTCATTTCATCGCCGGTTTAATTAAAAACGGGTACCCCCTTTCGGGTTGAGCCTCCCCCCCCCCCCGTGTCTCGCTCCGCTTATATTTAGATAATTGTACAATCATCTAAATTAATGAGTCGGCCGTCCGGTCCTGGCGTCTATTGTTTTACAGCCCGGATATATTATGATGACAAGTTTTTTATGCCGTTTGTGTATCATAATAGGTATATTGTTTTAAACTAACGCGATCACTATTCATATTTAGGTAGATATATTAATATTATTACGGGTGCTTACCGCGTTTAAAGATTTATTGAGGTCCCGATATTTCGGCAATGTTTCAATCGCCATGATCACGGGGAGACTGACGTACGGTGCTGGTTGATGGCGACAGATCAGAAAAATCTGTCTAGTCTTTTCTTCGTTTCGGACGACTAGTTTCGGCACACGGACGCACTTGTTCACGACACACTATACTGACAGTGTCTTTTTTGGACTTTGAGCATCTATATCGTGACAGACCATCACATAAACTAATCACGGGATTCCACATACCTACTCGGTATTCTGAATCCGTCTTCCCTATTGAAATTCGGATATTTTTTAATTTCAATTGCCTCCTTTACTAATCGAAGGAAATGACGTTCGGATGACAAAACCTGTGGCTTATGTGTATCTATGAACACACTGCATGCCAGTCTAAATATCATAAACGGGTAGACAGGAGTCGTATAATCTTTTAATGATTATTATAGCCTGACCAGAAATATATAAACCCTGCATTGGTGTAGCCACTGTTACGTCAACACAGTATAAATAAATAGGGATATAATCCATACAGAAATTAGATCCGAAATTTTCCGCAATATGGCGAGGGGTTTTATTATTCTGGTCAGGTTATAGATAATATACAATACTCGAAAATACCATGGCATTAGGTCTTTTCGAGTATTGTATGTTGAATATCACATTGAGGAAATTTAACGAATTATAAGTACTTATGTACATTTTATTTTATAAGTTTTACGGATTTTATGGCGGTGCTCCTCTCACCGTCATTTCTGTAAAGTATCCGGATAGTCGGGGAAGTAATAATAATAATAACAATATAACTTTATTGCACACTATTAACACGAACAAAGAAAAATTAAAACTTAAAAAAAGCAAAGGAGTTGTACAATTAGGCGAATTTATCGCTAGCTAGCTATTTCTTCCAGGTGACCTTCCATTGAAAGAATACATATTACATATTAAGGAGATATGGTGACCGCCAAAATTGGACAAATACAATTTTGATAATATGAAAAATACTTAGAATTAGACATCAATAGTGATGCTCTTTATAAAGCTTGATAAAAATCATTAAAAAATAGTAATATAACAAATAATTAAATATTATAATTTATAATTAAATTAAGAAAAGCCTAAGTAAATTTTATTTTAAAAAACTCACGAAATAAGCATTTTATTTTAAAATATTAATTCGGATAAATGTTATTAAGCAAACGCAATATATTCATTAAACTGTACTATGGTTCCACATGTTAACTATACAACAACGAACGCTTATTGCCATAAACGAGGACCCTCAAAAAGATGCAAGTCACTTCCCTCTCATCGATTCCGTCACTGGCATTCCGAATTATCGCTTCAAAAATTGAGAACCGACATAGAAACTACTACAGTTTACTCAAAAAAATTTGAGAAGTGAAAATAATCGTTTGTGTGTGTGAAGTGCTGCAACACTACAAATCACACACACGTCAATGTATGAATGTATTCCTACTTTGATGAAAGTACAACTACAAGAGATGCAAGAGTATTTCAACTGTATCACTAAAATTAAATGTGATAATATCCTGAATGCTGGTGATGTCATATAAAACTGACAAAGACAGACCAGCAGAAAATATGCATCAAGGAAAGGCTAAAAGACATAAAAAAGAAATAGTTGTTCTTTTGAATATAAAATAAGAAACACTTTTCTAGAAAAAAAGTATTATAAAAAGATTTTAAAAGCTATCAATTGAAGGTATTAAAAATATAAATTGGCATGTTGTGGGGTGTTCATAGTGTGGTAGTTGACGACACTGATAGAGCAAATGCAATTAAAAGTTTGTCTACGTGCGTGGACGGGCGCGAATATCTCCACCTTAATTTATGCCAGATAAGCCCAGAGTTATGAGAGGCAATTAATAACTTAATTTAGGTAAGATTTTATCGGGATAACTATTTTAATAAAACATTCAAATCTTCACGTTTCTTATCGCTTATTAGATTTGTTTTAGTACCTAGTTGTTAAACTGTCTCACTAGTTGTTTTTTTTTCTAAAATAGGTACTTCAATAGCTTCAGTAATTGGGCAATCGGTAATCGTTTATTTATAACAATAAATAATAATTAAGGCTATCTATAAAATGCAAAAATATTTTTGTATCCGATCTCCAGTTTTGGAGATTAGCGCATTCAGACTCAGCTCGATTATATTAGTATAGACAAAGAAGTATCGATATTAGCGAAATTAGCGATTCATATATCGCTGAGCAAATTAAACGCATCAAGCAACGAGAGTGGACCCCGGAAGGCCCCGGGCGATCTGTCTAATGAACCCGCGCCACCCCCGGCCTGATTTATTAACGAATTAAATGCATTTTGCTGCACCCTCATACATACACTAATGTATAGATTACGGTAATTGTTAATTAATACCCCTAATACAATTACCGGAGCTTTGTACCTCTTGTCTGCTATTCGCCTTTATTTTCAGTTGACTGAAATAGTTTTTCACGGCAATTGGCATGCCTTTGAGTAATAATGTGAATCATTACTACTATTCTGTGTCCGTAAATTATATTGAACGCCACTACGGGTCATCTACTATCAGTCCTCAACAACTTGAGCTCCACTCTAAACCATTGGCCCATCGGTCATCAGTTTTTCGCCTTATATGACCGGCTTACTGCCACTTCAGCGTCCTTCTCCTTTACCTGTCGACTACTTTAGTTGACTTCCTTACGAATCTTATGCGAAATAATTATCCTAGTATCCATTTAAGGACAAGTACAAAGGAAGTATGTGTTTTTTTTTAATAAACTCGTACGGTCTAAATAAAAATACGAAACCACTTTAGCTCTTACGCCCAAGACCAATGTACTTATATATAATTCAATAAAACATTTTTGTGGTATTATATAATATTGCGTGTTTATTTATGAACGTTTTGCATCGATGTATTGAATACGGGGAGACATGTTACCGGAATAAATTATTCAATACCGGCCCGGCAAGGGACCGCGCTTCAGCGCTGCTCAATTATTAAACACGCGTTATAAACGCGCGCTGCCCCAAACTTGTTCTTCGGATATCTGCACTTGTTACTGATGTTAGAATAATTGCTTGTTTCACTTTAATATATAGTCTTGTTGGATCCTCGTTATCCCTTCTAAAACTTTTTTGGATAATATTTTTAGTTTTGCTTCGACCTTTTGGTTATAACTACACAATACGTTTTAATGGGTTACATGAATATTTGTAGTAGGATTTTGAGTTTTGACTAAACTTTTTTAAGCTAAGATAGATTATATGGACAGAAGCAATTAACAGACAGATGAACACTGGGTTTGCTAGGATTTGTTCCATAACATCTGAGGGGAATTAGTAATTACCTACGTGACACTAACAGGGAGATGCTACATCCTTAACTGCATATAAATAGAAACTATAACAATAATTCTTAATTACATTGTGAAATTTAGGTAAAATTGTTTGCTTTTGTATCAAAATTAAAAGTTAAGTAAATCTTAGTATTGTGCCCAAATAGGAATTCATTGAGTCAGGCACGGGTACACCTGCGGATACCGCGCTCCTCAACAGTCGGTAAGTCCACGTCGACCAAACCGGTTCCACGGGTCGGCCACTCCGTCCTATGTACGGAAACAAATACTCATAAACTTTATTTTATTACTTCAAGTGTAATTTATATTATTTTGTTTGTTATTACACGTTATAAAGTTTTCACGTTACGTTTTTATTTTAAGTTAATTAGGGATAATTTGTCACGAGTTCGCTGTAACGATTACGATCTTGTTTCTAGTTCTATATAAAGGTTGACATTTATTAGCCGCATATAACCTATTTAATAAAAATTAAGGAGAGAGTATAAGGCGATATTAAAATTTAAATACTTCATGTAAGTTGTCTATTAATTTTGTAAGTACTAAGTAGAGACCGCGAACTGCCCTACAACTTACGAGCCGGTAGCATGATATCCGTGGCTGGTCTAACTTAGATATTTTTGTAGGGATTTGTAATTTTGGTGTTCATTGAGAGAGGACTATTTCCGTAGTGGGTAAATTGTCATTGACGTAAAATAACTAATCTTCATTAGTTGAGAAGTTACACCTAACCAGCTAAGAAGTTTATAAAAAGTAGACACATTCTCTAAGCATTATAGTTTGATTTCTTCGTAACGATGGTAGGAATTTTTATATTATACCTGTATAAACTGGTTGGATAATTCTGATTATTTTATACAGTATTACGTGTTGTCTTGCATTTCTGGAGTTTACGAGCAATAGCGGCACGGTAATGTACAATATGTTAACGGTTAAAATGGTCAAATGTGAGTACGACTGTTTCACATTGTGAAATGCTTTAGTAAATGTCTTTTTGTTATAAAACACTTGTACAGTATTTATATAGAGCGTCGTTCTCGGTTTTAGTACTCTTTGTGTGAAATCCAAGTGTCATTTAAAAAGAATACTAAAATAGACAATTATCCATTTTTGTCTGCGGCATTTCATGCGTGAACCCCGAAAATCATGGAAAAATATATAGTGCGTTTAAATAACAAAATTGTGCGCCATCTTATCTTAATAAACAATTCACTGTTAAAATTTGTCGATACTTCTCGGTGTTTCGAGGCGAAATATCATATTAATACATTTTTTCACTTGCGACGTCAAAGAAGGTCAAAAAACACATTTTACATTTATAATACTCAAGGATTCTAAAATGGAGGTCGTGATTCGGGATACGTTCATTTGTCTAGGCCAGTCAGAGTCGAAGGTCAGACGTTTTGTCTGATGTTCTTTTGCCCGTGCCCAATTTTTGGCTCTGATGGCATAGTATCCTTGGTGACCTATGTCATACACGAACATATTTTTATTAAGTTAATTGGGTATGCAAATACGAAGACGTAGACAAGCCTGATGGAAAGTGGTCATGGCCATAAACGAGTTCAACCTAGACTAGGCCAGACCATCATATACGTTAAATAGCCTAAGACGTAAGATAATAAGTCTCGATGTCAGTAATTTTGCCTTTGTTTTACAGTAAGTAAGGATGGTAGCATTATAGTAGATGCAGATGGACACGCCAGTCCACTGGTAAATGATACCCGGTGACTGATGACGGCTATACCATCAAATTGCTTTAACTAGCTTCTTCCGAGAACGACTAATTTACTTACGCAATAAACGCGTTTTATTTGCTCTGTGGGAAAACTCGGGAGCCACGATTACCGAGAACGTTGGACACACTACCTGTGTCATTTAGTTGGACACCGAATGTAAATATTATAAGACGCAAGAGTGAACCGGTATGTTGTCATGGGACGTTCGGGTATAGTTTAATATAGTGACGGATTATTTAAGTTTTTTTTTATTATAAATCGCATTTTTTTCAAGGGGTTTGTTGCTACTAAAGTAGTCGTGGTATTAATTAAAAAGTTTTGAAGATTAATATTTATACAGAACTTATTGTTCTAAATGGTCAATCATTGATCGGAAGTGCTTATTTTACTAGTTAGAATAAGGTTTTTCTTTGATTGTATATTTTAAAAGAACCTATGGATAGAAAAAAGAGGGTATGAGAATAGAATAGTCTAATAGTTGAGAACGTTTACCCAGAATAAAGCTTTATCTAGTCTAACTTTACCTAAAAAAGTGAATAAAAATATTTTTAAACGATAATCCACAAAATGGTAATATTATATCAAATTAATTGAATTAGGGAAGTACCTATACTATTAATTTTTATATTCATAAGAACTGACTATAGCACATAAGAAACTCTAATTATCTTAGCATATCTGAAGAATATGAAAAAGATCTTGGAAAGAATAGGAGGTCCTTCTTTTCAAGATATTTTTTCATCTTTCCCAGATTTTATATTTTTTTATATTTGTACGTCTTGTGACTTATCAGACATCTATACATACGATAAATAAAATTGGAGTGTATGTTTGTAATATTAAAATAACCGCTTTTTATTAAATGCATATAGATGTATACACGGTCCATATACCAAAACAGCATTTTTAACAATTTTTGTCTGTCTGTCTGTTTGTTCCGGCTAATCTTGGGAACTGGTAACTTAAGCTATAAAAATAATCATCATCAGTCCGTCTATGGCTGTTAATAAAAGTTAACGCGGGCGAAGCTGCGGGCAACAGCTAGTATTTTTATAAAAGTATTGATAAAGTTTTTCGATACGAGCCTATGGGCTGTCTTGCTTGCTTTTTTAGGGTTCTGTTCCTCAGAATGACAAAACGGAACCCTTATAGGATCACTTTGTTGTCCGTCTGTCTGTCTGTCAAACCAAAATCTATAGGCTCATTGACAATATAAGTAAGTAAAGAAAAAAACTGAATTTGTTTAATATTATACTTATAGGTTTTTTTTTCGGAACCCTGTGCACGCGAGTTACAAGTCGCGCTTGTCTGAGTTTTTTTCTCACGGGCGGCTATTATCAAAACCAAAATTATTTTTTGAGAAATTAATGTACGGCACTTGGCATTTACAATTAGCGAAAACCTAGTTGCTTTATGTTAACAATCTATCGAGTTGCCTCTTAGCCAATCAAATCAATAAAATTTGAGTGGCTGCAATATTGTATGCAAATTTGAAAACTGAACGATGGGATCTTGCCTTAAAAGTTTGTTTAAATGTATCCAAATATTTGTATTTAGTCCACGCAATAACGGGTAACAGCTAGTTTTGTGTATATAGCATATGATTCGATTTCCTTGCTATCAAGAATTACATTGAATACTGGAAGCAGATTTCTATAACACTGAATCATGGAAGGATATCGTCTGTCGACAAGACATCAAATCATATGAACTATGCATATTTCTCTACTGATTTTAACGCAGACCATGTTTTACAAGTCAAACTACCACCTATTTAAAACATCGAATTATGCGAATGATCAAACATATACATATTATGTTTCATTTAAGTCTATACAAATCTGAAACCCAAAAAAAAATGTGTCTGTAAATTAGGCAGATAAAGCCTAGCCAGCTATGAAAAATTTGGAGTGCAAATAGAGATTAATGATAGTGATAAATCTGATATGATTATAAGAAGCATTGTTTAATTTAATAATCGTCTAGACTATTAGAAATCATTACTAGTTTGTATAAATAAAACAAAATGGACGCCTCCGCGTGCGACCGCCAATTTGGCACGTCATCTTATTTGATGATATGAGGCAAATTTTGCGATACGATTGCTAATGTTGAGGAAACTCACTCATAATAGTTATACAATTCGTATCTCGCTGTGCTATTGCCATTAAATTAGTTATGATAGTAATTGGCTATTTCAATTTTACGTTGTCATTTATTTGGGTATTGTAGGTTTTATCGTGTATTCATAGTTTATTGCTGTTTAATGCTAATCTTTTTTTATCCGAATACAGGTTCAAAGAAGTTCATTGATTTTAGCAGTTTATGTATATACCTACTAGGTACTGTACAGCTTGGCAAAAAAGAGTGTGGAAAAAATGAGGGCGCCACTTTGACTTAGGTCTCTTCAAAATATGGGAAATCAGTAAGAGATTTTAATCACGTTAAAAATAAATGTGAAATACTGAACTTTACTCAAAATCTAGTATTTGTCGGTCAAGTATTGTCAACGTCATAGGTTTCCATTTAGTAATATATTTAGTTCCACTTGTCACCACGTCATACTCTTTTTTGCCAAGCTGTATGTTTGTATTGACGTATGTTACAGTGTAGCTCCTAAACCACATCCGATTTTGATACATGAGGTGTCAATTGATTCGTTATTATGGTCTGGGTGACATAGGCTACCGACTTTTAAATAAGGGGTAAATTTTTTGTAGTCGGGTCAGCTTTATAACTTATTCCTGTTTTCGAACATATTTAGGTACATAAAAAAACCGGCAGACATCACTTTATGTCTATCTTGTACACGTAATAATTACGTACGTCGTATTTCATAGAGGTCGATTTTACGACGAAAAAATGGATCGTTCTCATTTGGCGAGTAACGTAACATTTCTTTCCTATAAACATAAAAGTGTCTACTTTTATAATGATCAATAATACAGTGTCAGACTTTATTATTCTTGTTGTACATATTTATAATATTTTTCTAAATAACATAATTCGAAGAAAGTACATAACGTTGTGGATCGTTAATCATTTTTTCCTCACAATTTTTAAAAACATTTTATCAATAATTAATTGACGTAACATTTATGTACTGTTTTTTACAATGGAAAATAACAATCAATAAATAAATCAGATATAATTATAAAGATAATAATTAATGACGTTATGCAATAATGATAGACATGGTGAAGTCATAACCGACGATGAAATATCTACCGCTGCTATCACTTGGTAAGACTGATTAAAACTATCTAAAGGCCTTCAACATTATAATAAAACAACTAGGTACATATTTTATATTATAATATTTTAAGTTTTATTTTTAGTTTCTCGTGTTTTTTTATAGTTTATAATTAAGATATTAGATCTTATTTTTAGTAAGAGGACTGAGGACTTAAGAGTGGCTCTTAGACTAACATCAAAAAAATCTCTTAAACTAACATCAAAAGTTCCAATTTCAAAAGTTATTGCAAGAATCCTTAGATGCACGATGAATAATCTTATTAGTTCGATTAACGCAGTGATAAAATGACGCAAATTACTCATTTATGCGAGTATATGAACGAGTGGAATTCGCGTAAACGTTATAACTGAAAATAATTTATCACCGATCGATGAAATTTCTAAGTTGGTGAAACTAATTAATAGCTATCGTTACACAATGAAGTATATACGATAAGACAAGCTATATTTCACCGGTAACCATGACAACGGGCATAACAAACACGGAACATTACTGGGTATAATCGAGAGTGCAGGAAAAGCTATCAAGTTTGCAGCGAAAACTGGTCTAATAATTTATATCTTGTATAATACAGCAATAATTGCTGACCTACATTAATGAACACTAATAACGTAAGGAATTCATACGGACAAGGCAAGGGCAAATCCATTGTATTGGTCCCCGAGAAATTCTTTAAAGTAAAGAGTGCCATCAAATTACATTTTTCGATTTCATATTTTATCTACTTACTTACTTAAATAATTAAAGACAAACAAACGATCATACTTTCTTTATAATGATTCTGAGGAATGAGTTTTGATCACAGGTATTTGAAATAAGTTCTTAATATTTCTATGGTTTTTTTTGGTTTTGGTATCTACCTACTTAGTTTTTATATTGTATGCTAGATGGCATTAGATGATGGCACGGCCGGGCAGCCCCCCCTTACGACGAGTACTCTAGCAATCGCCGGGGCCAGCCTGTCGCAGAGGTGATCCTGTTGCCTGCAAATCCGAGACCCTCAAGAAGCGCCTGAAGGCGCTCGCAGTGGTTTTAGTTTACGGGTAGGGCACTCCCAGGTGCCGATCCCACATGCCTGTCTACATGCGTAAAAAGCATTTCCCTGCAAATGAAAGACAAAAAACAAAAAGACAAAAAGAAAAAAGCAAACAATTATTTAATTTTAGATTCACTCGTATGTAAATTATGCTAAAATCCTTCATGAAAGAAATCGGAGAAAAACTTTAACTCCAAATAAACCTTCTTCTCGTAAAGTGATTAATTCAATATCAGATGATGACTCTATCATTGTAACACTCATAGAAACAAATCGGTTACTGGCCGTTGAGATCATCTGATGCCAACAAACTAACTTACCCTGGAAACCAAATACCACACAATCATTATGATCGTAAATCATTCTGAAGTCATTAGTAGAACTGATGATGATGAACATTAATTAAAATTTATAAAACATCCATATGGTTTTAATGACATAGATTTATTCATTCAAGTCTATATCATTAAAACAATTTAGGAATAATAATGATTTCCGTGTGACATCACCAACGATTCATTCGTTTCGGTTGCAGCTTTGTTTATTTAATAATGTTACCCAAATAATATTTTGAGTAGGCTGTAGTAGTAGGATGTAGACCATATCGCCCATAAGCGTCGACAAGTCAGCCTGGTTCAGGTGTTTATGTCGTCTCGTCCAAGCTTAGCCTTTCATGACTGAAAGAGAGAAAATAAATAGCCTGCCTGTCCTTTTTTACGGAACCAAGTTTAGATGTAGGTCTTCGGAAGAAACTGGTACAGAGGAAGGTACTCACGCAGACAAGGACATCCCATTTTATATATATATATATATATATTAATAGAACATAATGTATCTTTAAACACACACACACATCACACACTATAGTACGTCCATTATTCAAATAAACGATTATTTATAGTGGAACAATGTATTATTCTCTCATTAGGGATCGTCCGGATCGCTAACAGAAACTAAGTAGATAACAATCAGCTTGAACGCTTGTTCGAGACGCGAAATTAATTAAAACAAGTTTGTTCGCGGATTCTATGCAGGACGAACAAAGCCGTGCTGACTCACTAGCTAATTACACCACGCTCAAATTTTACCATATCATTTGGCACGGATAATACAACCGTTATACTTATGGTCTCCTCGAATTATGTCGAGGGTGTTTTACCTAAACATTTCCAACTACTGCTGGATATAGCTATTTTTCTATGTACTCCGAGAAGACCGACTGGTCACTAGCATCAAACTATGATGGTCTACTCCCTGATACCGTCAACCCATCTAGGAGGAAGTTTACTCCCTCCGTCTTCCCCCTTAACTTCGGAACCCCAATAGCGCACTAGCCATCTTTTAACGAATGCGGACGATGATAGTACGTAGTAGAATTCAAGGGAGAATTCAACCTACCCTATATCATATCGAATTGTTAAGCACTGGGCCATCGCTGTGTACATTCATTACGAAAACATTAAAATATCGATTGACAACTTGGTTCGTGATATGTATTTGATGAATGCAATTATGGTGCTTAAATTGCTTTTAAATAGAATCTCATTATACCCGCGTGCAGTACGGTTGTGCGGGGTATGGCTTACCATTTTATGCATTTTCTTTTTATGTTGTTCTGTATTTTTGGAACCTTTTATGGAGTAGGTAGAGAGTCTGTAATTACAGCATCAGAATATTGTGGGCGAGTACGAACACCGGCTCAAGTCCGTTTTAAGTTAGTGTGTTTAGGGGTTCCCGTCCCGTCTTCTAATTAAGCAAAGCGGTGGTTAAACTAAGAACTGCAGTAATCCCCACCATGGTTCAGGCCTTGTCGTGGCGGTGGGGCTCTAACCTAGGGTGAGCGGTGCACCTTGGGCGAAGCTAATTGGGCCGAGTGGGCTCTTTATACCACTCTTATAAGAAGAGGGGACAAAAGAGCAGGGGGCAAGGGGTGAGGATGGGAAACTCACCCCATTGTACTGTCCCGACGTTGGGAGGGGTTGTTCTGTGGTGCGAGACAACCCCTCTGTGGAGGTGGCGTCGGTCCCTTGCGGGACTGACTAGCTGTCGAGGTGCCCTGTTTGTTTTCTAGATCCGGGGCACCTCACCGAAGGCGGCAATGGTGGCACTCCCCGGGTTTTAGTGGGTAGAGCTGCGTCCATTTACCAGCTGTCGGGCGCAGCGAGTCCCACATACCCGCGTGGGGAGACCCACTCCCCCGCGGAATGCCTCAAAGCATTTCCCGGCGTTAAAGAAAAAGAAAAAAAAAAAAAAGAACTGCAGTAATATGCATCCAATATTATCGACCTTTTACACGCATATGTACGGTGTACCTACTAATATGTATAAAAAATAGTTAGTCAAAGCAGCATTGAACGCTGCATTATATTTTCTTTTTCTTTTGATTCATTTTCTTACACATTTTACATGATGCCAAAACCATGTCTTGTAAGGACAAGGTGTAAATGTCGATTATTTCGGGGTTCTTAGAGATTTTTATGGCCTGCTATATACCATCAATAATAATAGAGTAATGATGAGCAATTAACATAGACCGTACATTAAAAGTATTACATTATTGATCAACCCGATGCCAGGAGGCCGTGTGGTCGCAGACTGCACGGTTGGCGGGGGGCAACCCCCCACTTTTATAAACCAAAAGTGAGCCAAATGGGCTCACACTAATCCGATGTAGCATTAGGGCCTTCGGGCCGTTAGCATAGATCCATCCGAAAAAAACTACCTCAATTAATAAAAAGCCTTTTACAAAATACAAAAATACTAAGACGCAATTAAAATTTTGTTCTTATCCAAATTATAGACAAATATTATGCTATGTCATCAAGACTTTTAATTATATTCGGTGATTAATTATGCAGAACGAGTAAAGGGATGGCGACTGATTGATGAGGCTGATGCTGGTGTAGCGTCTTCATTGTCTCGGATAATTGCGACTTTTACATACTTTGAGCTATTGCCTACTAGTGGGAGGTAATTTGATTCGCCTGACTCATTCTCGTTATTAATTTCATACAAAAGCTTAAGATTGACTAATGTGTTTACATTTGTGGCTTTATAACTAATACATTATGGTGTGTATCGTTATTTAATTTAGGTAACCATTCAAATATGATTTACTTCATTGTGCTGTTTATCTGGTGAATATATTTGGAATGTCTCATTTTTATTTGTTACATTGACCTAAGCTTAAGCTAAACCACAGGCCGAGGTATCTAAAAATCCTGACATCGAGCAAAGTATAAGGAGCTGTATGGAAGCTTATACCTACGCTTCATTGAAGCAATAGGGTTGTAACTTTTAATGTTTTTGACATTGTTTTTTTTTTTATTAAAACCTTTTTGCTGTAACAAGAGATCATGTTTATCAAAATGAAATAACTAGCTTACAAATACAATTTAAATAGGTATCATGGTGTCGGTTAATCTCACGAAAAGACAATAGTTTAAAACACGGAAAACAGATTATTAATATTAACACACAACAACTTATAGAACAAAAAAAATATATTGTAAATAAATAATGATAATTATTAATAATAAATTTCACTTCGACTTTCGAACGTTTGTTGGTAGTTTCCATACTGGTTTCATACTTATTCTGTACATCGGGCATGTACTTTATAAACCGGGGAAAATCCATTAAAGTTTAAAAGAAAAACTATTACATGTTTAACTATATTTAAAGTTATTTAACAATACAATTATATATATAATATTTATTTCAATACACTAATCCAGGTAAGTATAGACAATGAACGTAAGATTGTTGATTCAAACTATCTTCGTGTTTGGCACAAGCCGTCTGTGACGTGTCACGTAATGATATCCGTGACCCATTGACAGACATACACTGACACAGTCTGAGCTTAAGGACGCCATTAATTGCCATGTGGTATACAAAGTAAACATAACCCAAAATAACTTGACGTTTTTTTCCGCTTTTTTGTCCATATTTTCTCTTTTAAGTTTTTTAAAAAAACGAACCCATAATAAAGTCACCACCGTGTCCATCTGTCACTAAGGTATTTCTAAGAAACCAAATTATAGAAGAATTTTAAAATCACAAGAGATTTAGATGACAAGCGTAATATTTAAATATACAGTGTTGACGATGAAAATAGCGTTGGTAATTTTAGTTCATTTAAAAGAGTTTAAGTATATATATTTGAAATAAGAATTCATCTAAAAATAAAAGATTCGTTTTTTTTCAAATGTGCAATTATTGTGCTGCAAAAATATATGTGTTGAGGTTATAATATAAATTATAATATTGACATTTTCTTGAGTTTATTAAAGCTAATATATACGGACATTCACAACCTACATCTCCAACAGTTAAATACTATATATATATATATATATATGATTATATTGTGAACGACATAATCATCGTTGAACCGTCAAATCTTGAGACCGGAGTATATTTCTCACGTACCTCGATCCCATCTATTGCTTTATCTAATCTGTTCGTTCATATTTGCACCATGATAGCGGCTCTGACCCATTAAACCTCGCCATTCGCAACGTACACCAATACCCAAATTATTTACGTCGTACTTCATAAATATATTATGTAACGGTTGTTCTCGAATAAGAATCGATATAATCTAAGTAAAAAACTGAAGAGATTGTTTGTTTCGGCCGCGCTAATCTCCGGAGGAAAACTGTTATAGTATTTGATAGTCCAATAATTGAGCTAGGTTGAATCATATTATAAGTGCTGTCGCCGAGGTGATCCTGTTCCCTGCAGATCCGGGACCCTTAAAAAAGCGGCTGAAGGAGCTCGCAGTTGTTTTATTTACGGTTAGGGCACTCCCAATTGGGAGTCCCACTTTTAAAATTTAAAGGCGCTATATGGAACAGTACAAAAACTTGATAGTAAGTTACAATTATTTTACGTTATTCAAAACTAAGATTAATACTGACTTAATTATATAATATATTGTACTTATACGTTAAGGAAGACAGGTCGCTCAACCTCTAACTAGAGATTGATAACTAGGATAGGGAAGCCTATCTACTTTAGCCGGCCTAAGTGGCGGTGCATCAGCTGTGTCGTTCATTGAAAATTGCCTACTTCTAACAGTGGAAGGATGCCGGCCGACGTCTTTTACACTACCGTCTAGAGGTCATTTCAGAAGAATTAAATAAATAAAACTATTAGTTATTAGATATGTTAAAGGTGATAAAACGTTATTTTGGAATTACAAATACAAATTCAACATAAACAGGGCGCTCACCCCATCTCCCGGCCGAGGGTGCGCTAAATTGGCAGCGGTTCAAAAGGGCCCTTCCCATACGTTAAATACGCAATTTGGTACTCTGTACAATCAGCCAAATGAGTCCGCTTCGATTCAATCAATTACGCATATTTTTCATATCGGGAGGTAAGGGATCACTAGGTCAGTGCATAATGCAACAATCAGGTTAATTTAGAACATGCAAAAACAACGTATACAAAAGGTACTTACGTTATGGAAATAAAATATGTATACAAAAACGTGTTTTTTTGTGTTTTTTTCAGGAACGGAAAAGAAAACCAATATTTTCTGAGTAGTTTTTTGGGCACTTGATGGTTAAACTAAGATATACAGGTATAAGTAATATGCAGGAGACAAACATAGCCAACTCCAAATAAAAGGACATTTCTAGTGTGGATTTTTTATTTTAAAAATATTTCTAGACATGTATAGAAACCGTTCTGAAAAAAACATAATTTGTTTGATAGTTTTAGGTATTTGATGCGAAATTTTAACTACGATAGATATCATCATTATCATCAGTTTCTAACCGTCCACTGCTGAACATTGGCCTCCCGCAATGAACGCCAAGACGGCCGATCCCTTACGATATACATATTGTAATAATATTTGTTATAGGATACGGTACACGCCGGTTTAAAGGTGAGATAAGACAACGTGAAAAGGGACCAACAAACAATGATCCACTATTCTAAATTAATATGGTTAGTTATAATAATAAAAAAAAACTTTAAACTTCTATAATTCTGTAGCTTGCCTAAGACTAGAAGAACATTTTTAAGACGACCTCGACCCATTTAGCGTTATAGCCTTTGTTTCTATCATATTGTATATAATAATCGGAGGAAACAATGGCCGGCCTGCGCGTGCGCACCTATAGCATTATAAGTTCGCCATCTCGTTTTATTTGCATTTTACCTTGTAGTATTCCAATCAAATACCACGTGTAATTTTATACTTTTAACGAGTGATATCTAAATGATATTATACCGAGTAGAATTTGTGAGAGGTGTGTTCGAACCTATCTAAGTTACAGCTTCGTGTAAAAGGATTCTCCATGCACCCGACTATATTCATATCGCTTGCTCGCCAGTCTAGGAAACCTGCAAATATGCAGGATATTGTTAAGTCTTCAAAACTGTATGAAATTTATCAAACAGTTAGACCAGTACTAGCAAAGTATACTCATACATTTCTAAACTCAAGGAGACATGCCCATCTGTGAGCCTGAGACGCAAGTGCTACATGACAATACTTAGTACGATTGTGATTGAAATAGTAAATATAATGGCGTCACGGTGTCTGTGCGGGAAGCAGGGGCCGGGAATCCCGCTGTGCGGCTCGTTATCACAGCGCGCAAATAAATTATTTTTATATACCAATTTCCCCCAATCTACTCTTTTGTCAATATTTAATGACACTTATCATTAAGTGACATCATTAAACTATAGTCTTATTATTATTACCTTATTGTTTTTATTATTCAAAGAGAGTTTTTCAATTATTATTTTTACACGCTTTTGACTATTGTTTAACGAGTAGAAATTTCTGAAGTGCAAATAAAATGCAGCATAATTCAGACGTCTTTCAAGTGATGGTAAAAAATATTGTAATTATTTGTATATAAATAAGTATTAATTAAAAAATTTCGCGCTCCTAACTATAATTTGCGTAAGTTATCTTGTAATTAACCGACAGACATATGCAGTCAGTATATTGCTTTAAAATAAAAATCATAAAGTTTTTGGATTCACTCGTTTATTCCATATTATATTCCTTTATAAATTTGTTTTCATTTTATATTTTTATTTAGTTTTTGTTACATTTTATTTTGAACCATAGAGGCCAGTGAACTTACTTTTAATTTATTAGGGCACCATCATTAGCCAATGAAGAAATCTTTTGATTTAAGTAAATATCTTAAATTTTTATGATTTTTAAAATAATATGTAGGTACAATACGTATATGAAATATGTATGCTACCTACTTAGTATATTCATCTCGCTTGGTAAGCCTTAAATGTGTCACCAAAAAATAATTATTATTATTTATTACTTAGTATAAAAAAAATAAAAAAAAGCTTTGTTTCATTGTATCCACAAAAAAACGTTGTGGGCCCCATGCCCCGGTGGGCCCCGTGCCCGGTGCCCCGCGAAGCGTATCTCCGGCCGCAACAAAGCCTTATCTTATCACCGCCCCTGATAAATTACCATAACATTCGCATGTACGTTCACGGGAGATGACAGATTCTCTTCCGCTTTCATACTCGTTATTTGTCGGATGTTCAATATTTTTCAGTAATTTTGATCATTTGATAAACAAACAAATCCTATATGTGTTATTAATTATAATTCAAATCGCTTTTAATGATGAAGCTGTATGCTCAAACGCCAACAAGAAGCCAACAGCCTCCACAAAACTAATCTTGACAAGAATGATTTTCTTCTAACATTCTTAAATAACTTCTACATATGTATAAGTAACTAGTATTTGAGTAATTTTATATATAAATATAATCAATATTTAACGGTTTTATAGCTATCTAAAAATATCTAAGATGTTATCATGAAGTGTAATTAAATATCGCAAACTTAATAAAACCTTTAAATGTCGGATTCTTATAAGTAATATACAAAATATAACAATAAACTTAAAATGTACCTATATTTTTATAGTTATCTAAAAATATCTAAGATCTCACACGCAATGTACGCAGCTCATTAAAATTAAACAGTATTAGTAATTACACCACTAATAACAAGTGCGTGGAGTGTGGACTGACTGACCATTGCGAAACGCGGCTGACGAAACGCACTCAACATTGATGTTATACAAATTATAGATATTTATTGCATAAAAGATGTTTGATGATGAAAAAAATGTTTTTTAGAATGTTCCGATTTAAGATTTTGTGTACGCAATTAAATATTCTTAGTAGCGTTCAGAAATCTAATTCTGAAACGTACTAAGTACGTAAATATACAGCTTGGCAAAAAAGAGTATGGAAAAAATGAGGGCGCCACTTTAACTTAGGTCTCATCATAATATGGAAAATCAGCAAGGTAATTTAATCAAATCGTTAAAAATAAATGTGAAACACTAAACTTTACTCAAAATCTAGTATTTGTCGGCCAAGTATTGTTAACATCATAGGTTTCCTTATACTCTTTTCTACTATAGGTTCATACTCTTTTTTGCCAAGCTGTACGTATCCCGTTTATTTTATAAAAGAATATTAATATAAATAAAGAAAAAGCAGCTTAATAATTCTACTTCCGTTAAATACGGCACACAAACCCTGATGAAAACCCTAAAGTAAAAAATCTAAAAATACTTAGGTATTTGTCAAAAAACAAAAGCTTATCGATACGATGCATCTTTTGCGTTCACCGACACTTGTTGTTTGCTTTAAATAGATTTCCATCGCAGTTGTATTGATGTAGCAATATACTTAATATATGACTCAATTAACTATTTAATTAAAATGTCACCAAGAAACCTTCACAATATTACCTACAGTTTATAGACATGAATTATTTTAAATAAAGTACCATTTATGCTATATAAGTGGAAAACCATGAAAATAATAACTTAGAAATAAGAGAATAGTGACATCCTCAAGAGCTAAAGGTAGACTTTTGGTCAGCCTCAGTGTCACATCACACATGCCATACAAAGATTTATCTAGGCCTTTATAAGAATAATTTCCGAACATATTCTATAAAAGCTGTTTATCCAGCCTTAATTAATTGAGTAAATATTTTGTTGTATCTTTGGTAAATCTTCCTCAATAGACAAATAAAATTTGAGAAGAGTAAGATAGTGTCAGAAAAGATGGCGATGATCCATGTTACACAAAACGTAATCCAGTTTTAAAGGAATAAAGTCGCATTTTCCAATCCAATGATTATAGCAGCGGTAATGATTTCAAAAGCTATTTAGACTCATCAAAACACTAGCACTCCCGACGTGTAATGTTTTAATGCGCACTCAAAATTAGGGAGCTCTGATAAAATGGGAAGCAAGTCTTAAATTACTCACTTACAGAGTAGTTATCCGAAAGAGCTTTTAAATCATTCACAAAACACTAATGGACGTGGGGAAGGGTGCGCGGTGCGGGTTGCGGGGTGGGGGGAGAGCAGATGTAGTCCCAGGCGAGCAATGAAATGAAATGGAGATATAACAATATAAAGGTGTGCGTAGGAATTAACGGGAATTGCACCGCGGGATGCGGGGACTGGATCGGATTCTTGGCCACGTGTATGATTTAGATAAAATACAATATCCCTTACTTATATGGTATATCAAACTACAAAAGCCGTATTAAAATCTAAATTTAAGCATGTCACGCTTAAAACTGGTGGAACATAACGCGGGAAAATTGCTTAAATTACTTCGGATCATTGTCACATGAAAACAATGAGTCACAATGAAATTGTCTAAACTCTAATGTACCTAGGTACATATTTTTCAGAAGCTGAAGGATAAAGACCCTAACTTTCTTCTCCTCACCCTTATGCGATCTTCTCTTCAATTTACTAATAAATAATCCTCTATCTATTCTAATATTACAAAGCTGAAGAGTTTATTTGTTTGTTTGAACGCGCTAATCTCAGGAACTACTGGTCCGATTTGAAAAATTCTTTCAGTGTTAGACAGCTTATTTATCGAGGAAGGCTTATAGGAGTTGAGTAACGTGAAGCTGCAGGCAACAGCTAGTTTAAAAATAATCCTAGTAAGTATTTGCGGGGATCTGATCGTGGACGTGATTAATGTACTTAAGTACTTTTTTATAGCATTCATGATTAAATTACCAAAACTGTCATTATTACCTAAACAATAATAAAACTATTTTAAATATCGTACTTAATTAAGACACACATGCCCGTTTCTACCCTTTACTGATACTCTCTTATCTTCAGCAAACGAAAATTCGTATTTAATTGTACCCGATACATTACATATCTTAGATGCATAAATCCACCATTTACATGTTGAATAAACTGTACCGAGTTCCGGGGAACTGCAGGAATAATAAATGTCGAGGGGTCCGTGAGGGGAGCCCAAGTGCCATTATTATTGGCGGCAATTTAATTAGATCCCCTGCGTTATTACCACTGATTCGTTCTATAATGCTGCTCTAATACCCGGCCCTGTTTGTTATACAATTAATATGCCGATTCAAATTACTATTATTGATAACGTCGAGTCACGAGGTAAATTACAGATTGTTGTAATGATGTTGATAATAAGCGTACAAACATCTGACCTGTAATCATAAGAACACATACGGATTTGTGTTTGTTTTTCAGGGCTGGCAATAGCAACATAAAAAAATATATAAAAAAAATACATAAATAAAAAAAATATGAATACGATATCAACTTACTAACAATAATTATGAAAAATACTTGACTTGTTATGGGACTAAGTAATGAAAAAAAAATCTGAATGGTACTTTTGGAGATTAGCGCATTGACACAACTTACATCATCATCAGCTCCTATGCGTCCACTGCTGAACATAGGCCTCCCTCAAAGAACGCCAAGACGACCGATCGCTCGCCACTCGCGTAATTTTAGCTTTATTATATTAGTTTTTAGGCAAGATATATAGTAGCTAAAAGCAAAACTAAGTGATTACTTTTGTTATTTTTGCATTTTGCTTCGATATGCTACCTGCCTGCCTACTTGTGCTAAACAAAACGCGGACACTCTAAAGCGTATCCCTGTTTCATGTGTTGCCGTTTGAGTTGATTTATGGTTTTCAAATCCATTACAATCTATTGCAGGGATGTAAGTTATTAAATCACAGCACTAATATCTCATCAATTGAAAGTCCAGTTTAAAAACCATAAAATTACTTTTCGATCGTCGGAATTTGATCATTCGATGCAATCACCCGCGCCGATAGGCTTCCGGCTCATCGATATTCGTAACGAATCGTCGAAATTCAATAATTATCCCGAACACGACTTCATTCATGAAAAAAACTCATAAAAAGGTGTGAATGGAGAGAGGAAATTCGTCGAAGGCACCGGACACTTTTTGTACGGTGCAGTTGGAAGTTGTCTCTTAGCATTTCATTCGAGTAGATAACACGTGAAGCGAGTGAACGGTAATCAGTGCGAGACCGAGCTGACTGAATGGACCTCCTTCATTCACCGCCTCGGATGCCATCACGCGAGGAGCAACATTATCAACGTTTCCATTCTCTCGTCCTTACCGCTCTGAAATACATCGGCTCCGTTACTTATACCTTAGTGAGAATATTGCCAATATTATGTTTATACACATCAAAAGTGTTTTCGAGTTCGAGTATCGAAATGGCAAAAAGATTAAGGAAAATAAAAACATGAAAGTCGCGGTTATGACGGATTTGATAAACTTTTGTAGTTGCTTTGATCTGCGTAAACAGGTCAAATCAAAGTGTAGGAAATGTTTTAGTTGTATTTTTATTGCTAGCCGTAATAAATTTACGAGTTGTAGGTATACCTACGTGCGCCCACGCACGCTTTCTTAATAAATTGTTCTGATTCATAAAAATAGGATAGGTATAGCAAGGACGTTTTTTGTTGTATTTTTAAACGTTGAGACAATGTGATAGGTATTCAACGGATAAACTGAAAATTATTATTATGGCTTTCATATATTTTAAAACGAAATATTTACTTAAATGTCAATGTGCCATCATCATCTCAGCCTCTAACCGACCACTGCTGAGCATAGGCCCCCCCCTCAATAATAATATCTATGTTATATCTATGGTTGCTTTCACACCACGTCAATCTGGTCCCCTGGTAAGTTCTCGAAGAACTTGTGTTACGGGTACCAGACAACGGAAATATATTTAATACTTTTATACTATACATAATATATTTAAGATTTTTATTATATAAAACACATATTTAATACACATCCATGACCCAGGAACACAGAAAATGAAACGCAAACTCCGGCTTGAGCGCCAACGCGCTTACCACTGAGCCTGAGAGAATGAGTTGTCAATGAACGCCAAGACGGCCGATCCCTTGCCACTCGCAACCAACCCGGACCGGCCACAACACAAAGTTCGTCTTCCACCTGGTTAACGGTCGACACTTCGTCACACTTCACTTCGTCTACCTAAATAGTAAATACCTAAACGTCCTCCACTCTTGAACCTTATTGGCCCATCGGCAATCTGTTCTGAGTGTGTGACCATTATTACTTCAACGTGCTTATCCTTCACGTTAGAGAACTAACGTTTCCGATATCATGGCGGATGTCTTCGTTTCGAATCCTATCTGCCAAAGAAACACCCAGATAACTCCATTGCTCGTTGAGGTACGACAAACTTTCGGACATGTAAATTTAGAAGCCACGTTTCGGCCGCGTAGGTGATCACGGGGAGAGCGCATTGGGCGAAGATTTTCGTCTTCAAACGCTGCGGTATAGACGACGTGAGAATATGACTAAGCTTCTTGAATGCTGCCCATCTCAATTGAATAGATTCTCATCGGCTTTCTTATGGAAGTTATGTTAATGTGTAATACTTAGAATATTTAACACATTACAAGAATATTTAACAAAATACCTACTTAACAATAACTTGAATATTCGGTTTTTGAACAAATGTGGAATTGATTTTTTTATAATAAAAAAATATAAAATCTGATGTGATCATCTTTTTAACCGACTTCAAAAAGGAGGAGGTTATCAATTCGTCGGAATCTTTTTTTTTTTTTTTTTTTATGTATGTTACCTGATTACTCGAAGATGGCTAGACCGATTTGAAAAATTCTTTTTTTATTCTAAAGGGTATACTTCCCAAGTGGTCCCATGATAAGGAAACCAGGATCTGATGATGGCATCCCAGAGAAATCGAGGGGAACTTTCGAAAATCGTAGGGGCGACTAGTGCGTTTGATATTTTTTTTATAAAGTGTTTTGAATAATATATATAATTTGTAATGATGAGAACTTTACACTTAGATGTGTTGTGACTGTCATTAAGGATCTAATGATGAAGACAAATGACAATTAAGGGAACTCCTCAACAGTTTACAGTAGCTACCTTGTGTTTGTACTTAATTAATTTAAATTGATGAGAACTTTGCACCCATATTGGGTATAAGCGCCATTACAGGTGTGATGATGGAGACCTTACACAGTCGAGGGGAATCCTCGACGATTTACAGCTTTTATTGGGCTTAGTTCATACGGCTAAATAATATACCAAAATCATGTAATTTTGTTTAATTCATTTAATTTTACTTGTCGTTGTTAAATGAACAAAAAAACAACTGTGCCTTGGAAGCGCATCATAATATTTCAAGGTCACGTTAATATCCATTCTATACCTATATATTGGTGATGGTGATGTTCTATACCTATATATAACAGAATTATTTAATGAATAGCAGCAAATCTGTCGTGATTGCTTTCAATTACATGTATATAAAGTTTTACACAATTCCATTTCAGTTTTTGCATTTGTTATGTAATGATTTAAACCCTTTCTACGTTCATCTCATTAATACAGCGCTATCTAATCTGAGCAACGCGTTTAATAGTTCTACCCATATTTCAGACAAATAAAATCAGTTATCGAATTTTGCAATCACTAAAAATTAAGAAATAAAAAAATTTTAAACAAAAATTAAAACCGACTTCAAAATAAAAAAAAAACTAAAAAGTAATAAAATAATTTCCGTAATCTTTGTGCCTACAATTTATAATCAACTTGTTCTTCTACTAATATACAATCTTTGCATTTACCACGTCATTATTGTTACTTTTGAAGCCGGTGTCGTATTCGTTGATGTAACCGACTCCAAAAGTAACAATAATGACGTGGTAAATACAAAGATTGTATATTAGTAGAAGAACAAGTTGATTATAAATTGTAGGCACAAAGATTACGGAAATTATTTTATTACTTTTTAGTTTTTTTTTAATTTTGAAGTCGGTTTTAATTTTTGTTTATTATCATGTAATATGGTAATTAATATATTTAAATTTTATGGTTAAAGTACCTATTTTTATGTTTTATCTTACGAAAGGACCACCGGGTTAACCGTTCAAGTATTTCTGTGTTATCAGATTGAGAAATTCAAATAAAACAAGACGCCAGCGTCCGGTATTCTGTTCCTATATTAGCTGTTCCCGCGGTTTCATTCAAGCTAAAATTTTGAACAAAATTTTTTACTTATTTATTATTTAAGTTACCTTTAGTACCTCTATGTATGTAATCCTACCTTCCCCGGTAATTGGAAAGCAATTTTTTTAAGTTTGACTGGTAATTCTGTAGATTAGCGCATTCAAACAAACTTTATTATATTAGTATAGATAATATAAGTAACTTACTATTAGTATTTAGAAAAAACAAACCCCACACCGCAGCCTGTGCCGCAGCGCACCAATCCCATCCCTATTTTCATATCAAAACCGACTGTCCCAATCCGAATCTGTTATTAGAGTTTGTTTTACAAGATTAGAGCTTCATCCGTGGGTAGGCTATTATATTTTTTATGAGTCCCGGCCACGGTCGGGTATGGCTCGGGTACGTTATGTCAATTGTGTCCCGTGGAGGGGCCCGGAATGCGGCCTACCTGCGAGACCAACGCTAATCAATTTCACTTTATTATCGTACCCATAACGCTTCATTACGACTGCATATATTGTTTGTATGTTTTATAGTCAGTATAATGGTAAGTTATTAACTATTAATATATTGCAGTTATTGGGTACAAGTACATTTTTCTTATTGGCTATTTTACACGAGTTATATAGTGTATTATTACTTACATATTATATTATGTTTTATACAATGTGTGGGATATTTTGGTGGAAGCCCCAAAGGGAGATCTCCGACCGAGCGAGATGGTATGCCCGGCCAGGCCGAAGCCCACTTGCTATCAATTCAGCTGTTGTATATATATGTATAGCGACGAGCTGTGGAACTTCGATAGCGTGATTCAGGAATGTGGCGCTGATTGGTCCGCCACATCACTCCCCTCCGAAGACCGGATGTCGAATCTTGAGTCCTCTTGCTTGAGTTGCCAGTGCCAGAGAGTCCCAGTGAGTCGGAACTGTGCTGCTGCTGCACGGGCTCCAGTGAGTCGGGAGTGCTGCCGTGCGGGGCCGATGCTACGTGCTGACCAGGAGAGATGTGCTCTGCTTGTGACCGGTCGTGTAGTGAGAATGCCCGTTGAAGCCGATGAGGGTTCGACCAGTGCCGCGGTGCGTTGGGCTGGTTGGTCGAGGTACCCGAAGAGGCTGAAGCTGGCTGGCGTTGTGCGGAGAGGTGGGGGAGTGATGATAATGAAGTTCAGAAGGAAGGCGTGCACTGTCGAGGGTCACCAAAGTGGGAATGTAGGTGGAAACCCCAAAGGGAGATCTCCGACCGAGCTAGATGGTATGCCCGGCCAGGCCGAAGCCCACTTGCTTTTTTTTTTCGGATGGATCTATGCTAATGGCCCGAAGGCCCTAATGCTTCATCGGATTAGTGTGAGCCCATTCGGCTCACTTTTGATTTATAAATTGGGGGCTTGCCCCCCGCCTACCGTGCAGTCTGTGACCACACGGCCTCCTGGCGTCGGTTGTGAACCCCACTTGCTATCAATTCAGCTGTTGTATGTATAGCGACGAGCTGTGGAACTTCGATAGCGTGATTCAGGAATGTGGCGCTGATTGGTCCGCCACAAATGTATTACATGGCCCAATAGTCATTTGAAAAAAATATATTTAATTTCAGTTGACAATACCTTAATATGAAACTTACGAATTCATTGTTTTAAATAATTTCGAATATTGAATATTTTAAATTATTATAAATTGTTAATTTAATTACTCTCATGAATTTATTATACAATAGTTATGAAAAAAAATCATAAGTTTATAATAATAATTAATCATGAATTATGTTTGATGAAGACAAAATTGAAAAGAAAAATTACTTATTATTATTAATAACATTAAATAATAAAAGAAAAAAAGTATTGAATACTAGTATTTAATTCACTTCGATTTGGATACATTAATCTCAATATACTATTGTCACAAAATTTGTACACTTACATTTTGTATGACAATAAATTATTATTGTCGGTACATAGTCTATCTGTTCTAATTGGGGTGCCAAATATATATAGGTCGGAGAAGTCCAGACCACCTGGCCTGTCTCGTCATGACCTGTCAAATTACACGTCTCTATTATTAGTCCGAGATAATTAAAAGTGTTTACTTTACTATTGTTTCTTTTCACTAGTTACTGTATAAATTACCTTAACCATTAATTAACCCTTTAATACGCTTCTTAGCTATGTAACGTAAAAGAGAAAAATCAATAATATTAAATGTTATTTTTATGATGTCGGCGAATCGTTTCTGTATAGGAATTTCAATAAATGACACGAGTCTATAAGAAGGTTATGTAATAAGCATTTTATTATCAATGAAACTTTATTCCTTTTTAATTGTTCTTTTAAATTTACATATTACTTACTTGTTTACTAAAATGACTCATTTTAAAAGTTCAACTAAAGTATTTTTAAATTATCTGAATTCTAAATTGTTCAATGAATTCTAATAACAAGCAATTTCGTATATATAATGATTAATAATAGTCAAGTTTTAACAAAAACATTAAAATCTGGATTAACGGAAGCCCTCCAGAGCACTCGTGAGGCAGGATTACTAAGCCTTACTAAGCCTAACCAGGATTACTAATGTTGAGTTATTTACCTACTTGGACAACGTTTCAGTTTTTGAGTTTCGAGATCGGCCATCTCGTTCACTATTATTGTTCATAGGGGTGATATGAACAAAACTGCATATTTATGGGCATTTAAAAAAAACTTTTCCAACACAGTAACCCTTATATTTTCAAACACAAGTCTTTTTTTTCTTTAACGCCGGGAACTGCTCTGAGACATCCCGCGAGAGAGTGGGTGGACTGTGGGAGACTCGCATGTGGGACATGTGGGACTCGCTGCGCCCGAAAGGTGGACGCAGCTCGAACGACGAACTAAAACCCGGCGAGTGCCACCAATACCACCTTTGGTGAGGTGCCCCGGATCTGTTGAGCTAACAGGACACCTCGACGGCTAGTCAGTCCCTCAGGGGACCGACGCCACATCCACAGAGGGGTTGTCCCGCACCACAGAACAACCCAACGTAGGGATAGTACAATGGGGTGAGGTACCGTCCGTCCTCGCCCCCTGCTCTTTTTTCCTCTGTTCTTATAAGAGGGGTACAAAGAGCCCCCTCGGCTCAATTCGCTTTGCCCAAGGCGCTGGGCTCACCCTAGGTTACTGAGTCCCACCGCCACGACAAGGCCTGAACCATGGTGGGTAAACCCAAAGTCTACTTTGGCTATCGATAATGTTATATTGTGTGATGGTATATGTCATAGGATATAAATAGGGTGTAAATTGATTAAAGGCGAGTAGTATGTCAACTCTAAGCTTTTATTAACGTCTTCTGTAAACCTCGTCCGATATCAGAATTGTTTCTTGCCCGACGTTTCGGATACTGAAAATCTAAAAAAAAAAACGTTATAAAATCGTAAAAATATAATGATTGAGATTTGCGTAAACATAAGAAAACAAAAAATGTTATATTTACAAGTAAACTGAATAAATTGAAGTTAAAGTATATCAAACTCAGTGGAGTATCATATTTATCAATCTGACAATTGAAATTCCTGTTGCATCTGATAAAGGCTAATAAATTAGAATCTGTTAATATTCGACCACCCACCGACCCTGGCCGGCTTCCTGTCCATCACTGTCACTATTCCTGAGCCTGTCACTATTTGTGAACCTGTCACTTGCACTTATTCATAAACCTCTGGTTTCTTCGAATTGTTTTTTGGGGTCCCGTCTTAAAACCGGACTGATTTTAAAAATAACATGTTAGTATTTAAAATGAATTATATTATTATCAATTGAATGAAGTCTGTGGGTGTGAGCCCCTAGGGGAGATCTCCGACCGAGCGAGATGGTATGGCCTGGCACGGCCAGGCCCGAAGCCCACTTGCTATCAATTCAGCCGTTGTATGTATAGCGACGAGCTGTGGAACTTCGATAGCGTGATTCAGGAATGTGGCGCTGATTGGTCCGCCACATCACTCCCCCCCGAAGACCGGAGGTCGAATGACGAAACTTGAGTCTTCTGCTTGAGTCGCCAGTGTCAGAGAGTCCCAGTGAGTCGGAACTGTGCTGCTGCTGCACGGGCTCCAGTGAGTCGGAGTGCTGCCGTGCGGGGCCGATGCTACGTGCTGACCAGGAGAGATTTGCTCTGCTTGTGACCGGTAGTGTAGTGAGAATGCCCGTTGAAGCCGATGAGGGTTCGACCAGGGCCGCGGTGCGTTGGGCTGATTGGTCGAGGTACCCGAAGAGGCTGAAGCTGGCTGGCGTGGTGTGGAGGGGAGGGGGGGAGTGATGATAATGAAGTTCAGAAGGAGGCGTGTTCTGTCGGGGAGATCACCAATGTGGGTGTGAGCCCCTAGGGGAGATTTCCGACCGAGCGGGATGGTATGCTCGGCCAGGCCGAAGCCCACTTACTATTTTTTTTTTTTTTTTTTCGGATGGATCTATGCTAATGGCCCGAAGGCCCTAATGCTTCAACGGATTGATGTGAGCCCATTCGGCTCACTTTTGATTGGGGGGTTGCCCCCCGCCAACCGTGCAGTCTGCGACCACACGGCCTCCTGGCGTCGGTTGTGGCCACTTACTATCAATTCAGCTGTTGTATGTATAGCGACGAGCTGTGGAACTTCGATAGCGTGATTCAGGAATGTGGCGCTGATTGATCCGCCACAAGTCTACAAAATACAAATTTTGCTTGTACCTGTATGAAAAATTATACACCTGAGAAACCTTTATTTTTAATTTATTTTTATGGTGGTATTTTTGGTCATCAACAGTCAATAACAGAACATGTCGTGACGTATTAACAAACTCCTGTGCATTTAATTATTATCTTTTAACGCCTGAAATTGACGCCATATTGTTTTACTCCAGTCAACAAAACCTGGTGTTATGTAATTATTTGTTATGTATTTATGTAATATGTGTGTTGTGTATTTATGTAATATGTAATTTTTAATTTAAAATTTACATGATGGGTAAAACGGCTTTTCTGTATTTCGGAGAAAAGGACAAGACAGGCAGTGTAGTTACTGGCACCGAGACTTATCATCTTATGTCTCAGGATAGGCAACACATAGATGAGTTGTCTGGGCTCGTTCCAGTTAAACTAGTTTATGTTCATGGGCGACCACTTACCATCAGGTGGCACGTCCGCCAGTTTTCCTATCCAACAAACATAAAAAACCCTAACATATTCTAGACTTGACGTCGATGTGCGACGGATATCTATACAGATAAATGAATTTGGAGTGTCTGTTTGTAATATTAAAATGACAGATTTTTAATAAATGCATATGGAATTATACATGGTACCTACATATACGAAAATAACATTTTTTTATATATTTTGTCTGTCTGTCTGTCAGTCTGTCTGTCTGTTCCGGCTAATCTCTAAAACGGCTGGTCCGATTTGGACGGGACTTTCACTGGCAGATATCTGATGTTATAGGGAGTAACTTAGGCTACAAAAATAATCATCATTATTCTGGATACGGTTGTAAATCTAAGTTAAAGGGGGCGAAGCTGCGGGCAACAGCTAGTAATACATATAAATGAACATAACATATTTTTCTTTTCATTGCTTAATTTTGCATCATCGTATTATACCTACTCTGTGGGAGGGAAGCGCTGTGCCGCGCTCCCGGCTGCATGGGTACCACCATCTTGCTTGTTTCTCCCGTGAAACAGCTTGGCTGTGTTTCGGAGAGAAGGGCAAGACAGGCAGTGTAATTACTGGCACCGAGACTTAACATCCTATGTCTCAGGAAAGGCAACACATAAATGAGTTGCCTGGGATCGTTCCAGTTAAACTTGTTTATGTTAATGGGCGACGTCGACCACTTACCATCAGGTGGTACGTTTGCCAGTTTGCCTATCCAACTAACATAAAAAAAACTTTACGTCAAAGCATTATACCTACTATAATTATTTTTTAAATTTAAGCTAACGGTACAGAACCCAGTAGACTCGACACACGTCAACATGTCAAATTTTTTATCTCCCATCAAATTACTCATCACAAGAATGAAGTAAAAATTTCTATAGCGACATTAATAGTTACAAGTTATTTTAACGTTTATTTGGGATGACGTTGCGTTTCTCACATTATTCCTAATTTCATTAGATGAGTAATATTATAAAGTAAGTAATAAGTCATTAGTAATTTATAGATCATTGTATTTCTAATTACGAACTTAGAGACGAACCTTTTATAGTTGTAAGTTATTTCACATTTTTATTGCTTTTTAGTTTTTATGCAATTTTTTTTATTATTTAACAAAAAAATATACTATTAGCATTTACTTTATCTAATTCATTTTCTTTTTCTGGTCCAATTTTGAATGAAGCTTTCATGTAAAAACTCCTTATCAATCCCCAAATTTTCAAATTATCCCTAATGCTATATTTAAAATTAGTAGAAATTATTCATACATATACAAATATAGATTATTTGTATATGTATGAATAATTTCTACTTTTTAATAGGCTTTAAGACACCCCCACCATGGTTCAGGCCTTGTCGTGGCGGTGGGGCTCAGTAACCTAGGGTGTCACCTTGGGCGAAGCTAATTGGGCCGAGGGGGCTCTTTGTACCCCTCTTATAAGAAGAGGGGACAGAAGAGCAGGGGGCAAGGGGTGAGGATGGGAACCTCATCCCATTGTACTGTCCCGACGTTGGGAGGGGTTGTTCTGTGGTGCGGGACAACCCCTCTGTGGAGGTGGCGTCGGTCCCTTGCGGGACTGACTAGCCGTCGAGGTGCCCTGTTTGTTTTCTAGATCCGGGGCACCTCACCAAAGGCGGCATTGGTGGCACTCGCCGGGTTTTAGTGGGTAGAGCTGTGTCCATTTACCAGCTGTCGGGCGCAGCGAGTCCCACATACCCGCGTGGGGAGACCCACTCCCCCGCGGGATGCCTCAGAGCATTTCCCGGCGATAAAGAAAAAAAAAAAAAAAAAGGCTTTAAGACACCAAAAGAAACTGACGTAATTTCTTTTACCACGGTGTCTACTAACTAGTTTTATTCTCCTATAATTATTTGCATTGCGCATTTTAGTGTACGTAATTTTAATTAGGTACGTTGATAGATTTTAATTTGTTGATATTATTTCTAAATTACCTAATTCTTATTGAATTAGATAATTATTTATTTTTAAATATAATTTTATTTATAAACGACCTTTGCCTTTACAAAGCCACTAACACGTGTAACAATTATATTAAGTTTGAACATAAACTTTGAGATAAACGAGAACGGTGTAGTCTAATTAGTTGAAAAACAAAGGCATTTGATAGGTAAGCGACAACGGCCCGCGGGCGGCGGGCGCAGCTAACGAGCCCGTAATGAGCCCACCTCTCGATTGACATTGGGCCTTATTACCAGCTAAATACCAACGCCCACGGTGACGGTTTTTTTTAACATTTTTAGGGTTCCGTAGCCAAATGGCAAAAAACGGAACCCTTATAGATTCGTCATGTCTGTCTGTCTGTCTGTCTGTCCGTATGTCACAGCCACTTTCTGTGTGTATGTGTCCCCCCCCCTGTAACTTCTAAAATAAGAGAATGATAAAACTAAAAAAAAAATATGATGTACATTATTACCATGCAAACTTCCACCGAAAATTGGTTTGAACAAGATCTAGTAAGTAGTTTTTTTTAAACGTCATAAATCATAAATCGCAATTTACCTTTCATGCAATCAACTCAAATATATAAAAAAACATTTAATTCCATAAACATAAACCTTAATTTTTGTTAAAAGTGTCTAATGTTGTATATTATGTAATGGTACGGAACCCTTTGTGCGCGAGTCCGACTAGCACTTGACCGGTTTTTTTATGCTATGATTTCTCGATGACAATGCATTTAAATTTTAAACTCGCGTCTTTAAAGGGTGTGCTATTCTTTAAGGACGAAAGAGACTTCTTACCCGTAACGAACATGAATATGTAACAGTATACATGATATTTTTGCATAAGTGACAAACGATATAGTAATCTAAAATAACATATTTTCGTTAGATGGCCTATTAATTAAATATATGATGCAAATTTATGCAAGTGAAACATTCTAGGTTTTTTAACATAGCTTTTGACATTATAGTTTGTGCGGTGAATCTTTATCAAATGGGCACTTTAAAAAGAATCAAATCTTTACGATCAATCAAAAAACTTGCAAAAGATTTGACTTAATACAATCGGCTTGATTCTTTGGCGCTGCGTAGAGATGTCGGATCGCTCTGCATCTTCTACCGCATCTACCACGGGGAGTGCTCTGAGGAATTGTTCGGACTAATACCTGCAGCAGAATTCCACCACCGGACATCGCGGAAAAACTCCAAATTTCACCCTCACCATCTCGATGTCCGGAAATCCACAACAACTCGATATTTACGGCATTTCCTGCCTCGCACGACTAATATATGGAACCAGCTGCCTCCTATGGTGTTTCCGAACCGATACGACTTAGGGACCTTCAAGAAAAGAGCATACTCATACCTGAAAGGCCGGCAACGCACCTGCTAATCCACTGGTGTAGCGGGTGTCTGTGGATGTCGCTCTTCACTTACCATCAGGTGAACCGACTATCCGTTTGCCCCCTCTTCTATAAAAAAAAAAAAAAAACTTATGAAACGAAAACTGACTTCAAAATATAAAATAACTAAAAAGTAATAAAATAATAGCGTTTCTTTAATTTTTGTGTCTACAACTTATAATCATCTTGTGCTTCTACTAATGTACAATTTTTGCGTTTGGAGTCGGTGACAGCAAAGCTAAATATGTACAGCAACAAATACGTCACCGTCGTCCGTCATTGGTGTCGTACTTGTTGCTGAACTTATCCACCTTGGCTGACACAGACTCCAAAAGTAACAATAATGACGTGGTAAGCGCAAAACTGCATTAGTGGAAGTACAAGCAGATTATTAGTTGTAGACACAAAAATTAAAGAAACGCAAATATTTTATTACTTTTTAGGTATTTTATTTTCTGAAGTCGGTTTTAATTTTTGTTAATATTTTTTTTTTCTTAATTTTTAGCGATTCATTAAATAAAGACAGACAGAGAATATAGACATTTTGGCATATTGAACCGTATGAAGTAAGCCCAAAAAAAGTTGTAAATCATCGAGTTCCCTCGACTGTCTATGGTCTCCATCATTAGACCTATTATGGCACGTATCACCCATATGGGTGCAAAGTTCTCATCAGTATAAATTAATTAAGTCCCATCACAAATCAGCTACTGTAAATTATTTAGGAGTTCTCTTAACTGTCATTCGTCTTCATCATCAGACCCCCAATCACAGTTACAACCCATCTAGGTGTAAAGTTCTCATCAATACAAATTAATCAAATCCAAATACAAGGTTACTGATGTAAATCGTCGAGGAGTTCCCTCGACTGTCTATCAGCTCCAGCATCAGATCGACTATAAACCTTCATTAAATTGCAGTGCTTTAAAATGCAATAGTGCTTTAATTAAAAAATATTAAGCGCACTAGTAAGATCCTACGATTTTCGAATTTTCCCCTTGATTTCTCTGGGATGTCATCATCAGACCCTGGTTTCCTTGTCATGGGATTTTGAAAATCGGTTCACAATTAAAGGAGAAATCGGTGTATGTATGTACATGTATCTATCTACATCGAGCTACATAAAAAGAAAATACCGATCGAATAAAGAACCTCCTCCTTTTGGTTGAAGTCGGTTAAATAGATTTTGCCGAATGCGGACGCCGTGCGCTCGCACAAACAAATAGCATATTAGCGCTCAATCTATCATGAAAAAAAAATCATTAGTTTCCTTGTGCGGTCGTTAATCAGCTATTTCGGTCCAAGCCCAAAGGTGTCTCAGAAAGTTTCGTTTATAATGACGCTGATAATAAGTCCGCATGTACAGACCATTAACAACGTGAATTGAGTCATTTATTAGCCGTTCTTTACAAAGCAACTTTCCGATGGCTAATTGGAAGTATTATTTGATTGAAATTAGCCACATTTGTTACTTACTCCTTTTATTTTCGTAGCCGCAAGCCATCTGGATGCACGATTCATCAAAGAACTTAATTAATCGTTTAGAAATAACAAACATTGATGAATTGAAAAACAATTAGTGCTTTTATGATTCATATATAGTTTTAATAACACCTAAGACGTTAAGATGAGATGCATATTAGGTCATTAGATAAAAGGACTATTGTTGTGTTGTGCTGTGTTGAACTCTAAGGGTGTAAGCGGTGTTATTTCCTGATGTGGGTTTAATCTTTGAACTTGCAAAAATCAAAATGTTAAAAAATATATATACCAACTTACAACATGTTGATGTTGTCAGTCGCTATATGGTTCTTACAACTCTGCAGAAGATATCATGAGTCCCAATATAGAGAACTCCCTTTTCTCTTTTGTGGTGAGGGGTAGCCTGGTACACTTTACGCATCCATTTTATTAAATGAAGAGGCCTGAACAATAGCGTGTTGACGATGATGACCCTTGTATCATTTTACAGCTAAGTTCTGAGCTACAATAATTGTCCTTATATAAAGTGCAATGACTTAGACGCCGCTATCAATATTTGCTAATTGCGAGTGACAGGCCCGTGATATCATCGGAATGATGATAACGATGTGATGGTTAGTGACACATCACTCAAATACTATCCAATTGATATACGATTTTATGTTTTAAATATAAGATCTTTTTTCTCATGAACAAGGCTTTCGCAGACAAAGTCGAAATATAAAGCACCGCAAAATAAAGGCAGCCCAAAGCATGCAACGATAGTCTTACAACATATAGGAATGTACTACAAGACTTGTTTTTTGTCAGTGGTTGTCTGTGTGTTATCTTAAACTTATCTACAATCAAATATATCATCGTAGCAGTAGCACGTAAGCAACCAAATACAACAATTTTATAAAATATCCCACAGAAAGATTTAAAAGGAATTAAATAGCTAGCTTTGTATATCATAGTAAAAAAGTATGGTCCCCACCATGGCTCAGGCCTTGTCGTGGCGATGGGGCACAGTAGGTAGCCTAGGGTGAGCCCAGCACATTGGGGGAAGCGGATTAAGCCGAGGGGC
This sequence comes from Helleia helle, assembly GCA_963853865.1. Taxonomy (NCBI): domain Eukaryota; kingdom Metazoa; phylum Arthropoda; class Insecta; order Lepidoptera; family Lycaenidae; genus Helleia; species Helleia helle. The sequence goes on from OY971414.1 coordinate 28,052,026, forward strand.
CTCTTTTTACCCCTCTTCTAAGAAGAGGGGACAAAAGAGCTGGGGCTTCAGAGCATTTCCCGGCGTTACAGAAAAAAAAGTAAAGATGTATGGTATACATATTATATACATTTTAACTCAAACATGAAAACCTACCACGCACGTCGCACGCACCTTAAGATTACGCATCACATAAAAAAGCAAAGGTAACCTGTATATTATATAATCTTGTCATACTTAAAATGTATTATTAAAAACTCAACATTCAACAACAATACTCAATTGAGATTACGAATCAAATAGCGCATCCATTTTACCAGAGTCCATTACAAGTATAGACTATAAATACGGCTTGTATTCTAGATGTAAATGGAAATACTTAATGAAATCCTGTAACAGTATCGTCTATCGGTCTATCGGAACCCGAGGCCTGCGTTTGCGAACGAAAATTACACACCGTGCACCTCCATCACGAATACTTAATATATTTGTCGGACGAGCCACAATTATGGCCAGTCCAGCATGACGAGCCGTTCGTGAACGTGAAATCTTGACGAGATCTGGTGGATGTGGTAGTTTTAAATAACATTGGTATAGTACACGTACAACTGTAGTAAATGTTTATTATATCAAATTAAAAATGTAATATAATAATATCTGTGGACGGTTTTACATCACGTCAATCTGGTCCCATTGTTAGTTCTTGTAGAACTTGTGTTACGGGTACCAGACAACGGAAATATATTTAATACTTTTATAATATACATATATTTAAGATTTTTATTATATAATACACATGACCATGACCCAAGAACACAAAAAACTTTTTGTTCCCTGGCGGGATTCGAACCTGCAACCTCCGGCTTGAGCGCCAACGCGCTTACCACTGGCTCAGTGGTCATCTCACATATTATATGTGAGAAAAAGGTTCTTTTAACATTTAATAAATGGCTATGGTTTCTTATAAGACTCTTACTTAAATTGCATGTAGATAATAGACTAATAAGCCAACTTAAACCACTTCATATTATGTTCATATCAAAATTGAGTGTATATAATACAAAATGAGCTCGTAATCTGCAACCTGAGTACTTACAATACACATTTAATATTTTATTATGTAGACAGTAGAACTTATCGTTTTAATTTCGACGAAATCTTGAATTGTCCACTTCAGTTGCACTTTAAACTTTAAAGATTTATTAAGTGTATATATTAATTACATTACATATATTACATACCGTTACAAAACTTACCAAATTGATTCATAGGTCATTCCATTAACACTGTGCGAAATAGGTAGGTATATTATGTTTGTGAAATATCAAATAAGTTCGGCTATATGTTCGTAGCTCCGCTCCGCTCGGCCGCCTCTAATTGCGGGCCGGTGAGAGCCCGAAGCCCGAGAGCCCGAGCCCGGTCTACAGCGACATTGTGTATGGTCATTACACGTGTTTTTCGTCACGACACACCTGTTAGCCAATGACAAATCCAAGCCATTAGCGTCCAAACCAACCGCTTAATACGCGTGACGCGGTTTTGTACTACAATGTATTCGCACTTCACTGTAACACAAGTTTTTGAACGATGTCCGTATTGTAAACACACATAACTTCAGTCTTACCTTATTAATTTTAAAAACCTTTACTTCTATTAATCTTCCACTTTAGCTTCAAATTTTACGATTTGAAAATACATATACATATGTATATTATCACCTTGCCCAGATAAAGCCTGTGAGGTTTTCGTGGCTGGGTTTTTGTGAAAAATAAATTGTACTTTTTGCTTTGAACAAATAATAAAAAATAAAAATAAAATATTACCACTAAGTTGTCTATTAACATAATGTTTTACTTGTCTTTTACCTACCTTATATTAGACCATATAATAATAATATCAACCCTTTTATGTCCCACTACTGAGCACTCCTCCTCGAAATCAGGCGAGGAGGGTTTTGGGCCATAGTTTACCGATGTGCTGGCCCAATGCGGGTTGGTGAACTTCAAACACTTTAAAAGACTTTTAATCTCATCAGGCATGCCAGATGGTTCCGCTGCCAGTAGATAGTAGATACATAATGAAAACCTTATGTCCGGTACGTAGCAAAACTGCTCGATGAAATTATAATGGCAAAACCTTTTTATTAATTTTAAATGCTGCATTATTTTCTATGTAAGTTCCACTATGGGCTACTATTTTAAGTTATAATATTGTATATGTTAAGTTGTGATTTGTGTAATTGTTTAATTTAGCTTCAATGGGACTGACATACCTATGTAGGATAAAAGTCCCTTTAAATAAAGACAAAAAAAACTATGGGCTACCAGTTTCCTCAAAACATTTATCGGGCCTTGCCTTAGTTAACATTTGTGCTAGCGAAATCTCTTTCAAAAGCATATTTTATTACAACCTTACTGCTTTTGTGAATTGTCTTGTCATTAAAATGCACGTGAAATTAACTGTTCAGTGACGCCCAAGTCAAAATTCAAAACAGGTAGGTAGGTGTAAGAGGTAGTGCCATGCTGCATTGCAAACGAACTCAGCCGGCACGACCGGGGTGGTACCTCTCGCTCACATAGCACCGGCGTCAAGTGACAGCTAAGCTGTCCCGTTTCGTACGGCTTATGAGTTTCCGGTGGCCCATTGGGGGGAAAGGGAAAAGGAGGGCGGCGCATCTGCGTGGCCTTGGTTGTGTGGTTGTGTATGGGCGTCGGCGCCGTGAGCCTGCGACTGCTCGTTTGCCCCCTGATCACATCAAAAAAAAAATATTTACCGTGTTTTTCACTTTTATTTCTCGGAGCTCTATATTATGAATGAGACATATACTATAACAAACTATCACAAACATAATAATAAGTTTCCAAAATGCCTTTTATCTTAGGTATATTAACGGATGGATTATTATCCATTTTGATAATACGACTCAAATGCGGCGATGATCGAATCGAACGGTTCTTGGGGCCTGTTTAAAGTCTTTTTGAGGTCACGATGAATAAGAACCATTAGTGGTCGTTATATGCAAATAATATTACACATTACCTGTAAGTACTGCTTTTCTCGTAACATTCGTATGCCTAATGACGCACGATTCAAATAATTTGATTTTACGGTTCTTACGAGACACTAACCATATCAAATAACTGTTGATAAAGGCATACAATGATAACATATTACTGTTGGTTACAAGTTTATGAGATTTTTTTTGCTATACATATGTATATACAGTATGTGTGTAAAAAGTTTTCGTGAGCCTACGTTATTTGCCCTCGATGAGCACCTACACTGCTAAAACGACACACGGGACATAACCCACCAACCTTCCCATGCTCCTACCCACCTCTCGGTATACGGAGCGAAACGCGGGAGATGTACGGGGTACACCTGCTTATACGCTCTCTTCCCCCGTACAATTCTTCACTCCCTACAAATTAAAAGCAACCTCTTGCGAGAGTGCTTTAATACGTCCCTAGCGTCACTCTCCCCTTTCTGGGGCTGACGACTTCACATCACGACGGTGACGGCACGGCAGTCCGGGTGTGTCGAAGTTGCAGCTACGATGTCATCTCAGTCCTTCGTTTGTGCCAACTGTGTGCGAACATCCGAAGATGGCTGAAGTTGTTCTCCGTGGCAGTCAGGTCCTCGTGATAGACCGGGCCTACCTTCGTCCGCTCGATTCCATCCAACATCGCGTTACGCTCTTCCTTATACAGGTCACACTCCCACAGAATGTGGTCACGGGTCTCGCTATCGTGGCCGCAGTAACAGGATGGCGTCTCACACAACGTCATCCTGTGAAGGCGACCCCTAAAGCATCCGTGGCCGGTGAGAATCTGCGAGAGAACGTAGTCCGGTTCCACCCAGCGGCGCGCCAACCGCGAAGCGACTTCAGGGAAAAAGCGACACACGGGACAGTTAAAAATTTCATTTCATACTTAAACAGGGTTTTGGACACAACAGGCGGCCGTTGCTGTTGTCTGTGGCTGGACGACTGTCTGAGCCATCGAGCATATAACCAATAGAGTAGTAATGTTATGCGTTTTGTATGAAAACAAATTCCTCCAAATTTGAGCTGCGACGATGCGGTTCTGCGCTATAATTGATTTACTGATGGCCATTGATGGATGCTTGGCTTATGGTACGTACATACAGATCACTGGTTGGTTGAATTGCTATTACGTCCGTGACAAATCACTGACTAGTTTCGGAATTTTATGACTCACATCTACCGCTACATCACACTCTACTCCATCCGGTTATATGCTCAATGGTCTGAGCAATAACATAAATTTTAAAATAGGTTTTTATCTGTAGTCATTTTATTTTCTTTGTAACGTATCTTCGCTTCATCAAACGTTATCAAACTAATTTTTTTTGCGATGACCACGTCACTTCAACAGGGAAAAACAATTAAACATTTTATAACAAGATAGCTGAAATTTTAAATAATGAACATTAAATTTATCGTTAACCATTTAATGTTATTATATCATAAGGAAAATAATTTCAAATATAAATTCGTATAAGGTCCTCATAACATCACAGTTAAACCGTTTATTAGCATCATCATCGTCGTTATCAGCTCCTATCTGTCCACTAGTTAGTTTATTAGCATAACATACAATAATAAGTATAACAAAACAGAAAGGTTTGTTTCATTTGCGCTAATCTCAAACAGTTTTGATAGCCGATTTATTAAAAAAAATCATATTATGTATATTTTCGAATATTTCGGGTGATTTATTTTTGAAGTCATCTATGGTTTTGGCCTTACGGCCTTTAAAGCTATGTCCATACCTGGGCGAGCAGATGATTTACCTAAGAATAGTCGAATAAAACCGCGTCTAAGAGCTAGTAATAGGGTAAGTGCAGCCGGACACAAGCGGAGCGGGCCCGCGCGGGGTGGCGGCAGGGATGCGGCGGGGGCGGGGGTGCAACGTCTTCCGCCCCCGGCTCTAATTAGGCTCACATTCTCATTCCGTTTTCGCGTTTAATTTTGCCGGCGGTTTTGCCTTAATTACGTTATTCGCGCTATTCTTGCTGAACCAGTTCCTGAAAACAACTGACCGATAGCCCAGTTACAGTCTCACTGTAGTGAAACTAGTGTTTTCATATGTTTAAAATATTTGTTTGGATTTACGAAATCCGATTTTTACTGTTATGAAACTCAGGTTGATATAGGTTAGATTTTTTAACATGAATCTCTATCATATTTGGTTAGTATATTCGCTGCTACTGCCGAAATCAAGTGACATTTAAATTGCCAATATTTGGAGGCAATTTGAATCCCGCTGGAGCCAAGAATTTTATCATATACAGGTTCACAAATACATAAATATGTTTCCTGAACCTGACCTTCACCCATTTTACAGTTGAAGTTCCGACCAATATACCACGTTCCCAAAAGTTGCCTTTTAGTGTTTACACAAAATAAAAGATTTCAAAAGAAACTCTAATATCAATGTCGCAATCATTAAGGGCATATATATAAACATAGTAAGTATACATTTCAGCAACGTTATTAAAAAGCTTCGAGAAGTTTCAATGTCGGAGCGTACCCCAACTGAAACGGAAAGCCAATAAAACGTCTAACAAGACGATGACTTACACTTTTAACATTCAAATGTGCAGTTCATCGTTGTAATTGAAAAAAAATCACTTAACAGGTAAATAGAGTAAGGAGTTTCGTTCCTTTTTGTTGTCGGGCGGTTGCTAATAAGATTTTTAAACGGCAACAAAGTATCCAATCAATGGGGCTTGAATAATGAAAACGGCACCTGCTTGGTTCCCAGCCCACCCTCAGCCCAAACACGCACCACGTAACGCAACCCTGTACCGATCTATTCGCAACCTTATTTTACCATCCATAGAACTCACCCTCACGAATGTGAGATTTAAACTGACATTATATTATAATTATACACAAATGTACCTATGTAATGCAATAAAAATGGAATAATATTTGTAATAATGTTACTATTATTGAAGTATTTTAGTAATAGTTATACTAAAATGCCTATTTATGACATTTCTAGTATAACTTAATTAGCATATGGTGCTAATCTCGGTCTCTACCAAATTCAGCTGCGAAAAATTATGGTGCTTTGATAAATATGAAAAAAAGAACAAGAAGCCTTTTATGTTTTTGTTTATTTGTTACATTGTAAGTTGTAACATATTATAAAATATCATAGTAAAAGCCTAGTTAGTTTTTTTATGTCATTTGTATGGAGTCAAAAGATTAAACCTAAATATGATTTAAAACTTTTTTCTAACAAAATCGGCGCGCACCTCACGACGTCTAACCATTCTCCTTCATCCGCAAGAATTTGTTGTGTTCTCAAGAAAAAGGCAGGATAGACATCTGACTACTGGTACTGATACCTACATCTTGTGTCTAAAGAAAGTCTCATGGGCTGAGTTTTTGGACCTTGCACAAAATCAAAATCATTTTTTTATTAAAAATTACTATTTTGAATACAAGTATCAATAATAATAACCAATACAGTATCTTTTTGAACGTCAATTGAATCTACCTCCGGTTCCAAGGCAAGCCCACTTCCCAGTGGGCGAAACAAACTCAGTAACACAGCACATTGTGGTCAACTCGGTTATGGACCACAGTCAACTAATTTATGGGTTGGTCCATCTGCTAGTTTATCTATCTCAAATTAATACTTTTCGGCGATGTTTTGGGTCTTTAATAAATGCATCGGCAAACTTATAAATTCGTAAGAATTTAATTGAAAGTTACGACAAAATGGCAAATTATGTTTAGCGGTTGTCTGTATTATATTTTAATTTCTAATAGACGCCCCCAATAAGTCTAATTGATAAATTTTCGATCCACCGAACATTTTAATTGGTGTGTTTTTGCTGATTTATAAATTTTCTCTAAAATAAAACTAAAATCAAATCAAAATACCTTTATTTCGTAGGTAACAGCTTAACAGGTAATAGCTTGTATACTTGAAATAGGTAAGTAAAAGTGTGGTTAAAAAAAACGTTAGGAATGCAGGCCCCTTAAATAAAAGAGAAAAACACTAACAAAGCGAAGAAGACTAAATCTTTATACTAAATACTGAGTCTTTATTAGAAAATATATCTCTATTCTCTACTCTTATCGGTCTCTACCTCTATAGGCTCTATAGGTTAACGGTAAAGATCCTATTGGTCACAGTTCCTCGAAGCGAGTTTTTTTTTTTCTTTAACGCCGGGAAATGCTCTGAGGCCGCTGGGGAGTGGGTCTCCCCAGGCGGGTATGTGGGACTCGCTGCGCCCGAGAGCTAGTAAGTTGACGCAGCTCTACTCACTAAAACCCGGCGAGCGCCATCAATGCCGCCTTTGGTGAGGTGACCCGGATCTAATGAGCAAACAGGGCACCTCGACGACTAGTCAGCCCCTCAGAGGACCGACGCCATCTACATAGAAGGGTTGTCCCGCACAACAGAACAATGGGGTGAGGTTTCCGCCCCTTGCTCCCTGCTCTTTTGTCATCTCTTCTTATAAGAGGTGTATAAAGAGCCCCTCGGCTCAATTAGTTTCGCCCAAGGTGCTGGGCACACCTTAAGCAGTAGCCTAAGGTGTGTAGCTCAGTAGAGCTCCACCGCCACGTCAAGGCCTGAACCATGGTGGGGAAAAACTTCACGTTCTGTTTTGTACATCGGTTAGAGACAATTTTTGTCACTTCAGATTTGGTGACATTCTCATGATCGAGTACTATTTTGTATACATTACAAATTTGTATATATAATAATATGATTGTAAAATATAATAATTAAATAATTTAAATTTAATTTGTTCAATATAGTTAATTATCTAGTTATGTAAAAATATATATAAATAAGAATAAAGAAATTACTTCATTAATTATAATCTTGTTATGTGTTAAATACCTATTGTAAACATTAATATTATTTTTGAATAATTAATTGTTATGTAATAATATACTTAGGTATAATGATAAATTGTACTTATGATGCATGCATAATATAATCAAATTGATAATAATAAAAACCAATAATTAATTTTTACTGCTTATTTATATTATTATGACCTAATTTATGGTATATTTTAATTGTTAATCAATGTATAAGTATGTGTTGTGTCGAGAAATAAAAAGGCGTTTTATTTATTTTATTTGTTTATATAGATTTTCATCCCTCTGCGAGATGTTTATAAAAATCGACAAACCAAAGTGAATGTGTCCTGAGATCGTAGTTCGGGTGCGATATAACGAAGTGAGATTGGCGCACGCGACGCTCACTCATTAGTAGGCACGCAACTGTGGAGTGTTGGCTGTTGCACAGTGCACACGCCAACACCAGGCTTGTAGACTCCATTAGACACAGTCGACAAGTAATGGATTCCTACATGCGCGTCGACAATTAGATAGTTCTCTTTCTTAGTTCTAAGGGCGAAAGAGCTCCGAAACAGGCATGAATTAGACGAACAAATTAAACAAATTACATTTAACCGAATAAACCGTTTTAAAAGAAAGGGCTACTGAAATAATTGTCTACTTTACTTTCAGAGAAATAGAATTACAATCTAAATTAATTACGCTTTTAAAGCGTCCGTTATTCTTAATTAGTTTCTGCACCGCAGCGGAAGCGCCGCGCCCGCCTCGCGTTCTCTTAATGAAGGGTAGTTTCAAATCAGTGCGTTTGATCAACTCTGTGCAGTCTTAATTACGGCACCCGTTCCACGGGACAATCCGGTTATTTATGACTACATAAGCTTGATTATTCTTTAATGAATACTTGTTTTAAAACGTTTAATTAAGTTTTATGGCGACAGGAGCGTTCAGACGGCGTCCCGTCGTTCTGCCGGCCGCGAGCTAATTGGATCGGGTTGACGCACCGCGCCCCGCGCCCGCCCCCGCTGACGAACCCCCACCCCGCTCCTAATTGTATGAAATTGCTAATTGGAAAATTTTATAAACGTGGCCGTCCACAGGCCTACCCCGTTGTCCATAAGGGCTGAAAAACAGAAAAATCTTTGTTCTAACTCGGTCAAAATGTTCAAATTTATATAACAACTTATTTTACGTTTCAGATTTTTTTTTATGAGATCTCATCAATCATAATTAACGTGGTGTATTTTATTTGCAGGGCGTGTAATTGTGGTGGTCGGTGCGAGCGGTTTCCGCTCCAACCGTCAAACTGGCAGCGAGCGCGTTGAGCATGAACCCGCACTACCACGGGTACGCAGAGCTCAGCTCGCCGCACCCGCCCTCGCCGGAGGCCGCCTTCACCACCAACGGCCACGACTACCCCCACAACAACAACAACCCGGCACTCAAAGAATGCGCAGGATGCGGGGGCAAAATCGTAGAGAGGTTTTTACTGCACGCGCTAGACAGATATTGGCACCACGGCTGCCTGAAGTGCACGTGTTGCGGACAGGCGCTGGCGGATATGGGCAGATCGTTCTACTTCAAAGGCGGAATGATATTATGCAAAAACGACTACACAAGGTGAGTGGCTTCTGACTTCGTTAATAAGCTATTTAATAACTTTGCAGATAATTAAAACGGGCTAATTAGCTATTTCAATGCGCTGCTCTAATTAGGCAAGTCCGGTTTTGGTATTCAATCCCCCAGCTTCTCGATGTTTCTTATTGATTATTTAAAAGTTTCGACTTTTTAGTTTGTCATCTAACGTTGACAATAGCGCGTCTGTCAAACGGTTCGCCCACAAAAAGTTTACCGAGAAAGCCGCTGGCGCATTGTTATGAAAATGCTTTCAACGATCGTATTTCTACCTGAGGACAAAAAGTACAGCTTTGTGCACAGCGAGCAATGGATGGAATCCTTTAAGCCGGCTAAATTGACATCGTTGAAAAACCCAAACGGCTAATTTAGGACATCGGTAACAAAGTTTTTCGTATGTCTTCTCATTAATTAATTGGCAGTATTTGATACCTACCGCATTGCACTCATAAATATTTTCGCCAAAACTAATATATCAATAATATATGTTCAGATTCTTTAAATAAGATAGTGTAGAATATATATTCAATTAAGGTGGATTAGGTTAGATAGATATAGTGCAACCTCACCATGATTCAAGCCTTATCATGACGGTGAGGCTCAGTAGCCTAAGGTGAACCCAGCACCTTGGGCGAAGCCAAGTGAACCGAGGGAGCTGCTCTTTGTATCCATCTAATGTAAGAAGAGGAGACAAAAGAGCAGGGGGGACAAGGGGTGAGGTTGGGAACCTCACCCCATTATACTGTTCCGGCGTAGGGAGGGATGGTTATTTGTTGCGGGACTACCCCGCTGTGGAAGTGGCGTCGATACCTTGAGGGACTGACTAGCCGTCGAGGTGCTCTGTTTGATCAACAGATCCGGGACACCTCACCAAAGGTGGCATTGGTGGCACTCGCCGGGTTGAAGTGGGTAGAGCTGCCCACTAAGGCGTCCACTTACTCAGAGCATTTCCATTTTCCCGGCGTAAAATAAAATAAAAAATGATAAGAGTGCAAGGAAAATGTTGTCTAATGTTTTAATAATAATTTATATAAATATGGATTTTTATAAGCTTATAGGTTGCAAATAATACAAGTAGTACTTATTTTTATAATTTACGTATAATATGAGGAAATATGCCGCTTACTGCGGCGCACTCGTCTAAATTGATACCACCTTTATTAGCTATGTCCCAGTATAAAAGGCAGGACAGGTAGTAACAATACCAACTTGTGCATGAGAAGCCTTCAAATGTAGGAACCAACAATAAAAGAAACCTAGACGACCTCATTTTTGTCAAGAGTTTTTAATAGTTGAGATAGCAGAACTGGCAGACAAAAAAGTAGATATATGAGTGATGTACACAAATAGATATTTAAACGATGTCGCGCCCTCCCGCACGTGGGCCACAGCTGGCCCGAGGCGCCTCGTCGTTAATTAGCTAAACGCAAAGAATTCGTCCCAATTAAACTTGTCCGCCGGGGATAACGATGTACTACCTATAGCTTTTTATTTATAATTACACATTCGTATTAAAATTTTGTTCGGAGCTAATCTGGAAATTTTAATTACAATCTTTTGTCTTGTGTAAACATGTTCTTGGAAATATTTTTTGTCTGTGTTATGGTAAGGGTTCGATTCTAGACAGGTTGGTGTTTGACTCTGTGTCCCGGTGAACGTTAAATTTATATTATTTATTTTCTCAATAACCTTGTTCTGCGTATATCAAACATGATTACCTAACACATTCACATTTATCAAACATACCTCAAACTCCTACATAAAACACACGTCCTCTATTTTTGCAGCATTACTTTTTGTACTTGGCAGGATTCAAACCCCCACCCTCTACTTGTCGTTCCCATTCACCTGACCACTGCACCATCCGTTGAAATAATCGTATCAATCATCAGAATTGATTAAGATCAAGTAAATAGAGCTTCGATCCTAGTGTATTGTCCTACCGTCCTACGTTTACTGGAGGAACACAAATTCATTCTATTCTGATTTCCCATGTTTACCGGCGGTTTCGAACCAAACTGAGAACGAAGAGTGGGCCAACCGCGGCGTGGGTCGTGCGTCGTAGATTCGATAAAGCTCGTCTCACAGTTGACAGAGACGGCGCGGCCTAACGAGCGGGGGCTTCCCGGGGAGGGGTTGCCGGTAGGGGGGTATGAAGAAGTGCGGTTCCGTGCATGTCTCTGCTGATTGACCCGCGTCACTCGGCAAACAACAACTAACGAGTCGGCCCCCGCGCCTCCAGGTAATTCGCATCATACTTCCGACCGCCGACTTCACCTCCTTGATTGAGACTCCTTAACGAAATTAGCTCTCTCACGCAGAATTTATCCGCCTTTTGTAGGATGATGGATTGCGGTCGCTCCGCAAACGATGACGCTTCATACTGTGTACATGGAATTAGCTGTCGAGGTGTCATATCTTCTGATCCGTGTATCATAAATTTCTGTATCAAGTGTAAAATAATTTTGAATGAAACATTTTGCCTATGTATAAATTATAGGTGATTAAGAATATTATTGCTTATATGGTGTTTATAGGCAAGGTAAATTAATATTACGTCTCACAATTACATAAAATGTAATCTGCTGTCTACACAGAATGATAGTTACCCGGAGAGCGTCCGCCATTCGTCTAACAAGATTGTCTTACTAAATACTAAACACTGACTCAATTCCTGATACAATCATTACAATTTAAAGGTAAGTATGGTTTGAGCTCTATGGTCTTAAATGGTAGACATTCCACTTGCTGCTCATTAGTATCTAACAGGCTTATCTTTTTTTTAATACGATAATTGGCTGACTATAATAAAATACTTGCGGTATAATAAAATGTTATTTATTTCTATTGAAATATCAAGTAAGGAGAAAACTCTTAGCGCTTCAACGAAACGTGTAGGTGTCCCTATTCTGGATAGATACATTTTTATATATAATAAACCTTATTTTTTTACTAAATACTTTCCGCGGCGTGGGGGGCAAGTTTAAGATACGCACAGTTTTATATAAGCAGTCGGTCAATGATAAAAAATAATTTTATGTCCTTGGAGAAAATATAGGACGTATTTTTAACACCATTTTTATAATGTTTTTATAATCTTATTGATGCTTGTTACGTTCTGTCGTAGATAAAAAGTCGTTAAATATATTATGATGACTTTACAATACAAAAACTAAGAGGTTCTACAATACAAAAGCTATATTTTTTGTATGTCGTAGGCAATGTCACAAACAAACAAAAAATGTACTTACTGACTGACGTCTATACCCATTACAAACATGTTTGTTCATGTCCTTAGTAAGAACTAAGTAATCATAATCATAATCTTTATTTGCTAGAATATGGTAACAAAATATATATACAAACAATACATACTACATATTACATACATTAATACTTTATACAAATCTATTTTATATTAAGGTATCATTTTGTAAATTGTATAGTTTTAATTATTTAATGGCTAAGATTTGAATGGTTTAATGACCTTAACATTTGTAACTTAGTACTCAAAGTTCATAAACCTGAAATTTTGTAGACATGTATATATAGATACATATATTACAGGTAGATATATTTAATTTATTATTTATATATCCATGACCCTAGTACCAACATAGGTAAGTACTATAATATCATACAAATTAACTTATATATTACCTAGCTGTTGCCCGCAGCTTCGTCCGCGTTACTAATATTTACGGACGTATCCGGACTGATAATTTTTGTACTTTATTTTTTTGTTAAATCTCTAAAGGAAATAAGGCAGCGTTTTCAATGTATGTCACATAACACCGGCGTCAAGTGACAGCTATGCTGTCGCGTTTCGTGTGGTATGTAAGTTTCCGGTGGCCTATTAGGTTAGGTTATATAATATTTTCCGAATCTTACAATAATTATGTCTAAAACAACATAATAATCCATCTTGTAGTTTTTGAGTTTATGGCGTACAGACACAGTGGCCGAGTGGTCGGGCTACTGGACATACGCAGCGGTCGCAGGTTCGAACCCGCCAATTGCTGCCAATATCTGCACTTCACACACACACACACACATGAACTTACCACGGGGCTATATATTCCATAACACCGTCCGTAACACTACACCATCAACATAAAATATCAGTTATAACACCAGTATCCTCAATCGCTATTTCCACTATTTTCCTTTCCAAAAGGATAACCCTAATAAGTGTTAAAAGATCGAGCGAGCACGTCCAGCTTGAAGCAGGTTCGTTAGGGCTCCGTCAATCAAGGCAATAGCTCCTCAATCGGCAATCAGCCGCTAACGAGCCGCCTGAACCAACTTCTTACCCCACACTCACATTGTAACCCCACTTGCAAATGACGGTAACTTTGTGAATATTTTCTCTATACTCGTTAGACTAAGTATGTTATAACACATTTTTATTTCATTTATTACTTTTTAAGCTTTAAGCTTTTAGATAAAAATATGTAGGTAAGAAGGAACCTACTGAAATAAATGAAATTGTTTAAAAAAGGTTTTTTTACTAAAAATAAGCTAAGCAAATAAATATTTAATAAATTTATAACAATGGTTTTCACGAGGAAAAACTTTTTTTATAATTTTGGGATACTAAGTGTATTTTAAATACCAGAACTAAGTGAATAATAAATTTTAATAAAAGATCTTTTTTCTGGTTGACTTATCTTTTACAAAAATTGTATTTTTAAAACGTTAAGAAGGCCTAACTAAGATATAAAATAATGCTATTGTTTTTATAATTTAACGCTTATTGATTTCAATGAAGTTTTTGCAATACAGAGTACAAAATAATTTCGATAAGCCAAAGCCAAAGCCTTGCTTCAGTCAGTAATATGATCACGGTATATTCAATATAATCTTTAATTGAGAGATTCTTTGGCTTAATGAATAAATTAAAAAATTTGGAGAGGCCAAATAGAGGTCACAATTTTTTAATTTCAAGGTTTCAAATTCAAGGATAGACATGAAATTCAGTACCTATCTGTGGACTTGAATCATCATCATCATCAGCCTTTATCTGTCCGTGGAGTTGAATACCAAAATATATTGTTTTCCGACAGGAAAGTCTCTATTTCTGCCGCAAAGCTTTGTCGTATGTATTTAAGAATTAAGACATGCAATTAAACACAGGCAGTATAATCACTGGAAGCAAGCCTCTCCATGGATAATCCTTATACATAATAGTGAATTTGGCTATGTTGACCCCTTGCCATCATAATGCTCTCTGCTAGTTTGTCTATTTTTTATGGTAAGTGGTTAGCGTCGCCCATGCACATAAATAAATAACACTGAAACGAACCCATGAAATTCATTAACGTGTTGCCTATCCTCTGCCTGTCCTGTCCTTCTTTCCGAAACACAGCAAAACTGTTTCCACAACTGTGGTACCCATACAGACAGGAGCGCGGCACCGACGCCCCTCTCCCACCGGTAAAAGTTTATTGGGGTAATATTAAAAAAAATCTACAATGTTAGGGAATTCTTTGACAAAAAAAATGATAATGATAAATGTAATTAATATCATGTGACTATAAAGACTATGTACTACATCTAACAATAAAGAAATTTGAGTTAGAATTTTAAAACTTGTGCATGAATATAATATAGATACTAAACTGGATGTGAATAATAGCAATTATTTATATAAGTGCTATAAAGTGGGCGTCATAATGGCTGTTAAATATAGATTAGTGAGATGGTTGAATCGCAACAATCGATTAGTTATTTTTATTGTCGATACTATTGACGATATCGCTGACCGTTTTTGAACGTATATATTGGTTTGATGTTACTTTTTTGATTCCGTCAATACTCATTCCTTTGTGTGTGTGGTATTCGTCCCAAGTCCTTATTTTTTGTCTTTCTTTTAAATTATCAAAAAACCGCTGAACTATTGATAGAAATTTAATGTAATAATTTGCTATCCTCAATTTATCATAAATGGTTAAATTTATGATTTGTTTATGAGCTACTTGAATCACTCGTAAACGTGAGAAAAACAACCGTGAGTTATGACTCCCACTACATGATACGTTTCATCCCTGTAATAGTTTCCTGTAGGATGATTCTATATAAAGCATATACTGCTATATAAAGCTCTTAACAACTCTGACATAAATCTAAGTCAGCCGGAGTCGCGGGCAACAGCTAGCACAGCACGTGTCCGAAGCGGGATCCAATTTGGCCGCTTGTTATCGCAAAAGACGGTATAATTGCAACCGCCCGCCTCTAATGAGGCGCTGCGTCCTGACCTCTTCAGCAAATTGACATTACATAAAACAACCTCACCCCAAGACGCTCAACAGATTCCTGGAGCATGTTTAAACACGTAATGTAGTTTAGTGACGTACGTCGTACGTAATGTCTACGTTATCTACGTCACCATTCAACAAGTGACGTATGAGTCTCAGCAAGTGAATGCCAGAAGCAGATATAGTACCTACCTATGTTAAAATGAAAATAATTATGGGTCTCCCGTTTTTATGTTTATTTATAGCTTTTAAGTAAATGGCGCACGTTTTAATTTTTTCAAATAACGTACTTAGTCTTAACTTCTTGGTTTTTATCACGGGTTTTAGGATAAATATCAAATTTAAATATTTAAAACTTGTATATTGATAGACACGCACAAACATATTTTATTCGTTAGGGAAATAACTAGGATATCCCTGAGTATCATACAGAACAGCCTTTGCCCACTTTGTATTCGATTATTTTGATATTAAGTATTTTAAATCTAAACCAGCTCGCTAATCGAGTGGAATATGTTAAAGTAAAATCGAGTTAGTTGTGGTATCGCACGACCACGGGTAGACGAAGCAGACGCGATTGGATTACGCCGCCGGCGCATCACTCCAATTAATTTCGTTGTCTCTTTGTCTGTGCGTCCTACCAGCGTCTAAAGTCTAAACAGCGCTGGTCAAACGTCCGATCTCCGTACAAAATTCGATTACCGATATCCACTTTTGGTCATGCGATGTTGCTTTCGGCCCAACTTCATATTTGATGTTTGATCAACTTTGACTTCATTAAAGGATGGTTTATCTTACTGATTTGATGTGCGAAATGTACGTCGTAAAGATGGTGAGATGTTTGTTAGACTATACGAGTTTTAATGAAACTTTACATTGTAATAGTTTATTAAGTGGAATATCGTAATTTGCCACGCGTATTTTATAATAATTCTTGCTGCCCAATATTTATTTTGCGCTCTTTTGGAAGCATTTGTAAAAATTTAAATCTTATATTTGGTGACATTTTTTTTTCTTCAGCTAATACGAGTCCACTGCTGGACGTAGGCCTCCCCCAAGAATTTCCACAACGACCGGTCCTATTATGTGTGATATATACTTTTATTTGTTAATATTTATAAATGAGGCCGATCGTGTTTAAATTTCCTATAAGAATATATTAGAGAAAGAAAACCCTATAATATTTAGCTTTTTATTGGGCTGATAATGAAAACGTCCCCCATTGATACGTTTAAAAGAAATCCCATGGTTGAAAGTGTGTCCATTTTTGACGAGTTCTTGTTAATGAGCACAAATACTCGTGGTCCGCGCTGTAGGGACGGTAATGGGGCATTAGTCAGGACCAGTTAACGGCGCCCCCGTACGGACGTGAGTAGGCCACCGACGTAAATGTGCCCCCGACGTGAGTGTGGGCCCAATGAGAGTGTGCCCGGCACTCTGATATAGCCAACATAATATCGTATACATCCATACAAAAAAAATAACAATCTATTGTTTTTACTTATTGATTAATTAATAAAAATATTGGCTGATGCAATGGTCAACTGCTTAAAACACGCTGAGGTTACGGGTTTCCTTTCCCCCCAATGTCAGACGGTTTGTATAACGAATATGTCTGTACTCTGTATACTGTATAGGTCCATGGATTTCAAAGTCAAAACAGTTTCATTTTGTAGTTTGTATGAGGATTTCTCTTTAGAAATTGAAATCAATTTTTAACAAATCTAAAATTATTTTTCTAAAATTTGAATTTACCTACTTACTCATAACGCAATGTTTTCCAAACATATCCTTGAGTTATTTGAGTACGTAAACATATTTATAAGTACATATATTACACTATTTCCATATCACTATCAAATCTTAGAATATGTGTATGACATGATGCGATGTACTCCAAAACTAATATACCGAATTTAATGAAATTTTACACACTGTTTTTATCTATATTTATTTTGAGATATCTATTTTTGTCTAAGACAAAGACAACCCGAGCTATTAGTTGTTTTTTCTAATTAAAATAAAATTACATCTAATACATAGTAGAAAATATTTATTCCGTGCCAAGGGAAAGGCCTTTCACACCTGTTAACATTTTACACCGGACAATATGGACAAGTGAGAGTAAGATCTCGCCCCAGGACAGCGTGTATGCTCAGTGCAATACTAGATAGTAGATACTACTTTTCTTTAACTTTGTAAATAATCTCTTTAAACTGTATACTTAAGGTTAAACAAGTCGCTCATCTTTCCATACAAACGCAGAACAGTAACTACTACAGTGTTTGACGTTGACCATAAAAAACTAAGTATAATATAAATTGATCTCGTCGTTATCTATGTGTGTATGTACCCAAAATCGTAAAAAATATATACATTTAAAAAATACAAGCTTCTGAACTTTCGTATTTCAAGACTAAATAGTATAACGAGCACGAAAGCTCAAAAATAAAGTCCATACAAATATAGTTTAGTTATTCAAAAGATAAAATAAATTTATTTTGAAAAGATACACTTATTAGTTTTTCTATAATAACTGTTTTGCTAAAAGGACATTTTCGGAATGAATCATTGAGCATTTCATTCTAGCACACATGTTCGCGCACTATGTCAGGTGAGATAGCAATCATTTTGTTAGAGTTCGCGCCATCGACTAGTTCAACCTTAAAGGCTTTGTATGTGTTTATAGATTGATTAAAAATATAATTGCAAATGCTGTTAAATTTAGCATAAATTACATACATATTGTCAAATACACTATCGGAGATCGGGAATGGTGAGCCTTTCTACATTAAGCCGTTTTTCATTTTCTAAACATTTTCAGTATTACCTAGGTTATACTTACCTTATCGAATACAAACTTAAGCGGCACATAAAAGATAAATTTAAAAAAATACAAAAAGCGATGGTATGATTTTTCCAAATTAACTTTAAGATGTGTCATTTGTCCAATTAATTTGTTAGTATTAAAAAATCATCTATTAAACACTACTTACTAGAAAACTTGTTTCATAGAGAGGTCCATTTACAATAACAAATACATTGCCGGCCTCTTAAGTTTCGCATACACCCCATATATCCACTCGTATATCTATCATATATATCTTAGTATTTATCATCAGCCCCGGCCATGTTTGAAGAGACGAGCGCCGAAGTCGTGTTTCAGAAGGCCACGAGAAATTCCGAGATGAACCAATCATGTCGCATGTATCGAGTCTTTGTTATATAAATTGACTCCAGCTTCTTAATTGGATATTGTCTTACAATTTAGTGGCAGTGTGGACGGTGTACTGCCGACGTACACTCGACATATAGCGACGGTAAATTACACACTACTGTCGCACCCAACATAACAATTAACAAAAGGAAATGATGCGATTAATTATCAATAGAGATAACAAAAAATGTATACTTCGGAATTAAATCAGTTAAACATTTGGGTATCATAGTGTTGATGATCGTAATAGTGCTAAACTTTAGTGGTTGCTTTTGTAAAAACACCTGTTTGAAAATAATTTCAGAATTAATGTGTTACGTACAAAAAAAATATTTAGCTGTTTTAATGTGTGCTTTTTTTGCTATCGCATACAAGCGGTTTGTACTAACTATTTCCACCAAGCTGATGACTATCTTCGTCGGTTTTAAAACAAATAAATATGTAAGGTTGACAAAAATCTTGGAACTTTCTTTCGTTTTAACCATTTTTTTCTTTTGCGTCGGGAAATGCTCTTAGGCATCCCACGAAGGAGTGGGAACTCCCCAGGCGGGTATATGGGACTCACCGCGCCCCGAAAGACGGTAAGGTGGACGCAGCTCTACCCACTAAAAACGGCGAGTGCCACCAATACAATGCCGCTGGTGAGGTGCCCCGGATCAGTTGTGCAAACAGGGCACCGCGACGGCTAGTCAGTCCCTCAGGGGGCCGACGCCACCTACACAGAGGGGTTGTCCCCCACCACAAAACAACCCCTCCCAACGTCGGGACAGTACAATAGGGTGAGGTTCCCGTCCTCGCCGCTTGCTCCCCCTGCTCGTTTGTCCCTTCTTCTTATAAGAGGGGTTAAAAGAGCAGCTCCCTCGCCCAAGGTGCTGGCCGCACCTTAGGCTTGAACCATTTTCAAAGAATTGACATTAGTATACAGGGAAGAACAAGATAACATTGTAATGACGAGAAAAAGTTACCGGTAAGTAACAGAAAAAATAGTACTTTTAATTAATTAATAAATGTCAACAAAAATGTGATTATAACAATAGGAGGGCCCGTGGCGGGGCTGGAACGGCGTGCGGGGTGTGAGATGCGGGGGGGGGGGGGGTGTTGCGGTGAGTGACGTTAATTAATAACGTCTGTCTCACGAGCGCTAACGACGCCGTCACGACTACATTATTTAGCCACCTGATTAGTTCGTAGGAGCCACCTCGCCCGCAGCTCTAATTAGTGAACGACTCTCATTCGGGACCCCGCTAATTTTGATTGGCATTGCAACTAATAGCACCTTTGTAATTCACGAGTCCAAACGTAGGTAATTGGCCAAAACGGCCAACTAATTCATAAAATATCGAAGGTACACACCGTGAACCGTTTTCACGTACCCGTGCTTCCGTCAACAAAACTCAATTTCTGGTTTTATTTCTATTCTATTATTAAAGCGTTTAATTTAGGGCAACAGTTTTACACACAAAACGATCAAAACGCAATCTCCCCGCTGGCCGAATAGGATAGGAAACCTATTCGAAATTGATATGGGTGGAGCGCACGAGCGCATTGCCGCGTCGCGCCTATGCAGCCTCGTAAACGGTGCCGGCGTGCCTCGAAATGACGCAAGTGACCCACTACACGGGATGGCAAAAGGAACTCTATCCGTATCCACTACGGTCGATATCATCCAAGCGAGGAACATGATAGGTAGACGGACGAATTTTGTTAATAAATAAACGCAGTGTCCAGCGTCGGACTGGCCGTCAAAAATAGTAAAAAAATCGCGGGTGAAAATTTGGCGCAAGTATGACAGCGGAAGCCGGCGTGACGTACACAAATCATTATTCGATAGCCACTACTGTCAAAGGAATTTTTAATATTACTAGCCGAGATTCAGTCAGCGCGAGTTTAACTTGTCATGCGACCAGATATGTCGGATTATAATATTCGAACGTAGTAGAACGTTTTTGACGAGTTAACCCCATGCAGGACGGTGAAAACTACATAATATCTTCAAAAGTTCCGCCTACAAAAGCAACAACCACATACAAATGAACATTTTAATTAAGAGCATTACAATACATTATCAAATATTTACTCGAAAAATATTGCAAACTAGTTGATAAATTCGTAGTGTAATTTTCACTAATATTTTTTAACCATAAAGTCTCTAATTTAAAAAGATCAGAATTTTTACAAATAAGTGACTAACATGTTTAACTAATTAATTACCTTAATTTCTATCAATCGATACAGATATTGTGATCCTTACATATTATCTTTAAATGATAAAATACCACAAACATTATATTATATTCGGCAATTAATTATTTTTATTAGTATTGAGTAATGTTATTATTTACTTATTGAATCAATATTCCTTTTCGCAGTCAAGAAGTATTGAAACAAGAAAGTTTGACACGTGAAAGCTAGTTACGATTAGCGGCGCAAGCGGTGAGGCGCTGATGATCAAATCGTATCAATTAAGTGAGTCGCGAGGGCTGCGTCGGGAGCGTTAACTAGTTACAGATACCGCCTCTGATCTTAATTAACCTCATGTTAACCTCATGCGACGGGCCCTTGCCAACTCATGACTTATATTAACGTCGGTACCGACAGCAACCTAACTTTACTGAAAATTACTTTACTTTACTTATAATATTATTATATATTGAGACTGACAAGAAATGCTATATTTTAGAATAAGTCTATTATCTACTAAAATTATAAACGCGGAAGTTTGTAAGAATGTATGGATGTATGTTTGTGCTCTTTTACGCTAAAACTACGGAATGTATTTTAATGAAACTTTACAAGACCATAGATTATTATACATCAAAATAACATAGGCTATAATTTATCCCTGTAGGTGAGTATCACGGGAATAGGAAGGACCTACGCGTTTGAAACCGCGAGGCGCTGCTAGTTTGTAAATAAAACAATTAAGCTTAATATGTATATTATATTATAAAATATTCAAAATTATCTAGTATATTTTGATAAAATAATACTTTAAAAAACAGACATTAAACATTAAATATTTCCATTCGAAATTATGTGCAATTACATATTTTTTAGTAAATTGTTTGTTTAAGTTTTTATTTTAGCATGTTTTCAGGATTTTTTATGATCGAGTAAATTACATCTTATCGTGTAACCAATTAGAACATTCTTTAGACAATGTCTTTAGGTGTCTCTGATATTTTTTGTGAGACCATTAGTAAGTATCTCAAATATTAGATTTGGCAAACCTTTTTTCTCGTATCGCCTGCGGTGACTCGCCTTAATAAACTTAATTGACATGAGAATATAGTAATTCATATTATAATATATCAGTCAAAATTTATCTTTGTAAGTAGAATAGTACAGTTGAATAGATTTTAATGAATATTATTTGCTTTGAACAAGCTTCATACAAATGTTTTATTTAAATTAGGATCCTTCAGACTGATATATAAATAAACTATTTTACGTTTGATTCAAAACTATCAAATATATTTTGCTTTGTTATAAATCATCCTTAATATCAATTTGTTTAAATGTATGTGTAATTTGTAAAAGTTTTTGGAACGTAGTTCCTTATCGCGCGTTGCGAAAGGGGGCTAGACGGAAAAAATTAAGACGAAAAGTTGTAACGACACTTTTTGCTATTGTAAGCCGTGCGGCGTGCGCGTGTTTCTCTGTCTGTCACACACACACAATGTATATGTACAATTTTTTTTAATACAATTTCTTCACTAATAATTAATCGAAAGGAACTTCGTTCCATCCGGGTGTCCATTGACACCTCTCTTTAGTTTTTTTTTTACTTAGATGTCTTTAGAATCATCATTACTAAAAAAATAGTTTTGCTTAATGTACCGTCCGAAAAAAAAACACGAAAATTATTTATAGTTTGTTAACATGCCACTGTTTATCTTCCGTCTTTAACTCCTTAATTATGAAGTCAATGTATGTAAAATTTATATATTAATAGTTATTATAATTACTTATCGTAGAATATTTGTAATAACACCCTTTTACGTTTGATTAACTTAAGTAATTATGAAATAATTAAGAGACTGTTTACTTTGAATTTACAATATAATTAAAGATTAATTATAGCATAATTGTAAAGTAAATATTTGCCATATATCTACATAAAATATTTTTTGGTTTTAATACGTTAGTCTTTATATCCATATCATATCAGCCAAAGTACCTTAGCGTTGTTGAAGAATAGGATAGGTCATAGTTACTAAATAAATCATAAACCGACTGTCCGTTTACCCCCTTTTCTATAAAAAATTGATGTTGTGTTTTTAAGAAATTGTAGTGCAGTGTGGTGAACTTGACATTTTATAAACTACTTCCTAAGTAAAAAACCACTTCTTGACTTAAATAAAAGTATGTTATAGTTTATTGAGATGCGAGTGACAAAGGATCGGCCGTCTTGGCGTTCATTGAGGTAGGCCTATGTTCAGCAGTGGATGGATAAATTCTGATGATGATGATGATAGTTTATTTACTATTATTATCACCTTATATCATCTCATTTTTTTCGTCCATATTGATATCCTGTTTTAATTCTAGTTCGTAAGCAAAACAAAATAGAAATTAATCTAGATCCTTAGCTCCTGATCATTATTATTGTATATCATGGAATGGACCTTAATAAACGCCAAATTGACTCCTATTCAGCCAACATGAGGAAATTAGAAATCGTCAAACCCTCTAGATTCCAGTTACGTCCATGCAATTCAAAAGCCAATAGAAACCATGCAATTATGAATCAAGATGGATGCGACATTGTTGCGTCTTTCTCTGCTGTCAGTACATCTTTAAATCACCAATATGTAAATGAATGTTTTAACTCTCTAGACAATAATTTAATTCCATTGGCAGACTTAATTGCTATTTATGTTCATTAATAACAGAAAAGCTGTTTGTTTATTGGCATAAGGAAATAGTCGAAATAAATTGTGTAACACATTACCATAAAAGCAATAATTACCTACAATTTACAACGTGCACTCACCAATGATCATTTGTTGTTGAGGTGATTTTAATGTGGATGCATTTATCAAAAACAAATATTAAATATAAAACCTTACAGGCCAATATATTGTATAACATAGTATATGTATGATAGAAAAGTATTTGTTTATGTTTACAAATACATATTTAGAAAACAGACTAAAAAATTGTTATTAATCTAAGGGTGGGGACAAGGGGCGAGGATGGGAACCTCAAGCCCATTGCACTGTCCCGACGTTGAAAGGGGTTTTTCTGTAGTGCGGGACGACCCTTCTGTGTAGATGGTGTCTGTCCCTTGAGGGACTGACTAGCCGTCGAGGTGCCCTGTTTACTCAATAGATCCGGGGCACCTCACCAAAGGTGGCATTGGTGGCACTCGCCGGGTTTAAGTGGGTAGAGCTGCGTCCACCTTACCATCTTTCGGGCGCAGCGAGTCCCACATACCCGCCTGGGGAGTCCCCCCCTATCACAGCGGGATGCCTCAGAGCATTTCCCGGAGTTCCAAGTGGTAAGGGATCGGTCCTCTTCTCGTTCATTGAGGGAGGCATATGTTCAGCAATGGATGGATGAGGCTGATGATGATGATGCAATGCAAAGTTATTATTTGACCTAAAAGGCACTTGTTGACTAGACTAATAGTATACTTAACATTTACTTACATTTACTTAGTGGTGCATTTGTGGCAAAAGTAAACATCCGCAAAGGCTGCAAATAGTAAGTTTTTTGTTTAGTAATTAAAATTAAATTAGTTCGACTGTTAAAATACTGTTTATGTTAAAATACTAAAAGGCACACCGAATATATCAAGCGGAACTTAAACGTAAGAATCAGGAGCACATTAACTCGGGTCTGGTTTTTATTAAGATATAAATACTGGTAAAACATCGGCCACGCGTGGAAAATAGATTTTTCACGATTTTTATGAGTAATATATTAATGCTGGTATTATTTGTAACACCCCCCACCACACCCGCACCTGCCCCACTCGAATTAGTAAACAAACGTCTTTACGATCGGTTTTACGACCCCCACGATATTTCGGTCCGCGCACGCTCCTTTACGACATAATGAATTTGTTGATGAACTACGTTTCGAAATAGGAGTCTGCTGACCGCCACGGTAATCACACATGCTAATGAGCTAATTAGTCCTTACACGAGTTACTGAACGTCCAACGATATGATGCTGGTGGTTTACGATGCCAAGTAATTGGATCCAGCTTGAATTGACGTAATAGTCAGAATAAGTTCGTAAATTAGCCAAAGTCGTATTGGCCATTGGGCCATTACAAGATTGAATTGGTCTACTGGTATCATTTGGTAGCTGCGTAGCCGGAGAAGATTGTAGAGTTATTCCGTATGTATGAATTAATGGAGGTGAAATGTTTTGGTACATTTTTATATCTCAGATTTCGAAGGCAAACCGGCAGTCGAGTACAGGATAGTAAGTGGTGAAAGTCGACCAGAAAGTCTTTTTAGCCATCAACAATCCATTCAGGCCTAGCATAATCGTCATCATCATCAGCCTTTATCCGTCCACTGTTGAACATAGACATCCTTCAATGAACGCCAAAACGACCGATCCCTTGCCATTCGCATCCAACACGGACCAGTCACTGCACGTATATTATCTTCCCACCTAACATAATGCATGGTAAAAACGTGTTCGACGTTATTTTATCTATTATAACAAAATATAAATATACCTTAATCTTATCGGTAAGATCGTTAGTAATCTTCTCAATAAATGAAATTTCTTACAACGGTTGACTTTACAACCAAAGCGTTATAACAACTCTAATGAACGAAGTTAGTACACCTAGTCGACTGGAGAACTGAGACGGACTTAGTTATCTGTTATCATCATCACTATCACCTCATCTGAATATAAACCTTTCTCAATGGTAAGATTTACAACTAAAATATTGACTTCAACTGTATTTTCCTTTCGTTTTTTTTTGAGAAAAATAATAGATATAATAACATTACCTCGTCTGGTCAAAAGTCGACCATTTTCACTTTATCCTTCAACTTTACGAATCTATTCCAGGTGAATATTTATGTGCTATTAAAACCCCTACCATACAAATCGTAGTAAAACTCGATAACAAGTCGACTAATAGTGATAGTGCGAACGTTTAATAAGTAACAGAAGTCGCGAGCCTCCTGCCTCTAAATTGCCTCCTCCGCAGGTCACAACTTTTAATGAGGCGAAATTCCCCGTCCGATCCGACGTCGCCTTAACGCAACCTGTTCGTTAGCGCAAAAACGGAGCACGCTAACGCGCGATTAGACTGCACCCCTAGCCCCGGGTCTGGGACACACCGGGTGGAACCAGGCCAAACCAACCCTGTTTACGTATGAGGCCTGTTTAGCATACGTTGCAAATGTAATTAGTTTCATTTAGTGATTTCATTTGTAACTAACCAGGTGCCAGTGTAAAATAATATCGACTAAGCTTCTTAGGAAGGCATCAGAAATCAGGTATGAAAATTCATTTTATCCTAGAATTGGATTCTTATTTTGGGTTCATGGAGCTTAAATTTTCGGTGGTACTAAAACCAGTTTATTCACGATAATTAATGCCAGCGGAGCATAGTCTTTGTTACATTATTATAATTTTTGCAAAAATACAAAGTATGAAAACATTTTTATTTATTAACAACGATTTGCTAGAAAGCAATAAAGGCAGTAGCACAATATGCAAATAACCTCGTATTCGTTCACCTTGTTGAAATTGTGATTTTTATAATGGGATGTTTTTTACTAAAAATGGACAATAGCACTCTACTAATGCATTGTAGTATATCTAATATCTCATCTCCAATCTAAATATTACAATACCATTATTAGTAGATTAGCGTTATGGAAACTTTCATATTTAAATGAATATAGCTAAGCCTTTTTGTATTTGTAGGTTTTAAAACAATTCATATTTGGTTTTATTCGTGAAATAAGTAGTATTTTAATAGAAACTAGTTTTTTTAAATAATATATCACATTATGTTGTATAATAACATTTCATAACGAACTAAACATGAAAATACAATCTATTATTTAAATTTATTAACTTCATTATCTATTTTGACATGCTTTTTAGATACATGCTTGTAAAAGGAGTGCCATGCTGCTTTGCAGCCAAATTGGGCCGGCACGACCGGGGTTGTACCTCTCGCTCACTTAACACCGGCGCCAAGTGACAGCTACGCTGTCGCCCTTCGTGTGGTTTGTGAGTTGCCGGTGGCCCATTTGGGGCGATAGGGAAAAGGAGGGCAACGCATCTGCACACCATATGCATAATCTCTGGTTGTCTGGTGGTGTGTGGGCGTCGATAATCGACAAAAGGCTTCGACTGCTCGTTTGCCCTCCTATGCTATATAAAAAACATTTATAAAAAGATCGTCAAAATAATAAAAATAATAATAATATCTATGGACGCTTTCACACCACGTCAATCTGGTCCCGTGGTAAGTTCTCGAAGAACTTGTGTTACGGGTACCAGACAACAGAAATATTATATTCAATACTTTTATACCTACCTATATTTAAGATTTGTATTATATAATACACATATTTAATAGTAACTAGTTTGTAATTTATGCCATCTAATTTCACTATTAGTTGTTCTCAAAAATATTATAAACCAGGCATAATTAAAACGCCTTTGTAAATACGTATTGTGTATGTCGAGGTTGGTACATAGGTAGGTACATAGGTAGGTACATAGTTTTTATTTTTTTACTTTGGTACATCACACTAGAATCACAAAATCAAGTCCACTATGATATGCCATCCGTTTTATGGTATCCGTACTACAAGACCTTGCTTGTGTTTCCATAGGAATAGTTCAACTTGGTTTAAGAAGCAACTAAAATTAGACATGGTTTGTTTGATAATTTAGTAGTATTTTTTTTGTAAATATAATTGTAATTCCCAAACTTAATATAATGGAAGAATTTTCTTAGGTCATGTCGGAGGTTACTCAAGTAAGAAAAAAGCCAGTACATCCCTAGCCTAATCCGAAAAGATGGTCTCATTTGTGGCGGGTTTCCTCTGTGTTGTTGTCACATTAGCGAATAACTGCGAAGCCAACTTCGGCGATACATTAATGATGTCGACGGGATGTCTATTACGGGAAAAAACTCTTTTGTGTCGGGACTTGCGACGCCGACCGTACAATGAGACGAACGATGTCCACGTGATACGTTTTGTAGATTTCTTATGGCCCAACCCAATTTAAAACGGTTCTCTAAAGCAAAATACTTTTTTGTTTGCTTTGCTATAGGAAAGATAATTGGCATTAATTAAGGTCTACTTGAATCTGAGTAGTTTTAACGGTCAGAATGTAATAGTGGATAAACGACGGTTTTTTTAAAGTTTTTATTTGTATTTGTGATAAGAAAGTATTACTTACAGGTTTACAAGTAGCCGTCCATTAACATTTACATCATAAAAAGTGACATCGGTGCCCTGTCTGCCGTGAAATTAAGATGTTAATCTCGGAGTGAAACCCGTCATTTGGGCAGAAAGTTTTTTATTGGAAGGTTATTAATACAGGCACGAAAGTGATCCGAAATTAATTGATGATAATTAAACGTAATTTTTGACAAGTCTTCGTTATTAAGTTGATAATCTTGTTGTTGTCTTGTCGTCCAATTTAAGACGATATTTTAAAGACGAGAGCTCACTGTGAAATACTATTGATACTTTTGATTTTTTGATATTTTTAGCGTCCATAGCATATTAACAGTCGCCTCTATCAGATCAGTTTATCATAAGCATAGATATAAATGCCTTTAAAGTTCAAAGTATTTAAGACTTATGGAGATAATTAAGAGTTAAATCTGTAGGAAAATAAAGGAATTATTAGAAAACAATCCGGCCTGGCTGTTTGGGGGAGGGGGGATGTCTAATTAGGGGAGGGCGGAGGTAATGAGCCGCGATCGCCGCCCCGATATAACGAAGGCTATTTACGCGGTGGTCGCTCTGAAAATTGCGAGGTTTTGTTTTAAAAGCGGTAACCGTTTGAGTTTTGCGATTAAGGAGTTTAATTAGATCGTTGTTTACAACCTCATTAAGGTAGATATCGAACATAATTTATGAAGTCGAAAAATGAGTTTCGTGATTCCAGATCGGCCCGTTATGATTGGGTCTGCTTTATCTTGTATCGTATTTATATTATGTATTACAATATAGATCGAACCTTTCCTATAAATTATAAATATTAAACCTAGCTGATGATAATGAAGTGAAACCCAACCATTTTATTTTCTTTTCTGTGTTTTTTTACTTGATAAGACGCAGTAGTGTAAAGTGTACGAAGGTTCTTTCAAACTCTCTCAATATCGATTACGTTATTTTTTTCAAATCGCATTTACCACGCTACCAACGCAGTGAATTTAAGAATTAACATTCTCTGAAATTTACAGTTTTCAAAATATGATTTTTTTTAAGTAAGGAAGGTAGAACGTGTGATGCAATTTATGGATGCCCCCCCCCTATCTGGAGTTTTTTTTCCATTTTTTTAGTGAAATCATCAGACGAATCAATATTTTAGTTAAACAATGTCATATGTTATGCCATATCTAACTATGTTGTTATTTTAATTTTAAATATTTATACCATACGAATAAAAGTAGACCAATCTTAAAACTAGTATCCATTTTGAGCTTGTCTAACAACCCACGAAGATACACATTAAATAATAAACTTCAATTAGCTGTTGCCTAGAGAAGAATTTAAATTGCCCACTCACTTCCGGTGCCCACCGCAAGAGGGGGCACGCACGGGGCACCTGAGTGCGCTGCATCCGGCCCGTCCAATTACTGGGCCTTTTACCTTAAATAAAGCACTAACGATCGCCGCTGGACACATCTCATATGCGTCAAGATTCATTAGTGATGTACATGCGCTTAACTATTCATCACTTTTAAAAATGCCAAGTCCATTTGACAACGCTTCTAATATAAGCCAACGCTTGCATCCAACGCAACGCATCAACGCAATCCATCTTAGTCGCGTGCCCTAACAAGACACGTATGCAGTCAAAAACAATCGAAATAAAATCCCATTGCATTATCCGGGCGAAAATGCTGCCACCGATTAGACACTTGTAGCTCTCACAGATAAAGGTCTTATTAGACTAGATAAAGAGGTCGTTTCGGCGTGCAGGGAGGCTGTGTCGAGATGTGATAAGATCTGCGAGCGGCCGGCACCCCTTTATTTATTTAATCAGGATGAGCGACGGACAATAAGGTATTGTGGCTTGATATATCGTCCAATACTGATCGGTAGTACGTTCTCTTGTTTATTAGACGGGTACTAGTACACGGCGTGTAAATCTTATTATACGGCTCGTTAAATTATCATTATCGGCACGTGGATATCCAAGGCTGAACTTTGTTTATCAACGGGTACTTAATAAAACGACTGCTTCTAAAATGCCTAAACCCGGCCTAGTTACTATTAAGTTTTTAATTAGTTAATTAATTAGTTATTATTACGAAGTAAATTAATTTAAAAAATCTTGTTAGAGGTAGCGCCATGCTGCTTTGTAGCCGAATTGGGTAGGCACGACCGTGGTACCTCTCGCTCACATAACGCCGGAGTCAAGTGAGGCTGTGCTGTCGCGTTTTGTTTGGTTTGTGAGTTTCCGGTGGCCCGTTGGGGGATAGGGAAAAGGAGAGCAACGCATATGCATTACTTTTTATTGTGCGGATGTTGATGGGCGTCGGTAGTCACTATAGGCTCCGACTGTTTGGTTGTCTCATGACATAAAAAAAAACAAAATCATATAAGTACCTAAACTAATAAATATACAAATATAAACATTTGCATTTAAATAAGAACATAAATGTGTTCTATTGCAATTGTTCAATAAAATAGATAAATAAATTATATCTTGGTCAATGCCACAAAAAACAATGATTTCTGTGAAATAAGCTCTGATGTCCACGGGAGCTTTCGCTCGCTCAATTTGACTATGCGCTCGCCTCACGTGATTTCTGATGACCGAGTTATATCCTGGAAAACTAACTGACTGCTTAGCCCTCATCGAATTTAAAGAGATTTGTAACTTAAAAAAATGCTGAGGTTTATATTTTAATGATTGTGTGATTACAAGTTAATTGCTGGTTTCCTTGGAAACACACTTACAACAGCAATTAAAATATGTTTTCGCACAGCTCAGTTAATGATTTAAATATACTTATTTAAGAATCCATAAAACTTATTTAATTATACGTTATTATATTTTTTTTACCCTGTTCCATTGTTAATGCCTTTAACCTTCGAATTTAATTACGATTGCTCGGCGATAAGCTAATTGACATCTTTTTCTCATCTCGTTTACTATGTAGGTTTCGTAGATCATTATTATAACATATCAATGCTTATAATAAGAGAACACACTTATAATATTTGAGTAGCCTAAGCCTTGATCTCCTTACAGAATATAATTAGCATTTAGCACATAAACGAGTTCGACGGCTAATCACGGCACGACAAAAAATGTTTAATTAAAAAGATTGATGCTTACCAGCGGAGCCGGGCACCAGAAGTACAGTTGAGTTGCAAACTTATCTAATTAGTTAGCGGGCGGAGGGCCCCGCGCCGCCCCTGTGCCTCGCGCGCCCCCGCCCGCCTCTGGTGCCCCCGCCCGTGGGGTGGGCCCGGCAGACGGGGGCAATTAGCGGTGATAGTCGATTAGCTCATCGTGTGAGCGCGGCTTTTGACAAATGTTACGACTAATAAATTATTATTATTTATGAGCGTTACAAATAATTGGTGTAATTAATACATACGCTCGCGGCCAATTAAATCTCATGTATTTGATCGATGCTTGTTGTTTTAATTAAACGTGACTGTAGTGCGATCCTAAGGTTGGGTATACACAATATATTTTAACAATTAACATAATTTGCGCACACAAAAACCTATTGTTACGAATATGATTATTAAAAATTATCATTAATTTTAAATAATTAAACAGTTATTAATGTTGGTTTCTTTTCGACCTTTAATGCATAATTATAATATAATTGTCATCATTAGCGCGTATCCGTTCACTGCTCCATGGAATTTAGACCGCTCTTGTCACATTGTCCACGAGGGTATTTCATGTAATATTATAAAATGTGATGAAATATATATAATATATATTTTAATTATAATACTTTAAGATTTAATCGGAGTAACATAATTTATACAAAGAAACTCGTGTGTCTCAGAAGAATGATGTCCTGACCCTAAGTGATATGGCCTTCCATCCTCCTTCATTTTTAAGACGCTACTATTCCACCCTGATCCTTGGTTACTGTTATATATTCATAAGTAAATGGTCCAGTATGATATTATTAAGCAGAATCTTGCTATCCGTGCAATTTACAAGCTGCCCCCCAATACATTTTTGAGATATATAAATAAAAAAATGGAATTCTGACTGTCCCGTCTCAATACATCTTAGAAAGTTTACTATAATATGTCCGGAAAAACATAAGTGAATTCTGTAAAAAAGTGACATAGTAGGGATACACGGAATAGACACACGCTAGATGAGCCAGTGATTAGACTAACAGAAATAAGCAATTCTTTTAAGGGCAACTGTATATTATATACGCTTTTACAATAGGATCCCAGAAAATGTCCAAACCTCCCAATAAAAAAATCAAAAAAGTTATTCAAGAGCGTTTGTGTGGTAAAAGTAAAAGATTTTATGGAAGATACCACACCTTGGGAATAGGGCGTTCCTCCCAGGCATTTCAGGATATCAACTTATAAAATTTGTTTTAAAATATTTGTAAAGATTATTTCCATTGAGTTTATTTCGCCGGTTCTTCTCGGTGGGCTCGCCTTAGAACCGGTGGTAGACTCAATCGACATTCAAAAAGATACACTGTTTTCGTTCTGTTGTTTGGTACTACTATGTTCAATTTTTTTTATTTTTTTAATTGAGACATGCATGTAGATATAAGAATGTTCACTCTATATTTCCACTAAATATTCCTCCACATGAGAATATTAAGCATACGTCATCAGTAATAAGCAAAGTTTATATTGTCTACCCAGGTCCTATTTTAGAAGATTGATTAGTAAAAGTTTATTAATAAAGTCAGGGCTCGTAATACTAAGATAATTAATTCTTAGCGCAAGTTAATTGATAAATTAACATTAATTACAAAAGTTCCCGTCTGCTCTGACGTTCTGTTTTATTTGGAAATATTGGCGTTAAGGATATTGTTGTTTTATTATTAACGATTTTATATTATAAAATCGTATATATATATAAATTCGATTATTTCTTTTCGCTGCAAATCCTTATTTTTCTAGTATCCAACCATTTCGAAACTATTATCTCTGACTCGCTTTGTAAGACCGCCCGGAAAACATTAATATTTCTGTTTCCTTAAAAATTTTAATTGTTGGCAAATTATGCAAATGCTTTTGTTCAATGAGATAATAAAAATTTTATGTAGTGTAATTAAGATCAGCCGCTCATTAACGTTACACGTATATATTATGGTATATAACAAAAGTGTATGCTAATGAGAATATATGTGAATAATGCGGAGTCAGGGGGCAAGTAAAACGTACACGAAACTACTCGCACGAACGCCTCGTCTAACGATACCCACTGTGTTATTGCACCCTGTGATTTTAGATCATACCAAATAACATCGTGGAAAGTAATGTAAAATAAGAAAAAAAGGTTATTCTAGATAATTTTTATCTAACGTACATTGGACGTTTGTTATTCAATGTGTTTTAGGTAATATTGTGGTGCACTTTCTTTAACAGATTTTTAATTTGATATTCTAACACGAAACAATAACACAGAAGATACTCGCAAATATAATCTCTAAGAAAAATAAAAATTTCGACATATTATATAAACTAATATGAACCAAAATTGTAGATATTATTATGTTACTATACTAAAAAAACTGTATACATATTGCTAACAAATTAACCAAATGACCGACTTAGTCCAACAAGAAGATTACAGGCGTTAAGTATTAGAGTAAAATGCGTAGTGCTTGCGAGGGACCGCCCTTACACTTGTTAGGTTTTTCCGCAGCGTAATAGTTTCTCTAAGCGGCGTCCACTGAACTAGAACAAGGCGTTTAATTAAGGACGCTCACCTCCGGCTCGGGCCGCCGTCTTCTGTCCTCGGGTGGTCGGTTCGTCGGACGGTCGGCTCATCGGACGGTCGGCTCGTCGGACGGTCGGCTCGTCGAAATTTGGATGGTCGGCGGTCGGTCGGACGGCCGGCCGCGGGGCGAGGCGACTCATCGCAGGCGCCTTAATTAGTTTCAGACCGCCCTAACGGGCTTATTTTGTTTTTCTGGGATAATTTTTAATTAAACGCTTGATTAAAATGAAAGTTTACGTAAGTAGCGAACGAGGAACAATCGGGCCGGAGTTTAGGATAATGAATTGATGGTGTTACTTTGCTCGCTCGTTCGCTAGGGACTTAATTAAAAATCGCCGATAGAGTGTGTAGGGGAGTTGGGAACGAGTTTATGGAACTTACTCCGGAGGTCTGTTGTTTTACTACCTATGTCAATTTGAATACGAGATTGCTGCACGATCCACGTTACGCGTGAATATTTATAGTGGCGGGGTTTTTGCTTCGCCGTAGTCGAAGTGTTTTATATTCATATATCATAATTGATTTGATTATATCGACTTCGGATTTTAATGTCCAAACTCCAAAGCACATTTAATTATAATTTGATGTTTCAATATTAGGTCTTGGTTAACGACATCCACGATTTAGTTATATGGCCACCTTGAAATTGGGAAATTATTTTATTTCATTAGTTAACTAGTATCAGCCCGTGTACGTCCACGGTAGACATAGATCTTCTTTAATATCTATGTCTACCCCTCGCGTTATCCTGAAAGTTGCATCCACTCCAGAACATTTTTTTTATAAATTGCTATATTATATGTGGCTCCGAATCGTAGGTCAATAAATTGTTCTATTATGGGTATTTGTAGAAAAACGTAGCTTTTTAAGTGATCTTTCTTGCAATTGATTTTTTTATAGCATAGGAGCAGCATGCCCTCCTATGGTATAAAGAAAGCCTTTTGGCTTCCCCCCCCCCCCCCAATAGGCCACCGGAAACTCACAAACCGCACGAAACACGACAGCATAGCTGCAACTATTAGGTATTATGTGAGCAAGAGGTACCTTACCACCCCGGACGGGCCGGCCCAATTCAAGTGCAAACAGTTTGTCACTACCTCTTTACAACAATATAATCAGTTTATCGTCTACTATGTAAATACATACTTTAATAATGATCTACTTGTGGCAAGGCAGGCGAGGCGAGGGCGCGAGGCACGCGTCATTAGCAAATTCTTGGCTTGTCGACGCCACGCGCGGCTAACGAGTTTCTTGCTAACGACGTGCTAACCCGATACACCGACACCGTCCTGCCGAGTAGGGTCTCCACACGCTCATCCATTCCGGAGACTGTCCGGACTATTCCAGTGAAAATACAAGGAATTGTTTAGTATAAAAAATTAAGCCGGTCAGAACAAATATACTTTGTTGTCGAATTTGTTCCCGTTCAACATGATAGAATATTTAATGCATTTTTTTTAAATATAAAACAACTTTGTTTGATGTGACTACTTTTAATCCTATTTTCCAGACTGACGTAATAATAATTACAATTGCCGCCCAGAGTTAGCGATTTGTTATCGTTAAATTATGCCAGTTTTACATAATATTGTTACCCAAACAGCTTCGCTGTGTTAAGAAAGAATAGGTACTATATCCAGGACATTTGTAAGTTCATGAATATAGAATAATTACGATCAGGTTGCTAATCAAAAAAGGCCCGTAGTGCTAAGCTAACAGTTGATGAGCCTCTTCAATTATTAAAAAACTGACCTTTCATAAACGTATATGAATACGCGTTAAAACCATTAAAATTAGTATTCAAGGGTAGTGTGTCTCCTTACGTCTGGCGACCGTACTGACATGCATTGTGATTATAACGACATCCGATAACACGCCACTTTATGACTAGCATAACTAACATACCTAGCATAACAATGTCTACGCTTTTTACTTACTGACACACTCTTGTGTGTTAGTAAGTAAAAAGCGTAGCGTTAATCAAGTGTAAATTTGATTATTTCATTCTTGTTTCTTTCAATATTGATTAAATATTGCCATTTCTATTTCTTACTATTTTTTTATTTGTATCAACGCACCGGCCTGGTCCAAAGATAAACTATCTTTACATAGATCGCAGGTTCGAATCACGCCAGGCGTAGACATGTTGTCTGTTGAATATAGCCCATCGTACGAGTTCTTACGAGCTTAGTAAACGTGTGATGTTTATGAATCATATGATATCAATATTTTATTTTTACGACGACAATTAATAAATATTGAAAAGTAAGTAGGTAGACGATCTCCGTGCGGTGGCCGATCCATGTTGGATGTGAATGGCAAGGGATCGGCCGTCTTGGCGTTCATTGAGGGAGGCCTATGTTCAGCAGTGGACGGATGCAGGCTGGTGATGATGATGAAGTACTATGTACAATAAATAATATGCACAAGCTTAATATACAAGCTAAATTATAATAATATATCATGCAAAGTCTTTCATTTAGTTTTATCCCCCCCAAACAATAAAAAAAACAAAACATGATATGTAAGAAATCATAATTCGACTCGAAGGTCGACTAACATGACTTCCTCGTCTCGGCATCAGTTACCAAACTTATTCCGTCCGGGCCATCTGAACATGCACAGGATGAATTTTTAGGGGCTGGAATTCTATGGACTTGCAAAGATTTGAAAATAGGATATTACTTCTTATTTTGCCTCTTTCTAGTATCCAAATGCTACAAGTTAGTAAAATTTGGCCAAGAATTACTCTATGTGTAGAAAATAATGAACACTAAGCAATAAGCATAGATTATAGCCGGGTTCAACTATGTTGATGCTCACGTTGGTTGTAAATCTCTCTTAATGCTGCTAACAACTAGATGCGTGCTGATAATAATAACGTCAACTAACGAATGGCATAGAAGTCTTATCCATAATCATAACATACCAAGTAGTTGAGTGGTTCATAAAAAATAAGACAAACCAAGGCAAATATTTATCCTATCTCATTTTAATGAGATAGACCCATCAATAAGTAAGAGTACATGTCTTAGGGTCTGCGATAGGATTCGCGAAGCAACAAGTGAGATATCCCGCCCCGGACATCTCGGCGCTATCGAGGATCCGTCTCCGGGACGATCGATCCACCCCACCTATACCACCACCCGTCGATTACACCATGTTAACGTTCTTTATTAGTCAGGTAACTGAGATTGGATTATTAATTAGTCATATACATTATAGAGCTTTATAAAAAGTCGATAATTATGAGCTTTCTGTTTAAATCGAACTAATTGAAATTATTAATCTTACGTAGATAATTACGTACACTTGGACGTAGGTAGTTCAAATTTCAGCGATATTAGAACGATCGTACCTACATTCTTCCATGATACGGTCAGTAATGTCAAGTTACAGGATATAAAAGCTGTAAAAAACATAATTTTAGAATGACTAAAATTTGAATAAACATTAGAAACAAAATACTTTATAGATAGATACGTACTTACTATACCTGTTATTTTATAGCAATTTATGTCTAAAAGTAAATCGTATTCCATTGTTCCGTTTAGCACAATATAAATTTTGGTAAGATAAAGCGGAGACTTCGGCTGGCTACGGAACCACAGCTAATGGTCAGAAGCTCGCCTATGGACTTGTGCTGAAAATTAATACGAATACGTTGTTAACACAGAACTTCTGAAACGGGAAGTCGGATTCATGTCGCTTTGACTACCAGCTCTACACCTCAGTAAACTAGCTTTGTTTTGTATTTATATACCTGCTATCGTGTTCTTATATGTTTTTTCATACAGTAATTAAGAATTACCTATATTATTACAGTAACAAAAATTAATAGGTCATACTTAAACCCCAATGCAATAACAAAAGATCTGATTCTCTTGGAATGGCTGAACTGATTGTGAACAAATATGTCTAAGTCTATAATCATCGCAAAAAGTCTGCTCGAATAAAAAACGTACCAAAATCGGTTAACTTGTTTAAGAACTACGGTGCCAGACACACAGGGCCACACTTAGCAGTTAAACTTGTAACACCCGCCATTTTGGGTCGGGGGTTCAAAACCGATACAGAAGTAAAATAAATCGTAGGTCCTTATATACATGTATATTTTTATTTTTTTACACATTATAGGCATTACCAGCCCTCATCCTTCCCTGGCTGGGGACAGGTTTCCTGGTAATCAGACGAGGAATCACATGGATCATAGGTAGTTTAACATTCTTTATTACCCATACAGGTTTGCAAACTTAGCACGGGCTGGGGTCCAGGTTTTACCATTTGCGTTGAAAAACCTCATCAAGGTAGAGCAGTTGTAATTTTGTAGATCATAGGAACAAGTGCTGTTTAGATTTTTAAACTGGCACTTGAATTTGCAGCAGTTAGTCCGCCTCCCTTGTCCACACCCTCTGTTAATGAGCTTTCCGAGAGCTTTTAATTTACGTTCCTTATAACAATCTAAAGTCGTCACGTACACAGTCAGACTGGAGACATTCCCGCAATGAATAAAATAACATGTCAAGATACAGGCTTCATCTTAAATTAATGAGGATTCACAAGAACGTATTCAATTTTACACGTAACGAAGGCAAATAAACTTCGACTATATACAAGTACAGTCGGCAACGAAACTAAGCAAAGCAAAGCAGAACTTCAAATGTAATGGGTTACATTTTTGATGTTCTGCTTTCCTTTGCGTATTACGATTTAAATTTTTGTAAAAGAAGTAGGGTATATACGTTCGTTATGAAATTTCCTAAATGATATCGTTAATATTATTACTAACAAATATACTTCAAGCCTTAAATTTTTGTTGGTAATTTTGCTACGATGCACTGAACCATTTTTGGATAAGTTTAACATTATCAAGATACACCATTTTAAATAATGACTCATAAGTTTGCTAGAATCATAAATTTCATTACATGAGTCTATGGATAAAAAAGGAACATTTACGACATCATCATCATATCATAATATGATGATCATATTATGTATTATGTTTTGGCTGACATATTATTATACCGTCTTTTTTCTATTCTAATTTTTTCCTGACATACGTTTTTCGGCACAGACAACAGCGCCACCTGTCGTATACAAAATTAACCTATGTCTCAAGTTGGAACTCACTGCACAGTATGCAAAATTACATTCAAATATGTTCAATCGCTTAGGAGTTAATCGCGGACAAAAGTATGCAAAAATACATTCAAATATGTTCAATCGCTTAGGAGTTAATCGCGGACAAAAACCGAGATACGAGAATTCATATAAATTTCGTTGCTAACTGTACAAGAAGTACCGTGCGAAACAGGAGCAAAACTTATTAAACGCACATGTTAATTAATATCGGTATGAAAGGCAACCTAAAAGTTAGTTGTGATTAGAGATCCTAATAAACTCCTGACATATATACCGAAAAGTGTTAAAATCTCCTTATGAGTTACCAAGTAATTTGTACCCTTAAAATTGGGAAAGTTGGGAACTTACTGAATATGAAAGCGAACTAAAGCAAGCATTACTTGTGAACAAAATTGTAACTTATGTAGTATTCAACTTATAATTTTATTTGTAAGAGAAAATGTATGACTTGTATTGTAAAAAGTGCAAATGATTTTTTGAAATTCAATATGTATATTTATTTATTTATTTATTTATTCGAGAAACAAACAGTATATTAACACAATTAAACTTAAAATTTACTTGATTAATACATTACACCAGCAAAGTTTCCACCAAAAATTATACATACACGAATGCAGGCAATAAGACGCAAAAAACAAACAAGTTAAACTATGTAACGTAACCAGTAACTACCCAAAGGAAATTAGATAAGTAATCAAAATGGAATATTTAGTTGCTTTACATTATTCTTAATCTTAGTTAAAGAATCAAAGAACAAATCAAAGTCAGATTTACAATACTTGTTAAATTGGCGTCATGACCTGTGCAAAATTGAATTATGAACCTATATTTTTTTTTCTTGCTCTTGGCATATGACGATATCTCGACGACCTTTGTGGCTCAATGGTTAGCGCGTTGGTGCTCAAACCGGAGGTAGCGGGTTCGAGTCCCTTTGTTCCCGAATTTTCTGTGTTCTTGGGACATGGATGTAAATATGTGTACTTAGTATAAAAGTGTTAATTTATATATTTGCGTTGTCTGGTACCCGTAACACAAATTCTTCGAGAACTTACCACGGGACCAGATTGACGTGGTGTAAAAAGCGTCCATAGATATTTTTTTTATTATTATATGAATACGAGATGTGAAACCTTTAATTATGGAAACGTAAGATTTTTCATAAAGTTGAAATGGAAAAAAGACAGAAAACCAATATAATATGTGTTACGGGGACACTGTCTGTCTGTTCTACTGAATGTCTAAAAAACGACTTTTATCTAAACATATAAATCAGTATGCAATTGTTATGTCATAACATTCATCGTATCAAGAAATCCTCTAGAAAGCAGTCGCTAAGTAACAGGCAGTGCATAATTTATATAGTCTATGCTTGTGCTTATTCTGGCAATAAGACGTCTTCTGTTCTTATCGTCTGTGGCAGTTTTCTGAGACCGAAGAGAGGTATGTGGTATTCCTAAGTAATATAAATATTTTCATGTATCATGCATCGGTTGCCGCGTACGTCCAACACAAATAGATTCGTACATGTTTGTCTTGGCTCGGTTTAATTAATTTTACCTTCATACGCCGATACCTACTGTTTGTCGGGCGTTCCTTAATTGAAAACGCTCTTACCGGAGTAAATGAAACGAAATCCTATTTGCTGCGAGTGATTGAAGTGAATTTATCTTTTAAGACTTTCAAATTTATCTTCAGCGATGTTTGTTTCAAATTATTACGTACACCATTATTAACTTTAATTGCTTTTTCAATCATCTTTTGATTAGTCTGTTATGATCCGGTATAAAGGCTTGCCCCAATCAGGTTGCGTGTTCGAATCCTGCTAGAATAAGAGATGGGTTCGAGCCTGACAATATCACAATTCTCAATGGAATATGACCAAAGTTTTATATTTTCCTGGCCACCCTTTACGTTTTTAAATCTTACCAGGTATACCTACGGAATTCTTCTCGATGTTATTATGTACAATGTGCATGGAAAGATTAACATTCATTACGAAGATCTTACATACTCCACATAAGTCCAATTATAAGGTTCCAATATTTGTTTAAGATATAATGTAGCGATCTATAACAACCCAAAACTATAAGTCTTATTAAAGTTTCAAATTTGAAACACATAAAGAAGAAAGACAGCAAATATTGTAGTAAATGGTTGATGGTGTGTATGCTATTATGTTATCTTTCATATTAAAATTACTGCTGAACCAGTTTAGTGATTATAGAACACCTTCTATGCATGACACAATCATTTTGTAAGTTAATAGTTATGCATGAAAGGTGTTCTTTTTCAAACCTAACATTTAGGGCAATTATTATCGACGTATATTCGTTGTATATCACTTTTAATTGTTTTAGATTATCATACGTTTACTTGATTAATATGTAGATTTTTATTGTTATTGCCTTTATACCCTCACAATATTGCAGCTGTGTGATATAATAGTATCCATAATTTTTTTTAAATTGGCTTCGATCATGTATGCAGTTTAACTCTTTGAGTTTATTATTAGCGTGTTTGAGCTCACTTAGGCATTCCTTGAACTTCTTGAACATATTTTTTTGTAAATAAATGTGTGGGATGTATGTGGAAAGCCCCAAAGGGAGATCTCCGACCGAACGAGATGGCATGCTCGGCCAGGCCGAAGCCCACTTGCTATCAATTCAGCCGTTGTATGTATAGCGACGAGCTGTGGAACTTTGGTAGCGCGATTCAGTATTGTGGCGCTGATTGGTCCGCCACATCACTCCCCCCCGAAGACCGGAGGTCGAATCTTGAGTCTTCTGCTTAAGTCGCCAGTGCCAGAGAGTCCCAGTGAGTCAGAACTGTGCTGCTGCTGCACGGGCTCCAGTGTGTCGGAGTGCTGCCGTGCGGGGCCGATGCTACGTGCTGACCAAGAGAGATGTGCTCTGCTTGTTGACCGGTCGTGTAGTGACAATGGCCGTTGAAGTCGATGAGGGTTCGACCAGGGCCGCGGTGCATTGGGCTGATTGGTCGAGATACCCGAAGAGGCTGAATCTAGCTGGCGTAGTGCGGAGGGGGTAGGGGAGTGATGATGTTGATGTCCAGAAGGAAGCGTATTTTGTCGGGGTCACCAATGTGGGAATATATAGGTGTGAGCCCCAAAGGGAGATCTCCGACCGAGCGAGATGGCATGCTCGGCCAGGCCGAAAGCCCACTTGCTATCAATTCAGCCGTTGTATATATAGCGACGAGCTGTGGAACTTTGGTAGCGCGATTCAGTATTGTGGCGCTGATTGGTCCGCCACAAATGGTAATATGATAGTGCCAATAGTCTTGAAGGAGAATTATGTGATAGTGTCTGATTCATCAAAATGAAGTTCTTTCTTAAATCGGACAAATAACTTATTGCGCAGTATCTGGTCCGTGTTGGACGCGAGTGGCAAGGGATAGGTCGTCTTAGCGTTCATTGAGGGAGGCCTATATTAATATAAGAATTCGTAATTAATAAAAATCTTTAACGAAAAATGTAATAGAATAAAGAAATATAGTAATATGCGCGCGCACAATCGAGTCGAGAGCGCCTGCGTAGTGGGGGCATCACGACATGACAGCGTCATGCCGTTTGTCGTCACAAAGTTTTATTTGACTACTCTAGTACCTACTAGGAAATCTTATCCGGATTTAGATACACTTTGCATATATTGTGAATATAACTGTATTATGTACTGTATATATAGGCAAATGGGCAGACGAACCAAATGATAGTAAATAGTCAGCGTCGCCCCTG
Source organism: Helleia helle (assembly GCA_963853865.1). Classification (NCBI taxonomy): domain Eukaryota; kingdom Metazoa; phylum Arthropoda; class Insecta; order Lepidoptera; family Lycaenidae; genus Helleia; species Helleia helle. Next base: position 28,095,012 of record OY971414.1, read on the forward strand.
GACATAAACAAGTAAATGGTTTACTGGTGTAGTCTCAGGTTTACTGTAAACCTGACTCATTCATGTATTGTCTGTCCTGAGACATAAGATGTTAAGTCTCCGTGCCAGTTGCAATTACATTGCCTGTCCTGCCCTTCTCTGCGAAACACAGCAAACCTGTTTCACAGGAGAAACAAGAAGGATGGTGGTACACATGCAGCCGGGACAGTGCACAGGGCAATCCTCCCACCGGTATGACAGTTTAACGGGGAGAAGCTATAAAAACTTGAAATTAACATGTCAAAATATGCGTCCCGCGCACTTCGCCTCGACATTATATTTGAAACATCGCAGATGTAAATATCGCTTTGAAGTGGCTCTGTAATGTATTTATCAACGCTGTCATTAGTTTCTTTTATTAACCATTTATTAGGCTTTAACGAGCGATAATCATACTCACCTTGCTTATGTGGCCGTTGATTTAAATAATGACTGTTTTGCTTCGGGTTTTTGAATGTAGGTTAAAAATATTAAGATTTTATGTTGTACAAACTTTCTTTCATAATTATATTGTATAGAGATAGAGTATATATATATATATATATTTTGGTAATATTTATTTATTTTCATTGCACCCTTCAAGCAGCAATTAAAGTTTATACTTAAATGAAAATAAATATTTAATTGTGCATGCTTTTTTTAAACAAGTACTTACATTTAATTTACAAATAGATTTGTACTGTATACATATATATAGTACCGACTACCGTACCTATAGGTACAAGTAGGTAGTTATCTTCCTTATTCGTTGGATAATACAGATAATTTACTACATGAAATATCATCTTTCCTGAAACTATTGAAACCGGCATATTTACCATGTATTTTAATTTTGTTCATGAGTTTTTATTGTAGTTCATGAGACTGAAAAAAGTGAATGCCCGTTTTAAATAGTTTTAGAAGTTAAATAACCACGTTTAAAATGTTTGTTGTTCCAGAATGTTCGGGTCAAGCGGCGCGTGCGCGGCGTGCGGGCAGGCGATACCCGCCAGCGAGTTCGTGATGCGGACCAACGCGCCGCAGCAGCCCCTCCACGTCTTCCACATAAAGTGCTTCGCGTGCTCCAAGTGCGGCTCACACCTCATGCAGGGAGATAGGTGATTACATGTCCACCATGTATATATAAGGACGAGACTAGCTCTAACTGTTATGCTAAGCCGATCTCCCATGTCGATTTATATCCAACTTTCCAGTTATCTTAACCAGTTAATAGGCGGAGATCCGTCTATTCAACAATCAACAAACATTCTCTTTTATCAAATGTCGGCCAATCGTTCTTTGGCACCGCAATGTCTTGTGCTGCTCATATTTGTCACACCAAAGAAACGGGTTGGTAATGCAACATGATTATGTAGCAATGATTTCGGACAGATGGACATCGAAACATTTATGACTTAAGATTATTGACCTCATAACATTTGCACATTCCATCATATATCTACAGGTGAGAGATGAGCTTGTACATTTTTCGCACTCTTGACTTTGAACTGTGTAAATTCGATCCCAAACTCGATTTCGAAGTTGATACGTCAACGTCAAAATAATGTCAAGAGTGCAAAAAATTTACGAGATTGAGAAATCCCAATTTCAATTAGTTACATAAAATTCCACTGTAATCGAGTCAAATCGTGTGCTAGTATAGCGTACAAAAGTACCGATTGACAAGTTCTCGATCCCAATCCTAAATTTCAAATAGGATCGAGGGTCACGAGTAAGCCCGCTGCTTGTTTCTTCCGTGAAACAGTTTTGCTATTTTTCAGAAATAAGCGTTAATTACTGGAACAGAGACTTACTATTTTACGTCTTAGGATAGGCAACACATGAATGAGTTGTCTGGGCTAGACCCGGGTGAAGTGTTTCGTGTTCATGGGCGATTCTGACCACATACATCAGGTAGCTCGTCTGCCAAGTAAACAAAAAACATACGTTCCCAGGTACTACATGCTAGCGGGATCACTAGTGTGCGAGCAGGACTGGCAGAAGCTAATGAAGAACGCGAACGCAGCGACGACCGGCGCGCCCGTACGCAAGGGCAAGGTGGGCCGTCCGCGCCGCTCGCGCGAATGAGCTGCGCCCGCGCACCCGCCCGCGCCGCACTCCTACAGGGACTTCGAAGAGGTATGTACCAAAATCAACGTCATACATATATATTGTACTGTTCTCTTAGGTCAAAAGACGTAAGTAAAGTCTTACGTTATACGTACCTACGTGTGCCACAGTGCTATATTCTCGAACTATATTCTATTAAATAGATGTAGGCATATCTATATATGATATATATAGCTCTTAAATAGATATACAATATACTAGTGGCACCGACAGACGTTGTCCTGTACAAAATATTGTTTTTTTAGTGAATCCAAACTATTCTCGAATCCACTTGAACGCACACAAATTCATCAAGATATGTCCAGCCGCTTAGTAGGAGTGCAGTGACGTACACACGTGTCACGTACATAAGAATTATATATATATATATATATATATATATATACACGACGACTTTTTCGTTAAGATTTTGTATAGTTTGGGGAAATGTGTATTCTATGAGGAAAGTCCCAAACTATTTCATTAAAATCCAACACAGGTTTTTTTCTACGACTGTTTCGTTCTCTTCAAGCAATAATGTTAAATGTATGGCTCTCATGCAGCTAATTTTGCTGATATATTTTTTCTTGCTATCAAAATTTTGATAAATATCCCCACCATCTGTTTTATGGGAATTAACAGTTATCTACTCCGTCGGTCCCTACCTCGCAAAAACAATACTCATTTACTGCATCGACATACATATAAGTCTAATGAGGTATTTATCCTGATTCTTGCTGTACACAATAATTAATTTTAATTAACGCATTATAATATCTAATTGATATTATAATGAACGCAAACCAAATTGAAAACGTCATTTGGCGTTGTTGCGTTGTTTTCCGCGTTTATTACGTTTATTACGTCTAATTGCTGTCACAAATTACATTTGAACCGTATGTTTTAGATTAGCCTTAAATGAAAACCACATGCACTAATGACGCAACTTGTTGTATTAATTAGCTATCGATCCAATAAAAATTGCCAACCTTTGTTATTGAATTTTAGTTTACCATATTCTACACTGATTTTTTTTTCGATTGAGAGCTCATTATATCGAATGCGTTATATTTATTTCCATTACTATAAGTGAAAAATCAGACATCACTTATAATTAGTAAGTTTTTGGAATCATATACTTCTTTTATTATACAACAGGTCCAATATTCCTAAGAGAATATCAATTTAATTTCCAAATCGGACCAACCTATATATGATTTGTGAAACTCAATTTGAACAATATTTATAACTAATTAAAACAATAACACCTTCGTATTGGCCATTCGTGACTACTGTGATTGGCTCTCATAATAATTAAATAGATGTTATCTCCAAGGCGCATCGTTAAGGGTTCATTATCACATGAAAACTATGACTTATCTACCTCCAGCTAGCTATGTACTTAACTAGTATTAGAATTTATTATAAAGAATGTTCTCGAACAAATAACATACTGACTATATGTTGTTGTTTCATTAATAATATTTATGTTAAGCCTGTTTTAATTAGTGATTATTTTTAATGGTTGTTTTTTTTTTGTATTCATGTTCTATGTAATTGTTGTTATGAAATAGTTAACTTTATTTTGAATTAAAGTCAATTTCTTTTTATTTTACTTTTTGGAAAGTATTTGTGTCATTCAACCGATGTTCTTTATTAAACATTATAAACTCATCACTGCACTGCTGTCCACTAAATCCACGAGGCAAAGGCGGACTATTATAGTATTAATAAACTCTTAGATGCAATTTGCACAAGTTTGCGCGCCCAGTTTATAGAGTTAATTATGTTTAGTGGCGAAAGGCGACCATTGTCCGGCGCCGCGGGCACCTTCGTCTCAGCCGGGATCCGCTCACGGCGCACGAAATTCACTGCTAACCAACTCCAAAGTTGAAACACTACAACTTATTTACAAACATATAAAACTAATTTTGAACGCCCGTAAACACGTTAGAACTGTTTTGTTTGTTACCAAGTATGTAATAGGCGAGAAGACCAGCCCTTTCTGCTATATGTGTGCCGGTCAAAGGGGCAATGTTAATTGGAAAACACCTGTAAATGACAGCCCCTTTATTGCACGTATGTTTGGCGTAAAAATCAAGTGCCGGCTCAAAGACTTGACCGTTCACCTGGCGGCTTTGTAACGCGATTACTCGGACTTGTCGAAAGTTAATTAAATAACGTTTTTCCAAATTACCCGCCGGGCTCGACATCAAAGTGCCCTCGCACCCGCTTTGGGAATCTTTCACAAAGAGCTGGCTGCGGGCTAGGTTCGGCGTCTGCCTGTGATCTCGGCTCTAGCGCAGTGCACCGGACAGGTGAGCTCGCCCTACACTAAATGAGCTGACACTTGTTCTGAACTAATAATCAGACAGGATTTTTTCCCTAAGTTTTCAGTATTTTGTTTTAAGCAAAGGATAAAATAGTCAAATCTAATATAAAAGGTATATAGGTGTTTCTATTTCATATACAATGATGGAATATTGGTTTACACATAAGCTATCATGTATATGAAAAACATGTCGAAACAACATGGTTATGTAAAAGTTGTTTCATTATAATGAGTGAAATTGTTGTAAACATTAGAAAACAAAACATGGTTACTGTTAGGATATAAACTATTGAGAACCTAACTATAAATCGCTATGAAAACTCATTTCGAAAGTAAGCTAGTTAAACCTGTCAGAAAAATATCAAGTTCCATTTTTCGTTAATCAACTTATAAATTAGATTAAAAGCGAGATTGATCCGGCCACACGCGAGCGAGGATCACGGGATGGTACGGCTTGTCAAACTTGAACAACTTGACAACGTACCTACGTACGATCTTTTTATGTTAACCTTAATTCAAAATTTGTCGAATAATAAATACCAAAGTACAATTTATGGCATCGAAATAAATAATATTTTTAACAAACATTTAGAATATTTAGTCAAGAAACATAAATTACCGGCACAGTTATCTAATTTTGCTTTAGACACTTGGAAATAAATTGAATATTAAAAAGCGCATTCATACTAAAATTGCGCGATTCTCTATGCATTCTCCTATTTTATACTTCCTGTATTTTATTACGTCATTGATCATTTTGGTAATCATGAATACGTCAAGGACAATAATTAGCAATGTTGATTGTAAACGACATCATTTACCCTCTTTACCAAGGTCATACAAACCAAAGAACATCACTAGAACTCAATAAATCTGAGCATTCTCAAATGACACTTGGCTTTGAATGAATTAACATTAATGGTGTAATGTTTGTTGGCCATAAAATCTGGGCCGGACATCGATCCCACCATTGCGTGTTCACAATCGCTCCCACCTAATTATTTCCACACTAATTACTTTCTAGAAAAGCTAATTTTAAACTATCGAGTACGTCACGTATAATCGATAATCGTAAAGTGTATACGCTTATAAAACGGTGGCGAGCGAATTACACGGTTTTTGTTACGAGTTTTTTGTTCAATTAAAAGTTCCCGTGGCCGTGTTATAGACTGGTTTATTGATAATCATCGTTATCTACCTGTCCTTTGCTGAATAAAAATCTCTGCTAGTCCCACCACTTGTTCCCACTTGTTGATCTACAGCGGTAACCACCAAGGGAGCCCGAGGGATACGTTAAACCTGCCTTAGGAACCGCAAAGGATTTATTCAGAAGAATCCAGGAGGAGGAGAATGTAAGCCGCATTTTAAATAAACACCACTGATCAACAACTTAAACCATCTATGGCATAAAGGAGGGTTCCTTCCCTATTGGCCCATCGGCCGATCTCTTCCTTCTAATATTCCTTAATGCCACTTCAACGTAATGATCAAAAAAATTAAAGCAATTTAAAAAATGTGTCAAATTTTACTTTAGAGGTTAATTCTTGACATCAAAAATATAAGGTAAAAACAAAGTCTTCTAATAAACTAGTTATAGTTAACATCGAAAGCCGTATACTCAAATACAATTCTCGTTGCAATGTTTCAGTTCTTGGCCGGTTTTTACTTTCTATTTCTGTTCAGTCTATTTGTTCTCGTATTATTGGTAAACCTATGCCTTGGGATACATATCATTTATGCTTTTAGAAAAATACTCTCACCCACTCTCGCAGACATTTTAATCCTTATAAAGGTCACTAAACGGGCCATAGGACAGACAGACAGACGAGACAATGCCGCACCAAGTCATCGGTTATCCATTCAAGATAAGCTAAGTGGAGAGATTAGATACCCGTACTTCCGGTGAAAATCAGCTGATGGTGAAAAATAATAAATCGATTCGCAAAGCGATGTTGTTAGGTGGAATGGCATAAAATTCTTTACTCGAACAGAATTTATGGCAAAAAGTTTTATCACAGCCATATTGCTTCAATTACGAGCAAGGCAATCCGCTTAGATGAAGTGTGTCAAGAAATTAGTATTTAATTTATTCATTGGGCTCCAGTTCGTGTCTAGTTTAGTTATTACGGAGGTAGTTAAGGCGTCAGGTTTAGAAATTAATCAAGTTGTGACACCGAGGCGAGCGCTGACAACTTAACGTTAATGCATTAGAGTTTAGACAATCGTTCGCTCCGGTCTATATAAATACTTGTGAGCTAATGATGCCATTTTTGGATTAAACTATATGTCATTCGAGTTTGAGGTTTTAATACAAAAGTTGTTTTTAGTTAGAATAAATTGATACTGTCACACCGTTGTGAACGGGTGTCCTCCTCGAAATCAAGCGAGGAAGCCTAAGTTCACGTATAACGAATGATGACCGACAAATTTCAAATTCAGGAGAAATTGAGTATGGCAAAAGAAAATAAAAATCGGTCAGGTAGAACATGGGAGCACTCTGTTGCATACCTCAGTACATTCGGTTGGATCTAATACTTCTCACAATTATCAATCTAATAATATTATTAATTTATTAATATCAATCATAAAGTTGATTGACACGTCAAGTTATTAAAATTCAGATCAAATTTTCTTTTCTTAATAATAATTTTCTTTAACACAATACTAATTAAAATTGCATCATTAAGTTATCTAAGAATCTCTGGCCCTTATTTAAAATTAATACCTCAGATTGAACAGAAAATTTAAAAAGTTTGTAACCACCGTCCCTCTCCTCCTTGAAGTTAAGAAGATTTCCTGTTGATATATTTTTATATAAGACCTCTTGACTTTCTTAACTTCATCCATAAGCTTGTATTGATATATTATATCTGTCAATGAACGCCAAGACGGCTAATCACTCGCTACTGCACGAAGGTCTCATCTAGTTGCGAGTCCATGTCATACATTCTAGAATCCAACCACACTCTTGTCAAAATCTTATAATAATATTATGTATATATAATAATATCAACTGTTATATGTCCCACTGCTGGGCACGGGTCTCCTCGAAATCAGGCGAGGAAGGTGTTGGGCCATAGTTCACCGATGCACTGGCCCAATGCAGGTTGGTGAACTTCACACACCTTCAAAGACTTTTAATCTCATCATGCATGCATGTATCCTTACGATGTTTATTTCACCGGTGAACAAGCGATGGTCTGATGTTCAGGTGCATGGAGAAATTTAAAAACCCATTTCACCACCGGCACCGGGCAGGATTGAACCCGGACCTCTCACTCAAGAGGCCGAGCCCATACCCACTCGGCCATCGTCGCTCAGTATAAATCTAGTCCAGTTAATTATACAAATGTATTCTTTTCACATAAGATACAACAACAATCCCCGTTTCTTGCACAATCGCTATTCAAATTCTCTAAATTGAAGCTGGCATTTAATTCGGGATCGACCGGCCGAACGAGGCCAGTGATGCACTTATCCACCGGCACATTTCCCACAGCCGGATCCGGATCCGCATCCACACGACAAAGGACATCCTCCCACAATGGCTCCATTAAAATAATGCAAGTAAATGAGGATTTGCGGAGGCGGACCGAACCTCCGCTCACAATACGCAGCGTCGCTTAAAACACTATACGAACATGTTTCATTAGCTAAGTGGTAGGCTTTTGGTGGTTGAATCTGTGTAATGCACCTAGACGCTACGCCGCTTTTACTTAAACGCCGTAATTAAAACGCACCCCACCCCCCGAGTTTTAAACTCGGCTCGACTAGTTTCGAGTGGCCAATTTAGTTTTAGTGTTCCGTGTTTAAGATACAAATTTGCGAATTATGTTTTAGTTTGTTTTTAATGGTGGATAATTTGGGGTAAATTATATAGTGTGGTATTTTTTTAAGGTACGTATTAATTTTTAGCCCCGTTAAATATTGTTCAACAAGCTTTTATACTTACTTGACGGTTGATATATCTAATGGGCTGGATTTGAATCTTGGTTGTACTTGGATGGGACATGTATATAAATTTATGTAATTAATTCATTTTGCTACTATTAATAACCTAACGATACGGGCATTGCGAGTAGGTCATCGTGAATTATTATATTTTTATTTAAAGGTATTAATTACATAAACAACAACTTCAAATCGGTCAAGTTAAAACGCGTTGTGTATATAATATCATCGTGTTGTTATTGTTTCTTAATGTTTCAATTATATTTTTTTTAATTAAAGGTATTAATTAAATAAACAATAACTTCAAATCGGTCAAGATAAAACGCGTTGTGTATAAAATACTAATCATTAAAAAAAAAATGACGAGGCAAAAATGTCAGCTGTAAATGGATCACTGTCTATGTCAATTAGAACAGCTAAGTAAAAAATAACATATCCCACTAAATGCATTGATTGAAATTGATCATTAACGATCTTAATGGTGGTATCGGTGGTGTTCCTCGGTTAATGAAATTGAAAGTGAGTACAGTAATTAATTAGCGGTGAATGAGAGCTAGAGCTGGAGCGCCCCGCCGCTGTTTACTGCATACACTACACGTCTTATCGATAACACCACATTCTTGGCCCACAAGAAATAATATTTAAGTATTGCGTATTCTTTAATTTAATTATAACAACGTTGAATGAGGTATTACTATACTACTGCAAGGTATATATATACCTTGCAGTAGTAAAAAAATGATAATGATCGTGATCGTAGATGTAAATAATATTATGAAATTTGCACATGCGGTTTTTTAATAAATCTCCCCGCCAATGTTGTAATGCAAGCATGCTCACGGAACCACTATCGTCGTAAATTGTGATTTTATACCAACAATAGTAGTAAAAAACTAATTTATTTTAAAAAAATATCTTGTTAAGTACGTTGTTGTATACACTTCAACTCTAGATGCATATTTAATAGTACATAATATATTATCATACAAAACTACACAGCACATTAGTTCCTATTAACATACTCAAGCATACGTCACATAAGATGAAATGTAACGTAAAAAGGTTTGATGTGTCACATTCATAATATCCAAAGAGACATCCATTATGTTATGGGCTGATTGATTTAGCTAAGAGCATCGCTGGTAGGTTAATAACGTTTAATCCCGCTAAAACGTTACACGAGCATTATATATCTCGACAGACAGACACACTTTTATGACGAATACATATTTTAGTAGCTGACGTAATTCCGCTGATTACTTTCTTTAATTTTTCTGAAAACGTTACGCCATAGGTAAGTGTATTAAAGCTCGGGCGAACACGAATGAAATGTTAATACGGAACATTTAGGAGATTAATTGTAAATATATACTTACACTAATGTAGTTATGATTCACTCAAAACATTTCATATGTTATTTGATTTAATCATATTAATCTAATGACTAATAATGTTAAGAGGTAAGCTCATATTTATATCGCACAGATGCTAGGAGTAAATTAAAATATACCTTAAATAGATTTTATAAGACTAAATTCTTAAATGAACCGGCTAAACAAGTTCAGTTGTATGGCATATTTTTATAAATAAATCTAAAAATAAGCCTTGCGAAAATACCTTAATCCAAAAAAAATTATGATGATTGTAATGTACCCAAATGGCTATTTTATATTCAACTAAAAAGATTAAATGCCAATTACAATAAAAGTACAGTTACGTCAATAAATCGTCAAAAAATTACATTTTTTTGTAGTGATGTAGTACCAAAATGTTAAGCATCATGTAAATGCAAATTCAAGGCGACGATTTACGTTATCTTTTTTTCTTATCTTTATTTAAAAGCTTAAATTTCTAGCCTTTCGTGTTTCTACATGCTGTGTCGGTTGAGGTTAGTTTTAGTATACGGATACGTATTATATATTTCTGTTCTATGCTACGCTGTTAATCTTGTAACTGTTTCTGTACCGTTCTCCAAATAAATAAATAAATAGCAAAACAATTAATAGCAATTTATGTTGTCATAAATTATATTATAATAATCTGTAATATATCTAATATTAATTTATTATTTGATTTCTAATACGAATCGTGAGCTACTTGTTCGTGATATTCCAAATCATCAATCAACTTCACTTATAACAGAGGTATATTTTATCTTCCGCATATTATTTGGAATAAATTATATTTAATTACATTTTTGTGTTATTAAAACACTAAGTAACCTTGAAAGCAGTCATGTTATTTTTTTTAAGAAAAATAATGATGAAGAAAAAAAAGCGGCAGATGTTAAAACTACGAATCTCGCGCAGATTTGTTTATAATGGGAGATTTTTAATATCTACGAAAAAAATGTCTTTAACTTTGAAAAAAAAGTATAATGTATTTGTGATTGAATGTACTTATATTTTTTTACAATATTGTTGATTGCAATAAGCAGATGTCGCTCTGTATTTAATGTGCTCTCGTCCATTAGTCATATGAAACATGTGCCAATACAAATGATATGGAGGTTTATGAATGACGGGCGGCCGCGGGGGTGTCCGGGTACGGGGGCGCCCCGGGGGTGCGAGGGCGGGGGGGGGGGGGAGGAACACTAATGGATTACATTCGCGCGAGTGAATTAGGATATTGTCGTGCGATCTGTTCCGGTGCACTCCTTTATGATCCCTTTCATACTCTATGGCCGTGTTCAATCACAGATTAAATATTTACGAATACAACCTTTTTTTCATCCTTGTCATTTTATGTAATACAATCTATGAATACAAGTTATTACTAAAACACTCGGGCTGTTAAGTCCCAAAATTCGTTTTTTAACTAAAGTGGGATATGTCTCCAAATTTCTACAACTTCGATACAAATATTAGTTTCGACCGAAAATATTTTCGAGAAAATATAATTGGTTGTCTAAAATATTCTCCGATAGGCCAAGTTCGATAGACAAGGAGATATTTCGATATACGCCCTAACTGGGCGTAGATTCAATTTCTTCAGTTCTGCGGCTGAAATGCTTTCCCCAAATGAACCCGGGAGGCCCGTAGTTAACCCGCACACATACAATTACTTTACAATTCGATTGATATTTATTTAAGCATCCCGTTTCCGTTTTTCAGGACATAACCGTAAACCTTTAACCGTAAATCGGTTTACGGTTTAACACAATAAACCGTAAAATCGTGGAAGAAACAGGTCAGTTAAGTAAATATCATTTAAACCGAATATTTCAGTGAAAACGAAATTATATAATTTTTTAAACAACTGTTGCTTCAGGTGTTCTAGGTAATTTAATAGGTATGTTAATTTTTATTTGAAAACAAAAAACCGGAATTGATAGGAATATGTAGTTTTAACGACTTTTCAACAAAGGTAGATGAAATGTGTCTTAACACACTATACTACATACACTATACTATATTTCAAAGAGAGAGAAAGATTAAAGAATATTAGGTCCAAGCGTCAACACAATTTAGTAATGTAGTAAACGCGTTCGCTAAGATATGAAGTATGGACTCAGCTTTACTAGGTAGGTAAAAATCAAGTGCAAGAGGCGGATTAGCGCTATATTGTCAAGTCTATGACGACAATGAGAGCTTTTTTGAGGACGAACATCGGATATAAATGAATATTGTTTTACAATGTTTACGCCAACTTCACTCATATAATAATAAACAACATTTAGATTTTTTAATGGTTGCTGTAAAGTATCCGAAACGTCGGGCGTGTAAAATTCTAATAACGTTAGTTTATATTATTGTCTATAGTAAGGTGACCACACAAAGTCCGAATTGGCATTAAATTAGCAATTAAATACGATCCGCAACTCGTCAACCGGTTTAATACATCGTCAATGGGCTTTCACTTTTATACGCGTTCCTGCAGTGAGTGGACTGGTAATCGTTTTAGCGATACCATACTATCAAGACAGTAATAAGTCATACTTTAAATGTGCATGTTTTACCTGTGTAGTTCCTACCTCGTTTCTTTATTTCTAAAATATCGTCAGAATAAGGCATAGTTACATGCCACATGTCTTATTACAGGCAACGAAAGAATAAGTTGACTGACAAGAAGAACTCCCGGGTCCCGAGGTTATATCAACTATTTAATTGTCAATAACAAATCTTCATTTCACTTAAACTCAGTTACACCGGTTTCGTAATTCTTTAGTACCGACGGACACTATATAGATTCAACACCGACTAATAACAAGTCGTTGGAAGCTTTATAATATAATGTTACATGTTAAGTATTCTCGAAAATCTATTTGAGTGGACCTTTCTTTGCCCACGCATACACTTAAAACCTTGCTCGATGCATTTTAGATTAACGTAGAATTTGGGCTCGAAATAGAGTCATACGTTCACTATGGTGTGCGCCAACCTTTAAATATAGGGATGTGATATCCCCTCGCTTTATACAAAATACGCCATATTTTGAGATATCATACGTTTTTTCGTTAATGGGCAAGAGGGTCGTCTAATACAATCAACGGTTAACTATCCTCCCGCTAAGTAAACATAGCCATGGCACTCAATCCAACTAACATTGGAAATGTAGAGAAACATATTAAATGTAAAATAAATAGAGATATATACCTAAACGTTCTTAGTATGATAAAAAATTGTAAAAATAGTTTTGTCCGCGGCTTAAATCCAAATATATATATACAATATACTTATATAATATTCTACATGTAGTAAGTACGAGCAATTTTAGTTAGACAGTTTGAAGTCAGCTACAAGTGAGGTTGCAAAAAGTGTTTTTGAATTTTACAACTTTGTACTGTGTGTTGATGGGTGTATCTCAATAATAATGATGAACGTACTTTAAAAAATATTTACTGAATTATTACCCACAAATGAAAAATAGAATATTTGTTTTTTATATAATCATAATTACAATCGTAGATGGTTTGCATCTACGACTGTAAAACAGAATCAATTTTCATAATACAATTACACTCAAAACACATAACAAAAAACTTCTTAAATCGCGTAAATAACAAGCATACAAATTCAAATTCCATCTCTTCATATGGGCTTAAAATTATGATACCAAAACAGTAGTAAACTTCCATCTGGCTTAATTGCCAAAAAAGATTTATAAAGTTTGGTAACAAAAGTTATAAAATAACTCGTAATTTATGTAAAGAAAGATACCACATGACGCGGGAGTTGCCAGTGTCAAACTCTAGTCTTGCTACAAGGATTTCAACTTATCAATTACACCGTTCGCTACTTACCGCGAGGAAAGGGCAAATTGATTTAATGTAACCAGAGTGCTTTGACGAATATTATTAACGTCTTTTCGCGCCCCTCCAAGGTAACACGCTTTGTTCTTTCCCGTGGTTTTGTGATACACCAATTCTCACTTATCTTACGGTAAAAAGGGTTCGCGTATAAATCTTCACATTAAAATGATTTGTGAAAAAGATTCGCGAATTCGGGAAGAACTGTGTCGATATATTCTTTGTAATTTTTGTGTAAATATTATGGGATATTGTGAAAAATATTTAGTACTTAATCTAATTAATAGGGAAGGATATTTATTTTAATCTTGATGTAATTATGTAAAATATTAATATAAATTTTTCCCAGAATTCATGGGGAAAATTTACACATTTTAAATTTTATCTATTTTATGTAAAGGTCGCGCGTGTCTGGTGTACGAAATAGTACGAATAGTTTTCCAGTAAGCCGTTAAGTTAAAATCATAGATGACTTTATGACATAACTTTTATAACAGATAAATTAGTTAAACAGCACTTAAAGTATCCATTAGTCACTATATTAAATTTATTTTAATGTAGTGTTACGTTATAAATTCATTAGTTTTATGGTTCAATTATACATAGGGAATTTCAAAGTGAAGCAACAGGTTTATATTTATAGCTGAAGTGTAAATAGAACTTGCAATGATACAAAAGTAGAAATTGATTTTCAAGTGAGACTTCTTTACGAGATTTAAAAATTAGTTTGCCTAATAAGTTTCACTTCTGAAATGTGTATTTTTTTTTCAATTGAAACTACGTCTTGAACATTCACTGAGTTTTTATGTTTGAGATTTTTGTAGCTTCTTTTATATTCTAGTTTGGCGTAACTTAATTACAATGATGTTGATCTGTTTTTATTTAAAAGTATATAATCTCATCATAATTTATGATTTTATCACATATGTCTCAGTGCGTATAATCTTAAGAGTATAAGGGTTTCGACATGCAAATTATGTACTATATAAAGTTTTATAAAATTTTATGATTACTATATAATTGTTGTCTATATTAACACCGGTCTGCGCAGACCTTTAGTCGCGTAAGATTTGAATACGGCACAGAGACAATCTAAAAGCAAAACTTAATCAAAAAGAATTTTATCATTTTTATTTGGCTCGTAAATTGAATTCACCTTATCTTTACGGTTGGGCGTAATCTGCTATATTTGGGCCCCAATAGTTTGGTTGCGGGAGTGCCATAGTCGGTAGTAGGTACCTATATTCAATCAATATCAACATCAATCCGTTGAATGACAAAATCGTTACGGGTTTGATTCATTATTATGTAAATATTAAGATATGCTTGATTGCTTATTAGTAAGAGACAGATATAGCACTTACTTTAACTTAACTATTTAAATAAAATAAATGGTTATTCAAATAAATCCACAGCTAAATATAAATATAATGGTCGTTTATGAAAAAAAATGCTACTTCAATTCGAATAACGCTAACGAACTTACGACGAACAAAACACTTAAATGATAATATAAATCGTAATCAACACAAACGTTAAAAAATATGATCACAAATTAAATGATATCGAAGAAACAATAAAAACTATTTAATAATTATTATATATCAACTGAACTGAACGTTTTAAATTGACTTTGCTTTATATCAGTCGTAGTCATTGGATTTATTTATTTATATATTGTACTTGTTTAACTATTCTCGAGTCTAGTCTCAGCCGGTACCGGTGGCCGGTGGGAGGGAAACGCTGTGCCGCGCTCCCGGCTGCATGGGTACCACCATCTTGCATGTTTCTCCCGTGAAACAGCTTTGCTGTGTTTCGGAGAGAAGGGAAAGACAGGCAGTGTAATTACTAGCACCAAGACTTAACATCTTATGTCTCAGGATAGGCAACACATAACTGAGTTACAACTGGGCTCGTTCCAGGTAAACTGGTTTATGTTGCGACGTCGACCACTTACCATCAGGTGGCACGTTTGCCAGTTTGCCTATCCAACTAACATAAAAAAGCTCTCGTCTATAAAAATCCTAGCTACTCTAGAAAATCAGGTTACACAGAATCAAAATACCTATCATCTTTTACTTTTATTTTACAGTAGGGAAGTGCGGGGCTGGTTTCAACGGAGGTAAGAATTAACAAGCTAATTCCCACCAAACGTGAAGTTTTAAAAATATGATACTCGGTTTAGAGACACTATACACACTGCCGAACGTATCCTGACTGGTCAGTTCACCAACCGGCTGTCGCTTGCAATAGTTGTGCGCAGTGACCTAGGATTGATAGGTAAATTAACATTTTATGCTTTACAATAAATTGATTTATGATTTAGTTGTTGGCTGAATCAAATTTCAGTTTGTACTGAATCAAAGTCTATTTTATGGACAGTAGCACTATGTTATTTGTTTGTAATAATTTAAACTAGTTTATTTTCTATGAATGATAAAGTGAAAAAAGTTACCTACCTTGGGGCTAAACTTAACAAATTGAGTGGGGTAAATATTAACATGTTAATATCGACCCTGCATCGATTTGGTGGAAAAAACAGAAAATATAGAGATGTTGCTACTGAATACAAAATTTGTCATGTGACACGGTTTAAATACTTAAAGAAAAAAAAGGGAGGGAGCTTCTATTGAAGTGGGTTATTAAAAAAACCCTTTTAGTTTTAAATTCACAACAAGAAGCCATGATGGCAGATTATTTAATAAAACGTGCTCATATCTATTTTGGGTTGCTATCTGATGATAAAGAAACCCGGAGAGCAGAAATGGAAAGGGTAAAGAAACATATTGATAAGATAAGGTGACAGAGATGAAGAAGCCTGCTTCTGCTTAATTTGCGCTTAGTCTTATGACGAAGACATATCCGGACTTGACTGGATACAGTGTATTTTATGCACCTGTGTGTTATGCACCACATGTCGCCTGTGGTAGAGGTGACACCATAAAGTACATATGCCTCAATTGTTTCTCAGATGATAAGGAATTGTATTCCGAATAATTACATTTCCTCGCCATGGTTCAAGCCTTGTCGTGGCGGTGGGGCTCAGTATCCTAAGGTGAACCCAGCACCTTGGGCGAAGGAAATTGAGTCGAGGGAGGTGCTCTTTGTACCCCTCCTATAAGAAGAGGGGGCCAAAGGGGCGAGGATGGGAACCTCACCCCATTGTACTGTCTCGACGTTGGGAGGGGTTGGTTTGTGGTGCAGGACAACACTTCTGTGGAGGTGGCGTTGGTCCTTTGCAGAACTGACTAGCCGTCGAGGTGCCCTGTTAGCTTAATAGATTCGGGGCACCTCACCAAAGTTTTAAATATTAAGTTTAAAATATTTTTACTAATTTTTGTAGGATAAAAAACTTTAATATTCAATGATTGTTAATAAGTGTATTTTAAAAAGAATCTACAAACTATATTCTTTCTGTTCCTATCGTAAAAATTACAGATTTGTTCATTAAAAAAAAATCTTTAAAATAAATTACTTTTTTAATTATTTGATAGAATTTTAGTCTCTGTTAATTATTGCCCCATTCGTTAATATTTACCCCAGCGTCGTTAATATTTACCCCAGATACGGGGTATGTATTAACAAATGATTTTTTTGTTTTGATGACTATATTTCTGAAAGCACTAACCCAACTGACTTTTTTTGTTACTTACATCAAAGTTGAATAACCAAAGCATATTATAATAAAACATTTTTTTACGGATTTTATCGCGGTTTATTAAGATTTTTACAAGCCCGACGTTTCGGATACTTTACAGCAACCATGGTCACGGGAGGACTGAGGTGTCATACGTCCTATCATTACAAAGTCATTCGAAACTACCCTATGATACATCAATATTTTGGTCGGACCGGTGACGGACGACGGTGACGTATCTGGTCTACTACCTATTTAACTTATCTGACACCCACTCCAAAAGTAACAAGGTACAAGATGATTATTAGTTGTAGACACAAAAATAAAAGAAACGCAATTATTTTATTATATTTTAGTTATTTTATTTTTTGAAGTTATAATTTTTGTTTAAAAATTTTTATTTCTTAATTTTTAGTGATTCATTAAAGAAAGACATACAGAGATAGACATTTTGCCATATTTAACCGTATGAAGTTAGCCCAACAAAAGCTGTAAATCGTCGAGGAGTTCCCTCTACTGTCTATGGTCTCCATCATCAGACTTGTAATGGCACGTATCACCCATATGGGTGCAAAGTTCTTATCAGTATAAATTAATTAAGTCCAATCACAAGGTAGCTAGCTACTGTAAGCTATTTAGGAGTTCCCTTAACTGAGCTTCGTCTTCATCATCAGACCCCCAATAACAGTCACAACCCATCTAGGTGTAAAGGTCTCATCAATACAAATTAATCAAGCCCAAACACAAGGTTACTGAAGTAAATCGTCGAGGAGTTCCCTCGACTGTCTTCCAGCTCCAGCATCAGATCGACTCTAGACCTTCATTAAATTGTAGTGCTTTTAAATGCTTATTTCAAAAAAATATTTAGCGCACTAGTCGCTCCTACAAATTTCGAAAGTTCCCCTCGATTTCTGTAGGATGCCATCATCAGATCCTAGTTTCCTTATCATGGGACCATTTGGCAAGTATACTCTTTCAAACAAAAAAAGAATTTTGAAAATCGGTCCACAATTGACGGAGAAATCGGTGTACATACATTAAAAAATAAAATACCGGCCGAGTTGAGAACCTTCTCCTTTTTGTTGAAGTCGGTTAAAAAAGTTCATTATTATTGAAAATATAAACCATATAACAAAATTTGTTAGTACCAGCCCCGCCCTCCCCTACGTCTTTCTGGAGTTATTTACATACACATATATAATATCATCTTTAGATCGGCTAATCTTAAAAATAAAGGAAATAAATACAAATATTAAATGTATTACCGATATCAACCCGTTAAAAGTTCTTTTGCAGGGATGTGTTAAGGCGTCGTAATTCTGTCTCAGTGGAAGGGGTGGCACTGCGAGCCTTCAAATGCAAAAGTTTGTGACGAAATCACACACAACCTATTGAACGAATTTTGTTGAAAGTTTGGAGTATTATAGTTTAGAATTCTCAATTCGTCGGAATATTTTTTTTATCTATACTAATAATATAAAGCTGAAGATATTGTTTCTTTGAACGCTCTAATCTCAGGTACTACTGGTCCGATTTGAAAAACTCTTTCAGTGTTAGATAGCCCATTTGTCGAGGAAGGCTTTAGGCTATATAACATCACGCTGTGACTAACAAGTAACAGTAGTAAAGTTGAGTCAGTTGACGCGGGCGAAGCTGCGGGCAACAGCTAGTGTTAAATATGTATACTTCCACTAACTAGACGAAGGCAAGACAAAGTGACGTTACGCGTAAAGTAGGTATATATGGCGGTATAGAGTATGGGCTATAGACAGGCTGGTGATGATGGTTCCTCTGCTACTGTACGATTCATTATAAATAAGGTGTCACCAAGCAAGAGCCGCTGAACACGGCTTGTATAAAAATATTACATCCCATTCCATCGATTTAAAAAAATACGTTTCCGGTGGCCCATTAGGGGGATAGGGGAAAAGAGGGCAGCACATCTACATAATCTTTGGTTGTCCTGATGTGTATGGGCGTCGATAGTCGCCAAAAGGCTTCGACTGCTCGTTTGCCCTCCTGTGCTATAAAAAAACACATTTCTTTTCGTACATACAATTCGCGTCTTTTCGTACGATGCTAACCAAATTTTTAAAAGTCCATGGCTACGGCTGGTGATGAGCGACTAATCAAAATGAGCACAAGTTGTAAAAGAAGCGCCTGGGTTAAGGACACGTTATCATTAAGAAGACGATAAGATAAGGAGACATTACTTTGTATTTGTATATATTTTAACTGACTTTTTAAAAAAGGACGAGGTTCTCAATTCATTTGTATGCTTTTTTGTATGAATGTGACACGTTTACCCCGCCGATTGTACCGCATTATAGTTACTTTTGGCGTCGGTGTCAGGCAAGGTAAGCAGGTAGGTAGCTACAGCAACAAATACGACACCGACTCCAAAAGTCACTATAATGTAGTAAACGTTAAGTTTGTACATTAGTAGAAGAATATAATATGTTGATTATTTATAAGTTGTTAGCACAAAAATTTAAGAAACGCAATTATTTTATTACTTTTTAATCTTTTATTTTTGAAGTCGGTTTTAATATATATATTTTTATTATTATTGATGCTTTATGTCATTTTGTACATTTTAACCGAAGATATATAACAAATATATTATATTTGTTTTACCAATAGATTTTAACACAACATTTGACTCTATTTAGAACGAAAGTAAATATAATCGGGCAACGATCTTAAATTTAGTCATGTGCGAGTAGAAGACATCAATATCGATACAAATGGACATACATTTTTGCTAGCAACACC
Organism: Helleia helle; assembly: GCA_963853865.1. Lineage (NCBI taxonomy): Eukaryota > Metazoa > Arthropoda > Insecta > Lepidoptera > Lycaenidae > Helleia > Helleia helle. The sequence continues at coordinate 28,115,082 of OY971414.1, forward strand.
GCGCCAATATAATCGTATAGCGCTAATAAATACGTCGAGTACAAGACCTCTCATTAGAGCGCCATAACTCCTCATTAGTGGGAATACTAATTAATGTGACGTTTACGATGAACGCCGCTCGTAACTCAACCGCACTACCCGACTCGCCACCACCTCTTGCTGCATCCAAAATTTTAAAGAATTTCTTGTAGCCGTGGATTTAATTAACACAATTATGATGTTTTTGTATTATGATTCACTCTGGATGTTTCTCCTATTCATTAAAATTAATGAAAGAATGTTTTAATTTAATTAAAATGTTAGCAAGAAGTTATATTAGAATGTTAATTGAAAACACTATGTTAAGCCGAATAAATTATTTAATTTGCAATTTCCAATTTAATTAATTTGTAGGCAGCAAAATAAAAGTTTAATGATTAAATTTTTTACCCTCGAGGAAATATTACACCAGTATTTATGAAATAAATTAAGAACCTATGAATATAATATTAATGCGGATGTTTATTACAGATAATATTACACAGTTTTTAGTACATTGAAATACATTTGAATGTTCTATCTTATTTTATGATATCTACGTTTAAGTTATATTCAGCGCGTGACCAGAAATAGTTTTTCATTAAAAATATTATCGATTGGAACGTTACGAAACGACATGTATCGGTAATTGTATAAAAAATATAGGCATGAAGCCGTCCTATCGAGCCAACTCCATCAGGGATCGGTATAATTAAAGCCGAGGGTGGAACCACGTGAAGATTGTAATCGCGGGCATAATTTTAAATCAAATTAACACTTCAACTTAAAACCGAGGTCATTAATGCTATTACAGCGAAACAATATGGAGTCGTGACCGCGCCGCGGATACCTAAATAATAAATAAATAGGTGCGCGCCTATCTCACCATTGCATCTCCGTGTTAATATTCGATGTCGGACTTTTATAATTAACAATAAATTCGATCCGTTTTTTGGTGCAGTGTTACATCGATGTTTTTCCTATTAATATCGATATCGATCTTAATGACACGCCCTAGAGGCCTATTACTATCCGCGAATTACTGTCAATACGCCACTCGAACGCACTCGTAAATAATTAGCTCGCTCTTTTCCCCCGGGCGTTCGATGGGCGCTCTCGAAATTTCCTTTCCTTCAGAAACGCCAAAAATACTATACGGCCCTCAAGTTGGCTCCGTTATCTCGTTATCCTAATGAAGTCTACGCTAATGACGAGTAGGTAAATAATAGGGCGGCTAATGGGGGCTTTATCATTCTCGAGTGCGCTCCAGGTAAGGGCCAATTAGAGGCCGACATCGGCCCATATTGTTCGGCGCACTGCTCGGTTCGATTACGATTATTTCCGAACGACTCCGCACTGATAAATTGGACAAACTATAACGAATTGACATCCGCCATCTGCGGTATCTGTATTAATATTATCATTAATCTCTTGAGTTTGGGTGTGAAAGAAGAATGTCTGTCAGTCTAAGTTGCATGGGTATCGGCTGTCTGGGCGTTCATTTAGAGAGGATCATATACAGCTATAGTACGCCCACAGGTTGAATCATAATGAGTTCCATCTTATAGGTTGTATACATTCAACTTTTGATTAACAGGTTAATAGTGATGACTTTTTCACGATAAAAGGCATTTTGCAATTTTTTTATATATTATCACTATCCCAGTCCTGTAGCAAACGTAATCTACATCCGTAATACTGGCACTTGGTCAAGGTCGCAAATGAGCGTCAACAAGTTAATCCGAGACCGGCTCCTCCTTCGAGATAGGACATCCGGCTGACGCGTCCACGCGTAACTCGAGAGTATTTCAAGAGACTGTAATGTGTTAAATATTTATCGACATATTAATAATTAATTGTTTTTTTCATTAAAAAACATCACAATCAATCAATCATTTCGTATGAGGAAAAGTTTAAAAAATACCGTAATTGAACATTGAGCAGATTTTTAATAAACCCAAAAACTAATTATAATTATAAAATTTTAATAAAAAAAATAACTGAACCGAATTTTACGAGCGTAATTTAATTAAAAGATATATCTTATCTGATCTTAATTAAATTTTGAACATCTGTGAAAACAGTTATTTCTACGGCCTCAAAAAAATCATTACGTTTTATTATAGCATCCACTTTTGTACTCAACTGTACTGTAACTAATGTAGTAACAACAGTCATGTTCCTTTGGTCTCACGCTACGTTAGCCTTAGCCTTGAGCCTAGGCTTAGCCTTAATATGTTCTTATATCACTAGAAAACAAATTTCTAAGAAAGATTTAAAATATAACGGGACCAATTCCCAGAGATGTAGTAAGTGTGAATTAACCGTATTGTTGAATTGTTTTTTCCGAAGAATTTTAGAATACTTCTTCTGTTTTTTAGTTATTGTATGAAAATGTTTGTTCCTAAAAGAACATTGTAAGTAATGATGACACATTTGTATTATAAAATTTAAATATCTTAGAATGTTTTAAATATATTATGTAATAAAATAAGCTCCAGTACCAGATGTGATTTCAATCAACTTGGTAAAATATTCAAAAATATGCTTCCTTCCTAAAAAAATCAGTAGAATATATTATGTTCCTAAAAATCAAAATTAATAGTAAAAAAAAAACAGCCAGTATAGATAAATTTTAATGAAACAAGAAAGTAATAAAAAAACTTGTAATACAAACCGTTAATAAAGTAGCCATATTATATTCGCGCTAAAAATTTATTTACAAACCAGCACGTATTTTAACATGGAATTTTATTATGAAGCGGGTCACAGATTATGAAACAGGAATAGTACTTACATATTTTATATTGCAAAGTGTAGTAGCGTACTGGCAACGTCTTCAATCCCTTGGCCGTAGTGAAACTTCCCGCCGCTGTTTTTTATTGCGCAGAATTTAAATGCATTTTTGATGTTACGAGATGACACGCGGCGGACTCCCTCCCTCCACCCCCTTATAATTTTCCAACTTGAAACTTCACTACAGTATTAAGCCCTGATTGCTTGACAAAACTTAGGACATTTTGGCATATTCTTTGGACTCCCAGTAGGTTGCGTGGGCTTCTATTTTTAACTTGATTATTTTAATCAATTTCAACTACTCTTTTAAATTGCCGCTCGCTTTTTATTTTGACGTGTTTTGTTATACTTGAGGTTTTTTGTACGTTTATATTTTAGTTTATGAACTTTCGTCGTCAATTGTAATGTAAAACGAGTATCATATTATGTCCTGGTTAAGCACATTAACTATTCGTTCCTTATCTTTTATCTTTATTATGTCTTTATTGTTTATTAATTAAAACATATGGAACACTAATTTCTTGATTCATTATTATGTCACTTACTTGCTATGTTTATATTAAACTAGCTTATGCCGTGGTTTCGCGCGCCCTAAAATAAAAACATCTCAAAGAAAATCCTTTCACCTTCAAAATTTTGGCTTTGAAGCGCATTTTACCGAATTCTACTATAGTTCTAGAGATTAGCGCCTCCAAAAAAACAAAACAAAATCTTTTCTCCGATTTATATGTAAAATTTACTCATAAAATACCGGTTGATGATGATGAATCAGAATATTATATAAGAGGCGTGTGGCATAACCGATCCGATATGGCACTCGTCGCTGGCATATCTGGCGTATTCTCACGCATCCGATCGAAAGGGTTATCGTGTATCAAACCGATATGATGGTTTTCAATTAAGTAGTGGGGGGAGGCGGGGGAGGGTCCCGCGACACGACAATACGTTTAACGTGGGCCAGGCCGGGCCTGCGGGCCAGGTGACACTTGGCAAGTTTTTGAATCTAAAAGGAAATTTATGTTTATCAGTGAAAGTTTTTAAACTATTTATTTCAATTGGTTATCAAAATATTTAATTATATATAGACAAATAATTTATTTTAGTACTTCTAAAAATTTACAACGTGAAAATTTTATACTAAAATTTGAAAAGATAATAAGATTTATAGTCGAATGTATCATGATATCCTAACGTGTATATTAACTAATTATAATAAAATATAACATTAATTCCAATATTATAAATGTTATCTGAAGATGTTTAAACTCGTTAAATTTGATAATCCCACAAACGACCAAAATAAGCGTCATCCCGGATGCCATCGTAAATTTGAGTCGCCCACAATATACCTATACATTTTTTTTTGATAGGCAAACAGGCAGATAAGCCACATGTTGATTTCATGTGTTGCCTATCCTGAGACTTAAGATGTTAAGTCTCTGCCTGTAATTACACTGCCTATATTGCAATTCCCTCCGAAACACAGAAAAGCTGTTTCACGGAAGAAATAAGGAGGATGGTGGTTACCCATGCAGACGGGAGCGCGGCACAGCGCAGCACTCCCACCGGTAGAATATAAATAAATATAGAAAAATGGAATCCATAATTAAAATTAATAAAAACACACGATCGCGTATCGGATACATGGGAGGGGGGCGCCGGGGGGAGCGGTCCAGGCTTCCCGCGGGTACATTAATTAGCGGCGAGGCCTCATCAAAGTTTACCACTTAATTAGCTGCCACCAGCCCCCTTTACCTTTTGTAATCACCGGCTAAGGCTTCTCATTATTCCTTGTAACGCTAATTAATATACTCATATAAATCACATTGTAATAATCAAATCCATTACCTCAATAAGACATACACACAATATGTAATAGGTACAGTTATACATTAATCTGTTATTACAGTGAGTAGTATAGAAATATTTGTCATGTTACATCATTATCAATCTTTTTATCGACCGACATCCACTTTCACGCGTCCAGCGAGGACGTACGCGTCCCGAGACGGCCGATCCTTCGCCACTCGCATTGTCAATTTTTTATGTAGTTGCCTTTATTTTTCAAATTAATTTTAACAATGTTGTAAAATAATGTCTTATCGTATAAACATTTGTGGAATGAAAAGTATTGTGACTGAAAAATATATTAGATTTACTTTAAATTTATTAATAAAATCAACTATTGGTTTTATTATTACACTAGCTGGTGCCCACAGCTTAGACTGCGTTAACATAGATTTACAACCGTATTGAAAGAAAGAAAGAAAGAAACATTTATTCGACACAAACAGGAGGCCCACAGAGACATAAAGAGATACACAGAGACATTTTTGATCGAACGAACCTAAAAATAAGACATTAAAAAATAATTAAAGACAATTATTGCAAACAATTTGAAATAATAAAGTGTGTCTCACGTATGGTCCAGTTCAGCATCGTGTCAGGAAAATGTTTCCTGTATTGCATTGATGATGATTATTTTATAGCCTATGTCCTCATCCAAGGAATAAAACCACCATTTCAACTTTCATCCACATCAGTTCAGCCGTTTTATTTATCCAAACATCCAAACTTACAAACTTTCGCCTTTATAATATTAGTAAGATAATAAATAATAATAACATAACAGATTGTTTCGATTTTTTGCAAAATATTAATACATTCTAGTGATTTGTTAAATCGTAATTATCAAAGAGTGAAATATAAATGATTTAACATCATTAGAACTAACACACAACAACGTAACAACACAGACATGATGAAACTCCAGAGGATTACCCACAAACAAGTTCAAGTTAGCTCTATTCTTCAGTCACTTTTGCGACACAAAAGGTCCTGGACCGCACAGCCTCCAATCACACTAATGGACACCTATCACAATCCTTTTGCTGCACCAAATTTTCTTACATCGCACAAACAGTAATTTAATCCAGAACAACCAATGTTTGGCTTTTTCTTGAGCATTTGTATCTCTGTTGTAATAAATGTATGAGAGTAATGTACATTATATGTCATCAAAGGTATAAAGTACAGACACCTTACATTACATATTTATAAAAATACAGACATTTAGAACACATAAAAATATGCCTAAAATTGTAAGCGGAGCAACTCATCAGTGATATATATGGTTTTTTTTTTTTTTCTAAATATATGGCTATATTTCTAATGTCTATATAATGGTTCCTATTTTTTTCGTTATCAAGTATATTAACTATAAGTTGAGACGTACAATCATGGGCACATACAGGCCCAACTTTCTTGTGGATAAAACTAAAAAAAAAGTAAAATAAAAAAGTGACTCGCCCGCGCCACGGCTTCCGCGCTTCCCGTCCGTCACAGAAACGTCTCTTTCTTCCAGACAACCTTTGGTTCGTACTGTGATATCGCATGTATACACACAAAAACCACGTTTTATTTAACTTACGCAAATTGTATAAGTTAGTGTGGATATAAAAATTTAAATAATCCAATACGTAAATCTAATTCTATATAAAAATAATGGGTTAAGTTATTTATTAAAATTAAAAAACTTTGAGTGCGGCAGTGAGCGCCGTATATTATTCAAGTTTATCCTTTTTTTGGTTTCGCTGGGGAATGCGTTTAGTCCAGAGCTTATGTGGGACCGCCTTCAGGACACGCGCCCAAATGGGTGTGTGCGAAATACAACACCAAGGACCGTAGGACGCCTGTGTACAGGCGAAGGCAGCCAGCACTAGGCCCACCTACGTTTGGGAGAAGACGGTCGTCTTCTCCCAAACCTACCGACCTAATGCTCGAGCAGTTCCGAGCAACCTCGAGATGAGGCGCCGGAAGTCCTTGAAGTCCCATCGCCTGTCGAGGACGAGGCCCAAGTACCTCATGGTCGATTCGACAACGATGGAAGTTCCTTCTACTATCAGGTGGAATCCGGTTGGAGGGGCCCGACGGGGCCCGTGGAAGCATATGGCTTCGCACTTCCTAGGGCCACCTCTAGCCCTAGACGCCGGATCCTTGCCACGACCTGCGCCACTCCTGCTACCGCCAGCAGGCGGGCCTCCAAGAAGGTATTTCCGCGTGCGGATGACGACGGTGTCGTCGGGGTAACAAGTAAGGTCGACGCCCGTCAAGTTTGCACCACGGAGCACCCAATCGTAGCCGATGTTCCACAGAAGCGGCCCTAGGACCGAGCCCTGTGGAACACCGCAGGCCACCTCTCTCCTCACCCAACCGTCTGCAACCGTTGTATTTTCTTTTAGGTACATTATCAGTATAAATACTGAATGAGAGATAACAAATATTACATAAGGATTAACTTTAACTGGCGTTTGACGAAAGCAGCCCCAAATTTTACTAACTAATACAAAAAAAATATTATCCGCTCTCGTTTCCATGAGTGTTGAGTGTTTTTTACGTTCACTGGTGTTGAGAGTAAAATCCGTTGTTTGTATTCAAGAAGTAGAAGACATTGGAAAGAAAAAAGGTAGGACAAAAAGAAATGAAATGCCATCAAAAACATAACTTGTAAAAAAACCTAGTCTCGCCACTCAATACTTCTACCGTAAAAAGTTGTGAGATCCATGCAATACCAAGTCGGTTCATTTATTAAGTCCCTACTTAAAGGACCTTCTGTCTTAAGTTATTACATAAAAACATTTTACAAAATATTAAAACCGACTTCAAAAATACTAAACTAAAATGTAATAAAATAACTGTGTTTCTTGAATTTTTGTGCTTACAACTTAATTTTCTACTAATGTACAAACTTTGCGTTTACTACGTCATTATTTTTGTAGTCGGTGTCAGCCAAGGTAGGGTACAGCAACGAATACGAGTGTGTATTTTACAAAAATATCAGAATGCTATTCGTTGCTAAGCAACTGACAGGTCATTTGCTTGGACGTGTATTAAAAGGCATACTTTTGGATTTCTGCAAACTTTTGTTACAAGTTATGTTTTGATGGCAAAGTACACAGGTATTTCAAAGAATGTCGTGCTTTTACCAGCTTTCACTATCTCCAAAACTTTCGAAATCCGTTTAATACAGACATTACAGTACCATAATCTTTCATTCCACCCGGGTCGTAATTAATCTAATTACATAAGTGTAATTTGTGTAATTAGTAATTAACGATAGGGTCGTCACTATCTAACCGCCCGTTTGCTCTGCTCTCGGCTGGGTATGCATTGCGACTCATTACTTCACTAATGGAGGCTTTAATGAACCAATCTAACAGATTGCTCTCCAATCTTCAGCAAAGACCGCTGATTTGAAAGCCCCACGACGGGAAGGTTTTAAATTAATTACAAGCTCAAAATTAGATGCCACTTATATTATTATGGAACCAACAGACATATTTGTTTAACGTATATATTTATATTATAATTGACAAAATACGTGTTATGAATACTTATATATCAGGGTTTCAGGGTTGCCACTTACAATAAAATATGTATGTAAAAGTATATATATATATATATATATATATATATATATATATATATATATATATATATATATATATACTTTTACATACATATTTTATTGTAAGTGGCAACCCTGAAATAAATTTGATAACGCTGCAAAGTTCAAGTATCCATGCTGTAAGCCTAATATTAACCTTTGATGGTGCATTGTCAAAAGTACACAGGAGGAGCAATATTGTTTGGAGGACAGTATTATAACTGGTAACGTAACTCTTTGAAATCAAAGAGAAATATTAAATCGAATTATTGTTGCATTGCTAACGTATTTTTATTAAAAGAAGTACTATAGCAGTAGTACTGTCTAATAATCTGATCTGGTACTACTAATCTATTAATCTACACTGACCATTACAAACTGGAAATATTCTGACGAAAACTAAGACATGCCTTTTATCATGGATAATAATTTTTGGCTGTTTTTTTATCATTTCCGACATTATTATACCTACACATATTAACAATGTCAACTGTATCTTCCTTTATTTTCTTTTGCGTCGGGAAATGCTCTTAGGCATCCAGCTGGGGACCCCTCCCCAGGTGGGAATGTAGGACTCGTTGCGTCCGAATATGGCTGAGCAACGGCACCTCAACGGCTAGCCAGTCCCCTAAGGCACCGACGCCACCTCCACAGAGGGGTTGTCCAGCACCACAGAACCACACCTTTTTTTCGGATGGATCTATGCTAACGGCCCGAAGGCCCTAATGCTACATCGGATTAGTGTGAGCCCATTTGGCTCACTTTTGGTTTATAAAAGTGGGGGGTTGCCCCCCGCCAACCGTGCAGTCTGCGACCACACGGCCTCCTGGCGTCGGTTTGGGAACCACACCTGGATAGTGCAATGGGGTAAGATTCCCATTCTCGCCCCTTGCCCCCCCTGCTCTTTTGTCTCCTCTACAAAGAGCTCCCTGAGTTCAATAGGCTTCGCCCAAGGTACTGCGTTCACCTAAGGCTAAGTTCTGAGCCCCACCGCCACGACAGAGCTTGAACCATGGTGGGAAAACTCTATCATACCTGTAATTAAATATTTTAACCAAATTTCATAAAGGCTTAGTAGGATGAAAGTGTTGTATTATACCGTAAAGTATTCATGGTCCATAAATAAATTAGATTTCCCGATGTAAACGGCTTATTATAGCGCGGACTGCGGCCATTGTGCACGCAACTCCTTTGTAACACCCCGTCTACTTGTAAACGGTATTCCCTCACAATGGAAATATTCATATAAAATATTCAGCAATAAATTAGGAATGAGTGATATAAAATTCGCAACGAGGACCCGTACGTCTCATCCGCTGTTTGTCTCTCTTAAGGCTGTGTGTTTTTGCTAATTGAGTACCGTTCCAGTTCCACCTGAACATCACACTCAACATGCGCCCGATTCATTTATTATTTAAAAGCGACTAATGAACATGCGGATTCAAATTACTTGGAGCACGTTTCTTTCGTGCGCCGAATTCAATCAACTCCAAATTCGAACATAAGGCGCAAGATTTATGATCGACACAAATCGAATTCGCTAACAAACAATATCGTATTCGAGGCGGTACCCTACGTACGTAGGATACGATACAAGTATATCAATATTGCAGGCGCTATTAATATGTCCGTCTCATGAGCGCGCCCTCCCCCCTCCGCTGCACCCTCCGCCGCCCGCCGCCGCCCCCGCACGCCGCCCGCCGCTCTTAATTGAATGAGGAGCGGGAATTGTTTCCCAAAATGAAACAATTAATTGTGCAACGGCTATTCCGCCTTACATGGATAATATGTTCGTTTATAGCCTCCTAACGCGGCTGCACGCCGTCCTTTATTGGACCGAGTCTAGGAATTTGTGTTCATTGGCGCTCGTATCCAAAATTTAATCGGAACTTTATAAGAATGTCTCTTTGTTATTCTGGAATTGTAAACCAGTGTTCGGAAAAAATGTCTCAATGAAATTGTTTTAAAAGCTCCGTTCACGCCGTATTCTTTTTGGATTGCCTTCGAAATGTGTATGGTCAAGTCGTACATGCATGATATTGTACGTGAAAACCCACAAAACGTGGGAGCGCAGCGCATTTACTTGAAGACGCATCGTAAACCGCCTTTACGCTCTTCGTCGAGAGCCCCTCAAAACTTTTCATATTCCCGGTTATAAAACCAGCCAAAAAATACGAGCAGCCAAAAACATTGTAAATGCTTGTTGGTTATCGGCGCGGCCATTACCGTCTCGGAATTAGTTTTAAAACATAGTTTTAACGGTGCTTGTTGCACCCGAAATAACCTGTTTTTCCGCTTTAGTGCTCGCCTTATACAACGACCCAGGCTATCTAAAAATAAAACGAAGCAATTAAGAGAAAATACAATTTTATAAAACTACCCTCTGTTTTTAACTTAATTAAAATATCCAATTTTACACAAATTAGAATAAATGTCCGTATTTACCGTCATACAAGCTTTTGATTACACTATACCTACACCATATACAGGTTTAATTAAGCTATCAAAGTTGAACCCTATATTTTCTTTAATATAAAGCGTGCATAAAAATGATTAGTCATAAAAGTCTGGCTCTCAAAAGAATTCATTAAGTATGCACGTATTTACAGCACTTAGGCATGTTTTCAGTGATAGCTAATTTCGGGAGAAAGGATAGCGGGCGCTCAATCACAGGAAGTGCGCCATCTCATTGCGGAAGTGGTTTCTCGTGTCGTCTCTCTCTCTCCCCGTCTCTCTCTCCTTCCGTCTCCCGCCGCTCGGTAAACTTGCACCGTTAATGGACGTACGTCTACTTGATGTACGATTGAATGCATTTCACTAGTTGGAAAAAAATCGACTTATCCTGTTTCTTGTTAATGAATATCATATACTAAGTGATTGGGATGCGTTCGTCAGGAAGTTACCGTTCCTCAGGTTTCTCTTTCAGAAAAAAATTGTATGTGTTCGTCCCACAGCTCAACTGTGGGACGAACACATACAATTTGTATCTTACGATTTGACGCTGCTGGGCAGTTTGGCCCATATCCCCAAACCTAATATTAAAAAAAGAATTAATAAAAAAAATATTATAAAAAAATATTTTTAAAATTCCTCGAAATAAAAGTGTTCGTTATAGCGAGGCTCGGGCTCGATTAAAATGAATCACAACGGTGCTAATTGGGCTGGCCTGGCCTGGCGGGGCTCATCCAATTAGCCGCGACTTAGAAACCTCTGGCCGCAAGCCGCCTCGTAATCTACAGCCGCTGTACCGCTTGCCCACCAGTTCTACGCGCTTTAAAGCGCTTTTATATTACTTTGTATTAAATTATGTCAGTGTGATTGTATTACAAGGATTATCTTGTATATTATGCCTTATGCCTTTTGGTAATATTTGTTTGAGTTTTTATGTTGATAGAGATGAACTGTTGGGCAACCTTATGGTAAACAGATCTTTTTTTTTTCAAAAAAAAAATTACTGCAGATGTCTTCATCATTCGAATCATCGTCAGAATTAGAGCAGAATACTCGAAATTTCTTCAGGTTGATGAAAAAGTTTCGACTAAAAAAATTATTTAAAACATTTTTTTCTTTAATTAAAGGTGATAAACCTCTGACCTAATTTGACGATGATTCAGATGAATTTATTTGGAAAAAAAATAAACACGACAATACACCAGTGAAAATTGTTTGAAGCTCCTTTATTAAAAACAAATTTCTAGGTAAATGAACAAGAGTCGTTAAGATTATTTTATTTACAGTGACTATAAAGATTGTATATTTTCGGTTCAAGAAAAAAAAATACATTGTCAATACAAATATATAAAGAATTTGTGTTTAGAAAAGTGATAACAAGTCGCGTCAAGATATGCTTTAATGACATCGGAGCCGCAAGTTCGCGTGCGCAGTCCTTGTTATATCTTTATTACAAACAAGTGCCTCATTAATTTGGCAGCTCCTTGGGTCGGGTCGCGAACCCTTGACCCCGGCCGCGACACCGGCCTCGAGGACCACCACCATACATAATTAACGATCCTCATTATCGACCCGCAAACTCTACATTCCTCGACACAATCGCAACAAATTATAAGACCCGCACTCCCGACACTTCGGATAAGGATAAAAGTTTAACTCGGATCATTCCGCGAGCGAACATATTTTCTTGATTCATCGTTCCAACTAGACAGTTTCTATTATCCTTAATAGCCGTAAGAGTTTTAAAATGGCTCAAATGCGAAACTTACCCCGTTCGGGAAGTGTTTCCCGGGCGATGCGCTAACGGAACTTCGGAATTGAACGTCGCATTTTATTGGGCAAATACGATAATCACGAAAGCGCAGCTACCGGAAAAGTGAAGCGGGTAATAGAGACGTCGCCCCGCGATAGGTAATTTGAAACTAAAAACGTATGTAAAGGGGCTAATAAAGAAGGCTCCGTGTCCGCGGACTCGTGCATTTTTAATGGTTCACGCTGGCACTCACTATTAATATTTACCGAACACGTCAAGAGGGTGCACTTTACCTTTTAGTTAACTAGCGTCCGGCCGTTCATTAAATTTTCACGCGCGTCAGTTTCGGGCGAATTTTCCGCGGCGCTGACCGGCCGGGCGGGCGGCGAGGGCGGGCGGACGATAACGAGCGCGGACCGCCTCGTTACGGCCGGTGTTCGCACCGCGTCGCACCGCGTCGCATCGCACCGCAAAGCACCGCACCGTATTTTATTAATAATAAACTGTTACGGAAATGTTAGCTTCGAAACTGGGAACGATAACGAGCATCGGGAATTATGTTAAACTCTTTGAAATTCTAACTTCAAGTTTCCACGTGTTGAATGTTTCGTTCATTTTACTAACATTACAATATACTGCTCGATTAATGGTCTAGGTCTAATAAGTTTTCTTGTAATACTTTTAAAAAAAAATTTGAATTGTTCGTTATTTACTCTAAAAGAAAAATGTCTATATACTAAAATAATATTAAGCTTTTAAATACAATTTCCGAATTAATCTATCCAAAAAAGTACTATAAATCTCCCTTTGATTTTTTCCCTATTCCATAATATAGTGCCATAAGTTGTTCTAGCAACCTAAAAGTGCTAAAAGGAAAGTAGTTTAAAATTCATGGATTTTTAACGACTTATCTCAAATTTTTTATTACCAGTTTTATGTTGAAAGTGACTAATATTTATTTTTATTTCACTACACATTTATAAAAGATTTATATATGTATAGAAGTCATACATAACAAGTATAACATTTGTACATAGTTCTTAGTTGTCAAATTATAACCTCGAAATGAAATGGTTGTGCACATAATATGTCAAGAATTTAATTTAGCATTTTATAGCGAACTAACCACCACAACCACAGTACCTACAAATTCAAAACAAAAAATCAACCACGGCTAAATTATTTCATATTCATTACATAAAAATTTCCAACAAATGAACTCGTTAGAACCTCAGTTTTCAGGTACAAAATTTCTTAACAACGGTCATGAATGAAATGTATTTCTACGGAAAAACATTTCTTACTTTTACTCATGCAATCACTTCATTGACGTACCAGCATCGACATGAAAAATGATAAATGCCGGCTCCGTCGCGTGCCACGGCCGCATGAATAAGAAATGAGCGCGCGCGCACGCGACGCGACAAACGGCTGCCGCGCACGCGACCCGCCCGCCCCGCGGCCCGCCCTAGCGCCGCCCGTCCTGCCGTTATTTATTACGCCGCCCTACACTATCACTCTCGTATCTCAAAGTGCCGTATCTCTTGAATGTATTTGTGGGGTAAATTATTGTTATATTAACTACGAATAAGGTTATATTACGAGTGGTAGATTTAAGTAATTCACACATATTGTAATTATTAGGTTAATTAGTTTAGATAAGACTTCATCATCATCATGATAATAGTTACAGTACCAAAACAATACAGGTATTTGATGTGTATTATTATTATTAAGAAAAAAAAAATATCCAGTTATATTTTTATTTTTAAAATTTTGAAAATTAAGCGAATTTCTTTAATATTCGTAATACGGACTTAAAAAAATGTTGTCTAATATCAAATTTGCAAAACGCTTATAGGAAAAAGTTTACACTCGACAGTTTTTTTTTATTTCGTTGACATTTTAGGTAATTTTTTTATAACTTTATTAAAAGTTGTAGTGAACGAAAAAGCCTTACTTAAACAATCATTATACTAAAGGCACTTTAAGTCAATCAAGGAATCTCAACCGAAACTTCACACACAAACTATCATGACCATTCGATAAGGCTCCGGCTGTAATCAAACGGCTGTTTGCGCTGCGCTCGACGCACCTAAAACTATTAAATTATTTCGGCAGCCCAGTATTGTCTCGTAAAGTTGGTCCGGCTACAGGCCAGAATAAACAGTCGGTACAATCGGGCGGTGGGCCTGGGACCACTACGAAAGGCGTGTAAGGGCTACATCTCACCAACTAATGTTCAACTACTTTATAACCGATTTAAAAAGGAGGATTTTTAATTCGACTGTATGTTTTTTTGTTATTTGTTACGCGATTACTCCGCCATCCTATTAATATAATACAATAATATTATAATCGCGACAGTTTGTAAGAATGTATGGATGTTTGTTACTCTTGACTACTGAATGGATTTTAATGAAACTTTACAATAACATAGCTTATACATCAAATTAACATATAGGCCATAAATTATCCCTGTATTCCCACGGGAATGGGAAGTATGCGGGTGAAACCGCGGGGCGCTGCTAGTTATGAATAAATTTTGATGGCTTTTTTATGGTATCAGATTTTAAATCATCACAAAAGCAACAAATGTTCCATTTTCAGACTTCATAAAGTGTGTACAAATTTATACCCGAGCATTCCACCTCGCTCGGTCGGAGATCTCCCTTTACGCCTTTTACCTATATTTCCCACACTACCAAATAGAGATATTTTTATTTTGATGAAATTAGCATGGTTCTTTTCATTATTAAACTATTTCACTTTTAATTGTCACGAGCCCAGGAGACAATTCCGAAATGTCGAACTGGGCGAACTAAAAATAAACAACAAAATAAATATCATGTTTCAAATAATTTTAATACGGGTTTTATTGCGGATTTCTTTCGGAAGTTTCGGATACTTTACAAAAAGCACGGCAGTAGAGGTGTTGGAAAAAATATTATAATAAAATATTTGTATTTTGTGTAATGGCAATGTTACGTGCCTCACACAAATTTATTTATGCGATGAATTTCGTATGTCAAATGTTCCCAGTACTTAATGTAAGATTTTACATATTTTTGGAGTTTACTCCTTAAGAATTGATTTTCATATAGGGCGCCCAGTATGAAAAAAAATTTGAACAGTAAAATTGAGTGATTGAATGAGCTTGTTAGTTGTTACGTTTCCTGTGCGCAACCTATCGTGCAGTTGCGAGGCAGCTGTCCCATGATACATGCGTATACACATTTTTTTATAATTGATATTGATATCGATAATTAATATTATTATTGTGGATTATTTTTATTCTAATAAGTCTTTTTTCTGTGCCTGATCAAAGACAATCGTTCTTAAAGAATAAATTCTAGTCGTGAGTCGGAGCTGCGTCGAAATATCAGTTACAAAATAATTAATTCTTATAAATATGTATCTCAATTTGAAATTGATCATCGAAATAACAAATATCCTATCTGCTCAAGTAGATCCTAAAACATAAAAGTGGTATTTTATTGAATCCATTGTAAAAAGCATGATAACTGATCAAAATTGACGATCATGTTTTTAAAGAGAGACTCTCTGCGATGACTCTTAAATATTAGTTAAGATGTGATCACACGATATTCGAACCACTCACATGAATTTAAAATAGTTACAAAAGAATATAAACATATTTATTGTATAAAAATATTTTCAAGGTCTATAAATATCATTGCGCCTTATTACTGATATTAACAAAACATTCTGAAAAATAATCATTTTTTTTTAAATTTCCAATTCAACTCATTTTACTTAAATATTTCCTAACGAAATCACCCGGTGAGCATCGCCATAAAGTATTTAAAACGTCTAGAATGGTAAATATCTATTTCGCAATAAAATAATATGTCAAAAGTAGTTTTATTACAAAGTTTACAAACAGTATGTTCTCTGCGCTTTTTTTCCGCCCCCAGATTTAAAAGGTTCAAATTACCTTCTTCAATAATTGAGCTGTCAAATGCGAAAATATTTTTTGAAATCCGACAGTTTCTGAGATAAACGCGTTCAAACGATTCAACAAAAAACTCTTCAATCTTATTGTCTTTAAAAAAAATGTTGTTTGTCTGCGCTGAACTCCTAACCTGGACCGATTTCAATAAAACAGACTATGCATTTGATCTAACTTGAGGTAGGGTATTCTCGGACTCCATATCAACCATAGTCACGGGAAGAATGACAAATGTAAAGTATCCGAAACGTGGGGCATGTAAATAACCTAATAAACCGCAATAAAATCAGATTATTTTTTTCATTATAATGTATCTGAAATTTGCGACAAATAGACAACAATAATTTGTGTAGTGTGTTTGCGTCTTTACAATGCGTCCCGGTATGTTTGCTCCCCTAGTAATGGAATGCCGATGGGCTATTGTGCGCGCGGAGACGTTTTCTATTCAACGGCATTAAATTAAGCCTGCCCGTACATCCCTCACTAACTTGTTAATACAAATACTTGCTAATACAATTGATCTTGTATTAGTTTACATTTATTGCTTCCTATCATTGTTATTAATGTGTTTTAGTTTACAAACATTGGTTTGTTTGGTGGCCTCTCGTAGACGGTAGAGGTATCCTATTGAACGCTAAATTCATAGACCACTCATTCAGGCTGTCCTTATTGGTTCTGTAAAATTTAAAACAAAAACATTGTAAATCAACTGTAGATTTCTTGTTTAAAGTTGACTTTTTTTAAGTAAAACCTTTTATCTTAATCGTTGATTTTTTTCTAAATCAGTAATGTGTTAATATAATATTTTATGATAGGTATCTTCCGTCCGTTATAACTTTAGGAATATTTTTTTAATGATTGTAATTACTAAGATATTATCATTATTACGACACCTCAACCTCAATAAATTCCGAAAAGAGCATATTTTTTGTTAAATTTATTTTATTCTCTATAGAAAAATGTAACATAAATTTGACAGTCGATATAGTAGAGCAGTGTATTTTTTCGACAAAG
Source organism: Helleia helle (assembly GCA_963853865.1). NCBI lineage: Eukaryota > Metazoa > Arthropoda > Insecta > Lepidoptera > Lycaenidae > Helleia > Helleia helle. The sequence goes on from OY971414.1 coordinate 28,132,533, forward strand.
CAAACCCTTTTAGTATCCACTTGCCATTAGGGAGATAGATGTACTTCCCCATGTGCCTTCGTATCACCCTTTATTACATTAAAGCACTCTCAAAAGCGAATCAGCCATGGCATTTAATGGTATCCAAAAAATAGATTATTTTTAGCGGAATTTTTATAACTTAGTAACGATATACGAAGTGGCCTGATATTGACTGATTATGCTGAAGAGGAAACTATTCAAATGATACCTTGATGATAGATTGAACCCCACTAAGAGTAGAGAATTGACAATATAGATATTTGTAGCAGACTCTACTACTCCAAATGGCTATGTCGGTAGCCAGTGTGCTAGGTAAAAATGTACCGAAGTCGTTTTCAAATACTTCCTAAAGTTGATTTTGTTACCTGGTTGGTATCTCTACACTAAAATCTTTTGTAAACCTACCAAAGGCCATAATGATTAATATTTGTATATTTATTAATAAAGTTTACCCCATAAATACTATTAATTGTGTAAAGGCGAGCTTCATTAGTACGTTAAAGGTGCAATTTACAAAGTTCAGAGGTGGGGCCCCTTTAATATTGGCCGGACTTTAATATTGGTTGCACGTAGGGGGCCCCCGTGCAATATCGCTTGCACCAATTATACTATACGATATTCGTATTACAATATCGGTGTCATTACGTCAGCCTGTAGTAAACTTGGTCTTTAGACCGGATGTATTAATGAAAAATGATTAAAATTAAACATAACCTATACAGTTTTGAATTTTTATACACATACATACATATGATTTGAATAACAGATTTTTTTCCTTTTTGTTTTTGCATGATTAATATGTGTCTAATATAAACATGGGATTTTTTAATAAACTATAAAAATAATGCCCTTTCGAATTTAAGAGATGCCTTTTCCGCAAATGAAAGGGGCTAATTATTATTTTAATAAAATATAGATAGTTATCATGTTATATATTAGTTTACATAATCTATTAGCTTACATAATATTCAAGCGTGAATTGTTATTCTAGAGTGTTTGAATAAAGTTACCCGGCTCGTGCAAAATTAATGGATAGAATCTACTTATCAAAACGAACTTTACACAAAACTCCATACAACCTTCCAATTACTGTGTATCCTGAAAATATTTTGTAGTGAACTTTTATAATCGTTTCATCGAATTTTGACTGCAAATCAGGTTATGATGAACACCCAGACTTGAGTGATAAATTTCAAAAGATCATTTAGAAACATCGAAATTTTGTCGAACTCACCAAATACGTACTTTGTAAGTTTTTCTGCCGTCCTAATGTACCTTAGAGTTCGTGTAGACTGTAGAGTGTAGAGAGATAGCGATGTAGCGTTTAAGCGTTCCGCGTTTCTGCGGTCTACGTTTAAGCGTTCGAGCTGTCGAGACCCGCCGACGCTTTCAGAACGCCCGCTGTATGAACATGTGTTTATACCGTAATACAAAACAAGGAACAAATAATATTACAGAAAATACCACCAAATAATACAAAGATGTTTATAGAAATAACCGCAGCCAATGTAATACTAGACACAATCATATAATTTTCATCAAAAATATGGAGACATCCACAGAGGATAGTACATATTAGGAAAGTTTCAATAGCGTCCGTATTAGTTTGGAACCTAATTGTTTCGCGGAGCCGCGGGCGCCGCCTCCACAAATATTATGCATGTTTCATTAACGCCATACCTAATTCATAATCCGACAGTGATAAATTGGTACCCGTCCGCTGATAATTAGGTACCCAATTATTGCGGCCCGTTTGAATCCATTACCATTGATTTATCAGCGGTGTCTTACCGTTCGTACTGCACGGGCCGTATCAATCACACTCCGTTATTTTTGTGCCACTGCAAATCAAGATTCCGATGTGCACTCCCGACCAGGGGTCAAATAGAGCAAACTTTAGGGGTCCAGAATTCTTCGGAGCAATTTAGTATAAGGACAGATTCCAAAAGAAACCTTTGAGTGTTTTTCATAAATCGCTAATCGCATATTGTTGGCGTTTTAATGCGAAGTTTTTACGGGTGTCCTTACTAGTATTGTCTTGGCAATCGGAGAACTAAATACTTTCACATCAACGTCTACATTACCGATCCGGTCTCAGTGCATCAATGTAGCTAATCTCGGATGTCCCGTCACCAATCGACAGGGCGCCCCATTGTTGTATTACCATGTAATAAGCGCGTTCCGCGGCGGCAAGCTCGTAATTGGAAACCCTATATGGCTATTTAATTTACCTGGCAGCAGCCGGAGCGCGCCACCTGGCTCGATTGCGAAACAATTGCCGTGCGCCTAATTATATTTTAATCGCAACATGACCCCCGGCGGTGGGGTGGCGCGGGGGAAACACCACTAATTCATTTGTGCGGCGAGCCTCGTCCGGCGGCGGCGGGCGGCCTCCAGCGATCGTGTATCCTCATAGGACAGTTTAGGTCTTCTAAAGCAATAACGACGCTCCGACATATTAGGCGAAGCGTTCACGTAAAGGGTTTAATTATGTGCTATCCGCTGTGGCGTCGGCGCTAACTTAATTAACTACATTGTATACGAGCTGCGAGACTCTTCGAGACGGTTCGAGGCTGTTTTTAATATTAGCTCCGTCCGCGGCACGTCTCGTACGCGGGTTGTTGCAGTACTCGCGCCGAGTTCATCAAGTGCAATAAATATTAAAGTTACAATATCATTGTTGGAACACTCCGTGAGCGCGCAGCTGTTTCCGCGAACTATTGCCAATTGTGTGGGGACCTTTGTTCGCAGCATTAACTATGAAACTGTTAGTACATTGTTTATCAATTCCTGTTCCGATCCCGGCAATCGACGTTTTACGACGATCGAAGAAAATTCCGTTTCCGTGGCTCGTTGTACACGTTCGGCGAGGTTCAATTATAAGGGTTAACACGCGTTAACCGCGTGTCCGGCCGAGCCCGCCGCGCCGCTACGGGCCGCTACATGCCGGCCGGGCCGCTGTGGCTCGTACAATCAATTTTGCAGGCGTCGTGTGAAAAATGTGCGCCGGTGTTGTTACCGGGCCGTGATATATGACCCACCAAATAATGCTTTAAACCTTCAAGAAGTATTGGAAACGAGATCGTGACAAATATTTGTACCTGTTTCATATAACATATTATTTTATAACATATTTCATAACACGTAAAATTGTATCCGAGCTCAAAACTAATATTTTTACAAATAAATCATTGCTAATTACTGTTATTCGTAAAATTCTAAGCTAACAAACACATCCCCTTTATGCACTCTCAAGTATAGCAAAATTTTAGTTAAAGTAAGGTGTGTCTTAGTAGAGCATAAAAGTAATATAATTAATAATACAAAAACCGCTGCAACAATTTAACTAACACGTTCCGAAAATATAGGAATAAAAGGCTCGACAAAATACTTCTTTAAGACATTCCTGTAATAGAGATTCTATTACAGGAATGTCTTAAAGAATTTATTTGTACGTACTAGAAAAGTACACTAAAGTATTACTACTCCTGGCCACTTCACATTATCCAGGAAGCTTCCTGGAGGGACGGGACAGGCGGCGCCCATTAGCGTGATTACAGGCCCGGCGCCACTCGCGGATTCTTTGGGCCTCTCATCTCATAATACGTACATATTTTATTATTTATGCTGTCCCACTCCAATATGCTCTCCCGAAGCTAACGCTAATATACATAAAACATTTTTCGTTGATATACGAAATGGCTTTAGAAATTTTACAAATAACCTTAAGAAATTGGTATCATAAGTGATTATAATAATGATATTGTATGATTTTATGTATGTAATTTATTATGTGGTTTTTATTATTATTGATATAATACTATCGTATATTGGTTGCTTTTGTTGATTCTTAAAAAAAACAAAGCAAACGACAAAGATACTGTAAGGAAATTTTATTTTAGGTTATTTTTAGATTTTAGTCAGTTTGTAAACAAGTATATGTGGTACGCAAATAGATCGAGTAACGCGTTAAAATAAATACAAATAAATAATGAAAATGTTTGCTATTTCCAGATGTTGGCGTGTTCGTATCTGAGCGCTGAGGGAATGAAGCCTGAACCATCAAGCTCGGTGTGCTGGACGCCACCATTCCCGCTGCCGGCGCCACAACGACTGGGGCCCCCGTTCTACCGATCACCCAGGACGGAACCGAGCGTGCCAGCGAACGTGCCAGTGAACCTGCCAGTGAACGTGCCAGTGAACCTGCCAGTGAGCGTGCCAGTGAACATGCCAGTGAGCGTGCCAGCGCTAGACCTGTCCACGTCTCTCAAACGCGCGCCTTCCAGCGACGAGGACTCGGAGTGAAGTGCCGTGGCATAGACAATTGACTATTCTCAGGCGTATTATTACTATCGACTTAATTAAGCTCAACGAAAGTAGTCGGTAATAATTCACGATGCCTTCATTAAGTTATATGTGGTAGTTTCGCCGCCGCGTGTGCCATTATAGACGCTGTCGTGGTTCCGTACGGTCTATAATTCCACACACGGGCTCCACTAACGATGACGAATGCTGCCTCTAAATATTTAATTTCGGTTGTGAAAATGGCAATTTATGTAAAACTTACTCGCTATGTAAATTCTTAATTAATTCTCATACTTAAGGATCTTCTCAATTGGATGTGTAAAACACATTGTATGTTGTTTTATTTAAGAAAGTGATAACTAAATTTTAAATGAAAGAAGCATATCTTAACGTAATCACTTGTACATAAGTCTTCGCTAAGTGTATTAATGCTACATTCATATTGGTCTCTGGTATAAAGTTTATATAAATATTAAGTGACTTGAATTTTAGACATGTTCTAAGATAGATTATTTTTTCTAAATTGAATGATTCAATGACATCTGATGACGAAATTGTACGAATGATTTTATGATGACATTTCCTTAGTTGGTACTGGATATAGTCAACGCGACGCGAATCACAACTTAATTTAATTTACCACTTTAATAAATATTTCCACTATGAAATATAAAATGTATTACTATGCTAACCGCATTCTTGCCAGAATGTACCTTACTGTATTTAACGTAAGCAATAAAGCATTTTTTTCTCGCATTTCTGTGATTTGCAATCAATGTAAATAACTCGAATAAATTCGTTATTTCGTTTATAGTTGATCTGTTACTTAAATTTCGATAAGTCCATTTATATTATTCATTAAATTGTAAATACTAGTTCATATTTAGCCCTAAGTAGACACATCTTGTACCTAAAACTTAGGCACAAACTTCTTAGCAATAATTTTGATGCCAACATCTTATATATTATATGAAGTCTGGTTTACTAATGTATATACGAGGACATGTTGCTACTTAAATTAAATCGTTGCGTGTATTATTTAAGCATTTTTCCTGGCTGGAATGAAGTCCAGTGATTTTTCCGTACCACGTACCAGAACCTATCCAGAGTACAATTTACTTCATTCTAGCCAATCAAAAATGCTTAGAATACTCAGATGCGGATTGTAATGGAAATGATCATTATTAAATAACTTATCTGTATCTGTTTTGGATTTTTAATGATATTTACGAAACAATTTATATTTCCGACTCATAACAAATTAAAACTTATAATTAATCTGCAAAACTATGTTTAAATCGGGTCGAATTCATTAAAATCCTTGTCTATACGTTATCTTAAACGCTAACATTTCTTTAGATATTATGTACTACTTCCATTATACACTACATATGATATGGAAGTGAATTGTCTAATTAATGTTAGCATGACATCGAAATGTTAGCGTTTATCGAATCTGCACAGACTTGAACTATTGCACGTGTTGGGAACAGGTCCATATTGTTTAATTCGTTACGTTTGCCATCCAAGGTTTCGGTTGTTACACACATGAACAAATTATGTTATAAATAAAGAACAATATTCCTTGAATCGTGGGTAAATAACTGAGTCTGGCAATTCTAGTAAACCACAGTTATGGTGTTACCATTTCACAAAGCAACTTTATAGCCTAAGAGATATGGCAAAGGGGGAGAAATTAAATTTTGTAAAATAATCTCGTTGTTTTACTTAATACCTGTAAATAAATTGTGATTATGTGTCAGTAGTATTTTTATTACTGCTACATCTTGTCTTACCTAAAACTAAAGTAGACTGAACTGAAATCTAATATTTGATGAGTTGACGCAAAGTTTCTTTCTCTTATGATTCTAAACTATAATGGTCCCGGAAAGCTGAATGATATGCTGCTGCAAGATGAACCTGATGATATGTGGTCAACATCGCCTGCTTGGCCTTCTTTTCTGATCACGGCGAAGCTACTTTATGACGTCATAAGCGACTTGTAAGTACCCATGTAGCGCCTGGCAAGCGTATTGCTGTGTATATTTGTCATGCTAATGACAAAATCGTAAATTTATTTAGAATTTACGTCATGTCTGTATTGGCCTTTTTGAAACAGGATATGACTTCGTCACTTTTCAATTCCTTAAACATTTTAAGACGTACCTAATAATTAAATTACCACCGTAGTAGTAATAAAATCCAGACCGTACTTATTTCTCGTCTGTATTCGCAAAACATACGACTTGGAACGAATTAATTCAATTCTATACATACACAAAAGAGAAGAAACTCAAAAATTACTTAATAGAAAATTGGACTAACCTTAATTTATAACTTTTCGCATTTATGTACGTCTCATTAATTACTCTATATTTCGTGCTAAGAAATTTAAAACATAATATGAAACCTCAACTTCTGAAAATTGTGAAATTATATAAGTACCTATCTAGGACTAAATGTACAAACATTAGCAAGGTAAAACTACACCGTAAACACATTTTGTTCATTTTATAAACAGTAATAATAATATGTATGGGCGCTTTTACACCACGACAATCTGGTCCCGTGGTACTTTTTCGAAGAACTTGTGTCACGGGTACAAGACAACGGAAATACCTATGTACCTATGTATAATTATTTAATACTTTTATACTATACATATATTTACGATTTTTATTATATAATACATATATTTAACACACATCCATGACCCAAGAACACAGAAAACTTTATTGTTCCCTGGCGGGATTCGAACGCACAATCTCCGGCTTGAGCGCCAACGCGCTAACCATTGAGCCACAGAGGTCATCCGTGTATTTAACACTTTCTACTCCCACATAAAATTATGTTTAAAAGTTATTTTCTTAATTTAAATCATATAATATTAATATGATAATGATTTCATTGATAACCATGACTATGACTTCTAATAATTATTATAATAAACCGTAAGTAGGTACTAATAAGAGATAAAATATTTTTTTATATGAAACCCTAAAACGAATAAACATTAGGTAGGTACATATCTTATGATTACAAGGTATAAACAAACTAAATTGGTTTACACCTCGTAATTAATTTGTTTAGACCTCGTAAAGAGGTTTTTGTAAGAGGTAGTGCCATGCTGCTTTGCAGCCAAATTGGGCCGGCACGACCAGGGTGGTACCTCTCGCTCACATAACATCGGCGTCGAGTCACAGCTATGCTGTCGCGTTTCGTGCGGTTTGTGAGTTTCCGGTGGCCCATTGGGGGGGATAGGGAATAGGAGGGCAACGCGTCGTCACAACTTTTAGTTGTGCTAATGTCTCTGGGCGTCGGTATAGTCACCATAAGGCTCCGACTGCTCTTGCCTCCTTATGATATTAAAAAAAATCGGTTGTCTGTAAAGTCGGTTTACTGACGGTAGTTGAACCTGACAACGTCATAAGACAATGGAACGCCTCAGAGCGAGGTAACGCCGCATACGTCATGTTTTTTCTTTCGTGCAGCCGGCTCCATCGAATTATTAGACGTTGTCCGTCAAAAAAACACGAGTATATAAATACCGAAATCTTGCACGAGTAACAATTAACATACTGTTTACAACCACTAACAAATGCTACATTTTTTGTTTAATTAAAAACGTTGAAGGGAGAAATTAATTTTATTACGAACCAGCTGAATGCTATGGCCATTTCGAAAAAGCTAATTTATTATAGTATTGAATTAAAAAGCCAGAAACAGATGGGCGCATTATTTAACATTGCAAATTCAATGATTATGTATACAAGCCTTTGAAAGTCTTTTTTGATGGACAAAATTACTAGTGCAAATATTTAATTATTATTCAAAAATTTACGGCACCCTCTGCTAAGTCAAGGGAATGAAATCGCTAAATGTTGTTTAGAAAACAAAAATGTTTATTGTAGACGATAGTAAAAACTTATTTCATTACTTAGGAATACATTTTATTAAACAGAGGCTAGAACTCTGAAAAAAAGGAAAAGCTTTACGTCTGTTTATATGAAGATGCCACAATAAAACTAAATTTAGTATGCAAAAACATCGTTCATATAAATATCCTAATGAATAGCGAGAAAATCCGTAGAAAGTAAATGTTGTACATTTTCATGTTCCTATTTATTAAATCAAATCCGAACCCATTTCTGAAAACCGCATCAAAATCGGACTAGTAGTCTTGGAGATAAGCGACAAAATAGGTTTGCACACACAAACTGCCTCTCACCCCAAACGTAAAGTAAACTAAAACGAGAGTTTAATGTATTTTTTTTACATATTTCTCGTTTTATTTTTAATAAGTTATTATTGTCATTTTACTCATTAGGTAAAGTGCTTTCGAAATCAGTTTAAAGTTTTTTGATATCTGTAATAGTTACGGAATAATCGCCTGTGCACACTTAACGATTACACCCGATATACAGTCTCCGTTCCGTCGCGTGTAAAAAATTAAAATCACTTACCTGGTACGGGTCAAAAGATAATGACGATTAAATTGGGAGACGGAACCCTGAAATGTACTTGGATTCAATAGCATGTACAGTGAATGCCAATTATTTATCCATTTAGTATAAGTATAGATCTTATTCAGATTTATGAGGATAAGATAAAAAATAAGTTTTCGTTTAATACTTCACACTTTCCGTGTTCGTTGTTTATCCGACCAGAAATATCTTAGTGGGCGACAAAGAAATACGCTTAAAATATCTGATAATGACAATGGGCGACAGTGCGGGGATCTTGTAATGAAGGTATAATTAGTTGTACACTTGTGAGGGCCCCTCCGGTTGAGGGGCGCCTGAAGAGGCTTAGATATTTTATGGCAGGTATGTTCCGGTGATGTAACTAATAATTATATTGTTAAGTAATATTTTTATGTTAGGTCTCGGGATGAAATGGTATCCACGATTTACTTTAGTGAAAACGTATGGAATGTAAAAAAAAAACATAATGAGTGAAAATTGCGTAAACATTAGAAATAATTAACTATTATATTCGTAGGACACTATAACCCCACCATGGTTCAGGCCTTGACGTGGCGGTGGGGCTCAGTAGCCTAGGGTGAGCCGCTGCAACTTGGGCGAAGCTAATTGAGCCGAGGAGGCACTTTGTACCCCTCTTATAAGAAGAGGTGACAAAAGAGCAGGGTGCAAGGGGCGAGGCTGGGAACCTCACCCGATTGTACTGTCCCGACGTTAAGAGGGGTTTTTCAGTGGTGCGGGACAACCCCTCGGTGGAGGTGGAGTCGGTCCCTTGAGGGACTGACTAGCCGTCGAGGTGCCCTGTTTGTTTACTAGATCCGGGGCACCTAGCCAAAGGCGGCATTGGTGGCACTCGCCGGGTTTTAGTGGGTCCATTTACCAGCTTTCGGGCGCAGTGAGTCCCACATACCCGCGTGGGGAGACCCACTCCTCCGCGGGATGCCTCAGAGCATTTCCCGGCGTTAAATAAAAAAATAATATAAAAAGGCCACTATAAAGGCCTACGAATATAAATATACATAGGCTGCACTAAAAGTATCGGGACTGGAATATTTCCACTGTTCCTGTCATATTAAAATCTTTTTAATTGAAAACTCCTTGGTTTTAAAAATCGAATGCCATTTATTTATTTAAAAAAAGATTCTCGGTTTTGTCACAAGGTCTTGTCAAACTTGTTTAGTCGTTGAGAAAATGGAATTGACTCGAGAAAATTCTAGAGCGATGATTTATTATGACTTTCGAAGTGGTTTAACACAAAAACAGTGTGTTGACCGGATGATTTCTGCATTTGGTGATGAAGCCCCATCCAAAACCACAATTTATCGCTGCTGGTTTGCTGAATTTCAACGTGGACGTGTCAAGCTCAGTGATGATCCCCGTCAAGGTCGTCCAAAAACTGCTGTCACCCAAGAAAACGTTGATGCTGTGCGTAAGCTGATTGAGGAAGATCGACATGTGACATACCGCGAAATTCAGGCAACTTTAGACATTGGCATGAGTCAAATACAAATAATCTTGCATGAACAATTAGGTGTAAAAAAGTTGTTACCGTATTTGCTCTGTGAAGAGCAAAAAGCGGCTCGCGTTACTTGGTGCGTCAGAACTCTCGAAAGATTCCACGCAGGATCCTCAAATGCTGTATACAACATCGTATCAGGTGACGAATCCTGGATATACGCGTACGAACCCGAAACAAAAAACCAGTCACGAGTTTGGGTGTTCGAAAATGAGTTAAAGCCAACAAAAATTGTTCGTTCACGGAGTTTTGCAAAAAAAAAATGGTGGCCACGTTTGTCTCAAAAACCGACCATGTTGCGACTATTCCTCTTGAGGGACAAAGAACGGTTAATGCAGGATGGTATGCTAGCATTTGTTTGCCACAGGTCGTTTCTGAACTCCGTAAAGAGAACTGCAACCGCCGCATCATCCTCCATCACGGCAATGCGAGTTCTCACACCGCGCACAGAACAAAAGAGTTTTTAGAGCAAGAAAACATAGAATTATTAGACCATCCGCCGTACAGCCCCGACCTAAGCCCTAATGATTTCTATACTTTCCATAAAATAAAGAATAAATTGCGTGGTCAGAGATTTTCATCGCCTGAAGAAGCTGTGGACCCCTACAAAACGGCCATTTTGGAGACCCCAACTTCCGAATGGAATGGTTGCTTCAATGATTGGTTCCATCGTATGGAAAAATGTGTTAAATTTCGCGGAGAATACTTCGAAAAGCAATAAATACATTTTTAAATAGTAATGTTGTGTCACTTCCTTGATTCCCGAAATTTTCAGTGCCGCCCTCGTAGCTCCTGTAAGTCATAAAATTCTGAAATCATTATTTATCAAGAAGTTAGTGACGGGTTAGTTAGTCTTGAGGCGAGTACTGAAAGGTTTTCGTAATTTGTAATTAAACTGTTTTACGGATTGTGTCATGGTTTATAAAGATTATTATTACTTTCCCTAAATAAAGCATGCAAAAAAAGTAAAATTCTATTCATGGTAAGAATGCTTGTAGTTCTCAAAGCTCGATGTCGTTTTTATTTTAATATTTGAATTTTAAAACCCTTTTTTTACCACAGTAAGTTGTACAATACCTTCAAAGTTCAAAGTAACTTGTACATGATGCCTTTAAAGCCTTCCCTCAGAAAATATTGGATGGTCACTGATTTACGACAGATGTCTCCTATTGTACGAGCGGCCCACACACGGTTGTTGTAAATGTTAAGTGTCGGAGCTAACATTGTGAACACATTATAACACTTAGATATCATCATCATCACACTTACGTCAGCTACATTTCTACTTATCCCTCTGGAAACGCCAACAAACTTGGCGGGGAACTCAATGTCGTCATGAGAAAATATTACCACTGGCATAGCACGGTTGCTTCGAAAGGTATCACTGGAAGGTGGCAGGGTGGAACTGAAGGACTCGCCAGGGTGTCATCACTGTGACAGTAAAATCATCGCTGAGGTTGGCGCGGACCTGTCGCTTCCTTCGGTCATCCGAGACCGTCAGTGAGAGAGCATGGTAGGCAGTCCATCCTTCTGCAATGTAGTGATGTCGTAGAAGGGGGAGGCGGAGCGGAAGAGGGAGCGCACTGACGCCTCTTCCCGCAGAAGAGCGCAGCGGCGACAGGAGATCAACCGCTATAGGTACTATCTGTGCACGGCGGATCGAGTGAACCGCCGCGTCCGTAAGGTCTAGACTATAAGGCACCCTTAGGTGTTCATGGTGCCTCAAGCGGAGTAGGAAGAGCGGACGCCACCCACCTGTCTCCAGAGGAAAGTGCCTCCAGGCACACCATCGCTGGTGCGAGTTTTAGTGAGTTTCTGCGTCCACCTTACCATCTTTCGGGTGCACCAAGTTCCACATACCCACCTGGGATTCCCCTCTCCCTGGCGGGATGCCTAATAGCATATTCCAGCGAAAAAAAGAGGTAGTTCCCATTGAAATTAATTAAAGTGAAACAGCTCCTAACACTATCATATTTCGTCCAAACCAACACGCATCCGGCTAACAACTATACTTTTGCAGTTAGACAGTATTTTTTCTTTCTAAGTACAAAAATAAAAATGATCACGTATTTCCTTGAATCCCCAATATATTCACGAAGAAAATTCAAAATCAATATATTCATGTGAAATTGGCGTTATGTCGTTTCAGAACGCCAAGGCGAACATTTGTGAAGTAACATGTGGACGGACTTCACACGTATCGGGTACGAGCTCGGTACAACAATAATTGGATTATCTCATTGTAGACGGATCATTCAAAATCACTAAACTGTAAGGTATCCTATCATATAAACTAAATTCGATAAAACATTTCGAATAGTAAAGAAAATACATTCGACCGTATAGAACCCATTGTTGGACAGCTGTCGTCGATATCAGGTGAGGTAAACGTGCTCCACAATCATAAGCTATATCTAATATCCATGAGTTGTTTTGACAATTATCGTAGGTACTGGAAGCATGACAGAAAAACTCTTGTGAAAGAAAGAAAGAAAAATATTTTATTGTCCACAACAAAAGCTAAGTTATTATAAAACATAATCGTACACAACAGTTTGACATACATATTAATATAATTATATTATTTTTACCCGCGACGGAACGGAGACTGTATATGCGTTTGGGGTGAGAGGCAGTTTGTGTGTGTAAACCTATTTTGCCGCTTATCTCCAACAATACTTGTCCGATTTTGATGCGGTTTTCAGAGATGGGTTCGGATTAGATTGGTGCATATTATTAGATAGATATTAAGTTGATAACTCACTAGAGGGCATTGCAGTAAACGTTTTTTGTACAATCCAATGTTGCCATTTTTCTCCAAAACTACTATTTTAATTTTGATACGAATTTCAATGATGGGTTTGGGTTTGATTGGTGCATGTTCTTAGATAGGTGTTACAATTACTACCCACCAGGGGGCGCTGCAGTAAACATTTGTTTTGATGCGGTTTTAATTCAGTGATGGGTTCTGGTTTGATCGGTGCATGTTCTTGTATTATGTGTTACGATGAAAACTCACCAGGGGGCACTGAAGTAAATGTTTGTTTGTGGAAAACCAAAACTACTAGTCCGCATTAGATGCGATTTTCGGTGATAGGTTCGGGTTTAATTGTGGTACGTGTTCTTAAATGTGTTACGGTGATGACTCACCAGGGGGCGCTGCAGTAAACATTTATTTGTACAAACTAATGCTGCAATTTTTCTCCAAAACTACTAGTCTGATTTTGATGTGGTTTTCAATTATGGGTTTGGATTTAATTGTTGCATGCTATCAGATAGGTGTTACAATTACGACTTACCAGGGGGCGCTGCAGTGAATATTTGTTTTGATGCGGTTTTCATTCAGTGGTGGGTTCTGGTTTGATTGGTAGATATTCATATATTTTTTATGACGATGAAAATTCACCAGTAGGGCTAGCATGCGCGCACGACAAAATTTTGTCTACGCCTTTTCTCGTATTATTTCATATTTAAGTAATATTACGAGGTAAGGGGTAGATACAATTTTGTCGTGCGTGAATGCTAGACCTACAGGGGGCGCTGCAGAAAACATAATATTTTGTTTGTGCAACTACTACCAAGTCCGTTTTGGATGTGGTTTCCGGTTATAGGCTCGGATTAAATTGTGTTGAATGTTCTTAAAAATGTGTTATGGTGACACCTCACTAGGGGGCGCTGCAGTAAACATTGTTTTTACAAAACCAAAACTACTGGTCCGATTTAGATGCGGCTTTTAATAATGGGTTTGTGGTTGATTAGTGAAGATTTTTAAATAGTTATAATATAATTATAGTTATAATTGTAGTTATAAATAAATTATAGTTATATATAGTTATAATTGTTACAGTATTAACTCACTAGGTGACGCTGCAGTAATATCTAGTTAGATTTTCATGCGGTATTCATTATAGGGTTTGTGGTTGATCAGTAAAGGTTCTTAAACAGATGATACGGTGGTAAATCACTTGAAGGCGCTGCAGTCATTAATATATTTAATTTTAGCTTCTACATATTTAATATTAATTCGTTTTATAGAGCATACTCTATAAAAAGTTTGAAATAAAAAGCAAAATTAAAAATTTTGAAAAAAAACCCACGACGGTTAAAACATAATTGAAAAATGATAAAATAATTTAAAAACCCCGACATTTAAACAACAGAGTATCAGTTTTCATAGCACGTCCCTACGCACCTATTTGGTTCTCGAAGACGTAGATGTGGCAATAACATATTATTCAAGTCCCTATGAACTTAATATAAAACCCAATATAATCCGTCGGGGGCTGCAATCACTATTTTAAACTTCAACATAAATATAAAAAAGCAAAATTACACATAAAAACCCACGATGGTTAAAATGCAGGTAATTGAAAAAGAATAAAATAATTAAAAAATCCTCGATTTAAAGAATTTATGCAACTTGAGATAATAAACGTAAAAAACGTAAAAAATGTTCCCATTTCACTCCAAAACTACTAGTCAAATTTTGATGCGGTTTCATCACTGTTTTAAATTTGAAGAAATATAAGTATAGCAATAAAATATCTCCAAATTATTGACGTTACTATAAAACTACAAATCTAGTCCATTCAATGGCAGCCCCCGACGGATTATATTGGGTTTTATATTAAGTTCATAGGGACTTGAATAATATGTTATTGCCACATCTACGTCTTCGAGAACCAAATAGGTGCGTAGGGACGTGCTATGAAAACTGATACTCTGTTGTTTAATTGTCGGGGTTTTTTAATTATTTTATCATTTTTCAATTATGTTTTAACCGTCGTGTGTTTTTTTCAAAATTTTTAATTTTGCTTTTTATTGTTAGACATACCTATATGCATTTTGATATCCTAAGTCCTTTTTAAA
This sequence comes from Helleia helle, assembly GCA_963853865.1. Lineage (NCBI taxonomy): Eukaryota > Metazoa > Arthropoda > Insecta > Lepidoptera > Lycaenidae > Helleia > Helleia helle. The sequence goes on from OY971414.1 coordinate 28,147,725, forward strand.
GCTCTATTCTATATTGTTGCATTACATCGAAATTGCTTCAGATGTATGGAAAGGAATCACGCAAACAAAAAGATATTTTTGCATTTATTAATTTATTTGTAAAGTGGTATTTTTGTATTTATTTACAAAGAGCTTAGATGCTATTTAGTTTAATTAGTATTTTTTATGTTAAATGCTTCCTAGGATACAAACTTCGGTATCGCCAGTCTGATACTGGTTCCCCCCCACGGTTCAATCCTTATCGTGGCGGTGGGGCTCAGTAGCCTAGGGTGAACCCAGCACCTTGGGCGAAGGTAATTGAGCCGAGGGAGCTGCTCTTTGTACCCCTCTTATAAGAAGAGGGGCCAAAAAAGCAGAGGGCCCCACTGCCACGACAAGGATTGAACCATGGTGGGGATCTTTAGTCCCTGCCTATACTATATGGTAAAGTTTAACCTTAGATTTTATTATTTTATTGTTATACTAGAATTTAATAAATATGATAAAATATTAGTAATATATAAATAATATTATTTAAATATAATAATAAATATATAATAAATGTACATATTAGGCTAATAAAAAGTTTTTACATAAAGTCTTTACTGACGAATATATAATTTGAATATGTTCGCTGTATACCCTGTGCCCCGAAGCATTGTCTAAGAGTATTATAATAATATCGTATAATGGAGGGCAGCTCCGCCTGGACAGAGCTCTTACAGTCTCCACCACAAGTTTGGTTGTAAATATCATTATAAGCATATATACTTATTTACGTGCATACATTTCATTCTTTCTATTGAAACTACATGTAACAAATTTTAATATGAACATTTATCCGCAGCCATTCCCACGTTTAATCGATGAAAGTTTTTTTATCGGATCAGTATTTTATAAAGTTAGTTACACCCGGTATAACTCTAGACTTTTCTCCTCTTCCTTTCTGCCTTTTCTATAAAACATATTTTACAACGTTTACCTGTATATTCTACGTTAAATTATAATGTACATATCAGCAAAACCTTCTCGGATCTCCGTACTCGGTTTTCTTTCGTAACGCTTATTAGGATACAATTTAATATTGTTAGCATACATCATTATGCGTGGCCGTTGTCTAGCCGCCTCGTAACATGGTCGGGTTATTTCGACAAACATCCAAAGATAACAACCACGTATAATGAAGACGAGTCACGGTACTCGCCTCTCTTATCGTGCCCACTAATTATATTTATGATTATAAATGTAAAAAATTGTTTTCTAAATTAACATGCATAAATTATATTCGGCTATTAATAACTTGCTATACGCAGAGGACTTGCGAAAACGAAGAGGTATGATAGTGTTGGCATAGCCTGACATGATACAAGTGAAAAAAACGCGTTTTTTTTTTTTTTGGTTGGCTTTTTTTTGTTTTTTTTTTGTATAATCCGGTTTAGTAAACATAATGTTACAGGAATTTGATGATAATGCTTTAAAATAATGGTTTTTTGAAAAAAAACAGCAATGTAATAAACTTAACTTAAATAAACGGCTAGCGGACTGAATCAGCTGATAGCGTTCGCCGCATGCACGAGGTGAAAGAATTCCCGCACCGCGCGCGTCAGCAGTGCGCCCGCTAGTTGCGCGTCTCGCGGTTAGCTTGAGTGCATAGTGTGTATACATACATTGCGGGTTTGCAAAATAAACAAGTCCTAAAATTTTCTTTAAAAAAGGTTTCTGAGATAAATGGTTATATGCATTATATAGTAAGTATATAAATAGTATATTATTAGGGTTTAATCTTCTCAAGCGTTCCAAATACACCCGGTATAAAGTCGTATTTATAGACTAAATATGTTAAAAGTTTGGTAAAGAAAATTTCACATTCAGAAATCAGCAGAAATATAAATTTTCGTTTTATTTTATTAAATTACTTCGATAGACAAACGGGCAGACAAGCTACATAGGGTGGAGTGGTCAACGTCGCCCATGACCATAAACAAGTAAACCTGAAACTAGCCGATGCAGCTGCTTCACGTTTACTCTATCTTGAAACTTAATATGGTAAGTCCCGGTGTTAATATCAAACTGCCGGTCCTCCCCTACTTTCTTAAACACAGCAAAGCTGTTTCTCGAAAGACACAAGCAGGATGGTTTTTATGAAGACGGTACCTAAGAGCCTTGCTGCTTTGCAGCCGAATTGGGCCGGCATGACCGGGTTGGTACGGGGTACCTCTCGCTCACATTACACCGACGTCAAGTGACGGCTATGCTGTCGCATTTTGTGCGGTTTGTGAATTTCCGGTTGCCCATCCTTTTCCCAATACCCCCAATTGGGAAAAGGAGGGCAACCATGCTTAACCGCAAGTTGTGCTGATGTCTATGGGCATCGGTAGTCACCATAAGGCTCCGACTGCTCGTTTGCCTCCTTCATCATCATCATCAGCCCTTATCTGTCCCAATATCCCTCGCCACTCGCATCCAACACGTGCCAGCCACGTTTGCCTCCTTCTTCAATAAAAAAAGAACCAAATCCGACCCTTTAAAATTACTCCAAAACAACCACTATTTAACTTCAATTGTGAAATGAGAATTTTGCCTCACTTAACTTAGGTATCTAGCTCAGAAATAATAAAAAAACGAATACCAACAAAGTCGAAGCAGTAGGGCGCTAAATGACACAATAATGGAACGGAATCTTGAATTTAAAAAAACCTTTTTTTCAACAAGGCGTCACCCGCAACCCTTCTCTAAACATAACATCTAGATATAGAATAAGACAGTATTCAATATTAAGAATTACAGACAACCCGAGAAAACAGACCAAGTCTCTATACCAACAATATATGATTATTTACAAAGTCATGCCAGCACCAAACATTTGGTACGGTCAAAGTTTTAATAGATCGTTTATCCCGCAATCAAGTCGGTAATAAATTAACGCCATTACTAAATTATACCAAGCTTCTAGATTAATCTAGAAGTCGGGCCGCAGTCCGACGCGGCCGCTCCTACATTATTACAGCATTCATTAGAGTTCGCTAATTACTCCTTGCTTTAATGAATAAGCTCTAATGAACCACTTTCTGTTAATTAAAGGCGGCGTGGGTGGGGGAGCTCGGGGTGGCTTGGAACTTTTCTCCGGGCTCTGATTGCAAATGTGAATTTGTGTAAGTCTGAGTGGAAAGAGTGTTTCCACTGAAAAGGGGTAATGAAGCGGTCGAGAGAGCCGAATTAGTTGCATTGCGGGGCAGTGTAAATTATACGCAGACCAAATTGTTCTATACAATCGCTATCATAATAATTAGTCGCTCCATTTAATTAACTTCGATTGACTATATAACTTGACCGCAGTGCTACAAGGCAGCATTTAGGTAATTGTCGTGCCACATGCGGCATGCGTCTATCGTTCAAGTCTCCTTATGCACCTATAACTTTTTCATGTGACTTTACTTAGCTTCTCTAGCTGAATTGTTTTCCTCTATTAAGAGTTCAGTAGCGATATTTTCATATAAAAAGACTGGATAAAAATGGAATAGTGGCATTTATGATCATCATCAGCTCATTTTCGTCAACTGTCAGCGTTTTCTCGGAGATATTCTGGATACTAATGTTGACGTTTAACAACCGCATTGAGGATTTTTCGTCTCACGACGCCAAATTAACACATTTATCAGAGAGAATTTGCTCATAACTGCCACGCTGAGCAGACGGGACATCAAAAGTTACGTCGTAATTACTTTTGTCGTTTTGTAAGAGGTAGTGCCATGCTGCATTGCAGCTGAACCGGGCCCGCACGACCGGGGTGGTACCTCTCGCTCACATAACATCGGCGTCAAGTGACAGCTAATAGCTATGCTTTCGCGTTTCCGGTGGCCGGATTGGTTGTGCGGATGTGTATGGGCGTCGGCACGGTGAGGTTCCGACTGCTCGTTTGCCCCTGATGACATTAAAAAAACTATGTCTATCTAAGTACTATGCTTAGTAATTTCATATTATGCCTTATTGCGTACTATTGAGGGTGAACTGTAGATATATTATATACTATAGCCGTACTTCTGAAAGGGCTGTTCGAGCACTACACGTCTGGGCCCCGAGGTATCATTAAGAGAACAATTTAAAGAAATTGATATTTGTCCGTGACGTCCTAATCCAATACAAGTAAAATGTATGCTTGCAAAATTGTACTTATATCAATGTAAAAAACTATGTACCAATAGAACAATATTCGTGAATTTTAAATTTTTTTCATGTCTAATTGGTTTTTGAGTATCTGTGTAATAAACATGTTTATGAACAATCGCACCACTTTAACCGTAGCGTGCCTGAATCCGCTTCCGTAAAAAATATTCAACAGTTTTCAGTAATCTGCATCTTCTACCGCATCTACCACGGGGAGTATTCTGAAGAATTGTTCAGACCTGCAGAATTCCACTACCGGACATAGCGTAAAAATCAACAAGAACTCGATTTTTACGGTATTTCTTGCCTCGCACGACCACCTGGTTCCATATACCTACATCACCTACGGTATTTCAGGATTTTCAAAGAAAAGAGCATACTCATATTTGAAAGGCCGGGTTGTCTATGGATGTCGCTTTCACTTACCACCAGATGAATCGACTGTGTGTTGCCCCCTCTTCCATAATAAAACGTGTAAGAATCAATTGAAGGGAAAACTCTAAGGCGCGTTTTCCTCGATGAACATAATATAAAGACCGTCGCGGGGATGCTGAGTCGGGTTTAGTCGATTTCACAAGACATCGAGTCTTCGAATCATTGAATCGTGTGTACGTGGGTAACACTGACAATGTTTAGAACTGGCCAGTTAGAAACATTGAAAATGAAAACTTTTTTGAATTTCAATTTTAGAACTCTTTGGTAACCTAATGTAGTATATTGCATTCATTTGTCATTTGTTTTTGTGAATTTGCGGCAAATCTAAAACTCTTGTTACACGTGAAAATGAACATAACGCGAGAAAATTTTCGGTCAATGATTTATTATGACTTTCGTTGTGGGCTTATTCAACAACAAAGCTATGATAGGCTGCGATTAGCATTTTTTAATGAAGCCCCATCTCGTGCCACTATTTACAATTGGTTTAACGAGTTTAAGCGTGGACGTAGCAATCTCAGTGATGATCCGCGTGAGGGACGTCCTTTAACAGCGACTACTGAAGATAACATCAGTGCTGTGCGACGCATGATAGAGGAAGATAAGAGAGTGACCTATCAGCAGATACGGGCAAGCCTAGGCATTGGTATGAGTCAAGTTCGAAAAATATTACACGAACATTTAGGCGTCAGGAAGCTTTGTACCAGATGGATTCCCCATACTTTAACCGACGACCAGAAACGCCTCCGCATGGACTGGTGTCGCCAAAAGTTAGTTAAGTTCAACAGCGGTAACTCAAATGCTGTATGTGACATCATCACATCACATCACATCGTGATGAAAGCTGGATATATTGCTACGAACCCGAAACCAAAAGACAATCAGCTCAGTGGGTGGTCTTTTCAAGGAAAAAAGATGATTGCCTCATTCTTTGGTCGGAAAGGTCATTTCGCGATAGTTGTGCTAGAAGATGGAAGGACAGTTACTGCAGACTGGTATGTCAATCGCTGTTTGTCTGTTGTCTTGGAAAAAATTCGACAGCAGCGCCCACGAAGCAGGATCCTCCTTCACCACGACAATGTTTCAGCGCACTCCGCAAAACGGACAGTTGAATATTTGACTATGGCAGGTGTCGAGATAATGAGTCATCCGCCTTACAGCCCTGACCTGGCGCCCTGCGACTTTCATTTATTCCCAAGAACTAAAGATAAAATTCGAGGTATTCGCTTCACGAGCCCTGAAGATGCGGTGAAAGCGTACGAAAATGCCATAGAAGAGACTCCTAAGGAAGAATGGGCCCACTGCTTTTCTCAGTGGTTCCATCGAATGCGACGATGTGTAGAAAGAAACGAAGATTACTTTGAAAAACAATAAAAGTATTGGCAACTTTCTACATTAAGCCGTTTTTCATTTTCTAAACATTTTCAGTGTTACCTAGGTACTCGGCTGTAGTCGATATGTGTCATTGATTGTCTGAAAAGGATTCTTATAATTTATATTGCAAGAAAACTGCTCTTTATTCAGACTTTTCAGATACATTATAGAAAACATGGTCACGGGGGACTAAGCAGTTCAACCACAAAATAAATACTAAGTATTTATTTTGTGAAGTTCAACGTTATGGAAAGTTTCACTAATAAGTTAACTATTCATATCTACTAACAAATAATTTATTATAATATATTAAACTACTTTTTACACGCTTTATAATAGCTTCACCTGTATGTTTGTATGTATGTTTGTAACCGACTCCTTTAGACTTGATTTTGACTCACTTCTAACGACCAGATTTTGTTCAAACTTTGTAGATTTATCGAGGACCGATGACAATACAATAATTTGATAAAATTATTCCAATATCAGATCAGGATGATTAGGATAGCACATGTTAGGAAGGCGTGAGGCGCGCGAGTTACCTACATCACTTGTGTTGTTTTTAGTCTCACTCATTTCTAAAGTGATTGTTATTAGTTGAGTACCTTAAATTAAGAAAATTTAAAAATATTTCAACGGTATCTATTTAATATAAAAACTTAGTTACAAGCACCACGCTTTTTTACAATAAGTAATTTTGTTATTCATCCATTAAAAATTATTTTCAAATTTTTAGTTGGGTTTGCTATTAATGCGTGTTTTTTAGTTTTTTTAAACTATATTTTTTTAAATACTGTTGTATTGTTCTTTTTAATTACTCAGGCTGAGATTGACTCCGTGTACTCAAGCATTATAAATAGCAAATATATCCTGCGTAGACAATTTACAATGTTACATGGGAACGGCTCGTTTAGACCTAGCCAGGAGAACTGACGTGTGCTAATCGATAAATAGGTAGCAATTGCGTCGCAGAAAAATTCTGATAGTGTAAGAAATAGTAAAACGCAGAAATATCAATAATTCGATATAATTAGTAATAACGTGATTTATTTCGCTTGAATAGACTTTTAGGTAACTTAACATTGGGTGTGTCATTCATTAGTTATTCTGAATGTTGATATGTTTCGTGTTTCGTACCTTAATGCGATACATGTTTTTTGAATGTTTAATGGTTCTGGAGTATATGACACTCGAATAAGGCGGCACATAATTTAGGTAAATCCAAATATATACGAATTCCGAATGTTTGTTAACGTTAATGCCTGAAACCGCTAAACTGATTTTGATCACATTTTGTAAATGACAGCAAGAGGTAGTGCCATGCTTCATTGCAGCCTATCTAGGCCAGCACGACTGGAGTGGTACCTCTCGCTCACATAAAACCGTGCAAGTGATAGATATGCTGTCGCGTTTCATGCAGTTTGCGAGTTTCCGGTGGCCCATTGGGGGATAGGGAAAAGGAGGGCGGCGCATCTACGTAGCCTTGGTTGTGCGGATGTGTATGGACGTCGGAGCCGTCTCAGACTGCTCGTTTGCCCCCTGATGACATAAAAAAGACTTTTTGCTCCAACCTAAGAGGTATGATAGTAGGGCCCGATAGATGGCGCTTCTAGCGATTACCCTTTATTTAAAATCTACCTAAAAGTCTGTTCAATCCAGTAATATTAGACTATTAAATTAATTCACTTTTATCAAAGGATTGAATCTTTTTATAATTAAATCGTATTAATTGGGCCGATCGGAAATAATTTTATGGATTTACGAAAATGGTACTAATACGAATAGTCAATGAGCGTGAAACACCGAAGGATGTTCAGAGATTTACCAACAACACACACACGGCGCAACTGGTAGATATATAACCGCAATTCGCTGGAAATGCGCATCATACAATAAAAGTATTCATTTGACAAGGTTTAATTTGGTGCCGAGGAAAATGTTCACCTTTGTCGCGGTAAGTACTAACATATGTGTGAAAATATATTTAACATCGGCTACTATGGCTCTGTTTTAGGGCACAATTCAATCAAAATCAAGAACCAAAAATGTATTATGTATGCATAACATTATGAAAATGGTTTTGTTTTCATGCTTTGAACGCCACACAACTGAAACTGAAAGTAAATAATTACTATAAGTTTACCACAAATATATTTGTATTTCTAATGCAACGCGAATATTATTTGACGACCTCTGTGGCTCAATTGTGGCAAATAAGAGGCGCGTTGGCGCTCAAGCCGGAGGAAACGGGTTCGAGTCCTGCCAGGGAACAAAAAAAACCGTGTTTCTGGGTCATGGATGTGTATTAAATATGTGTCTAGTATAAAAGTATTAAATATATTTTCGTTGTATGGTACCCGTAACACAAGTTCGAGAACTAATACCACGGGACCAGATTGGCGTGGTGTAAAAGCGTCCATAGATTTTATTGTTATTTTTACTTAATTCTCAGAAGGATTGTAAAAGCAAGTACTATCTGATTTAATTTACCTAGTTAGGAACTAAAAAATAAAAATTATTGTCAGCAGTTACTACCCTCTAACTACTACCTTCCTAACCCGTGTTAAGAAGTCGTAGTCCAAATCCCCATGGATATATTTTAGTTATAAAGAAGTTTTTAATGAAATCATAAGCAGCAAGTAACTAGTCAAACTAAATTTTCAGACACTTGAGATATAAGGAAATTTTCTGTTTTGCGAGTGTCTGTTTATCTGTCAATAGCTCGCTCCATAACGAACGAATGGCCTTTGGTATATGTATGTATGTATGTATGTAATATGACGTAATATGTAAATAAAAAGAAGAAGGAAAATTCCAACTGCAATTTGCATCGCTTGTAACAACCACGGTAACAAGTTCTAACTACAAATAATAAAGGCTTCAAACGAAATCATATGTTATTGGCAATAAGTATATAATATTAATTGTATGCTCTGTCGGTACCGAAATGGCATAAAATTGTGTTTACTTACAAAACGGAACGAATCTAAGGAAGCTTAGCAAGTGAAACTTCTCGAGAATGGATTTTACGGAGTAATTTAGCAATCCCTTTTTAAAAAACATCGATCTACTTAACTTAACTTTACCGTTTAGGTAACTTGTTTATTTACCTAAACTATAGACTTACAGGAGTTTTTTAAAAGAAGGCGCATATTTTCAAAATAATTAGCTCAAGAGCTATTATAAAACATACCTCCCTGTAGTCTTAGATAGGAGATAGGTCATCTTATATGGTTATAGAGTATATTTTATATTGGTAATGAACCTGTATATCTTGGTATAGGTACATTTTTGTTGTCTTAATAGTAAGTAGATAATAAAGTAATTCGAAATCTAAAAGACTTTACTAGGATTAGAAGTATGATTATAGTTAGCGTAATGTAAATTGTTCCTATTTTTTTACTATTTTATAATAATAATAATAATCTATGGACGCTTTCACACCACGTCAATCTGGTCCCGTGGTAAGTTCTCGAGGAACTTGTGTTACGGGTACCAGGCAACGGAAATATATTTAATACTTTTATACTATACATATATTTAAGATTTTTATTATATAATACACATATTTAATACACATCCATGACCCAGGAACACAGAAAATATTTTTTGTTCCCTGGCGGGATTCGAACCCGCAACCTCCGGGCTTGAGCGCCAACGCGCTTACCACTGAGCCACAGAGGTCGTCAATTATTATTATAATATATTATTATTATTATTACAAGCCACTGAAGATGAGAAGATAGATGTGGTCGACTTTGCCCATAATTACACCCTAGCCCAGTCACGCCTATTGGATGCTCACCCTGTGGTATACGTTGACAGGTCTCTATGGCCTACGCTAGTAATTATCGAGGTTTTAAAAGAGCTGGGTGTCGGTATATAGATATACCTATAAACTACCTAACAATCTAGTCTCAAGCCTTTTACGTTTATCTTTATGGAATAGAATAAAATAGAAACATAAATGTATGTGATTGACGTTCGCTTTCGACGATGTGTGATCTTTTTACAATTGCAATTTCATGATCTTAAACAACCATAAAATCCTTTTACTGCCAATAGAAGAGAGTAAAAATAACAAAAAATGAAACATTTTCAGATTACATGCCTCCTGGGTGTAGCGAGCGCTGCTCCTTATGGGTCATGGGGACTGTCCTCTATTGAAAGCTATGTAAGTATTTGTCAATCTAAAGCTTTTTTACCGAATGTCCACACCATGTCTAATAAAAGAGGGTGGAAGATTTGACCCCTCTTTCACCCTCCCGGTTCCTATTTCTTAAAGCAGTTGGATCACCTGATTGTCTCACTATGAGCTGTAGGTACTAGTAATAAAAATAAAATAACATTATTCACACGGCCACAGCACACAAAGAACCCAAGGATTAATTGTTTATAATTGTGGATCTTTAGATGTGTCGTAAAACGTTCTTAAACCTCCAGGTAATGCAAATGTTGACAAATGCCAACCTTTCGTTCGTCAACTTATAAACTGTTCGTAATAACTTGGCTTTCATAATTTGTGTAACCAATATTATGTTCATATTTATTTTTCTGTTCAAAGTCCAACCCCAACTACGGATTCAATTACGCGGTCAACGACCCGAACACCGGCGACAACAAAGCGCAATCGGAAGTGAGAAACGGTGACATGGTTAAGGGCTCTTACTCCCTCGCCGAGCCCGACGGTACCATCAGGGTGGTCGACTACACCGCGGACGCTGTGTCGGGCTTCAACGCCGTGGTCAAACGTATCGGCGCGGCGCAACACCCCCCGACCATTCAAGTTAGCGCACCCATCATCAGCAAACCTATAGCTACCTCGTACCTCAACTTCGCCCCGGTCGCGCCCGCTATCTCGAGCTACTCCACCGACCTCATCGGCCTAGGGGGTCTCGGAGGCCTCGAGTGGGGAGGTCTGGATTTAGGTAGTTCATGGGGTTTGGGTGACTTGGGATTTGGAGGGTGGAAACACTAAATATATATTAGCTTGTCCGTCGTGTAATAATTTAGTACTAGCTGTCAAGGACTGTTTGTGATAACTCAATATGTTAAGAAATATAACATTTCATAAAAAATGTATTTTGTGTTTCTTGTGTTGACCAAAACCATAACTCATAAGGCGTCACTGAGGATACCCTTTTCAGTAAAGCTGATAATTATAATCATAGTTATTCGTTAGCATTCAGTTATTCAGTTAGTCAGCATATTGTAGATGAATGTAGTCGGTGCCACACACATATATTATTTATATATATTATTATGTATACATATATTATTGGGTATTTGGTATTATTGTGGTATCACAGAATATTTAAGGTAAAATAATACAATAAAATAAATGACTACACATTTATTTGTTTCATAAATAAAATACCACTGACACGTTAACATTATTAAATGCACATTTGAGCTTCTGACTCGTGGACCGCGGTACGATTCGTCTAAATCCATTCGAATATAATATAAAACTATTACAAAATACATAACAGTTGTATTTGCCGTAAGCTAATTATACCACTGTGAATATATTCTCAAATGCACAAACTGCGTACTAGCGACAAGATTGCAACATAACATAACATCAAACAAATAATTTACATAATAAATATGGTATTTATGCAAAAACAAATGAATAAAAGTAATTTATAATTTTTCTATACACAAATCTTTCTTCGCGTAAAACACAACCTATCTTTGAAAAACTTTTGTCTGAAAACATTTTCTTCGGTATACTTTTGGTATGCAAAATTACAATGTACATGTTTTACCATTTTTTAGTTTGGCCATAGAGTAAAATAATAGAAGAGATACATATTGTTTTCTAATGTTTACGTGAATTTCACTCATTATAATGAAACAATGAATACGGATTTTATAGCGATTTATTAGGTTTTTTTACATGTCGGGTCTCTCTTATATAGACCAAACTAAAACTTTTATTGCTCATAAAAATTCTAAGTTATACAAAAAAACATCATCATTATCGTCAGTCGATAAATTAATTGGGGAAGGAATTAAAAATTAATTTTATTTAAATTTAGAATGTATTCTCTCAGGGGTTGCAGGTTTTTTATACTTAATTATATAAGTGGCCCCCCCTTTGAAGGTCTCTGCCACCCCCCTGGGGGGGCGCCCCACATTTTGAAAGCCCCTGGTCTAGACAAACTCACCATTCGATTTGAGAAACCACAAGTCCTCGCAAAACAACACAGATTCCAACAATCGATGGTCCGTAAGGCGATTGAAATTAAAAAACATCCTAATTTCTATTTAATAATAATAATATAATATTATCTATGGACGCTTTCACACCACGTCAATCTGGTCCCGTGGCAAGTTCTCGAAGAACTTGTGTAACGGGTACCAGACAACGGAAATCTATTTAATACTTTTATACTATACATTTATTTAAGATTATTATTATTTAATACATATATTTAATACACATCCATGACCCAGGAACACAGAAAATATTTAATGTTCCCTGGCAGGATTCGAAACCGCAACCTCCGGCTTGAGCGTCAACGCGCTTACCACTGAGCTACAGAGGTCGTCAATAATAATATAGAAATAATAACAGAGAAGATGGCTGGCCCTTACCACCTGCTTGGGATTTGGGACCATTATTAAAATAATTAAATCACCAACCACAATATGCCACAGATTAAAGGCTCGATTAGCACTTTCTGCATAAAGAGGACTAATTAAAATATTGATATATCATAGAACAGTTTCGAATAACTTTGTAACGTTAGGACATCTGTCACCTCAGTCCTCCCGTGACCGTGGTTGCTGTAAAGTATCCGAAACGTCGGGCTTGTAAAAAACTTAATAAACCGCGATAAAATCCGTAAAAGTTATTTCATGATAAAGAAATGATAGATAAAAATCCATAGAGAACAAAGTCCAAAGCATATACTTATGTATGCTTATCCACGTTAGCACATGAGTAAATAAACGAAACAGATGCTAAGCTTCATACAACCGCGCGAATCGATTGCACTACTACAAGCGTCCGACGCGTGTGTGCGTGAGCACTTGTAGCTCGTCACGTACGAGTAGAAACCGGTTCGACGAGTGCTCAACCGCAGGGAATTGAGTGCACGCGTTGTACATTTAATTATTATTTTCGCTTGACAGACGTTTCGATTTAATAACATTGTTCTTAAATTGTTGTTAATTAAAAGTAAAACGTGTCAATATGGTATATTTTACTGTGTGTATGAACAATAATAGAGCAAATAAAAACAAATCATATTTTAACTATCCCAAAGAATCCAATAGATAATTGTTGACTGACGGGATTCGAACCCGCTTCCTCCGGCCATAGAGCCATAGAGGTCGTCGAATATATATCTACATCACTACACAATAAATCGTTTTGTTTGTTTAATTTTATGCACCTGTGACAACCCTGCCATAAAAGGTAACAATTTTACGCGTTGTATGGAAGCTTTGCCTCTGTTCCGTTTACTTACTCATGTGACGTTACTAAGCATAATTAAGTTACTGTTACCGACAGGTATATCATATTATACAGAAGGGTTTTCTATTTATTTAATGTAATCAATCAATATTCACTAACAATTACACCACGTTAACCAAAACCAAAAATGTTTAGATTAAGTATAGATATTGTAATGTATTGATTGTATCCTTTGTTGCTATTTTTAAATAAATATATGGTAACCTAACTAACCAAACCGAACATTATTGTGTCCTTTCTATTACCTCACTTCTGACCAATTCCATATATTTTGCGACGTACTTTTATTCTAACAAGCCCTGTGTTGTGAGACGTCACCTACGTGACGGTGGCGACGCGCCCGTGACGTCACCGGCGGTAACGCCCGCTACGTGACGGTGGCGACGCGTCCATCCCCGAACGCCCACAGACACGCGCGGTCCACGAGGTACGCGAACACCATGTCCGCTATCAACACTTGCACCAAGATGAGCCGGTACTGTGGACAGAAACATTGGATAGTTGGATTTAATACATGTAGGTATACTCTGTGAATTATTTAGAACTTTACCTAATAACTAGCTGGTGCCCGCAGCTTCGCCCGCTTTAACTTTCGTTTACAGCCGTACACGGATTGATGATGATTATTTTTATAGCCTAAGTGAAACTCCCGTCAAAATCGCCGGAACAAACAGACAGACAGACAAAAATTGTAAAAAATGCTATTTTGGTATAATATGTACTGTGTATACATCCATATGCATTTAGTAAAAAGCAGTTATTTTAATATTACAAACAGACACTCCAATTTTATTTATCTGTATAGAGTATAGATAATACACATTGTATCCCTGTTAATGTATTCCTGTTCTGAGTTGAGCACTTGGCGGAGAGGATGCTTACGCCGGGAGCAGCAAACACTGCGTTACCGTGCTTCGGATGACAGATCTCGGCGATAAGCGTAAGTCCACGGATGTGTGGTTTTATGGTGATTCACAGATCCCGCCAATATGGAGTGCATGTGTGGTGCCGTCCCACAAACAATGGACCATCTCATGTCGTGTCCTGCGTGCCCTACCACCTGCACATTGCAGGACTTAATGGACGCTACTGAGAATGGAATACTCGTAGCTGAGTTCTGGGCGGATAAAATTTAGGTAGCCATCGACACGCTAAGAAGAAGAATGTATTCCTGTAATTACTAATCTAACTTCTGTGCTTAAATGCTTCAAGTCCACAATTAGTAATATATACAAATAGTAAAAAACCTGGCCGATGTCTGTGCATGTCGGTAATCACCTACCCTCAGGGGAACCAACTGATTGCCTCTGATTTTTATCTGTCACAAGCGAGGGATTCAAAAGTGACGGAGTAATGGGGGCATCACGACATGATATCATCATGCCGTTTGCCGTCACACCAAGGTGCGCCAATACTCACGTCGGGCGGGAAGTAGACGATCTCGAACATGGCGGACAGGTCGGGCAGCACGCCCGTAGCCAGCGCCAGGACGGCGCCGCCCGACACCAGCACGCTGTACAGCAGCGGCTTGTTGTCGCGCAGGCCCTCCATGAAGGGCTCGCCCTGCAACCACCACAATTATGTCAATAGTAAGAGGTAGTGCCATGCTGCATTGCAGGCTAACTGGGCCGGCACGATCGGGGTGGTACCTCTCGCTCACATAACACCGGCGTCAATTGACAGCTATGCTGTCGCGTTTCGTGCGGTTTGTGAGTTTCCGGTGGCCCTTTGGGGGCATAGGGAAAAGGAGGGCGGCGCATTACTTCGGTATAATGAAATAGGACGTAAGTGACGGGGCATCGGCCGTTTTAGAGTTCATTGTGAGAAGCCTTTAACCAGCAGTGGAAAGATGAAGATTGATAGTGGTAATGGTAATATAATTTAAACAAAACGCTTAAAATAATTACAATAGTGGATTAAAGAAATGTTGAAGTAATAAATACGCACCCTGTAATTAATAGCGAAGGTGGATATCTGCAGCGCCATGGATATGATGTAGACGGTGCTGTTTAGTAGATCCGGGCTGAACTCTCTATCTTCATCTTCAGCCAAGTCCATATCCAGCTGGGGCTTGGTATCTCTGGAATAAATGAACATAAAATAAACAAACAAGCTCTTCAAACTTTTCATATACTTAAGTAATAAAGTTTGAATAGCTTGTTTGTTTGAAGACCCTCCCCCTCACACCTATGAGAATAAAAAAAAGGTAAAAATCCGAACCGGATCCTTAATCCGAAACGTCGGGCTTGTAAAAAACTTAATAAATCGCGATAAAATCCGTAAAGATTGTTTCATTATAATGTGTGAAAATCGCGTAAACATTAGAAAACAATATTGGAGGAAAGTCGTTTTATTTTTATTTTGGGGCGGGTAACATCCCAAAAAAAGTGAAAGATATTTAATATGGTTGTGTAATTTAATAACAAAAATAATGTATTGTTTGTTTTCTTTTACTTATATTTTCAACAATAAAATCTTAGTATTTTCAATAATTCTATACCTGTCAGGAGATCTGATGGTTGCTTCGTGCACCAAGTATATAAGGCAAAGAAAGTGAACGGCGAACTGGGTCAGAACTGTCATGATCGTGTACACATTGAAGATGTTCGGCAGAGGTCGCTGTTTGGAGAGTTGTTTCAGTGGCTGAAAATTTATTACAATCATAAGTAATAGATAATTAGACTGATAGCCTATATATAGAATTATTGGGCCAGTTTTATAAAACATAAATTAAAAGACACAGTACATTTTTTTTTTTTTTTTTTTATAGAAGAGGGGGCAAACGGACAGTCGGTTCACCTGATGGTAAGTGAATAGCGACATCCACAGACACCCGCTATACCAGGAGATCAGCAGGTGCGTTGCCGGCCTTTTAGATGTGAGTATGCTCTTTTCTTGAAGGTCCCTAAGTCGTATCGGTTCGGAAACACCATAGGTGGCAGCTGATTCCATATATTTGTAGTGCGAGGCAGGAAATGCCGTAAAAATCTAGATGTTGTGGATTTCCGGACATCAAGATGGTGTGGGTGAAATTTGGAATTCTTCCGCGATGTCCGGTGGTGGAATTCTGCCGCAGGTATTAATACGAACAATTCCTCAGAACACTCCCCGTGGTAGATGCGGTAGAAGATGCAGAGCGATCCGACATCTCTACGCAGCGCCAAGGGATCAAGCCGATTGGAGATCACATTATCATCGACGATTCGAGCCGTCGGCGTTGGACGCGGTCAAATGGAAGGAGCTGATATTGGGGCGCTCCAGCCCAGAGGTAAGAGCAGTATTCCATGTGAGGCCGGATCTGCGCCTTGTATAATTGAAGGCGGTGTGAAGGCATGAAATACTGCTTCGCCCTATTGAGCACGCCAAGTTTCTTAGAGGCTAGTTTAGCCTTTCCTTCCTAATGACCACGAAACTGCACATCTCTCGATATGTCGACGCCAAGTATCCCAATGCTGGCTGCGGCAGTTAGGGGAGTGCCTTCAAATTGTAGAGGAACGACGAAGGGTGATTTTTTGGCGGTAAACGCGCAAACTTGTGTCTTGTTGGGGTTAAATTGGACCAGGTTAAGTCGTCCCCATTCCGAGACTTTGGTCAACAGAGACTCGATTTCAGACACAAGTTTGTTCCGACACTCATCGACTTGTTCCCGAGAAATATTAGAGCGGCCAGTGTATAAGGCATCTCCAGTGCTATCATCCGCATAACAATGAATGCCGCTGGTTTGCAGCATATCATTGACATGCAGAAGAAACAGGGTTGGAGATAGTACACAGCCTTGCGGAACACCAGCATTAACAGACTTGAGGTCCGAGCATGTACCGTCGACAACGACCTTGATGCTCCTGTCTGCTAAAAAACTGGTGATCCACTTACATAATTTCTCGGGAAGCCCATATGATGGTAGCTTCGCTAGAAGTGCTTTATGCCACACCCGATCAAAGGCCTTCGCTATGTCCAAACTAACCGCCAGCGCTTCCCCCTTGCTCTCAACTGCCTCCGCCCATCGATGCGTTAGGAATATTAGAAGATCACCAGCTGAACGACATATTTAATTTATGTTTTATGTTCATATTTTGTAAACAATGGTAAAATATATGTTTAGACTAAATTGGATTGTTCCTCCCCAGTGTATAAACATCTCGGTTTTATATATTTGAACAAAAATTCTTGCTAAGTCTATTATTTAGTTTATTATATCTATAGACTTGACTCGTCCATAGGTTTTTATAGACTTGTAATTAGACCTGTAATATTACAAGAGTAGAATATTTTTAAATATGTATATTTATGTAACGGAAAAGATTACCTTTGATCTCGATATAAACAGAAAACATGAGGCCAACAATAGACTTTGGAGTGTCGCCTGTGTGTCGCTAAACTTGATGCCATCGAGGTACAGGACTGACTGACTGTATGCAAGAATCAAGGCGTTGAGTGCCAAGATTTTGAACATTTGTAGGGTTGTCACTAGCGTGCACCGACCTTGCTTGATTATGTGGCATACTAAAATTTAAAAAAAAAAACATCAAAATTTAAATCATTGCACATTACTGGTTTCAAAGAGTCTATTTTTTTTTTACTTTATAGGTATTTAGTCTCGTGAACAATGTATTTGTAGACAATGAAATATATGATTGATTCTCGAAACAAAAGACCATTAACCGAATCGTTAGTGGAAGGAGATGCCACAGAATAATGTAAAATGAAAAACGACTAAATGATACAACACAAGCCGTTATTTTTCATAAATCAATGTAAATAAAAAGAAACTGACAGGTATTTAGATTTTTTTAAATTTATTGCATGACTTCCATATTCTTTTTAATAACATTTTATTTGAAAAAGCTTCCATGTATATTTTTGGACGCTACCTCTGACCTACAGGCTACAAGCTTTCAGGACTCGCATCTATTTTATACCTACGAAGACAGTTCTTGCAGTAGTAGTCGTGGTAGGTTGGTTTGTTGATTGGCAGTTTTTCAGCAGCAGCTCTTTAAACGATTTTCTTCTACCTCCGCATAACTAATATGTCATAATATTATGTCAAACCATAATCGCTCGCGCTAATTTAAGGATATTTCCAGTTGAAACTGGTTAACGTTGAACTCAAATTATGAGACGTGGTTCAAGTCTCCTTCACTACTAATGTTGATAAAATTGATTCATGTATGAACTCAAAAAGTAAATACTTACTACACAGTATACTCGACAAACGACTCGTGAACGGTGCAGCGACGCTGGCGTCTCCCAGCCGCACGAGTTGGGGCTGGTCTTCCTCCTCCAGCTTCTTCATGGCGCGCTTAATCCTGGCCGCGGCCTCCGCCCGCGCCTCTGCGCGCGCCTCCCGCGCGTCCCTTGGCGGTGCCCGTCGTGGGGGCTCGATCTCCGGCACTCGCTCCCGAGGCGTTTCTTTGGGACGCTCCGGCGCGTTCGCTAATATCGCCACACCAACCTTATCCAAACCAAAAACAAGTACTATATTAATTTCAACAACTAATATAAAATCTGCAGGAACCAAATAAAGGATGGTTATAAATCTTAAGCTAAATGCCTCGGCTCTTCTGAACCCATATTTTTAACTTTAATAAATCGCATAATTGTTACTGTAAATGCATAAATTAATATTGTGTATACTACTAAATAAGTTAGTGTACAGCAGGTACAAGCAAATTAACTTGTGCAGAATTGGCGCTAACTGAAAGTGACATCACAGTGATTATTGTTTTCTAATGTTTACGCCAATTTCACTCATTATAATGAAACAATATTCTTAGACCATCTTAATTCCATTAATTCTAAAATTCAATTCACAATGGAATTAGATGCAAATAATTCTCTAGCTTTCTTAGATGTATTAGTTATCCGTTATCCCAACAATACCTTAAGCCATACAGTGTATAGAAAGCATACCCATACGGATAAGTACCTAAATGGTGAATCTCACCACCATCCAAAACAGTTAGCTACCGAGGGTAAATCTTTGTTTCAGAGAGCACAAGGGATCTGTGATGAGCAACACCTGGCAACCGAGCTTCAACACGTTAAGCAAGTACTGCGAGACAACAAGCTTCGGGTGCCGCGTCTTCATCACCGTGACCGCGTGAAAGCAGCCCCCGTCGAGCGAGTACCTGCTGTGCTACCATTTATGAAAGGAGTCACTGACAAGATTGGCTACATCCTAAAGCGAGCTTCCATCAAAACCTTTTTCAAGCCGCCAAAAAAGATAGGTCAATTCTTACCATCTGTCAAGTGTCATATACCCTTACAACATGCCAGGAGTATACAAACTTGATTGTGACTGTGGACTCTCTTATATAGGCCAAACCAAAAGATCAATTAAAACTCGCGTTAAAGAACATATAGCTGACTTAAAACACCGTCGCTACACTAAGTCTGCAATCTGTAAACATAATCTAGATAAAGCTCGCCATTATATTAGATTTGATAAACCACAAGTCCTCGCTAAAGAACACCGATTCCAACCAAGGATGATCCGTGAGGCTATTGAAATTAAAAAACATTTCTAATATTAATAATAATTCTAATTTCAATAGAGAAGATGGCTGGCTCTTACCACCTGCTTGGGATCCCATTATTAATATTATAAAATCAAAATCCAAACATAATATATCACAGATTAAAGATACAGTTAGCACTTTCTGCGTAGATAGGACTAACCAAAATATTGATGTATCATAGGGTAGGTTTTTTTTTTTTTATGTTAGTTGGGTAGGCAAACTGGCAAACGTGATGATTGGGTGAAATGGTCCCGTTAATGAGGACTGATCACCCGTCTGGCCTTGCTGGCGTCCCCACCCCTTAAATAATAAAAAAATAAAAAACGTGATGTTAAGTGGTCGACGTCGCCCATGAACATAAACTAGTATACCTGGAACGAGCCCAGGCAACTCATTTATGTGTTGCCTCTCCTGAGACATAAGATGTTAAGTCTCGGTGCCAGTAATTACACTGCCTGTCTTGCCCTTCTCTCCGAAACACAGCAAAGCTGTTTCACGGGAGAAATAAGCAAGATGGTGGTACCCATGCAGCCGGGAGCGCGGCACAGCGCTTCCCTCCCACCGGTATCGTGGGAGGGAAGCGCTGTGCCGCGTTTCGAATAACTTTGTAACATTAGGACGTATGACACCTCAGTCCTCCCGTGACCATGGTTGCTGTAAAGTATCCAAAACGTCGGGCTTGTAAAAATGTTAATAAACCGCGATAAAATCCGTAAAAAAATTGTTTCATTATAATCACAGTGATTTTCCTAAACAAAATGTAGGACACGATTAAAGGTACGGCCGCACTATATTACTACTCTTTAAAACTAATTTTAATGGGTCAAGTCGTAATAAATAATCGTGCTGTCCCTATTAATTTTTTGTAAAAATAAAAAAAAAAATTGTCGAGTTTATTTTATCTAATTTTAATATCAAGCCAACATTGTGAGAAACTAATTAACTACGAGAAAATTTAATACAATGTAAGAAAGTTACAAAGATATACTCACATCTGCGTGTTTTAAAGCTCCAACATCATTCGTTCCGTCGCCACACATGAGGGTAACGTAGCCGAGATATTTAAGGGTGACTATGACAAACTCCTTTTGCTTGGGTGCGAATCTAGCGAAAACTTTAATGTATGGTATTATTTCTAGAAGAAATTTACGATGATTTTCATTTAAATAAACAAGCCCTTCTCCAGTGATACAAAGTTCATATTTCGAGGTAAACTCTTTGGCAGTTTTAAACGGTTTAACTGGTAGCTCCAAACTATCGTCTATGGATTTCCAATTCCAAACATCATTACTTTCACCTAAAATAAGGACTTCACTTTTTTGAGTAAAATTCAGTTCTTTGGCTACATGACATGCCGTTAACGGGTTGTCCCCTGTGATCATGACAACAGAATGTGATGCATGAACGATTTCTGCAATCGCTTTTTTAGAATCGCTCTTCAATGGGCACGAAATAATAACGAAGCCAGCAAATGTTAAATCTGATTCAATATCTTCTCTGGATAAATCTCGAATTTCTTGCGAGGTTAATTTTCCTAAATTCCTATAACCTAATGCTAGCACCCTAGCACCTCTTCTTGACAGTGTTAAATGTACATGATCATAATGGCTAGGAACTTCCTTCAACATTGTTTTGACAGTTTCTGGGGCACCTTTTACACTACTTATATAGTGTGTCTCCAAAAACCCTCTCTCGTTGACCTGATAACCAGCTATAATGGACATTCTCTTAAGAGCACTTGCAAAATGATTTCTGTGTACTATCTTCAATCCAGGAGATTTCCCCTTTTTAGGCACTACAGCATCCCCTTTGGTTAAATTCCATTCTACTGCTTTTAATGTAGCCTTCTCTAAAGGATCACCAACTACCCCATCATCTAACTGTACTAATGAGTGGCAAGAAGCCAATACTTGTATGGTTTCCATTGGAGCTTCCGATAGTGGAATAACAGTTGCATCAACATGGTCTCCTATTCCCGCTACACCTTCTACTACTAAATTATCACTTGTCAATGTTCCAGTTTTATCGAAACAACAAATATCAACCTTTCCTGCAAAGGGTATTCTAAAGGGTTCTGTACAAAAGACTGCTAATTTTGACAAAGATAATAGTGAAGTGTTAACTGCTAATGACAGTTCTATAGGCAATTCTGGTGGAACAACTGAAGTGAGAATCAAAGTGCACTCTAAAAATAATTTGTATCTATTCCTCTCTGGGTCCTCACAACCTTTTATCCATACATACACAGCAGCTGCAATTGCAAATATCAACAAGAACAAAATAAATCCAAATGTCTCCAGATTATTAGCTGTTACCCTTTTAACACCAAACAAAATTGTTCTCAAAAGTTTACCTTGAGATGTATTAAAGCCATTGCGAATAACATAGCCAATACAACCATTATCTGGGGCTTTTAGCACTGTGGATACATTCTTGCTTGGTGAAGAATGCTGTACAATTTTAGTTCCTCCAAATAACATATGTAATTTACCTTCACCTTCACTGCATAAATTTTGGTTTTGATCCTTTTCGTTCTCTAGCGGTTCCTTCATTTGTGGTACACTCTCACCAGTTAACATTGATTCATCTACTATGCATGATCCTCTCAGGAGAACAATATCACAAGGTACCAAATTGTCATTCAAAGACCGTGTAAGAGAAACAATGTCACCGGGGAGAAGCTGGTCGCTTATTATTTGTCGCCATCTCCTATTCCTATATACATTGATGCTATATGGTTTGTTACCCATCTTTCTTATGGCTGCCATGTTTCTTAACTGTTGTTGAACTAGTGTACATTCAAACATTACTAACATAACTAATGTGAAAATTGAATAGTACCAGTACTTGTCTAGACACCAAAGGGCCACACAAAACACTTGGAATACAAAAAAAGGAGCTGTAGCTCGTTCTTTAAATAACTCCATGAATTCAGGGACAACCTGCAAATAATGGTATACACGCTATTTTTTGATAATATAATATTAAACTATAATACAAGAAAAATACAGGGAGTAGAACTTAAAAAGAATTTCTTAAGTTTATTAAACTCATTTAGCCTTTAGAAAACAAAATAAATATTTAATTAAGGTGATGATCATTCATGTCTGAATTGAAAATGAAAAAATTCATATGTGATTATTATTACACGAAAAGAGATTCTCACATCCCCTATTACTAAGAAGAATCATCATTAATTTTGAAAGCAATAATTACCATGATCATTTCATTTTTTCCAAATTCCTTTTCTGCAGCATCAATGGCTTCATCATCTGAAATCCCTTTTGAGTCCATGTATTCTTCAAATGTCTTATTAGTTGGAAATACAACAGTATGAAAACATTTTTTATCCCAATCATAAACATATTTACTTTTTTGGAATGTAAACCACACATAAGGCATGTCATTCTCTTTAGTACTCTGAAAATAATAATTCTATTTAAAAAATAGTTATTCAACCTACTTGATCATTA
This sequence comes from Helleia helle, assembly GCA_963853865.1. Lineage (NCBI taxonomy): Eukaryota > Metazoa > Arthropoda > Insecta > Lepidoptera > Lycaenidae > Helleia > Helleia helle. Next base: position 28,171,157 of record OY971414.1, read on the forward strand.
ATAAATGTTAACCAAAGATACCACAAGGTATCACTTACATAATAACAATTAAAAATAAAGCAGTTTTAATACAACTTTTAGATTAAATATCAAATACAAATCAACCCAAATCTTTGCTAGAAGTGCCATAAGCACAAATGAACAGAAATTACCTTTTCATGATGAAGTTTTACAATTTCAGAAAAACCATTATTTAATGTTGGAACTACTTTTACGATTTCAGCTTGCAGTGGATCTTTAACCTAAACAGAGAAGAATTTGAAATGGTAGTACTGTACAGATTTGTATCATATTTTAGTATTGCAGTGCCTTACCGGCGAGCATGATAAGAAACACTGTATGTGAACACTCCAATAACAGCACAGACAGATAATAATTTGAACAATCGCTACAACAGCGACGGTCACAAACCCTGCTTCAAAATTATCATTAAATCCATATACAAATATCCAACAGTAAAAGACTACAGGATAAATTAATAAAAATGGTAATATTGTTCCTTGAAATATAGTTGCCACAGGTCGAAACAATTGAATATATTGAACTAAGTCGTCTAGTGACGACTGCATCTTGTTGGAAACCATGTTATTAGGTTTAACATAACACAGAACCACCTATTTAAAAAAAATGGTGGTCTTTCGACAAGAAATATATCTAGTCATAACTTTTTACTTTGAAGATTTAGTCAATAATAATTATTATCATAAAACTATGAAAGAAAGTAGACTGAAAATGAATTTAAATAGCCCAAGCATGACACGAATGGTCACAATAGATTATAGAGTATAGACACATGACAGTTGTATCTGCTCTGTGGTCTATAAATTTATTAAGAGCTGGATACAAGTCTTTGGCCCACTCTGTGGTGTACTGATACCACAGACATAAAAGAGAAGCAGACCGAACATGACAGCTTCAAAACCGAGGCAACTATCAACACAGACACACTTATACACACATAAACAATGGCATGGGCCGTATTCAGTACTTAATAAGTATAAAATTACAAGACGGATTATCTTATTTAGAAAAATGGATTGCAATTCCATTGTTAAAACTCGAGAACGGCTTGACGGATTTCAATAATTTTGGTCATAGAATAATCGTATCAGTACTGGGAAGTTATATACGATGAGAAATTTCGGAAAATGTTAGCACTTAAAAGGTGAGAAATATTGGAAAAGGTGTATGTAGGTGTAGGTTGTAAATGTAGGACTAGGTGTAGATTTAGTTGTAGTTATTTATTTATTCCAAGTCATAGTTGCGACAGAACAACCTATCGGGACTGCTAGTAATAATACTAATATAAAGACGAAAATATTATGTAAGTTTGGCATGTTTGTTGCTCTTTTATGGCAAAACGGCTGAACCGATTTGCCTAGAAGTTAAAATGGTTGTGGCTTATATCCCGAATTAGGACATAGACTATAAAAATAATCATAATCGTTCGGGATACGGTTGTGAAATTAAGTTAACGCAGACGAAGCTGCGGGCACCAGCTAGTTTATAAATACGTAGACATTTTTTTTTAATGTCATAGGAGGCAGCCTAGCAGTCGGAGCCACGGTGACTACCGACGCTCATAGACATCTGCACAACCAGAGGTTATGCAAATGCGTTGCCCTCCTTTCCCCGATCCCCCTAATGGGCCACCGGAAACTCACAAACCGTACGAAACGCGACAGCGTAGCTGTCACTTGACGCGGGTTTTATGTGAGCGAGAGGTACCACCCCGCTCGTGCCGGCCGGATGCTACGTACATACGTAGATTGGAGTTGGAAAATAAAATGAAACCAGAAATAATTTACGAATCATTTATTTTTAAAAGATATATATTTCTTTATAAAATCGTTCAGTAAGGTTAGTTTTATTTGCATCGTTTTTACACCTTAATTGTACGTAAAACTTAATAACCCATTAATAAATGCAAGTGATTATAATCATGATATTTATTTTGCGAAACAAATGTCATAATTTAATTAACCTTCAATTTTTTTTCAAAATGCCTTTATTTCCTTAATTAGCTTAAATTAGCTTAATTGTGCTTCTCAATTTCATTATTTCCTTTTGAAGATTCTTTATTCTAATAGGCTGCTTCTTAGCAGTTGTCGCTAAGGCAGGTTAGCTTTCGTCTATCTGCAAATATGCATGTTGATAAGTAGTAAGACCAGTAAAAAAATAATAACCACCTATTATGTAAACTTCAATTGCCATTCTAAAAATCATCAATATGATGTGTAATTTTGACATAAGGAGTACCGGTGGGAGGGAAGCGCTGTGTCGCGCTCCCGGCTGCATGGGTACCACCATCTTGCTTGTTTCTCCCGTGAAACAGCTTTGCTGTGTTTCGGAGAGAAGGGCAAGACAGGCAGTGTAATTACTGGCACCGATACTTAACATCTTATGTCTCAGGATAGGCAACACACAAATGAGTTATAGTAAAAATAATAAAATAAGTGATAAATTCATCACTACCATTTACCAACTAATATACTTAAAATATTAACTGCCGTAACCACTACTATAGTACACGTACCCCAAGACGTCCAATGAAGTATTACTATCTTTGGAATAGTATATTTTTCGACAAATACAAAAAATAAATGCCTGTAGGCATAGGTAGAAGGTTTTGCAATATTCAGTACTCGTCTTGTGACCACTTTATACTTTTTATGAAGTTTTTAATGTGGTAATTACACATGGCAACCATATTATGAAATTAAAATCATACCTCTCGCAACAGTAAATCAAAAATTGTTGGAATTGCTCCATTAAAGCCACTTTTATCTATATTACGACTGTCAAAATGTTTTGAACATAAGACAAGATTTGTGGTCTGCCAATTTGTCACGTTCATTTTTACCAACCAGGAATTTCACAAGTGCACATCATTTGGAAACCTGAAAAGAAGTAAATATATCATTCAAGAATGTTTGTGTACCTATTATGAGTTTAACCAAGTATCTATATTAAAAATAAATTAGGCACTTAATACATCGAAACTTTACTACTAATATTTTGACGTGACAACGTCTTAAATTAGGTTGCGGCTGGGAGTCACTTATGAAAAAGTGTAACGCTCGGTAACGTTACGATGAGTCACCGAAACGATGTCACGTAAAATCTTCGCCCGTAAAACCGACTTTACAGGCAACCATTTTTTAACCTAATTTAACCTAATACTTTTCTCGCTTAACCTAAGCCATTAAAATAAAATAAATCTAATAAAATATTAGTAAATCTAAATCCTACCCCTAAGTACCAAAACTGTCAAACAGGATTTCAGGGAAGTAAAATGTTGTATTATTTAAATAAACTTAGATGAATTTGCTGGGTATCATACGTATTCTAAAAATATACACGTAAAACCAACGCTTAATGTTTATATTTAGCTAAATTAAGTATGAATAGTAACATAATAAACAAAACATTTTTCACGACGTTATTTTGCTTCACAATACTTACTTAGGAAATATTATGTCAGGTGTTTTATAATATGTAGCACTCCTACATCGTAGGGCACTGCACTTATCCATATTTATTCCGTCTTATTTTTACAATTCACATATTAATATTTAATATTTTTATGAAACAAAAACACTTAAGCGATTTTGTTATGACGCCATTTGTCATCTATCATCATCTATCAATATGGCGGATAGTGGTGGTTAATATAACGCATAGCGCTATAACGTAGCGCGCTATTCATACTCAACGTATAGCGTACGCTATATAAATTCCTATTCGGCGCTATAACGTAGCGCCTCGCTACATTAGGTATGTAGCGAGGCGGCTAGCGTAGGCCGTAGTTATAACTTTATAACATTCGATCGTAGACGCTAGACGTTATAATTTATAGTTTATACGTCAGTCAGCGTCGAGCGCGCGCTCGCGCTAGATGTGTCGTGCGCTATCCCGGCCGGCTCACGCGAGTTACGTAATTCTAGTCTTGCGACTACACGTTATAATATAGTCTATAAAATAGCGCGCTAGAAAAATATAGTTTATAGTCCATAGCACGTTATCATAAAATAGTTTATTTGCACACCACTAATGGCGGATGGCTTCGCTTTCTGTTTTGTCTATGTGTGTGTCTGTGTTACTACATTGAAAGACAAAGAAAGGTGTATTTGGAGTTCAGACAAATGAGAATGAGATGGAGTTATTGCGTATTACTGTCAATGTGTTTGTGATAATTGTGTTTGGTCTGCTTCTCTTATATGTCTGTGGCTGATACCAGTGCTGCCAGCGGCTTTGCTTTCCATTAATTTTTAAAAATAGAGAAATCTTGCATTTTATAATGCATTTTAAATTTCGCCCCAAAACGCTAATACTTGTCACGTGACGTCATATGTTGTTAAACATCGTAAAAATGATAAAATGATTCTAGTTGTCGTTAAAAAAAAATGGCTTCTAAGTTTTATAATTGTTGTACGGTGCCTATGTGTGTGTACACTGTTAAAACGCCTGAAAATTAGTTGTTACAATATGTACTGCGTACGGAAAATGGTGTATAAAAGTATGTCAATATTCTTCCGCTTCCGCTAAATAGGAATAGGTAACGCCATTTCCGTTTATTATCACGTGACCTATTTTAAATTTTGTTACATTTTATTTATTAAATATTAATTTAATCAAATAAAAATAAGGGAATATATTGTATTTTTTCAGAATTCTATCATAGAAACTACCAAATAACATCAAAATTATATTTTTATATGAATACTGTCAACATCCCTATTATGGCATCGCTGCAGACTCTTCTGTAAATCGCGTAGGTATATTATCTTATGGAATAGACGCATAATTTAAAGGACTTTTATTGGATGCTGCCAACGAATTAGTAAAGGTATGGAAACATAACTCTCTTACAAAGCTCGGAAAAATATGGTTCCAAACTCACACTACTAAACTGATAATACTAACACGATTTGCACACGCGCTATACAAAATACTCTGCTAAATTTAATATGTGCACATGAATTCGTCCACCTATCCATATAAGGCGCAATCTAATTTAGGAGGATAGTGATAGAATGAAACTGAAATATCAAAGAAAGTGAGTGCGAACGTGATGGACTATTACGCGACATGTACAATGACAATGTCAGTTGAGATGTGGAAGGATGATATTATGCATTAGTCTGACATTTGTTAATTTTATTATAAAGTAATTGATTATATGAATTAATGTGGAAACCTACATTTATTTTGTCTGAATATGAAGAGTAATAAAATGACTGTTTTTAACCAATAATTATTATCAAATTGAGAGTAATTCATTATTTACTCACTATACAGAATCTGTCGATATTTCGTATATTTTTAAGCCTTTGTAGTTGACAGTCTGTTGTAAAAAAAAAAACATAAATAAGGAATAAAAATATAAAATATAAAAACTCGGTACTCAATATAAAATTTAATATAACACTTCAGTATATAAAATCGGCTGCCTGCTGATTGCATAATACTGACCACAAAATTTATATGGAGGTTATTTAAGCGTGAATAAAATACGAAATTATTAATTTACCTGTGATAAGTTATCCCAGTTTGCTTTTTACTTCCTTCTTTTCGTCTCTTACACCATTTTACAACACAGGAGGTCATTTTTGTCTCTGAGAAACGATTTTTTCGTCAACGCAACGGTCGTCTAGATCTAGACTGTCACAGAACGCGCAGCAGACTGAGAGACAAATTGATTGTACTTTTTTGGCCCCGCCCACTTGATTGTAGTTTGCGAGGAACCGTTTTTTAGCGCAGTTCGTATTCCATACCTTTTCTAATTCGTTGGATGCTGCGGACGTAGGACGACGTTTAGTAATATAATCAGTACTCTTATCAGATGATGGAATTTGTATTAAAAAGTGCGTGCGTACAAAGTACACATGTCAGAAGTGAAATTTGTCAAACTTAATTTTAAACCTCTTTTACATTTATACTAATCTAAAGCTTTTCTCTCGATCTTTCTCACTCGTGTGCTCCCTACTCTTATTCCATTACTATGTGCTTCATGCAACATTCACCCTATCTCACTCTTATTTTTTCTTTAACGTCGGGAAATTCTCTAAGGCATCCCGCGAGGGAGTAGGTCTCCCCAGGCGAGTATGTGGGATTCGCTGCACCCGAAAGCTAGTAAGTGGATGCAGCTCTACCCACTAAAACCCAGCGAGTGCCACCAATGCCGCCTTTGGTGAGGTACCCCTGATCTGTTGAGCAAACCCACTCCCCCGCGGGATGCCTCAGACCATTTACCGGCGTTAAAGAAAAAAAAAGATACAAAGAGCCCCCTCCGCTCAATTCGCTTCGCGCAAGGTGTAGCGGCTCACTCTAGGGGCCTAGGCTACAGAGCCCCACCGCGACGACAAGGCCTGAACCATAGTGGGGACCCTTTCTAACTCTCTCTCAATCGGTCTCAATCACTCTCTGCCTCTTCTTGGACAAAAACGTTGCACATTTTCGTGACATTTCATCCATAAAAATTTTACCCTCATGCGCGCAAAGAAGTTTGTCTTCAAAAAAAAAAGGAAAACAAAAGTATTATGAATTCGTTCAGTGATTATTAGATATTATGGATAAATCAGCCATAGTTGAATCGAATAATAAAAACGAAAAGAATATTATCAGAAAGTATAGAAAACAATGTTCAGCTGGGATTTGAACTCTGTATATTGAGTACCATACAAGTAATTCCTTTCACGGCCGTTGCGTGTTCAACCGCTGTAGTCACCGTTGGACTTGTGTTATAATAAAAATATTTTAAGTTTACCCTCGCTAATACCTATACCTATATCAAACGAAAATAGCACCATCAGTATCAGTCTGTTAAAGTCAATCGCAATTGAGGTCTCGGACTATGATTAAATTACCTCAACAGAAGAGTTGTCCCGTACCACAGAACAACCCCCCTAACGTCGGGACAGTACAATGGGGTGAGGTTCCCATCCTCACCCCTTATCCCCCTGCTTTTTTTTGTCCCCTCTTCTTATAAGAGGGGTACAAAGAGCAGCTTTCTCGGCTCAATTTACTTCGCCCTAGGTGCTGGATTCACCTTACGCTACTGAGCCCCACCGCCACGACAAGGCTTGAATCATGGTGGAGCAGTCGCAGCCTAGTGTAGCGGAGAAACGTTGACTCATTCGCGCATAGTGACCCCGGACTTTGTTAGACCCATATAAATAAGACTAAGTTTAGCTCTAGCGTTTCACTGCGTAATCCAGACCCCTAAATACATAATTAAAAAATCAAATATAGCAAATTCAATATAGCTTGTAGCCAACCGATTTTTTTTTTCTTAGGCGCCGGGAAATGCTCTAAGGCATCCCGCCTGGGGAGTGGGTCTCCCCAGGTGGGTATGTGGGACTCGCTGCGCCCGAAAGATGGTAAATGGACGCAGCTCTACCCACTCAAACCTGGCGAGTGCCACCAGTGCCACCTTGGTGAAGTGCCCCGGATCTGTTAAGCTGACAGGACACCTCGAAGGCTAGTCAGCCCCGCAAGGGACCGATGCCACCTCCACAGGGGTTGTCCCGCACCACAGAGCAACCCCTCCCAACGTCGGGACAGTACAATGAGGTGAGGTTCCCATCCTCACCCCTTGCCCCCTGCTCTTTTGTCCTCTCTTCTTATGAGAGGGGTACAAAGAGCCCCCTCGGCTCAATTGGCTTCGCCCAAGGTGCTGGGCTCACCCTAGGCTACTGAGTCCCACCGCCACGACAAGGCTTGAACCAGGGGTTGTATCCAAGCGATACTATTACATAAGAATGATATTTCTTTTTTAATTATCCAAATCGGACCACTATATTCCAAAGATATTTAGTTAAAAACATTATGACGTTCTGACGCTAAAAGTCAGTGTACGCGAGTGCGTGTGACGTCACTGTGACGGGCCACCCTAGTTAGTGATAAGGCGCGCAGGAGTTTTCATTGGTTAATTGTGTCTTTAAAACAAATTAAGTTCCGATTTGTGTCTAATTCACCTTTCTAACTATTTACAAATATTATATAGTGCCGAAATACATATACTCGTATAGAAATACTTCTTTTAGAACGCCTAAAAACTCTTTGTTAACGTGAGGAAAGACCCAAAACTACTTAAAAAATGGTATTGCGTTGTGAATAGGGATGATAAAACTCCATCTTCTCTTAGGCTACAAGTAATTGTTGATGATATTGATGTAAGTCTACATATTATGTATTAGGTGGGTATAGTTATGTACTACATCTGACTAGCACAGTACCTACACGCCCCGCGACCGGCCGGTTCCCTCAAAAAAGAGGTAACCGGGCTTGCTCCTAGTTGCGTTGAACGCCACTAGTAATTTGATAATAACTTCGTCAATTTTTGTCGTAGAACAAAAATGTTTGCACTGTATGTTAAGGATTTCTTAGCTCTATAAATGTGCATTCTCAGCTAAAAACGTTACGGATCCACATTAATGCACAAATGCAAAATAGTTTTTTTTTTAACCACAGAGAATTTGTGATTTTTAATGCGCCAAAGTCGTGCGAACGAAAGAGCGACTGTCGAATCATCGGGGTGTGACGTCATCAGCTAGTCAACGACCGTCCGCGTTTTTAAAAACCTTCGGCCGAAACGCACTTTGATTGTAAATATCTCAGCCATTTTTTAAGATATGAAAAAAGTAACAACACAGTTTTTCTCTTAATTTTTTGTAGATTTATTTGGCATGTAAAGTAAAAAATGTTTTTCAGGTACATTATTGAACATTATTGAAGTTTATCAGGTACATTGCACTGTTCTGGATGGGTGGAATGATAGCTGATTGATGGGGGACTGGAGGGGCGAAGCCACTCGCCATACGTCCGACTTGACTTCGGCCTTACCAAACAAATACAGACTAAACTAACATTCATTACGATAGAATTCGTAGCATGGCCTCTGGTCTTTAGACTGTTCCATAATCCATTATACTCTTTAGCCTGTTTCAGAACGGAAAAAAGGGAGGACGGCGGGAGGTGTCATTGCGTGCGGTTGTTTTACTGGTTTCCCGTTAATTCATTATTATTTTGTGTTTTGTTCATTCGGAGCGATTTCCTATAGTATTTGTTTTAAAAAATATCTATATATATTGTGATTGGTTGGCGAATAATGTGCAGAACTGTTCTGGAGTGGTTTTCTATAGTAGGACCGTTCTGGTGGTTTTCTATAGTGTTTGTTTTAAAACCTTAATCTGTTTAATATATTATAATGTGATTAGTTGGCGAATATTGTGGTGGACTATTCTGGGTGGATAGAATGGGAAGCGCTATTTGATTGATGTGGGCTAGACGACTGACATGGCCGCATAGCCTCTGGTCTTAGCCGGTTCCAACAAAAACAAAACTAAAAAAAATATTATTCGCGCCAATTTGCCCAATGTGACATGTGTTAATTGTTAAACTGTAAAACAACTGTAATGTGTAAATATAATACATACATACTGAAAATCGTGTAATAATTTGTTTAGTAAAAATTACTGTTTGGTTATCGAACATGGATTTTAATATAAGAAGAAAGTCTACTAAAGTAAAATCTGTTGGCAGCCATTCTGAAAAGTATCCTCATGATTTACAACTTTATAAAATTCCACCAACTGACGACATCTCATTACACGAATTTGAAACACTAGCATTGGAAAGGCTTACATTGTTAAGAAGTCTAGCTACAGCAACAACGTTAAAAGGGTATAAGCTTTATTCCGAGGAATGGAAAGATTACATTATAAGTGATTTAAAAAACCAAGGTTTAAAGTATTATTCTAATCTATGCCAAAAATCTGGCACTGGAACGAATGATGGTGATATTGACGCTAGGCGTAAAGATCATATTGCACATTTTATACTGCGATTAGCATATTGTAGAACAGAGGAATTACGGCGATGGTTTATATCAAGAGAATTAGAATTATTCAGAATGAGATTCATTGCGATGAGTAGTGATGCCATCGATGCGTTTTTCAAAATAAATAAACTATGCTATACTAACATAAGCAATGAAGAGAAGGATGAAATAATGTCATTTCTAAGAGAGTCAACATTTTATCAGATGAATCAAAACATAGAAACTTTTAAATTTTATAAAGTAAAGTTTTATGAGGTTCTTGATTTAGTGAAATCTAGAAAAGTATATTTACGCGGCGGTTATGCCTACATCCCTCACAAAGATTTTGTATCAGTTCTAGCTGCACAATTCAGAACACATTTAAGGCAAAGTTTGGCTGTTGCCTGTCAGCATTTGGGAGAGATTGAACAGGACGAAAGACTAATAAGTTTGCTGAAAGGTTTACATCAGTCATACACTGGAGTTGACTATAACAATGCAAAAGTTGCTGTTCCAATTGAAAGTATTGATTCATTGTCAGTAAAATCCTTCCCACTGTGTATGCGACAACTCCACGAACAACTAAGGATAGCTCATCATTTAAAACATGGTGGAAGATTGCAGTATGGACTATTTCTCAAAGGAATTGGTGTTACCTTAGAAGATTCATTAAGGTTTTGGAGGGATGAATTTACAAAAATAATGGAATTAGACAAGTTTGAAAAACAATATGCTTATAATATTCGATACAACTATGGTAAAGAGGGCAGCAAGAAAAATTATTCACCATTTAATTGTTTGAAAATTATTAATAACAATGTTGGTCCGGGGGAATGCCATGGCTGCCCTTTTAGACATTGTGATGTGAGCAATTTAAAAAATAAACTGAAGGGTTATGGCTATGAAGCACAAGGTATGGTGGTTTTCAAATATGTGTCCACAAATTTAACAAAAGATAATAGTGCTGAATCCAATCTCACAGCAATAAAAATAATTTCCTGTTATGCCTGTTTATTTATTTGTAATTTGATGACAGTACAATAGTTCTTACTGGTGCTACTTTGAATGATCAAAAAAAATTATATATAAATATCAGATGTTTTTACTATACTGTTCATTTTATTCACTTAATTTATTATTTCATTTGTAGGTGTAAATGCTATTGTTGACATGGCTAAGAAGAGTCATTATCAAATAGCCTGCAGTAAATATTTTGATATGGTACACAACATCGAACTTGGACTTGGTATTAACCACCCCAATGAGTACTTTGAGGAGAGTCAAAAACTTCTTAAGGGAGAAGTCAAAATGGAGCAAAAGAAGGATGTTAAAGTTACTGTAAAGAAAGAAACCAACAGCATAGAAGACATGGATTTTGATGATATACAAGAGTGGAATGGGAAGGAGCTATAAATAAAAACAGTTTATATATCACAAATTGTCTATTTTCGTTTTATATACATTGCCCTTTTTGTCATACGGCCACAATATAATCCAAATATAAAAATTAAACCTATAATTGATATACCTACAACCATAAAATATTTTCTTGAAGGAGACGATGATATTCCATGATACACATCACCAAGATCTTTAATTACACTCATCTGCAACAAAATTTTTCAAATGGGATATTTTATATCATTGATTACAGAATAATTCCACAAGTTAACCACTTCCAAAAAAATATATACATTTTTATGGCATCGAATAAAAAAGTATCTAGGTGTTAAAAATGTCTTGTATTTGTACATCTGTACTTACAGCTGCCACATATCCATACATCTCAAGTCTATTAGATAACTCCTTCTTACAACCACTTTCTAGTTCTCTGTTGTTGTCGTTAAGAATGATCTTCAAACATTTTAATCCTGAAAAATAAGAATCCCGTTAATCTATAAAATACTCATTTGACTTCTTTTCTGTTAATATCATGAATTGCAGTAGCAACTGCAATAGGCACAGGCCTATTGCAGGCCTATTGACTACCATATTATGTTTAACAGCTTATATTCAATTTATGCAGCATTACTGCCACATGTGTAATAAAAATACCCTTGGATAACATCCTAAGCCTTATGAAGTTTAGAACTTTTCATCACATCAAAAGAAGGGAAAAATGAAAACTTGTGAAATGACCGCATGGTTCAAAATATTATCTGTATTTGGGTTATTTGTGGAAGTTGTGCAAGATAAAATCAACTTCCATGAATAAATTAATTAATGTAAGGACAATCTCAGCTAATGGTATCCACCTCTCCACCTGCACCAATGATGCATCTCTCAAACATTTCACATAATACAGCCGATTTCTAAAGAAGGTGCACCATTTTAGCGATATAGTACTGTGACTAGCAAGGACATAAAGTAGAAACCTCTGTGCTTGGAAATCTGTTGTGTTAGTAAATTGGCTATATATCATATTATATGAATAATCTAGAAATCCTTACGCCTTCCAGCTCCGCGCTCAAGATTATTGCAGTACTTTAGCAGATCTACAGCACAAGCCCTTTCCAGCAATGGGTCTGCTTCAATATCCACCTCTGCTTCTTCAATTATGTTAACTACCTCCTTAGCACATTCTGCGGATACAATCTTACGTGCAATTAGGGCTTTCTTCAAGCATTCTTCCACCTAATTCAAATGAAGGAATTTAAAAAAAATCTATGTATGAATGGATTGGTACTCATCACAGAACTTTCTTATGGATTTTAATTTTATTTTTTTTATAGCATAGGAGGGAAAACGAGCTGTCGAAGCCTTTTGGCGACTATCGACACCCATACACATCTGCACAACCAAAGATCATGCAGATGCGCTGCCCTACCCCTCCCTATCCCCCCCAATGTGGCACCGTAACCACAAACCGCACGAATCGCGACAGCATAGTTGGCACTTGACGCCGGTGTTACGTGAGCGAGAGTTACCACCCCGGTCGTGCCGGCCCAATTTGCACTACCTCATAACAGATTTACTAACTAGAACTAATTATTTTACCTGTCCATCAAAATTTGTTATAGAATCATTTGGCACGGCACATATAGTCTGTATTTCTGCTTTACACAATTTTCCAAGCAAAGGATCTAAACGATAATTGAGAGCTTGTTCTTTTAAAACATTTGCTAGCTCATTTTCACATTGCTGTTCTAATTTTGATTCTCGAAACTTCTTTTTCAAACAATACAACATTTTTCCTTCAAGTTCAATGTTTTCTGGTTCGTTTGCTAAAAGAATATAAGTTACAAATAATGTTAAAATTAAATATTCAGTAATCAGAAATATTACGATTTTTTTTACAAGACTTACCAATTACATTGGTGCAATATTTTTTAATATCTGATTTACAAGAATTCTGCAAATGGTTGTTAAAGCGATAGTCCATATTCTGTTCGATCATTCTATTGACAACAACTATTTTACAATTATTGTCAAAATCTGCTTTTTGTCTATGTGCCTAAAATGTTAAATATAAAAAAGAGCTTATAAATATCATCAGACTGACCTGCTTCTACTCGCTACTTCAAAAATTCAAAGGGTTAAAAGGAGGAGTATCAGGAGTAGCAGTAGGAGTATCTTAAAAGACAGACATACTCTCCCAACAGAAAATTATTATAACAAAAGAACTGAATAAACTCTTGTCACTATTATAAATATTATGTACAATCATATCTTAAACCCAAACACAGACTAGATAAATAACAACACATACCTTTAAGCAATCAAGTAAAACTATAGGTTCAGTTTTGTGACAGAATAAGTCTATCATATCACTACAGTTAGTCATCAAATGATAATCAATTGCATTGTCTGAAAATTCTTGCTTCCTTACTACAAAAATGGCCTTTCTGCAGCTGTCACTCAACTTTCCTTTAGCTGTCTGAAGACACTCTAAAGCTGCAGATTCTCCATGTGGTTCAGAAGGGCAATATTCTAGTAAATCTTTTTTGCATGCTTCTTTTAGTTCAGGATCTAAATCAATATTCTCTTTTTGTTGAAATAGTTGACTTCGCAATTGTTGTCGACACTCCTTATAAATTGTATGTTTCTTTCTTGAAATAGTATCATTTCTTATTATTTCACTTAAACAAAGAACAACTTGACTCTTTGTTTGAGCTTTAGGACAAAATCTTACCACATAAGGTTTGCAAGCATTTTTAAATTTTCTAGTAAACCTGTAGTCCTTTAAAGATATCAATTGCTCATGCTCTATAGCTGCTCTGCATTTAGCGTTAGCTTTAATTTCTGGATTATTTTTATGAGTAATGAGACAATCTAATATATCATCTTCATCATTTTTACTTTTTAACTCAGAGGAGCATAGCTTCTCTATTGGTACTCTACAATAGGTGCTCACTACAGCCTTTAATTCAATATGACCACTTTGAGTTTCAGTGAAGTTTGTAACAACTCGCTGACATTTAGGAGATAGCTCTTTGAGTTTGCCTTGTAAACACAATATTTCTTCACCTTTACCAGTGTTCTCATAGCAAAGGTTTGCCAAATCATCTATGCAAGTATCTGCTATTTCAGGCAACAAATCAACACTGACTGCTCTTTGTCTCATAACTCTCCTCACTTGTTGTTCACATGCTGGTTTAAGAATACCCTTTAAATCAGAATTGTATGCATAATTGTATAGACAAGGCAATATCAATGGATCTTTTTCAGATGGATGTTCATTTATATCAGCCCATTGTAGTTTAGCTTTACATTGTGTTACAGCATCAAATTTACATGCTTTATACAATTGAGGATCTAGTTTAAAATCTCTGGATATAAAGTATTGTATTTGCAATAAAGCTACCTCACATTCACTTGTCATAAAACCAGTACCTAGTTTTTCCATAAGGCATGACATTACCCTTCCATTTCCACCATTTACTTCCCTGCAAGCTCTGTCAACAACAAGCTTGCAAGCTTTTCTCAAAACTGGATCTACCCTCCAATCTTCCCCTGGATCAGCTTCTTGCACTAAATCCTCTAATGATCTCTGACATGCAATGCTTATTCGCTTCTCTTTTCGCTTCCTTGGTCTAGCATGTTCCATCAAGCAATGTATAGTTTTACCCCCAGCTTCAATTCCCCTGCAGAGCATTGTTATATCATTAGCACAATTCTGCATCAGTTCTGGTGATAGTCTATAATCGTCCATAAGCATTTTCCTATGGTCTGTCATCTCTGCAATACATTCCGGTGACAATTTTGTGCTTTCATTATGTGATACACTTTCTAAGCATAACAAAATTTGTGCAAGCCTCACATCTTTATCTTCAACTACACCTTTGCGACAATGATATTTTCGAATGTCTTCTTTACATGATTTTACTAAACCTTTGCTTAACTTATAGTTCATTATCATATTCCGTTGAGTATAAAATAATTGGTTTTGGCATTTTTTAGTCATACCTGAAATAAAATTCATTAAGTAATATATTGCTCTAGATCCTACATATCACTATACATATATTTGGGGTTAGTAAAATAGGCTACCAGAATAAAGTAACAATAATAATTACTATAATGTATTTCTACCTTTTTCATATTTATGTCTGACCAGACATTTGTACATCAACAGTGAACCAGGAAGTTCTTCTGGGCAGAAATTGTTCTGATCTACATTGCAAGCAGCCAGAACTATTTTATCCATTTGAAGAGAGCTGTACTTCATTTCTTTCAACACATTAATCTCTGACTGACATTCTGGTCTTAACTTTTCTTCCATTCCCTGAAGACATTTTAAAGTATGGGCCTGTGAGAGCATTTTAGTGTCTGGAGGTATTCTGCCACACTCATTAGCTTCAATATCATCCATACAGTTTTTTATGAAATTTCCAGTAATCTGCCAATCATTGAAAACCATATTTTCGATTTTGCTGATTACCCACCAACATTTTTTGTCTCTCACACTGGGTTTCCTCTTTAATATACAATCCATTCTAATAGTGGATGTATTGAAGCAGTCCAATATGACTGGCTCTTCATGGCAGGGATCTTTAATTTTGTATTCCAGATATGAATTGTCAAGTAATTCTGCTTGGTGGCTCCATATTTTATGTTGACAATGGAAAGAACTTTGTGTTTTATTATTATGTGTCGTATTTAATGCACACGACAATAGAGCGAGGCTATCGTCTAGTTGTGAGCATTGTTTTTCAAATAAAGTACAACCACTTAAATCCGCTAATAATCTTTCTTTTGTTAATCTTAAATCGTCTGTTCTATAAGCAGCAGCATTCACTATTTTCCCTACAGCTAAGGTAAGAGTATAAAGAAGTACGATATTAAAATACATGGTGGTCAATAACCCGGCTTATTATGCTACTTTAGAAGAATTAACATTGAAAAAAATTATAATGAAACCAAACTTATAAAAAACACCACACATTACGAATTAAGTTTTTAATTTCCTACATTCATAACGGCAAAGCGAATACACTGCAATTTTGAGCAAGTATTTTTTTTTCGTTGCAAAATTGAAAATACAACATCAACAAAATCATTGACATTTGAAAGATATCAGATATGGGCCGCGTTCCGATATATACTGGACCACTGTAAGGTGTGACGTCATTGCAGTATACTCAATACTGAGAAACCGATCCTTTATAGTGAGCACAAACTATATAGAGAATACTACGTATTATATTGAGTAGAGGTGTAACTAATATATTCATAATAGGTACAGGTATTATAATACAAGCCACGTATATTTATATTAGGATACACGAATGTCAAATAATAGGTTACCAGGTATTAGTCAAATATTAGGGACGCGTAATAGCGAGGCTATAATTGCGACTCACCTCGCTCGCTAGTCTATTACCTACTATTTGCCGACCGCCGTCATCTCACTCACTCCCCGACGAGTGAGCGAGATGACAAGACTCGCCTAAAATGTGTGTATTGTAATTGTAAATATATAGTTATACACGTCGGGCTTCGTATGAAAGCTGTATGAGATGGGAACAAAGTAAGTAAGCAATGAAAACCGTTTTTCAAATTTGGTCACTTGTATCTGTCGCACTGTGTATTCGCTAATCTAATACGAATATTAGCGGTGACCGAAGCTCACAGCGACTCAATATTGTATTCAGATAGCACGTGCACGCAGTGATTGATAATATTTACCTAATACGTATTAAGTTAGTAGCTATTTTGTATTTATTTTTGGTGGAGGTTTTGGTTTGGTGGTGGTTTTTTTTTGTGGTTATTGAGGAATTTAGTTTTGATTATGAAGCGGGCACGAACCAGTGAAGTTTGGACACATTTTACTGTAGATTCAGAAGAAAACAAAATTGCCATTTGAAAAATATGTCAACAAAAGTGCTCATTTAAAACAACGATTTCGAACTTGAATAAACACATGAAAAGCAAGCATGTTGCAGTATTAACGTCATCGTCAAGCAAACAAATGCGGCGAACCCCAGAAAATGAAACCGACTCCATCAATACACAGGTATGCAGTTCAGAAAATGTACAACCTGTGGCTGGGTCATTCTCATCGGTTGCTAGCACATCCAACACAGTTGAGAATTATCAGGCGTATTCAAGACAACTGGTGCAGAGTAAAATTAATTTACCAGTTAAAAAATTAACTGCATCTCAACGAGAAAAAATTGACGAACAATTGATGCTTCTTTTTATTAAAGATTTTCAACCGTTCTCCATTGTCGAGGATACAGGATTTAGGGCTTATACAAATGCTTTAAATGTTGCTTACCAACTACCGACTAGGCAACATATTTCTAATTCGCTTTTGCCGGCACTATACGAAAAATGTGTAAACAGAGTTCGTACAAATGAAATAAAAAACATCACTTCGCTTAGTTTAACTACTGATTTGTGGACATCGGCGTCTCAAGAGAGCTACATTGCCATAATAGCGCACTATGTTGACATAGATTTTAAGTTCAAAAAGGTATTACTGGAATGTGCACCGTTGCCCGGCTCTCATACAGCCGTAAATATCGCAGAGGAAATATCTCGCACAATCGATGATCTTGGCATTGATAAAAAACAAATTCTCATTATAACAACCGACAATGCACCGAATATGCAAAATGCTGTCAAACAGCATTTGGGCTTAAAAAATTTTGGTTGTTTCGCCCACACATTAAATCTAGTGGTGGAGAAAGCCTTGGAGGTTGACACGGTAAAATCGACTATTGAAAAAAGTCAAAGCTGCTGTTGCGTATTACAAACGTAACAATATAGCTATGGAAAAGCTACTCAGATACCAAATTCAAACTGGCGTCGCGCAACCCAAGAGGCTTCTTCAAGCAGTTCCTACGCGGTGGAACTCTGTGTTTTTTATGTTAGAACGTTTCTTGGAATTGCAGGATGCACTGCGAAGTACAGCAGGCTTGTTGGACAGATACATACCAATGTTATCTGTTGAAGAATGGAAAATATGCAGGGACCTATGTACCATTCTGAAACCCTTACAAGAAGTCACTCAACAAATGAGTGGTGAGGAATATGTTACAGTGAGCCTCATTATTGTATATACAAGAGTCCTTTTAACAGTCTATGAAAATAAAATTCCAACTACAATCGACCCCGATGTAGCCATATCCGTTGAGATCATTGTGGGACAACTGAAAAGAAGATTGGGGCAAATAGAATACAGCGGCACTTTTTCAATTTGCTCATTGTTGGATCCCAGATACAAAATGCACTGTTTTAAAGACAAGTCTGCTGCTGAAAAAGCCAAAAAAAACCCTGATAGAACTCGTCACTGCAGAAATCAACAAGAAATCTCATGGCATCAGGTCAGCGTCACCTCAACCATCCACAAGTACAAGCACATCCAGCGAACCTTTTAAAGACGGCTTATCAATATGGGATAACATTAATGAAATGTTTGGGGATGTCGAGCAAACGCAATTTTCTCCGCAAGCATCTGCAATAACAGAAATGCAACGGTATCTTGCAGATAGGTTGTTGCCGATAAAGGACGATCACGGCAAATTACTTGATCCTTGATTGGTGGAGGAACCACCAATTTGTGTACCCAAACTTGGCACAATTATACCGAAACAAATGCTGCGCAATGAGTACTTCGGTGTCTTGCGAGCGTATATTTTCCATTTCCGGAAATATTATCACAGAGCGCCGAACAAGGCTGAAATCGGAAAAGGTCAAGCAATTGATGTTTTTAAATGTAAATATGTAATATATGTATTGACTAAAAAATTGTACATAGTAAACTTATAAAAAAAAACTAAAAAAAAAAAAGTAATATGTTTTAAGAAATATACAGAAAAAAAAACAATGATTATTGTACATATGTGATTAACTTTTTAAATACGCCAACATAATCACTGTTGACAGTCCTAAGCCTGTTAAAGTATGAAGGAAGATTTAATCACAGTTTTACTTCTGTAATAGGCAATGATATTAATAAGTTATAATATCATCAATATTAGATTGAGTAGCTAATAATGAATCTGTTCACTAATATTTGACTAATACCCAGTAATAGGTATGGTATTATAATATGCGTTAACTAATATATTCAATAATATGATTACATACCTAAAAATGACCCTAATATAACATCTCTAATATTGAGCTATACTGGTTTCCGTCTATATGGGACGCATAGTGCTAGCCGCCACTCAAGTATTGTCTATGAATAAGTTTTACGGGCCATGAGCGCTCGGGCGCACTGTGAGACCGCACAGTAACGTTTGTGAATACGGGTGTAAACTTGTAAATCGGAACACGGCCATGATTATTTATACTCTTTGGATATGATACAAAAATCACAGACATAAATGAGAAGAAAAATATAGATAAAAAAGTCAACATGATGATTTTTTTTCACTACTGAAATGTCAAAATCACAAACTGTTTATTTCATTAACATTATCTGGCTGCATGACCCATCTCTTTTGTCTTGCAGCATAAAAAAATAGAAATGTACAGCGATCAAGAGACCGAGGCACAACCCCTTATAGTATTAAAATAATATCACAACCCGCACAAGGGCACAGAAGAATATTACCCTAGCCGGCACAAGGGTATATTCCGAATTCCGATATACATACAGTATACACTGCATTATGCATAGAACAGTGCTCGCAGGCTCAGCTCAAACAGGCAACCAACCACAGCCACTGACACTGGCGGCCAGCGACAGCGATATAACATAATACACTTTTTCATATATTTAGTATAGACGCGCCGCACACGCGTAATCGGTGGCGGCCACTCGCTTCAGTTCCTAAATTTTAAAGATAACGGAACACCAACCAAATACCTTTTATTTTATGAAACCCTATATATTTTTTATGTAATTAGGAGGCAATCAAGCATTCGGAGCTTTATGTTGACTACCACAGAATAATATAACCCTAGCGGGGTGACTACCGATGCCCATAGACATCCGCACGAAAATAAGTTATGCAGATGCGTTGCCCTCATTTTCCCTATCACCCCAATGGGCCACCGGAAACTCACAAACCGCATGAAACGCGACAGCATAGCTATCACTTGACGCCGGTGTTATGTGAGCGAGAGATCGCCCCGGTCCTACCGGCCCAATTCGGCTGCAAAGCACTTACTCGATCACTCTATTGGTTCATTAAAGGATTCGGTTCTTAGTAGTCTCGGAACGCAAACTAGCTCGCGAACCAAGCCGCTTAGTTCCTTATTTCGTTGGGGAGTTGCAAACCTATCGAGTAATATTATCAATTGTGTAGGTACATACAACAAAACTGGTCGTATTTATTAGATAATAAAAAAAAACATCACAAAAATTTTTACTTGTATTAATAAAAGTTGACTACAAAACATTTAAATCCTACTAATATCATAAACGCAAAGGAATAAATTATTCAATACCTAATATATTATTATACTATAATAATAAAATATTGTATATTAAATACTTATACAATACAAAAAAACATTATAATAGTTAATTGTAAAGTATGAAGGAACTGCTAGAATCGATTGCATAAGTGAGATCAAAGAAATAATTCAAATGCGACAACTAACGACCGTCTGAGACGCGGCAGCCGGCAATATAATTTTCGAAATGACCATAACATACACGCGAAGCACCGATCTTAAGACTCGGGTCGTTTGATTCGTTCGTTCGCGAATCGCGAGATACCGCGCATGACCCGCCTCCCTCTCCAGAGGGAGGGATGAGGGCCGGCCCTCATGATGATAGGTTAAATTCAACCGTAAAAGATTCGACGACCGTATCGGATTTGACTAGTCTAAATCCTGCTCTCCCGAGCAGCGCGCGCGATGAACCGCGCCCCCTATGGGGCGCGGAGGGGGGCGTCCCCCTTTCGATAAAAAAAAGAATCGCGAGTCGCGATTGACACATACATATTTCGTAGGTTTTGTTAGATGGATCGTGGCTCGCGTGGGTCGGTCTAGTTGACGAATCATGTTTTTCAAAGTGACCCGATCGTTCTCGTGGACCTTGCGACCCGGGTCGTTTGATTCGTTCGCTCGCGTTCGACACATAAACCATAAAGTTAATATACCTAGATTAACTTTATGACACATTACATAGTTCGCAGTGTATGTATTAGTGTATAACGGAACATAGCCCACAGACTACAGAGCCCAAGAGGCAAGAGTTGAACGAGTTATTAATTATGATTCAAGAATAACAATTTTTTGTCATAATATACATAACTTGAACTGCTAAATGTGATTATTGGTTTTATAATTTATAATAATAAATATTTAAGTACTCAATAAATCAATAATATCTTTCGTTCTAAAAGTAATTTATACGAATTGCTAAAACATGGAAGGATTTATTGAAGTTAATGAAATATCAGACTTTGTGTCGTATATCCGAAGTGTAAGTTATTTTCCGATACACTTTATTAATTATTTAATTTACAGTTAATAATTTTCTTATATTTTCTTTAAAAAGCAGATAAAGTCTATGTTGCTATCATACAGAGGCTGTGTGATATTTTAATCAATAATTTTTTTCGAAAAATATCTGCGATTGTACATATGTACCTATTTTATTTTTATTTTTAGAATATGTTCTAGATAAATACTTATTATCATAATGTGATTGAAAAGTATACATTATAAGAGATTAATATAAATATCAAGTCCTGGTTTTATATTATACAAATTTAAGACTTACCGCAATAACGCATATTTTGTTATCGCAAATTTCTTGTATTATGTATGAGATATCTGGACGCCTATTGCAGGATTTATTTTGAATCCTATTGTATAATTGTCTGTGAAATATAGACTAGATTAATGGCTTTGTAGTTTGTAAATTTGATGTTTAGTACTTACTAGATTGTCTAGAAAACCCTTAGAAATAAAAAGTTAAATCAATAATATTAAATAATAATAATAAAATGAATAAGTTACCAATTTATGTATTTTGCCTATTGAATATGTTCCAAATAATTAATATTAATAACTACCATGCAGATGTCATGTCTAAATTCTATTTTAATTTTCAGATTGAGTGGCAGGACCCATGGCTAATAGGCCTAATATCTTTTCACATTTTAGTAACATTTATGTGTTTTTCAACGAGAAACTATGGAAACTTTCAAGTTATTCTCTTTATTACATTATGTAAGTATAAAACTTATGTTGAAATTTTGTATACTAGTATGTCAAGTTATAATTATATCTTTTATATATCTAAAAGGCTTATCCAACTTCATTAGATTTCTTACTGCCTTGTAGAGATCAATAAGACTTTAGTTTTTTCCTCCATAAGTTCCTCTATAAATGTCCAATTTTTCTTTATAGCATAGGAGGGCAAACAAGTATTCGAAGCCGTTTGGCGACTATCGACACCTATACACAGCTTAACGAAAGATTATGCAGATGCGCTGCCCCCCTTTACCCTATCCCCCCCAATGAGCCCTATCCCTCCTTTACGGCGACAGCACAACTGTCACTTGACGCCGGTGTTATGTGAGCGCGAGGTACCACCAGCCCCATTTGGCTGCCAATCAACATGGCACTACCTCCTTAATAGATAATATGAGGAGCAAATATAAAAATTAGTAGCAAATTGAACCTGCTACTTTTGCTGGTGATGCAATTGCTAGTTATACAAATTATGTCAGTTTGATTATGTCATAAAGGTTTTATCATGTTTATTAAACTAAGATGACTCATGCACTATTTTGCACACACATTTGGGTATACAATCTCAATGAGAGTTGAAATCCCGTTGTTAATATTCAAGTTTTCCCCTTTTCAAGCAATGTCATCAGTTCAGGTTTAGAAGAACTAGCTAGTATCAAGCTATTCCATATATTGCAAATTGCAAAACCAACAAAATTAAATGCAATGATTTGTGTTAAAAAAATTCTTGTCATTGTTTTTTACATTCTATTATAATGTGCCTGTCCAGTATCAAGGAATTTTAAGTTAGTTGTCATTATAAATTGTAATTACAATACATCACAATATTACATGCATGTATAAATGATACATGAATACTAAATGAGGTCAAAATGTGTATTGTGATGGGCATATTGGTGTTCATTGTAAGAGGCTTATTTTCAGCAGAGGATCCAAATCCAAAACCCAAAAATCCAAAAAAAAAGACATGATAATAATATTATGATAACTCTGTAGGAAATTCAACATAATATTAGCTATCCAAAACTGACTCTGAGAGATGTTACTTGGAGTGGACATTGACCTCAATTTTGTGTGTCTGTGACATAAAATTAGTGTAATATTGACAACTAGATAGATGTAATATTTTACTACTAAAATAAAACTGGCAGTTCACCCATAGTGGCTTATGACCAATGTCAAAAAAGATGATGATAATGAATTTACTGTGTATATTAATATTTAAAATAACATGTTATTAAATGACCTTGACTCTTACAAAATAAATCACCTTAATGATAAATACCATTTGCATTTATAGATAGGGATCTACATTTAAAATATAATAGGTACATAGACTGTAGTTTAGAGAGCCCGTCTTTTACCTTTTTGTAACATGTTGTAAATTTTTCAGTATTACTTGTATATTTTTCTGCAAATATAAATGAAGTTGCAGCAAGAAATTGGAACCTATTTTCAAGACAGCAATATTTCGATAGCAAAGGTCTATTCATATCCGTGGTTTTTAGTATACCAATATTGTTGAATTGTATGATAATGGTGGTAAGTTGATATTTTTTGTTATTATTTTGCTTGACTGATATGCTGTTATCACAGACCTACCAAACTTATTGAGTTTTATTTGGTCATATTAATTGTGCATGTAATTTAATCAACGGATGATTTGGTATATATGTCTATGTTATAAATTGTTTTTGATAAGCTGGTGTCCACAGCTTCACTTGCATTACCTTAGATTTACAACCATATCCAGATTGATGGTGATTGTTTTTATAGACTATGTTCTAATCCAAGTTATAAGCCATCACCATTTCAACTTTCAACCAAATCAGTTCAGCTGTTTTGCCGTGAAAGATCAACAAACATCTAAACTTAAAACCACTCGCCTATAATATAATATTTGTAAGATTCATTCAAATTCTGTCAATCTGTTACATTGTCAAACACAAAGTCCATGTTTTGTCACTTTTATATAGAGATTCCACACTCTGAGCAGGCTAATCCTTCCTAAAGACTTAGACAGTCGAAAATAATATAAGAATAATAAAAACCGGTCAAGTGCTAGTCGGACTCGCGCACAAAGGGTTCCGTACCATTACATAATATACAACATTAGACACTTTAACAAAAATTAAGGTTTATATTTATGGAATTAAATGTTTTTCTCTCTAATATATAAATATTTGAGTTGATTGAATGAAAGGTAAATTGCGATTTATGATTTATGACGTTTAAAAAAAACTACTTACTAGATCTTGTTCAAACCAATTTTCGGTGGAAGTTTGCATGGTAATGTACATCATATACTTTTTTTAGTTTTATCATTCTCTTATTTTAGAAGTTACAGGGGGGGACACTCATTTTTCCACTTTGGAAGTGTCTCTCGCGCAAACTGTTCAGTTTAGAATAAAATGGTACTACAAACCTCAATATCATTTTTAAAGACCTATCCATAGATATCCCACACGGATGGGTTTGATGAAAAAACATTTTTTTAGTTTTAGTTCTAAGTATGGGGACCCCCAAAATTTATTGTTTTTTTTCTATTTTTGTGTCAAAATCTTAATGCGGTTCACAGAATACATCTACTTACCAAGTTTCAACAGTATAGCTCTTATAGTTTTGAAAGAAAGTGGCTGTGACATACGGACAGACAGACAGACGGACAGACAGACAGACAGACAGACATGACGAATCTATAAGGGTTCCGTTTTTTGCCATTTGACTACGGAACCCTAAAAAAACATTACCATCAGTACTGAATATGAATGCTACATTTTTTTTCAATATTACAAACTAAAAGTAAACATTGTTTATATTTATTTACGGTTATTGATATGTTATCAATTATCTTTGTACAGAAGTATGTATATCAATAAAGATTATGATATAGGGATATTTATAAAATTAAAACTAGTTCTGTACACTTTACTACATGATATGTGATAATTGTTATAATTTTTACTTTCGCTACAAATAGAACTGGCATTGATTACCGACTCAAAAGTATTTTAAAATACAAATTATAGTGTACGTCAGTTTATTATCATAGTCATTCATATCTGACATTCTGTGAGGAATTCAGATGTGTATAGTAGTCACTGAGTTTACTCATGTAGGTTGCAATATTCCCAAATATTTCCCAAGAAACTGCTGTTTTGAGGGTTTAAAGATTGCTGGGTAGAAAGATAGGATAGGAGGTGTGATTACTAATATTATAATAATAATATCTAAGGACCCTTTCACACCACGTCAATCTGGTCCCGTTCTTGAAGAACTTGTGTTACGGGTACCAGACCATGGAAATATATTTAATACTTTTATACTATACATATATTTTAGATTTTTATTATATAATACAAATTTTTAATACACATCCATGACCCAGGTACACAGAAAATATTTTTGTTCCCTGGCGGGATTCAAACCCGCAACCTCCGGCTTGAGCGCCAACGCGCTTACCACTGAGCCACAGGGGTCATGGATTACTAGCTAGCATCAAAAGATATAGTATCAAGATGTCTATCTACATATGCATCCTTGCATGGTCAATAAGATATGTCACAGAAAAGCCAGACTTATGTAGACTTTTGGATGCTGATACGTGATGTTGACCCTTCAGGTTTAATCAAATATAAATATAAGCATAAGATAAGCCTGCACCGCTCTAAAGCCTTGTTGTATACCAAGATAGATTTAATTTTCGATATAAAATCCTTGCTGGGGTCTACCCACTTTACATTATTTTGTGACAATGCCATTCATGGATGTGTTAGTCATTAGACTCATAATATAGATTACTGTGGATAAGAATGAGTTGTTGCTTATAATCTTAGCTGCCCTTTAAAGAAACAGTATAATATATGAATAATTAATCGGATTTTCAAGACCACTCCGTTTTTGTCTATAATTGCATGTGAATTCACGTGCGTGAAAACAGGTTTTCCATTACGACTATATTATAGGTGAATCTTAACATAGAGTAGCCAACCTTGTTTCGATTAAGAGATTTGTTGTACGAGACGTTATGGAGCTTTATAAACTTGTTAATGCGATGTTACCATTTTATGCAGTCTCCTAGGCGTGTCTACATTCCTAAGGTGCGTAACAACAATTGCTATTTCTGGGTTTCAGCTACTTTATTTTCCGGGACTTACTTTATTCCCCCATTTATACGGGGCCCAATGTTTTAATTAAATTTTTATTTATTATATTATTTATATTAATAAAATAAAAAAAGAAATTAGCATCACTTACAAGATCTCTTAATTCGGACGTAATGTATTTTGGGTTTAGATTGCAGTATGTGGGCGTGAAGTCCCTACAATAGCAAGGCCCCGGGAGGTGACCCTTCTAGTCAAACCCACAGTTCGCCACTGGCGCAGCGCAGCTATCAGGAAGTCAGGTCCATGATAAAAGTTTTAACATTTTCTGTTGATATCCTTGCCATATCGCCAGTAAACCACTATTATTAAAAATTGTATATTGATTACCTACAGTAGGTATTTTGGCACATTTTAGTAAGAGGTAGTGCCATGCTGCTTTGCAGCCGAATTGGGCCGGCACAACCGGGGTGGTACCTGTCGCTCACATAACATCGGCGTCAAGTGACAGCTATGCTGTCGCGTTTCGTGCGGTTTGTGAGTTTCCGGTGGCCCATTGGGGAGATAGGGAAAAGGTGGGCAACGCATCTGCATAACTTTTGGCTGTGCGGATGTCTATGGACGTCGGTAGTCACCATAAGGCTGCCTCCATATGACATTTAAAAAAAAATATCAAGTTCGCACTACTTTATCATTTTATATTCATTCCTTCATTTATTTGTAGATACACGCTAAATCACGATGATTTACATGAAGTATGTAGTAGTAAATAATTATAAGTAAATAACTCAATACGTCACGTATTCTTTATGTACAATTATGGCACCTAAACACACTACTTTACGTGTAAATTATGCCTCTTCTATTTTACCTTCAACGGTAATTACACCTCACTTCAAACGTTGCTCTGGATTTGTCTTTACGGGGACGTTACAAGTCGGCAGTCGCAATAAATTTGGTTGTCACAAGATGCTTGGTAGATGAGAATCATGTATGTTAACATTAGAATCTGTAATTAATAAAAATCTATAATATAATAAATATACATAGTACCTATACGCGAGCGTTTATAAACTTGTTAATGCGATGTTACCATTTTATGCAGTCTCCTAGGCGTGTCTACATTCCTAAGGTGCGTAACAACAATTGCTATTTCTGGGTTTCAGCTACTTTATTTTCCGGGACTTACTTTATTCCCCCATTTATACGGGGCCCAATGTTTTAATTAAATTTTTATTTATTATATTATTTATATTAATAAAATAAAAAAAAGAAATTAGCATCACTTACAAGATCTCTTAATTCGGACGTAATGTATTTTGGGTTTAGATTGCAGTATGTGGGCGTGAAGTCCCTACAATAGCAAGGCCCCGGGAGGTGACCCTTCTAGTCAAACCCACAGTTCGCCACTGGCGCAGCGCAGCTATCAGGAAGTCAGGTCCATGATAAAAGTTTTAACATTTTCTGTTGATATCCTTGCCATATCGCCAGTAAACCACTATTATTAAAAATTGTATATTGATTACCTACAGTAGGTATTTTGGCACATTTTAGTAAGAGGTAGTGCCATGCTGCTTTGCAGCCGAATTGGGCCGGCACAACCGGGGTGGTACCTGTCGCTCACATAACATCGGCGTCAAGTGACAGCTATGCTGTCGCGTTTCGTGCGGTTTGTGAGTTTCCGGTGGCCCATTGGGGGGATAGGGAAAAGGTGGGCAACGCATCTGCATAACTTTTGGCTGTGCGGATGTCTATGGACGTCGGTAGTCACCATAAGGCTGCCTCCATATGACATTTAAAAAAAAATATCAAGTTCGCACTACTTTATCATTTTATATTCATTCCTTCATTTATTTGTAGATACACGCTAAATCACGATGATTTACATGAAGTATGTAGTAGTAAATAATTATAAGTAAATAACTCAATACGTCACGTATTCTTTATGTACAATTATGGCACCTAAACACACTACTTTACGTGTAAATTATGCCTCTTCTATTTTACCTTCAACGGTAATTACACCTCACTTCAAACGTTGCTCTGGATTTGTCTTTACGGGGACGTTACAAGTCGGCAGTCGCAATAAATTTGGTTGTCACAAGATGCTTGGTAGATGAGAATCATGTATGTTAACATTAGAATCTGTAATTAATAAAAATCTATAATATAATAAATATACATAGTACCTATACGCGAGCGTTCACAAAAAGGAGTCGAGAGCTGCGACTTAGTAGAGCATCACGACATGACAGCGTCATGCCATTTTTTATTTTTAAATGCCAAGGCGCACCAATATATGTTTTTAATTAAAAATATTAAGTGGGCTTACAAATCGAGTATCAGCCTCTAAAATTCGTAATACATTAGATAGAAATATATACAATAGAAAAATAAATATTAGGAGGCTTAAAACTTGACTACTAAAATGTTTTATCCAATCATGTAGGTACAAACTATAAAATCAATCCATCTAAACCATATTATGTGAGGTCTGGTGGAATATCCCCACCATGGTTCAGGCCTTGACGCTGTGGTGGGGCTCAGTAGCCAAGGTGTGCCCAGCACTTTGGGCGAGGCTAATTGAGCCGAGGGGGCTCTTTGTACCCCTCTTATAAAAAGAGGGGACAAAAGAGCAGGGGTTCTTCTGTGGTGCGGGACAACCCCTCTGTGGAGGTGGTGTCGGTCCCCTGAGGGGCTGCCTGGCCGTCGAGGAGCCCTGTTTGCTCATTAGATCCGGGCACCTCACCAAAGGCGGCATTGGTGGCACTCGCCGGGTTTTAGGGGGTAGAGCTGCGTCCACTTAGCAGCTTTCGGGCGCAGCGAGTCCCACATGTGTATGTGGGACTCGCTGGGGAGACCCACTCCCCAGAAAGCTTTCCTTTCTTTCCTTTAAAGAAAAAAAATGTCTGGTGGAATATAGGTTTCGACCGCAATCTATTCCTGTTTGGAAGTACACGTTATGTCTTTATAATTATTGCCTGATTCATACATAACAGTGCACAACAGTAGTACAATAGTATATACACAGTCAACATATAATACAATGAACTATAATAATCATCACACAATTTTTTTATACATTCTTGTAAATCTATTCTAATATAATATAGCTACAAGTTCGTTTTACTAAACTACATGTCGGGTCTGTAAAAATATTTTGGCATTTGGCCTAATAATTGAGGAAGGTGGCTTATTATTTTTGAGAAAAGCTTTTTAAATTTTGGGTCGAATGAGCAGCTAGTATAGGTACCGGGTGTATTTGGAACGCTTGCGAAAACGAAGAGGTATGATAGTGTTGGCATAGCCTGACATGATACAAGTGAAAAAAACGCGTTTTCTTTTTTTTATTTGGTTGCTTTTTTTTTTTGTATAATCCGGTTTAGTAAACAATGTTACAGGAATTTGATGATAATGCTTTAAAATAATGTTTTTTTGAAAAAAAACAGCAATGTAATAAACTTAACTTAAATAAACGGCTAGCGGACTGAATCAGCTGATAGCGTTCACCGCATGCACGAGGTGAATGAACTCCCGCACCGCGCGCGTCTTCAGCGCGATGTATCGCTTTAGTTGTTCATCGTTTTAGTTTTTACTAATACATTGCGGGTTTGCAAAATACACAAGTCCTAAAATTTTCTTTAAAAAACGTTTCTGAGATAAATGGTTATATGCATTATCTTTATATACAGGGTGTCCAGTAGAGACCACGACAAAAAAAACTGGGATATAGAGGAAGGTCTACTCTACCACATATAAAAAAATCGGCTTAATAAAAGTGTCACCGTTTTCGAGAAAAAAAATATTTTGTGTTTTTTTCGAAAAATTGCACCATATGATCAATTTTTTTTCTGATGAATGAAATATCCATATTTGTAAAAAGTTTTTTTTGGCAAATCATTCTTAGGTAGTTGTTTTATTGTTAAATATTATATTATTGTAAAATATCATTTTTTATGAAAATAAATACGCATCCTATAAAAATAAATTTTTATTGAAAAAAAAATTTATTTCAATCTCATTTGCTCAACTTTGATCGCCAACTATGAAAAAAAAAAGTACTAGATTGCTACTGCACATTCTTACAATAAATTACCTATTTCATTAGGATTTCAGAAAGGTAAAATAATACTACTTTTTTTTTCAAAAAGAAAAAAGAGCGGTTTTTCTACTGTGGAGTCAGATTTACGTTAAAATGTTAAGTTTAAATAAAAAATGAAATGAAACTATTTACTGGTCCAAAGTATGCTTAATTGCAAAATAACTTTAAAATGATTAACCATGCTTCATCATTAAGCTAAAAAATAAAAGGATCTGCTATCTGCTTTAACTTTGAATACCGGTTTACAAAAGATGGTAGTACGCCGTTGACTATCACTGTCTCTTTCTTTACAACATGTAATAATATTCGCTATCACGCTCTCTCAGCAGAGTATTGCAAGTTTCGCTCCCATCCCCAAGTACAAGTCAGTACGATTCATACCGTTGTTTTGTCCGCTTGATTACTTCATAACTCTCTTGTTTCGTTTACGTGCTAACTAAAACTGCTTCGAACTCGGACTCTGATTTGCCAAACGTTTTGGACATTGTGCGCTCCCTTGATTTTGCTCTTTGTGAACTTTGGTTATGGCATCTGGTGATACCTACACGTCGCATGAATATGCGGATATTCACCTCATTTATGGTGAAGCTCGTTGCAACGCAAGAGCTGCCGCGAGGATTTATGCTGAGCGATACCCCAATCGCCGGCATCCAGGCCATGAAATTTTTACGCGAACTCATGCTGCGATATCAGAAGGAAGGATTCCTAGGCAACGCAGGAGCAGTGGATCTTCACAAGTAGTTGATGAGGATATTATTTTGGATGAAATTGCGGAAGATCCATCCACATCAGTAAGGAAGATAGAAGCGTACGTGGGTATACCCAAATCCACCGTCCACGCTGTCTTGCAGAGAAACGAACTGCACCCATATCACATTCAGCGTGTTCAATCGCTACAGCCAAGGGATTACCCTGCCAGAGTTAGATTTTGTAGAGAAATGCTGGAAAGGCACCGATCTGATCCAATATTTTTTAATAAGATAATTTGGAGCGACGAGTCATAGTGCAAACGCGATGGTTATTTTAATTTGCACAACCTCCATAGTTGGCAAAGGACCAATCCGCACGAAATGCGAGAAGATCGCTCACAATATCGGTATAAAATTAATTTGTGGACGGGGATTTACAACTGCCAAATTCTGGGGCCCGTCGTACTTCCACAGACCATCAATTCGGAAAATTATTCAGAGTTCCTGGTTAGACAGTTACCAATTTTATTAGAAGATGTTTCTTTAGAAGAGGCGAATATTGTGGTACCAACACGATGGCTGTCCTGCCCACTACGCCCGTCAAGTCAGGGCACATTTAAATGAGAGATACCCTCGTCGATGGATTGGTCGATCAGGTACAATTGAGTGGCCTCCGCGGTCACCTGACCTAAACCCCCTCGATTTCTTTTACTGGGGTTGTTTAAAATACAAAATTTACAGTAAAAAAATCCAAAATGAAGAACACTTAATGCAGCAAATTACATTACTGCCCAAGAAACTGCCCAATTAAAGGAGACGGTCCATTTCTGGTCTGGTCTTGTACAGTGTACTATAAATAGAGAAAAAATACATAGATTTCATTAAAAATAAAATAAATTAATATAAGAAACTAATTTACATGCAAAAAATAAAATTATGTTTCAAGTTTTTTAACTTGTTGGCAATTCTTAATGAAGATGGCGTCCTTCAGACGGATGATTACATAGACATAATATATGTAGAAGGACTGGGCATACCTACGAAAAAAAGGGTGTAAACTACAACTCAAATCGGCACTTAACATGGCTACCATTGCTAGGGTTTTGAGAGCAAAACCACAAACTATATAGAGAATACTACTATGAAAAGGGCACTCAAGATGGCAGATCGGACACCCACTTATTAAGAAAGGGGCATCTCCTCTTATTTCCTAACTTCATAGTACGGGAGCTAGCAACGTTTGAAAAGTAAGAATTTTAGGTCAGCTGATTTTGTGATATGTCGTCCTTCTTGCACTTTCGGTTAGAGTCTGGGCTATCTGGCTGGCGGTAGCGGTTGCGTTCATTAGTGCGCATCCTACCTGTCCAGGTAATAATCCTGGATTTTAAAAACATTTTAGAAGCCGTAATTTTTAATTTTTTGTTTTTAAATAAGTCTACCTGACATACTTTTTTTATTGCCAGACAGACAGATTATTACTTGCTAAATGTCATTTCCGACAAATGACAAACCAAATGATGACAGATGCCTATCGAACAATGACATATTTCCTTACATTTGACATTTAACAACAAGGAACATACGCCATTGTTTTATACACGTAGTGTTGCAAATCTTGGAAACATTAAATTATTCTTGCACTGAAATTGAGATGAATTCATGGATATGAACAAATAAAAAGTGTTTCAATATTTTCTTTCCTACATCTCATTACATGTACAAAAGTAGACCAACGTCCCATACAATTTTGGACCGTCTCCTTTAAGATTATTAAAAAGGGAATTTTTAAGAAGGTGTCGAGCCTGCATTAGGATGGAAGGGCGACAATTTGAGCATTTATTATGTGTACTTAATAATTAGACTTAATAATGTTTAACTATTTTATCAATAAATGTACGTTTAAGTTAATGTGTAATTTTTCATTGTACATTTATATTGTGTGTGTACATATTTTTATATGTACGTATTATGTATACGTATGTATGTGTATATAATAATTTTAAAGTTATTTTGCAATTAGGCATACTTTGGACCAGCAAATAGTTTCATTTCATTTTTTATTTGAACTTAACATTTTAACGTAAATCTGACTCCACAGTAGAAAAACCGCTCTATCTTTTTTCTTTTTGAAAAAAGTAGTATTATTTTACTTTTCTGAAATCCTAATGAAATAGGTAATTTATTGTAAGAATGTGCAGTAGCAATCTAGTACATTTTTTTTCATGGTTGGCGATCAAAGTTGAGCAAATGAGATTGAAATAAAATTTTGTTTTCAAAAAAAAAAAAAAAAATTATAGGATGCGTATTTATTTTCATAAAAAATGATATTTTAAACAATAAAACAACTACCTAAGAATGATTTGCCAAAAAAAACTTATTACAAATATGGATATTTCATTCATCAGAAAAAAAATGATCATATGGTGCAATTTTTCGAAAAAAACACTAATTTTTTTTTTCTCGAAAACGGTGACACTTTTACAAAACCGATTTTTTTACATGTGGTAGAGTAGACCTTCCTCTATATCCCAGTTTTTTTTGTCGTGGTCTCTACTGGACACCCTGTATACATATTTCTTGTGTGCGTGTGTATGTCATTGAACTCCTCCTAGACGGCTGGACCGATTTTGATGCCATTTTTTGTGTGAGTTCAAGGGGGTTAGAGGATGGTTTAGATTCACAAAAAAAATATATTTTGTACACGACAACGTCTGTCGGTGCCACTAGTATATATTATTAGGGTTTAATCTTCGCAAGCGTTCCAAATACACCCGGTATACTTAATACTAGTAATAATAAACGTATAAAACTCCTCAGGTTTGTTGAGACCCGTGGTGGCAATAACAGTAAGATCTTATTACGGGAATAAACATAAATAATTTAAATTGACGATAAATTTTGGAATATTTTTATGTATAGCCTGGCCAGAAATATATAAACCCTGCATTGGTGTCGCCACTGTATCTTTTATACGGTAACACTTAGTATAGTACACAGAAATTCGTTCCGAAATTTCCGCGATATAGCGAGGGTTTTTATTTTTCTGGTCAGGCTATATTATATAAACTTTACATATCCTCTTATACATTAATTTAGAGACATACTCCCTTGCGGGATTCAAACCAGTCACGCCAGTTGGTGTTAATTTTTACCACGCTTTTATTTTCAATATATCTCAGCGTAGACGGTCTTGTTGAAAAATTGATATACGACTCGGTTTTAATTAATTACTTTCAGTAAATGTAGCTGTACCTACTATTGCAGACGTTTGATACGATAATATATTATGTTATTGTTCTGAAACGGAAGGACGGCCTCTTGGCCTAGTAAACGAATTTTAAAGCAATTTTATTAAATAGGGGAAAGGAGGGCAACGCATCTGCATAACCTCTGGTTGTGCAGATGTCTATGAGCGTCGGTAGTCAACATGGCTCCGACTGCTAGGTTGCCTCCTTATGACATAAAAAAATAAAGACAATCATTTTTTTTACAAAAAATTAAACCGACTTCAAATAATTTAAGAAACGCAATTATTTTATTACTTTTTAGTCTTTTATTTTTTAAGTCGGTTTATTTTTTTGTATTTTTTAAATTGTTTTCTGGGTGTTTATTCGTCATAGTGATAAACAAATCGCTCCTTGTAGGTACTAATTTTATTGTGTTTTATACTTAGCAAGTAAGATATACCTTCATAGAACTCACAGGTTACTTGTTTGAACATTGACGCAACAGGCTTATCCTGTAGTTATAATCGAATTATATTTAATTAAGCTTATTGCTTTCTAATGATTACGCAAATTCCAGTCATTATAATGAAACATTTTTACGGATTTTATCGATACGACCAATAGCGTAAAAATTGTTTCATTTTAATTAATTAAGCTTGTTACCAGTTTTTCGGAGGGGCCTAAACTAGTGCTGTCTCTAGTATTAATAACCATACATTAGCTAGTTGCTGGTTAATTAATGAGACTGGGCTTTGGGTTTCTCGCACATTGAACCTTCGTAAATATACTAGAACGTGAATATTGTATTATAAAAAATAATAATCAGAATCCTAGCTAGCTCTTCAAGTCCGCTCATCTCTGCATTACGTTCCGAGTACCTACGCGTTAGATACGTGTTAACGTGTTTTTAATTATCTCCGTAGCTCATATCAAATGAACTTGCTTAGTCACTCTACTTTTTGCAGTGTTTGCAAAATGGTAGCGTACATTTCGCGAGTCTTAAAAGTATAAGTATACTTCCTTATAGTCCTCACGACGAAGCACACTAACAACGGCAAGATGGCGCACGGACGCCGCTAAGAAAATAAGGATTTTCTTTAATAAATTTGTCATGACTTCAGGGCCTTTGCGCCAACAATTAAAATAAAAAATTGTTATTGTGTTTTAAAAACGAAGTTAATTTTTGAAGTGAAACTTCTTTGCGCGCATGACGGTAATTTTTTTAAGGATGAAACGTCACGAAGCTGTATAACGTTTTTGTCCAAGAGGGAAAGAGTGATTGAGACCGATTGAGAGAGAGTGATAAAGGGCGGACGTAGCATGAAGCACATAGCCATGGATGGAGTGAGAATTGGGAGCAAGTGAGTGAGAAAGATCGAGAGAGTGAGATAGAGCGAACGTCGCATTGCAAGTCTCGGAAATTTAAAGCTTTTGATTAGTATAAATATAAACGAGATTTAAAAATTAGTTTGCCCAATAAGTTTCACTTCAGACATGTGTAATTTGTACGCACGCTCGCACTTTTTTGTAGATAACTTGCTACTGTTTAATGTTTTTATTTAAATTAGATTTGAGACTATTAAAATAAGTTTTTTTGCAAACCGTAACTTTCAGGTGATATTTGACAGATAGAGGTTATTAACATTCCTATTCTTATTTGAAACGCATAATACTTAACTTTTTTTTTTCGGATGGATCTATGCTAACGGCCCGAAGGCCCTAATGCTACATCGGATTAGTGTGAGCCCATTTGGCTTACTTTTGGTTTATAAAAGTGAGGGGTTGCCCCCAGCCAACCGTGCAGTCTGCGACCACACGGCCTCCTGGCGTCGGGTTGGAATACTTAACTTAATTGATGAATAATAATATAGAATACATGGGGAAATTCTAAAATAAGTTATTTTTTTCAATGTTTTCATATTTCCTTTATACAAATCCGCTCATGAATAAACATGTAATTATCTTAACAAACCTTGATATAATCCGTAAAATGTTTTTCCATTATAATGAGTGCAATTCGCGTAGACTTGGAAAACAAAATAAAAATAACCTAAAAACCTCCTGCGTAAAATAGTCTAGCAAACACAGTATTTTTATCCGACTTATAGTTTAGATTTACCACAGGACAAATACAAAACTTTTTAGCTCTATTATAATAGTAGCTAGGTATATATTAGTAGGTATAGTTGTAATAGTTCTCCCAAAAATATTCAAACCTATGTTGCCGGTTTGAAGTTTGAGTTAAATAATCTTGGGTTTTAATTTTAAAACTCACAGAACTGGTTACACTCGAGGTCAGGATATGTAGTTTTTTTTCTCTCTCTTGTTATTTGTTAAAGATATTCAATTCACATAAACTATGAAAAATATAATATTTTTATGGAGTGTCCCAACATATTATTATTTTTAACCGACTTCAAATAAAGGAGGAGGTTCTCAATTCGTCTGTATGTTTTTTCTTGTATGTATTTTTTGCTGTACCCTACCTACCTTGCTGACACCGACTCCAAAAGTAACTATAATGACGTGGTAAACGCAAAGTTTGTACATTAGTAGAAGATTAAGTTCATTATAAGTTGTAAGGACAAAAAAATTAAAGTTATTTTATTACCTTTTAGTCTTTTATTTATGAAGTCGGTTTTAATTTTTTAAAATGTTTTTTTATATTATAATTTTATTTATTTTGAAACATTACCCAAAAAATTAACCTTTTTATTTTATAATCGATATTTTTATTTTGATGCGAAATGTAACTCGAGATGTATCATCGTCTGTGTTAGTGTGTCGAAAGAGAAAACGTATTGTTATTATTAATAATAATAGTAATATCTTATATTATTTATATATATTAGGGGGCGTCCATTAATTACGTGAGGTTTTTAGGGGGGAGGGGATCGAGCAGAATCTCACCCAAACTCACGTGGGGTTGAGGGGGGATCTCAACAAATATCACGTAATATTTTTTTTCGCAAGAAACAGTATATGTAATTACAAGAAAATAGGGTCAAATTATGGTAAAACATATTTCTTGATTATAATTCTCTCCACGGATAATGAACTGATTTAGAATAAGTGTTCTTTAATAATTTTGAAAGTATTATATTATTCAACTATATTATCCATATGATTTTAGATTACAGTCGGCGAACTTTAGACACCGAGTCTATGTCTTTATTAACTTCATTAAATAAAAATAATGAAATAAATTGTCTTTTGTAAAATATGTCCACAACATTTACATTAAAATACGCGTTTAGAAATATCTCACGTGAGATTAGAACGGGGGGAGGGGGTCGAGCCAAATCTCACGATATCTCACCAATGGGAGAGACCAATCCATAAATTACTCACGTAATTTATGGATGTCCCCTTATACATAATATTCTTCTATAATTAATTTAAAATATTGCCTGTAGAGAAGAATAGCACCACCCCAGTTTTTCCCGTGGGTATCGTAAGAGACGATTAAGGGTGTTTGAGAAAGTACTGACCCTTGTAACTCTCTCACCGCGATACTGTTCCATCTGTCCAAGTCTTTCTCCGGTCGTAACGGCTTCCGTTCCTTTGGGTTCAGAAGGACAAAGACGAGTATGTGCATCTGTGTTCCGCGTGTACATTTGTCCTGCGCCATTGACCGCTTCTGTTACTGACTGTTATGAGGATATGCTGAAGCAGGTGGATAAATTTCGCTACCTGAGGAACACTAAATCATCCAAGTATGACCTTGATGCTGAGATCAACAGTAGGCTGGATTCCGCAGCTGCGTCGTTCGGAAAGCTGTTTTCCAAGGTCTTCTGCTCGCATAACCTTAAACTGGCTACAAAGATATCAGTAGGTATACATGGCAATTGTGCTGCCAAACCTATTATACTCCTACCTATACCTCTGAGACTTGGTGTGTGTACCGCCCCCACATTTGCACTCTGGATCGCTTTCACCTTAAATACCTTCGTACCATCATGAAGATCAGATGGTCCGACAGAGTGCAAAATACAGAAGTTCTGCGACGCGCCAGTGTTGGCGCATTGAGGCCTATTTAATTCGGCGACAGCTTCGGTGGTGCGGTCACGTATCTCGTATGACGGAGGATAGAGTGGCGAAGTGCATCTTCTACTCTGAACTGGAGGAGGGTAAGAGGAATCATGGTGGACCCCTCCGGTACAAGGATCTCCAAAAGCGACACATGATGAGATGCAATATCCCTCTCGTCCGGAATGTTTGGCAGTTTGTTCACCATCCTGTGTCACTCTAACCGCTGTGGTTAGAGTGACAGAGGATGGCGAACAACCAAATCGAGATTCAGCGTAAAGCTAACCTTGCTCGCCCACCTGCTGTCATAACGCACAGCTACGTGAACGGCGTACTCACGGGCCCTCAGTGCGCACGAAGTTTCGCCGTGTAGATAGATTACATTAGCCATCTTCGAGCGCATCAGCGCCAAATTCCCGGCTAAGAGCCGTGAGGGGTTGCCATGGCCGAAACCGGTCGGACAGATCATCACCATCATACAAATAATAATACATTAATTTGTTATAATATTTTTAAATAGGCAATATATCCTCTGAAGGAGAGAACCCTCCTAAATCTACACTGAAAGAATATGTACCTCTTAAAAACGCGATACATAGGTACTAATAGAATTCATTTGATACATCTTTTATTATTTAATATATATATATAGAGTTTTTACATTATTAACAAGTAATATATTTTTATTTTCAGGGTTCGTGGCTATACCAATCGACGCAGTTGATGGCAAATCTGAAAACGGCGCAGCTCAGACAACGCCTAAAAGAGTTGAACATGAACAAAGAACAGCAAAATCTAAAGTCTGACTAAACGCAAGTAATGTTACTTAAAATTGGCTTCAAGGCAATATTTTGTTAATGCTAAGTGTTGTAATTATAAGTCGTAAATGTAAATATTGTATAGTACAATGTTGCGACGTAGCGGCGAAACTGTTGGATGTAACAATTGTTCTTACTAATTAAGAGTTGCTTTATTCGTTTCTGAAATACTTTCATTAAAAGTAACCATATTTTTTTCTAGATTGCTTCCAAAGATGAATTTCTGTTTAAATCGTAAAGAATTTGAACGTCCTTTTTTGATCTTGGCATGTAATTAAAACGTCATCATACCGTATAGGTTACGTCACATAAATTGTATCGAATCGGTAATTTGATGATAAATAACCGATCCGATACAAGTCAATGACGATGAAGATACGCAGCCAATACGCGCTCTTAGGGGCACTCTTTTTACGTGGCGTGATTACATACGTGCATATAATAAGTTCATGTTTCACTTCTAAGAGTTACTCGTTGGTAATCCAGAAAATGCTTTTTTTATTCAGAGTGACGAAGCTTAAAAATAGTTTTTCTTATCTTGGATATGGTAATGTTAACAGTGGCCTTTTAGAACAATTAACTCATAAATACTTTATTTTCATTATTATTAATAAAGTCATGCAAATATTTAATTTGTTTAACGCAAGAAAAAAATCAGTAATCGGAAAAATATAGTACACTTAATAAAGCACGTAGCTATTACAGTAACGATATGTGCAAAATTATGTAGGCTTGTATAGAATTTACCACAAAAATAGATAATTAACACAAGATTAGTACAATCGCTAATTACCAATTAATTTCAACATCCATACTGTTTACATCGATTACGCGATCTAAAAATACATGAAATATAAAATCAACAAAATAACTTTAAGGTTATCGAGCAAAAATTTCACAATTTTAGGTGGGGAATACAATTTGACGTGTAAAGTGATGTCTTAAATGTGACAATAATATGATAATTGAAATCTTTTGAATAAAAACCAGTAGTACTGAAAATAATCTAGGAATACTTTTCATCGAACACCTTGAAATGTGCACATGCACATCACTAAACTCTCAATGATAAGATTTTGCCCATCGCCAATCAAGAGGAAAAAAAAACTATTCTATTTCTTATTAATTGTAAAACATTTTCAATTAGAAAAAAGAATTTGTAGTAGTCATGGTTATCGTAATGCACAACAGTTAGCCTTTATATAAAACATCATACGTTATACTCGTACAGTAATAGAAATAATTGCTTTATAATTATCTAGTTACATGTCGACCGTAATTACGTCCAATTTAAGTTTTTATAGTTGCTTGCCATAGAGTATCATCTTATATTGAAAGATTTATATAAAAGGATGCGTCCACATTTTAAAATGTAGTCAAGATATCGATAAACACAGTAAAATATAGATATGATGCAAAATTGTATTAATTTCATATTGTCAATGAACCGACAGCGATTGACGCCATTAAAAAATGACGACGGACCCTTTTGCCATTTATTTTGAAAATCTTTATGGTGCTATAGGACGAAGCGCTCCAAACAAAGCATTTATTTGTCAGTGATCAGAGTCAAACCTTCAGTGTCTTTTTAAGAAATGCGCCTTATTTTTTCATACGCCAATTTATGAATATTCTCGTGTAAAAAAAGAGTATTTAAGATTTAAAAATATACGTTTGCTTTACAAGTACTAATAATATTCGTGGCTTGTGTATGACTAATTTATACTAAAAACAAACAGCATTTTTTATATTTTTTGGCAAATAATGTCCGTATATTATGTTATGTACAGCTTGGCAAAAAAGAGTATGGAAAGAATGAGGGCGCCACTTTCACTTAGGTCTCATCATAATATGGAAAATCAGTAAGATAATTTAATCAAATCGTTAAAAATAAATGTGAAACACTAAACTTTACTCAAAATCTAGTATTTGTCGGCCAAGTATTGTCAACATCATAGGTTTCCATTTAGTAAAATATTTAGTTCCACCTGTCACCACGTCATACACTTTTTTGCCAAGCTGTATGTCATTAAATGAAAGGATTACTGAATTACCATTTATTATTGCTTAATTTAACGTGGCAAAGTTTTTTAATATTTTTATGATCCTGTACTTAATACTTATATTTAATTATTTTATTACTTTGCAAGGTTAGTTTTAAGAACTAAACCGTTTTGATTTGCTTACAAATAAAATAAAAAAAACAAATGTGTTAGGCTAAACTAAGTCTTAATATTGTGATTGAGTAATTATTATACTTTTATTATATGTATACCATTTTAGCATAGGCAAAATACGGTGAAGTATGATGTGAAATTTATTGTAAAATAAATAATGTATAGAAGTGACAATATATGTATATATGTCTGGGCGTTGTTGAATAAATAGTAGAGATGTGCCGATTACGACTGGCCGACTAGACGATTAGTCAGTGGGCAAGGAATGACGACAAATAATAATAAGTTTGAACAACCATTTTGTTCCTCAGTTAGGTTATTATCGAGGTTTTTATTTAATGTGATTCCCCCTACATAAATATTATTTTGAAATACAAACGGTCAGTGCCAAATAGTCACCGGCTAGTCTCCGACTACTATAGTGGCCGGAGAATCGGTTTTACCGACTAGTCGGGACATCTCTATTAAATAGTAAACGTCTGTTTCATTTTTGTCTACTATGTCTTGAAACACCGTTGCTGTTTTATACTTTGTGCGAATTCTTGCTTTGTTATATTCAATAAGTATTTGTTTATTTAGTTATAAGTGTTACGACAAGTTATTACATATTCTTATCACACCTTAACTGAGAGTTAATATTCCTATCT
The DNA here is from genome assembly GCA_963853865.1 of Helleia helle. Classification (NCBI taxonomy): domain Eukaryota; kingdom Metazoa; phylum Arthropoda; class Insecta; order Lepidoptera; family Lycaenidae; genus Helleia; species Helleia helle. The sequence goes on from OY971414.1 coordinate 28,213,381, forward strand.
TAATTAGACACAAATTTTAATTCATCAGCCTGACTTCAAAGAATTATATAGCCTCATCTTTTTATTGTCCTCACACTTCAGACGACAAATTGTACAAATCTGTCAGATCAAGTGCCATATTTAGACAAGAGGATTCTCGTCCCACAAATAGGTTTAAAAAACTAACTTTCATTGAAGGTGTAATAAAGTTGTATTTTCCACTTCAACATGATGAAATTGATGTACACATATATAAATTAATATTTTTGAACAATCACACCACAGGTGTAGTTTTGAGGTAAGATTTCGTGACACATTTTCTTTACACCATGATGTTGGTACGTCGCTGGTTCTTTATCTGGTGTCAGTACACATATATAAATTAATATTTTTGAACAATCACACCACAGGTGTAGTTTTGATATGTTTTTGTATAGATTTTACGAAATAATCAGTGGATTTGGTTGACACGATGTGTTTGTGCGTAAATATTTATTATTCTTTATCACACCGCAATATCCTACTCTCTTTACTGGAATATTCTTTATCAATTACATATAATTATTTATTTAACATAATTCGATTTGTATTGGAATTAGTAAATTCAATATTGACTTAAAGGACTAGCTGATATTTCGTAAATGTAATTATAGATGTATGTTATAATTTGACCGAGAAAAATGTTACCAGTTAGATAGACTATAGACATACTTAGAAGTATGTGATATGTCTTGGATAAATTCTATCTTTGAAGCAGGGATGTTGCGGATGGCGACTTTTTTACATCCGCGGATGTGATTGCAGATGCGGATTTTTGAAGACTTACAACCGCATTCGCGGATTTAAGATTTTATATACATATATATCTTATATATTTAAGTAGGTATAAGAATTTAAAAAATCATAAAGTAGGTAATTATTAACGAATTCTTTAATGCAAATTGTAATAGGTATAATAATAATAAAGCCCATTTATTTCCAATCTACAATCTTTATTACATATATTTTTTAATTATAGTGCTACAATTAGTTGTGTTAATTTAATGTAACTGTATTTATCACCGTTGATCGGATCCCCTTCTTGGGCATAGGCCTCCTCCAGCCTGTCCCAGGCCTCCCTGTCCATTGCTTTCTTTCTCCATTCACTTCCTACTATTGCATTGATATCCTCTATCCACCTTTTCTCGGACGCCCTATTCTCCCTTTTCCAGTTGGTCCCTTCCATACAGTTGCCTTTAATGTCTATCTTTTATCTGCGCATCTTTCTATATGTCATGTGGATATGTAGTATTAAGTATAATGCTCCTATTTTTTTTAACTAATTTTAATATTAGTAAGTGAAGTTAAAAATCGGAACATTATATTTAATAAAGAGTAATGTTGCCGCCAACCTATACCTATATGTATCAAAATAGGACTCAAAATATCTATATATACGATAAGTAATCCACAGCGCTAGGAAACACGTACTAATCACTAATGATTTCTTTACAAAAAACAAATGATGCACCACAACAAACGCGTCGGATCTTGTCACAAATTTTTACGCTCCTATTGGCAAAGGCACGCCTCATTCGCCGGCCCCGCCCAATTTCTTTCTTGTCGCAACTTCTAATACAATCCGCATTGATTTTTGCGGATGCGGATGTCGATGTTAAGTCTATGCAGAAGTTCCGCATTTGAGGATGCGAATATTCGCAACATCCCTGCTTTGAAGTAAGTAGAAATGTTGACAATAACGACATTTTGTCAAAGGAGACCTCAAAAGTAATATGCGTATTACTTGATATTTCAATTATTGAAATTCTTATTTAACTTGCCGGTACATTTGTTGTTGTAAATTGTAAAGTTATTGTTGACATAAAAAAGCTGCCATATTGTAGTCAATTATATTGTTAAAATTGTAGCAAAGTATTGCTCTGTTATACTTTTTAAATTTGTTTATTTTTTCCTCAAAATTGGGGCACATCTTAAATTTGTTTTCTTTAAAAACTTTCATCAGTTGACTTTTTCCATGAATTTAATTGATATTTCTTTCTTACGTTTTATTATAAAATTATGCATATTATACATGTTCAGCGTTTATATTTAGTTGATCAAAATTATGCGAAATTTGTTAATGAGCTATGTGTTTGATGTTTGTATATTTAAAGAATGTGTTGGTCGACATAAAAAGTGGTGCGCTAAAAAGTAAGATATTTGTCAAATAATAAAATAGGTGTTGTCATAATTATTATCACTAATATTTATTTTAATCTCGAGTTACCAGTTCTAAAAGCTTGCTCTGTTGGCAACATTAGAATTTTGCTGTAAAACCGCGATAGATGTATCACTATTTGGATACTTTTTGGATTTTGGCAACACCTAATTAAAAAATAATAATTTTATACGAATAACTTTTATTAATGAAGCTAGTTCAATCCTTCATTCATTCGCGGAACATATTTTTTGAGGATCATGAAAATACTGAGAAGGATGCCTGCAGTGCAGGATAGATGCCCTTTATACGTAAATGAAAAACCCAAACCAAAAGTTAGGTAGTTCTACTCCTAAAACAGCAATTGTTTCCAAGAGACATGGGTCAATAATGAAAAACATTTTGTTTTGTGAAATCTTAATTATTATCATTAAAGATAATTCTAATATCACACAAATTACTATAATTAAATTTATTAGTTCCTTTGTGTTTTATATTTTCTTTTGAATTCAGAATATCTGCTGTTTGTTTCGCCCTCTTAGCCATGGTGAAAGGAATTTTTGGAATAGGTGATGATTCTATTAGAATTTTTGAAGGTGTTTCTTGTTCTATATTGCTTCCTAAATTATAAAAATTATAGAATCAGCAATGTCAACAATACTTATATCCTCTAAAATATCTCGGAATCGATCAAGAGACTAGAAGACTCTCTGTCCATTGGAGTACGTATCAGATTTGGTTATTTTGTTTATGTTTAGAAATATTTTCTTTTTAATTGTTCAGCTCTAGTCGACAAACCACAGAAGCTAAAATCTGAGATTGTTTATTTTTTTTTTGTTCGACCGCAATATGCTCACGAGATTCTATATTTTCCGAGACATTGGAAAGCTCTGGCTGATAAATCTAACGATTACGTAGTCTGAACATTTGGGTCAACTGGGTAAAATTCGACTACCTCCAATCCAAGCAATATGTATATAAGCCTTCCAGCATTGCAACGGCTGATCTTTTTATTTGGATTCAAGTGCATAAATTGATTAGTTTTTTTTTTATGTTACTTGGATAAGCAAACTGGCAAACGTGCCACCTGATGGTAAGTGGTCGACGTCGCCCATGAACATAAACTAGTTTACCTGGAACGAGCCCAGGCAACTCATCTATGTGTTGCCTATCCTGAGACATAAGATGTTAAGTCTCGGTGCCAGTAATTACACTGCCTGTCTTGCCCTTCTCTCCGAAACACAGCAAAGCTGTTTCATGGGAGAAACAAGCAAGATGGTGGTACCCATGCAGCCGGGAGCGCGGCACAGCGCTTCACTCCCACCGGTATATGCTTGATATAGGTTTTAAATGGCCCAAATATTGATCTGTCTAAGATCTGTAAGGCTGAAGTTGTGTGACTACGTAAGCACAATAAAATTATGTCATTATCAACAGCAGCTAGCAATTGAGTGTGACGAGTGACCATCTAAAATCAGCAGAACCTTACCATGGGGTTTCAGAGGTATGAAATGTTCTGTTAACCATTTATACAAAAGCTCAGCGTTTATAGAAGCTGATATTTTGTTCATGAAGACTTTTGAACGTCTTGGAAGTCCATCTTCAAATTCAAGTTTTTTATTTCGACCTTTTATTATAAAAGTTGGTGGAAGGAAATTGAATTGCAACAGCCAACGATCGTCATGGTCTCACTTTTCTCGGCGACGTGACTGAATTGATGACTTGCAACTTTTTTACTACGACTTCTCACGGTTTATTATTTAATTGAATTCGGGATTCATCCATATTGTAGATCTTTTTTGGTTTGTCCAGATTTTCGGTTTTTCTTTGATCAAAAGATCATACAAGCTATTTACTTCTTCCCTACTAAGACCTTTAGCTCTGCCTATGGATTTCGTTCATAAAACTTTTGAACCATGCACCTTCTGCCATTTTGTTTTCAAGGCTGAAATTATATTTTAGCTAATAAGCTAACATGCGTATGGCTTGTATAATTGGGGGAGATCCTGCATCACCAAGCTTGAGAATGTGCTTTACTAGACTTTTCTCGTTGTCAAAATCCATAATAGAAGGTTTACCTGCTTTCTTCTTGGGGTGCCTCTACTGAACTAATGAAGGTTGGCAGTATGACTGATCATGGGTAACTGTGGAACGGGGTGACTGCGGCTCCTAGTTGTGCGATTAATTTCGAGTAAATAAATGCGAAAAAGAAGGTCGCGAGTTCGCGAAGTTAGGTTTTTAGAATACGAAGCATCTATCCCACTGGGGCATCTATCCCGGTTTTACCCTAGGACTTGTAAGTATTTTGCTGACTAAATAATAAAACGTGTGTTCTTCTAAACTGAAGGTACTAACTAATATTTTTCCATTTGTAGTGTCTCCATGGATTTATTTATAATTTATTTTTTACGCATTTGTGTTTTTTTTTACTATTATGTATTTATTTATAGAAATGGTCATGGTTAAAAGCGATACTTACACGGCAGTTTGCAATATTAAACTATATTTTTTTTACTTTATTAGAATCAAGATTAGTTATATTTTATTTAATAATGTGGGATATGGATCGTGCATTTTGTAGAACGCTAGTTTTAAACGTTTAGCGTAACCGTATGGAAATTCGTTTTCATTTCGCGTTGGTGTTGGTTTATGGAAGACTGATTGTAGTTAACGTTATAAGCAGGTTATGTGATGTTTTCAGTACCAGGGTTGCTATAGATTCTTATTAAAATATTCTATTTAATTGATAGTTTATAAAGAAATCAGTGGGCATTGTTTAAGTTAATAGTTTAAGTTTTAGTTAGTACATTTTATTAATGTTATTTTTAAAACATTACATATCTTATCATTTTGCCACAAATAACGATTTTATTATAGATAAAGATACATAATTCTTACAAGTAGCGGCGACCGGATACAAAAGTAACATTTTGAAGGTACTTTTACCTTGATTTCTGGCTGGGTGTTATCATTGTTGTTAAATGATTATATCCATATATAAATTCAGTTTATGTTCTTTATAGTAACATGATTTATTTTAATATAGTGTGTTTTATATGAATAACAGAGGGTAAAAAAATCTTCAGTTACATTCGAACACGCAAGGCAGGTAGGAAGGCCGAAAGTAACTAGACAAAGGGGTTGATAATGAATGCTCAAAACTATACATGTTAAATCAACAAATTTAAACACATTGTATTAATAATACAAAAAAAAAAACCAAAATTAATCAATTAATATAATATTATGTTAATCATTTTTTTTTGTAATCGGACTATTCAGTATTATTCTCTTAATCAGACTCACAATTCTTAACATCGTCCACGCATTCTGCAAATGAAGTATGAACACATTCTACATTCGATACATGTATCTATTGTTCATTTGGTCGACTATTACTAAAAGTTTTTAAACTCACGAGGCAGAAGCAATCTTCCGATTTATTTTCTTTGTCTTGGGTGCCTTCTTTGGTTTTTTTCATTTTTCCTTTCCTTTTGTACTTAGATATCAATTTCCTTTGACGTTTTCCAGTATCGGTTTATAGTACTGATTTCTTGGCTTTCTTTCGTTGTTGATTTGATTGTTGTTCAATTAAGTTTTTTTCAGGCGTGTTCCTCAATATTGCAGTCCGTTTTTTACGACCTTTGTGTGTTTCAGTCCTCGGACCCGATTGTGTTAAAGGTCTAATATCTTCAGGTGTGAAATGCAACGGCTGGGAAGAATTTGCTCGTTGTAGCCCGCTGCACCTGTCCTGTCACTGGTGATTTGGATCTTAGATTAAAAATTGAGTTAGCTAACAGAGAAAATCAGTCTCAACAGAGATCGAGTCCGGTAAATTTTGAACAGCCCGTGGTTGGACATTATTGTTTGATTTGTTTGACAAATCATTGCTATCTACTACTACTCTTATCAGTCAGGTCAATTGATGTTGGAAGGTCCGGAGTATCTGGATCAACTTGAATGGAGGAAGATCATTTGGTGGAATTGGACTGTTAATTCGTAATGGCCGGTCAGTCACATATGATGGCGCGTAGTCAATAGCAAACATATTCCGGTACACTTATGTCGGTACAGGTAAATCTGGAAATTGCATTTCTATCAGTTACAGATAGAGGAAATGCTTTTCTAACAATCCCAGGAATGTAATGGATAATCATCGTTCGACCAGGGTGTTTTCGCATCCGGTTGTCTGTAGCTGTGTTTATCATTTCTTGAATGGCCCAAATACCGCTCTATCCAGAGGCTGAAGTTTGTGTGTGTAATGGGGATGGAAACGACAGCAGTACCATTCCATTTTCTTACAAAAATCTACAGCTTGGATAGATATATGCCATGCATGACTGTTGAGCAGTAACAAGCATTTTTGATCAAGTGTGGGCTTGACTTGTCTTTTAAAATGTTGTAGAACCAGTAAAATTTTGCACCCTTGCTTATTCTCCCGTGAAACAGCTTTGCTGTTTCGGAGAGAAGGGCAAGACAGGCAGTGTAATTACTGGCACCGAGATTTAACATCTTATGTCTCAGGATAGGCAACACATAAATGAGTTGCCTGGGCTCGTTCCAGGTATACTAGTTTATGTTCATGGGCGACGTCGACCACTTAATATCAGGTGGTACGTTTGCCAGTTTGCCTATCCAACTAACATAAAAAAAAACCCTGCATCCATCCACATGCATTGCCAGCTTCGGCACAACCAACAGGACCCTCGCGTGTCATGTGGTCTTTGATTCGGTTCAATCGTAATACTAAAAAGGAGTTATGTGTCCTCCTTGAGAATTAACCGCAACAGCAACAGTTACTAATCTTCCACGTTTTGCTGAGGTTACTGCACCTAAGTGTTTTAATTCCTTTTTGAGCTACGATATTGCTCGGTGTTTGGACAGTGGTCACCCCTGTCTCATCACTATTTCACATATTATATTTTGGCTGAAATTTATACCTATCCATTCTTCATTTCATATCCTTGGTTATCAAAAAAATTACTTACATTATTTTCGTTCGTTGAAACTCGAAGCCTGCGATAGATTTGTTGCTTAAGAGCATCTCAAAAGTGGCTCGGGTGTCGTTTTAAAAAACTCGTCACTCTTTTCTTACCCGCCATTCGACTATTGTGCCGCCTTTCAGGAAATGCTTTTCCATTTTTAATCGCTAACTTGTATACCAGGTAACGTACTTCCGATGGAGGTAACTCAAAATAAACTCCAGAGCTCTCGATTCGAGAGAAATAGTCGCGTAGATTACTTTCCTCGTTAATAGTAAAAACTCGATTGACTATTGTGTGCTACTGTTGCAGTAGCACACAACTGCGCTAGTATTTCCTGCTTTTGATTTTGTTATACATCTGTATAATGTTACATAGCAAACATTGTATTTTTCAAGTGAAAACTTCTTTAGGCGTGTTGAGCACTTTTTGGGTGAACAAAAATCTTGGAACTAGCGACATCGTTACGTCGTGACCGAACGCTTCAAATGTGACATCTATGACCTGTTATTATGACATTTCAAAATTTTAGCTTAAAAATTTCATAATGTCACAAGTTTTAACTTCTATCGGCAGACCCTATGACGGCCAGTCTTTTTTTGCCAGGGCTCCAATTTTTGCACCATCTTTGTAATGTTGTGCTGTGTTGTTGTCGCGCTTAGTAGTTCTTATGCTTTGCCGCGGCATTCTGTTGAGTTGAAGTAAAGACATAAAAATATGATGTAGTAGGTAATTAAATCATTACCCATAAGGTTATGCTACTTTTGTATCCTTTATTTTTGTTAAACCTTAAAACGGTAAAATTTAAACAATGTACAATCAATCTAATCAAGGATGGACTATACGAACATTCAGATTACTATCATCCTTTTACAACTACGTACACAATAAATAAGAAAACATCAAAAAACTTACTTTTGATTTGTGAGAACACGTCCTGACTATATTATATTGTCACACAACGTAACGGCGCGCGACGCACGCGAATTCTTTATGGCTCTATCTAGAATCTAGAGAGCATTTGTTGCTTTCGACCCGCCGTTACTTTTGTACCCGGTCTCCCTAATGAAGGTCCATTTTTAAGTGTGACAAAACTTGTCCGTTTTACACATTTCGCTCATTTTCAACGCTGACCCTATATGAAATATTTCTTTCACCGATGTTTCAAGGAAAAATATATAATCTATCTGCACTCTGGTATATATGTAATATACGTCATTAAAGAAACACCAAAGTAAACCAAAGTTCAAAAACATAATATTATAGAATATAACTAAGGGTTGTCCTTTAAAATTTCTTTACTGGCGAGGTGTGAGGTTTATTTTCATTGAATGTCGGTAAAATGGACTTGAATGGAATGCACTTTATGTATTATTCCCGTGCATTTTAATCTTTAATATTATAAAATTTGAGGTGTAATTATAGTTCTATATAATTTTTAATGTTAACTTCGTCCTATTTTTGTATTTAATATTCGTATAATAATTTTTATTAATGTCTAAATGAAAGGCCTTGGACGACATGACATGGGAAGCTGAGTAAGACTATTATTAGCTATACTTCTTATTGTAACTAAATCTGAACGCGATTTTTAATATCGGATAAACAGCTAACTCTGCTGCTGCCCTGCCGATGACACTGAGTAGGTTTTTCAATTATTTGTTTGTTATAGATTCTTTGTTTATATAAAGTGTTTTTTTTAATTATTTTAAACCTGTTACCTGAAACAGAAATTGAATTTTTGTCAACCACAAATAGGTGTCATCCATAGCCGAGCAGTAAATGTTAATTTTAACTGTATATTTAAATTTTACAAACATCACAAGGATCTGTCTTATAAACATTTTATTAATTCTTTTGTATGTTTCATACTGACGCGCTTTAAATGTATAAAAACTAATATATATCTGGTTTTTTGCACAAATCTGTTGCCTAATTTGCTTAAAAATTGTTTTATCCATTTACCTTAGAGTGGAAATATATGGATACAAAAATAATGTTTATTCTTTTATTTTTACCAAATATATATCTGGATGGTGGGCTAATATGATGTTCAAATAATAATTAAACAGAATGTTGATCGACATTCTACTTCGAATATTGTCTCCGTTACCAGTTCATAGGGCAATAAACAGGGCTGCGTTATCGAGGCATTTTTAATTTCAGCAACAATGAACTATCACATTATTATTCAGGTCTTACAAAGCTCGTAAGAACTTGCGCTACAATGTAGGGGAAAACAATCAGCAATTGACCAGTCGTCACAAGTAGAACTCTACGTTGCTGTGAATATTTCTCTTTACGAAATGAAATATAACAGTGACCAGTGAGTTTTGAGACCAACGTTGCCGAGATACTGTAAGTTTGCTAGTATGTCAGTTCAGTTTACAAAGTTGAAAGGCAAATGAAAAAAAAAATGTTGGATATAAGTAATTCACACATGCGTTGCCTACACCTTTGTACACGTTGCATCTCTTGAGCATCCTGCCTATGCATAGTATATAAGCCAATTTTATATTTCCATCTAACAACAGTTTTCCATTAAAATTAGTTAAGGTAGGTATATAAATACGTTTCTCAACTTAGGCACTCTTCAGAATCTTATATAAGTAGTCACAAACTGCTGCTGGAGTAAAAAAAAAATATTTTTAAGGATAACTTATAAATAAAAGAAGTTTTTTTTTCAATGTATTATATGCACTGGTATCCATTAGCGACAATTTTTTCTTTGACTTCCTTTATCATTAGCTGTACTAAGTCGTCGAGGTCTACTCTGGGCTTCCAACTCCAGTCCCGCTGAGCTTCGCTGTCATCAAACACTTGAGGCCAAGAATCCGCTGAAGAGAGAAAGAGTATTGAGAGAATGCAAACAATTATATAATAAACAGATTCTGCCAAAACGAAGTTTTACTGGTAAGAACATAATTAATCTATGAAAAATTATAAAATTACTTAGACGATTAATGTTGTTAAACATTAATAATTTACTAATATGTTGGGACAACTCACACACGGCCATCTGATCCCAAACTAGGCAGTAATTGTTCTTATGACAACCACACAACTGATATATACTTATATATTTCTAAATACATACATATTATAGATAAATTACACCCAGACAGAACCAATGATCATGCTCATTACACAAAGATTTGCCCTGTGTGGGCATCGAACCCGTCGTGGGTTCGATGCCCATGCTTCTGGTGTAGCAGTCAGCGTCACTAACCACTAGACCAACAGGGTCAGGCATATTTGTATTGGTTACAGTTAATTGTTCGATTATTTATAATAAAAATTTATACGTATTCTTAAATAAACGTTAACTGCATTATGGATTTTTTGAAAATGTTGAAACAATCCCAAAAAAACAAACTCTGGCTTATTACAAAAATTAAAAAATATAGAGGTGTCAGTAGAATAAGTATTAGACTTATACAACAAATAATATGCAAAATATCATCAATACGACAAAACAAGTTCTGAGGAATTTTGTTTAATGTTTGCTTCATTATTTAATAATAATATAATTTTTTTGCCATTGTCACTGCAGTTGACTACGCAGTAGGTTTCGTGACGCATGTTTATTTACTTTAACTTAAAATTCACGGTTATGTTTTTTCTAGTAAAAAGTGACAGTTCGTCTGCCGAAAGTTCTTTTTTAGCCACAATGCGCGCTGCCGTCTATTCGTAGTTCCCCTACCTCCTACTTCGCACCCAGTGAATACGAAGTACCTATATGATAAAAGTCTTACCTATTTCCTGTCGACTATCAGGTTTGTACGTAATTGTAAAATCAGGGAGGTATTTTATCATCCGATCAGACAGCTCCTCGGGAGTGAAGCTCATAGACGTGACATTGTAGACTCGTCTGTTGAGGACCTCGTTGGGCGCCTCTAGGAACTCTGAGAGGGCACGGAGGGCATCTCTAACGTGCATCATCGGTAGTCTCGTGTTCGGGTTTAGGTAGCACTCGTAGTGGCCCTTGCGTAGTACTTCGTGGAAAATAGCAATTGCATAGTCTAAAATAGATTCAAATATATTACATTAGAGGTATTTTAAAAGCATATCTATTTAAACACATTGGGAGGAAGAGAGGCGCTTGTACCACACGGCACAGTGGCGGATTTACCAGCAGGCTGAGTAGGCTTGAGCCTAGGGCGGCTAATTTAGGGACGAAATTGTTTTTGATACCTGTTAGTAATGAAATGGATTATGACAATTTTAGTAGAAGTAGTTAGAAATATTAGGTGGTAAATTATATTATATAAATTCCAGGAACCACGCAGTCGTCACAATGAATGTGCGAGTGTACCTACGAGTATGCATGCATATGCGTACACATCACAGAAATCTAAATAATAATTAATATGCCTTATTATTTAGATTTCTGTGGTACACTCGCACATTTACATATTACACGCATCACCACCACTCACCACAATAAAAGCCACCACCACACAATCTACGCACGTTTCGCCCCGACACCAAGGCATCCTCAGGATGTAGACTCTACGATTAGTAATAGTTAAGTGACCTTGGTCATTTAACGATTATATATAATATGCTCTGATATATGCATGCATATGCGTGCACTCATACATTTGACGTAAAGACTGCGTGGTTCGCGGAATTATTGCTAATTATTATAATCATTTAATTTAATATCTAATATATTGGATATCCGCAAAGTAACTCCTGATTGTATTAACGGTTTTAAAAGTTTAAAAAGTCGGCAAAATCTTTACAGCCTGCACCTTGGAAATGTCTAAATCTGCCACTTACACCAAACTTCCAACTTCTAGAGTAAAGAAAGGTCAGTAAAAACTTTACAGGCTACATCTAGAAAATGTGTAAATCTGCCACTTACACCAAACTTCCAACTTCTAAAGTAAAAAAAGGTCAGTAAAAACTTTACAGGCTACATCTAGAAAATGTGTAAATCTGCCACTTACACCAAACTTCCAACTTTTAGAGTAAAAAATCTTGCATATTTTTCCGTAATAGTTACTAATCTGTGGTTTGGAAAAACGAGCAAGGCTAGCACATAGTAGCATTAGTTAATTTGCTTGTCTAGCATAAAATACACATTGTTAAAAGTTATTTTAAGAGAAAATAGTGTATTTATTTATTTGGTACTTAATAGGGTATTAGATGTCATTTTAACGATACTTAATACGTATACTCACGTATTACGTTTGCATTTTCTATCATAACAAGACACATGAATAATAATTTAAATTAGCATATTGTGAAAATAATAATAATAATAATAATAAATAATAATATGACAAAATAATTATTTTCGTTAAAAGCTGGATCTTGATAGAGAAGAGAGAAAAAAATAGAGTTCTTAATTCTTATGAGTTATGACTATCACTTGTAAAATTTCAAAATTTTTATATTAAAATCCTGTTTCTATATTTTTCTTTCTTAATGTCGAATATAATTTCGAAAAATTACGTTGCGTTTTACGAATCGATTAAGTTCCATTAACATTTGCATACCGATTAAAGAGCTTAAACCTCATGAACCTCCATCAACATACATAGAAAAAGGCTTCTCCTTCTTAGATAATATAACAAATAAAAATAATAAAAGAAGATTAAGAAATATACCAACCTGTAGTACCACCTCCGGGAGGGTCACTGGATATGACTCCGGGAAATCGCAAACATCTAAAATCTAGGCCATACTTGTAATGATAATATTCGCCTAATAATTCCGCGTGTACTTTTGACACACCGTAAATTGTTCTCGGTCTTTGCACTGTTATATTTGGAGTGGGATTCCTGGGAGAGTCAGGTCCAAAAGCCCCTATTGTACTCGGTACGAATATTCTTAGGTTGTACTGCTTCGCTAGTTCTATAACGTTGTGCATTCCTTCAATGTTCACCCTCACCGCCAATGGTACGTTCTGTTCCCCAATAGCACTCAAAAGGGCAGAAAAATGTATGAGCCAGTCGACCCTGTGATTAACAACTATCTTTTGTAGTCCTTTAAAATCCAATATGTCCGCGAATATATATGGGCCATCGTTGAATATTTCTGTTGAAGGTTTTATAATGTCGGACAGTATAACGTTCTCTCGACCGTATTTACCTCTCAAATGCTTAGCACATTCAACTCCGAGCTGACCTAGGCCACCTGTGCGGGACAAAAGTCATTTTAGATTTACGCGTCTAGTAACAATGTAGCTTAATGTTAGATTGTATAAATCACGAAATCCACTACAACCGCTAAATAATAGGTATATACCGCCTCTCTTGAGGAACGCCATGACGGCAATACTTTTAAAGTTAATTGAGAATTTTTGTTTTACTCAAAAACACAAGGTTAGATTCTTATTTACAAATTAGGTATTAGATAGTTAAAATAACATTGTAATATTAATCTCATTAAATTAAGTCGATATTTTATTACTTACCTTTATAAAAATAAAGGTAGCGAATGGTTGCGAATAATTAATTAATTAATTAAAACTTGAATTTTTATGTTATCATAGACTTTAAAAACAATGCCTAAAATTATGAAATAACAAATTAGGGCTGTATAATATTTTGAGTTAATTTAATTTCAATATATTATATTTGTCTTAGATGCTCACACAATAGTTAGTTGTTTCAAATAGTGTACATTTTTATTTCGTCAATTTTAGGTTTAGCAAAGAAACGACAACCTCACGACACACGTGAATATCAAGAAATGCCTTCTTATCGTTTCCTTTTTTGAAAGCATAAACCTACATTATCATTACAAGCGTATATTAAGTAACGAATACAAATGTAACTTGTGATCAAAATAATATGACATGTTTATTAGGAATTAATGAGTATACCATAAATTTGCAATCGTCCGTGGACCGTGAGGTCCTTTCACTTTCGAACCAAGGCATATGTGGTATATTTCAAATAGGACGATAGAAGTGCGAGTAGTATTACTATTATCGGCACAGTATAATTATAATTTATATCTATATTTCTAAAGGTCCCACGTAACCCGAACTGAAACTTACCTGTAATTAATATTTTTGGAGGCGTTTTGTTAACAGAGCTTGATCCGTATTTTCTTAAACATATACTTAATGAACTTCTGATTTTTTTTAATAAGGCCATTCTTAAATAATTGTGTTATAAGACGTTTTAGCTGCTCGTACGATACACGGTTACTGGTATTAGATTTCGTTCTGCTTAGGTTTCTAAACAGGTTTCCGTGGAGGCGTCGGAAACTGGACCTTAAACGTTCAACCGCCGACACTCGTAACATATGTCTATTGGTGTAGAAAATGGGTGTGCGAGGCTTGTTTTGATAAATTTTCAAAGTAAACCTTGAGACACCTTACGTATGGTCGGTGTTTTAGAGTTCCGCGCCAAAATAACATGACCTTACCTATATTATAAGGCTGTACGTTCGTTTAAACTAACTTTTATTAAATTAACTTACTAAAAGATTGCTCAAATTTTTATTACATAATAATAATTTTATTTGCCCTAATTATTAATATAATTATCAATAATTATACTACGGGTATATAAATTACATTTTTTTATGGAATCGCTATTGATGAGTCGAATTTTGTAGAGACAAATAAAGTGTCTAAACAAATAAAAAGATATCCATCCACATACGAAATGTTTCAATAAAGTTTTTCTTCTATTGTAAAAAATAATTTTCGACATTTGAAAATTAGACTTTACCAACTTGATATAATAAATTTAATAATGTAGTTATATCATTAAAGTGACCAAATAAATGATAAAAACTGACCAGGTGTGAACCGAGCAGAAATATAATATAATACATATTATATTGTGTCGCAGTGGGTAACCTCGATACGCGAATCAATTTACAGGTTTCCGGTTTTTATGTAAAAATATGTCTATATATTCCTAAGGCTTACACGGATGTAAATATAAATCTATATGTCACGATCTTTGTTAAAACCATCATTAGACATAAGACTCCTTTAATGAACGCCAAGACGATATGAAGATAATATAAAAAAGGTAATCTCTGTAATGGGGATAATAACAATACATACGAATAAAACATAGGAGTTAGTAAAAGAAATGCCTAGCCTTCTTGCCAAATTTCATCAAAATCTGTTCATTTAAGTAAGAAATGTAACATACATATACTTTAGCATTTGCAATATTAGTAATTATGTTTCTTCACATTACAGCATCCGTACCGGTATAGACAAGGTGACCCCAGCCCAAATAGTATAAAAGTCGAATTGATCAAAACTATATTCACAATTTCAAGCTTCAAGTACCAATTAGTATCAGATAGTAGATACAATATATAATCTGATGTAGCTTTTATACTAGTATGAAAACCCTTTGAAAAACGATTTGGAATGTAGAGCGGCTAAATTTTAGCTATTGTTTTTGACAGATAAACCTCTGCTGCTGATCAAAAAAACTGTAACTGGTTTATTTTCAGCTCAAGGGAATCAAAGACAAGGTAAGGTTGAGATAAGACGGAAGTGATTTTTGATTGATTTTTGCATGATTCTACAGTAAGACGGACACGGCCAGATCGGATCTGGGTTTAGGAGCTGTAGAGATTTGGTTTCCTAAAAATACATAAAGCTAAAGTGTACGACATATCACAGTAACACATTTTATCTCGTTTACCGTTGCCTATAATAAGTACATAAGTAATTTAAATACATACTCTGACTCTATTTTATACAAAAAATTAGACACTACACACACTTGTTTTAAAAGTAATTATATTATATAGGTATACCTATTACGTAATATTGCAGACACCCCCCCTGATGACATAAAAAGATACTAATTGCTTCAGTTCCTATTACTAAGAATACAGTAATGTTAAGTTAGTTCAAAGTACAGTTTACTGTGGTGACTCGTGAGGGCGAGGCTCACGTTTTGATTTTGTACACCCTTTGTACATAAAGCTTGTACTTAATACTTTTATTTCTTCTCTTTTACGTGTAAAATTTCTCAAAGTAAAAATCTATAGAAATACATTTAGCTCTACCTCTTATAATAAAGTATTTAGTAAATTTGATGACGACTATATGATTCGGCCGGTTCCGGCCACGGCGACAGCTTCAACTCCTCCACTGACGTTTGTGTGCTTACACGTGGCATAAGTAGCCAATCTTTTTTGAAAAGATCTGTCATCTGCGCACAACATTTTTTGTGCATAGGTGGACGCGCAACCACATATGCCCTTTCACGTCGTTATCCTCCGTCATCCAGTGGAATGGACGCTACAACCAGCAGAAGGTTTCGAGGCAATTACTCCTATTTTGCACGGTTTACTTCAAGTTTTGCTTCCTATAGGAAAAATATCTGACAGGTCCGACCTCTGGACAGGAAATTAGTAAAAGTATAGTAACAGTCTTATCACCGTCTATTTATTTACGTATTAGATTTCCAAAGGATATTTTCCAAATTTTGTATGGGATTTTTCTTGATAGGTTTATTATAGGAGTACCTACTACAAATTAGTTTGTGCCCGCAGCTTCGCCCTCGTGGTGTTCGAAAAAGTAGCTTTTGTATTTCTTTGGTAGTATGAGATAAAAAAAACAAACAAACAAATAAGTAGTTTTTAACCTTACTAATGTTATTTAAATGCCAACGTGTGTGTAACACATCTCTATATACTATATTTTACGTTCGACAATTACGTCGTTTTTGACATTTCAAATCCGCTCAGTAGTTTTGTCGTAATTGAGTAACAAATATCCAAACTATCGCATTTATAATATTAGCACAGAATAAATAATAGTTCTAGTACATTAGTAAGATTTGTAATAAAAAATGTATATTTTATTAACGCCATGTGATACAGACGTTTATAATTCAATTAAAATCTAAAAAATGTTTATTATTCCAATGCATATACGGCCGTGTGGTGCCGGTAGAGTAGAATAGCACCATGTACCACCCCAATTCTTCCCGTGGGTAACGTAAGAAGCGATTAAGGGAGTGTGATCTAAAGTACTGACCCTTGTAACTCTCTCACCGCGATACTGTTCCATCTGTCCGAGTCTTTTTCCGGTCATCACGGTCAGATATTATTATTCCAATAATATCAGAAAATGACTTATCATCTTATTCACGTTTGAATTACAGACGTTTTACGAATACAAGCATATTGACTTTCAAACAAATTAAAATTTAAATTATTCTTGTTTGACGTCATCTTTATCTAGTCGAGACTTTAGAAATCATTGGAGCGATATTAGGAACAATAAAAGCATTTTACAAAAAATTAAAACCGACTTCAAAAATACTAAACTAAAAAGTAATAAAATAACAGTTTCTTTAATGTTTGTGCTTACAACATATAATCAACTTAATCTTCTACTAATGTACAAACTTTGCGTTTACCACGTCATTATAGTTACTTTTGGAGTCGGTGTCAGCCAAGGTAGGTAGGTAGGTAATGTACAGCAACAAATACGACACCGACTCCAAAAGTAACTATAATGACGTGGTAAACGCAAAGTTTGTACATTAGTAGAAGATTAAGTTGATTATATGTTGTAAGCACAAACATTAAAGAAACTGTTATTTTATTACTTTTTAGTTTAGTATTTTTGAAGTCGGTTTTAATTTTTTGTAAAATGCTTTTATTTCTTAATTTTTAGTGATTCCGAAATTCGTCGTCTTGGCGTTCATTGAAGGAGGCATGTTCAGCAGTGGATGGATAAAGGATGATGATGATGATGGTGATGATGATGATGATTACGATGACCGCGACATACTATGGTGTGCTACCAAAGCATCCTATACAATTATTACATCGACACGTAATAAAATGATCATATCATCAAGATAAACAAAACCAACCAAATAGACATTATTGGGAATAACTAAAAAACGGCTTGTCAGATCTTAATAAAATTAATATGGGACCAAATTGGAAACTACAGCTTTCAAACAAAAAAATAACCATCGAAATCCATTCACAAACGGCGGAGATATCGTGTCACATACATACAAAAAAAAAAAAAAAAAAAAAAAAAAAAAAAAACATACAGACGAATTGAGAACCTCCTTTTTTTTTGAAGTCGGTTAAAAAATTAGCTAATGACGGCATATTATTATTATGGTTCCGCGCAAGTTCCGCGACATACATGTGCCAACAATAAATTTTTTACTTTCAGGAAATTGCAATGGATTATTTGACATATTTCAAGCGTTTCAGGTTTGGTACTTTTATGAAATAAAAATATTTTTTACATGTGGGTACAGAAAGCCATCCCGACTAACCATTTATCTAGATTTAGTTTTGTGATTGAGATTTGTGATTGCTATTGAGAAATCCTGAAAAGTTTAATCCCACCACGCGGGACATAATATTATGATTTTTTTTTATATTTATGGTATTATATGGTAAATATTTCCATGGGCGTACCCAGCTTCTGCTCTAGGGGGGGCAAGGCAGATTTTTTTTGACCGGATCGCCCGCGCTTGTTTTGTCAGACACTACCCAGGCCAGAGTAAGAATAGGGCGCTGAGTCCGAAGGGGTGCATGGGAGGGTGCAAGGGGATATCCCCACTTGGGGAGCTGTTCGACCGCTGCCTATGGGTGGCCTAAATGGAGGGTCAGCTCTGTTTGCTACCAGAGGCAGGGCGTATTCCGGACTCGGCTTTGGCAGTGCGACCAGTGGTGTTGCCGAGCGAAGCTGGTAAGGTATTGGAAAGAAAAGTGGCCTCCCGGCTCGCTAAGCACCTGGAGGAAGGTTCGGGACCGGGACTCTCCAGAATCCCAATTTGGGCTTCGGGCACACTGATCGACCGTCGATGTCCCCAAACACGTTGAGGCGGTAACGGGTGAGGCGGAGCACCGAGGGAAGATGGTGGTCGCGGTGTCACTGGACATCGCGAACGCCTTCAACAGTGCTGAACTTCTTCAGGGGGTACGGGGGTACCGTATCCTACGAGATCCGGTCGGTGTCCGTTGACTGGCAGCGAGTCGGATGCAGTGTCCCACAAGGGTTGGTTCTGGGTCTGATCCTGTGGAACATCGTATGGATGTGTGGGTCCTGTGAGGCCACCACCTCCGCAGGATGGGTGTCATCTGCAACGCGGATGCACCCTTGTGTATGCCCGGATTCGAGGCTGTAAGTAGGCAGTGCGGATGGCCTAGGTCGGGCCGACCTCATAGTCAGCCGCATACCGAGGTTAGAGCTTCGGGTCAGAGTGGAGAAGACAAAAGCTCTTCTCTTCTGCGGGACCGGGCGGAAACCACCTCCACCGGGGGCTGCTCTCCAGGTCGGAGGGAGGAGGATCAGGATGAGCTCTCATATCAAGTATCTGGGGCTCATCCTTGACGGAGGGTGGACCTTCGGCCCACATTTCTCACTTTTAGTACTGAAAGTCGTGAAGGCGGCTAGTGCGCTGGGCAGATTCCTCCCGAACCTCGGATGACCCAGCGCCGTCTGCGGGCAGCTATACTTCGGAGTCTGACGGAGTATGGCGATGTATGGTGCATCCATCTGGGCTGGTCACCTTATGACTTTATGACCCGCTGCGCTCGGCCTAGCAAGAGCTTAACGTTGGACAGGATCCTGCGGGTTCGCCGACTAAGGCAAGAGGTGTTAATGCGGAGGTGGGGGCAGGACCTGTTGCGGCAGCCACATGGCAATAGCCTAACGGTTGGGTCCGGTCCTCGAGCGGTGGATGCACGGTAAGCGCAGAACCCCTCACCGTCCGTCTGACATGGGTGCTCACCAGGCACGGTTGCCTTGGTGAGTATCTGTGCCGGACGGCCCACGGGGAGTGAGGCGCGGTGGTGGACTCCGCCCAGCACATTCTAGAGGTGTGCCCGAGATGGGCAGCACTGCGTCACGATCTCAAATCAGTCATCGGAGGGGGCTTGTCTCTGCCGAGCTACATCACCACGATTCTCGGTGATGACTATAGACCTCGACCTGGACCTGGACTTCTGCAAGACAGTAATGTCCCACAAAAAGTCCGACGAGCGGGTGAGAGAGGAGGCAGCTGACGAGGCCTCCCTTCGCGAGCGTCGAACGGTGCGTACGAGTCGCTTCTTAATGCGCCTCTAGTAACGCCCATGTGCTCGTGTCGGGCTTCAGGATGGGAACCTGGGATCAGTATGACACGACGTCGCGATGACTGCTTGTACAAGGCAGTCCCCCCTTACAAGGATTAGTCTGGCCTTCGCCGGGGCCAGTCTGTCGCTGAGGTAATCCTGTTGCCTATAGATTGGGGACCCTCAAAAAGCGACTGAAGCGCACACAGTGGTTTAAGTTTAGGGTTGGGCACTCTCAGGTGTGAGTCACAAATAGGTACTCAAAAGCGAAAAATAAATTAATATGATAATTATTATATACGCTATAACAGACTCATCTATATTTTGAAGTTGGTGCCAGTTACGAAAAATATAAACGTAGGTACTGTCGGTTTATTCAAAAGATAACGCATATATTGTGGAAGATACAACTTCCATGGGGCAGCTGCCCACCCCTGCTCCCCTGGCATACTACTACTACCCCTGGGTACGCTCATGAATATTTCACTAAAATTTATTTAAGATGTAGAAGAAAAAGAAGAACCTGCATGTTCTATGAACCACCAGATTCCTATAAATTATAATAATCTCTTTCTAGCGTACTGCGCAACCCAAACCCCGCGTTGTCCGACTTGCGCACGACCGTCTCGTTGTTTTTCCAATATTGAAGGTTATCCGGTTCGCAAATTCGTGAATATTCAATATTTCCTCGATACTAGTTAGAACTTTACAATTTGGAAGTTGCCAACTTAACAAATTATAAAGGTTGCTAAGCCCTATAGTTTTATTCATAGAGAAGAACATATTTTGTTTATCGACAATATATATAAAAATGCTCAATTGCAAATCACGTACCTACCTATGGAAAAAAAATTCCATTGTGTTAAAAGTTAAGGTTTATATATGAATCTTATTTTATACTGTAAAATATCCCGCAGATTAGGTATTTATTTGCATAGATTTGAAAAATGGTTTGGGAAAAATAACGGAAAACAAAATTTATCTTATCGACGATCAAGATGGTCATAAGCTCCACAATCGAACTGCTTGTGGCCGAGCATTTTTTATACAGGCTCGACCCACTCTTTCCCACCGCTGCTACTCTTGTGTAGTCAGGATCGACAGCGGTAACCACTAACCACCAAATAACTCTTTGATACGATCTCAGAGAGCCCAAGGAATACTTAAAAGTGCCTTGGGACCCGCAGCTAATTTAATCAGATGTCAGTAGGAGTAGGAAATATTTTCCAGTTTCCCTTCTCAATTAAAGCGGGCGAGGATCATACAGGTAGTCATTATCACCAGTACGAACACATCTACTGCTAAACATGGGCTATCGAGACGGCCAATTCCCAATTTGGACCGGTAAACCCCTCTGGTTGGATGACGGATGTATACAAACAATAAAGATAGTGACTGGAAGTTTTTAATTTGCATACTACACGTATTTATTAGTCAAGTAGTTCACAAAATTTTAACTTCATTTTAACTTATTGTATGTAAACAAAACAAACACTAAACTTTAACTTGCAACTAATTACTTAATTTATTTTTACCGCTTAAAATTAAGTTAGAATTTACTTAACTACTCGACTACATAAAACGTGTAAATCATCCTTTATATCTTTACTTGAATAGACAAAAAAGTCTTATAGACACAATTATGTGAATTGTGATTTACTACTTGTCTCGTTGTTTGAGAGTTTGCTAACATTTGTTACAATATTATTGTAGTAAGATTAGGAATGATCGCGATAACAGTAATTGGAGCTGTTTTGTAACGTCGCAAAGATTAATGCGAATTTACGTAGACGCAACATATGCAAATTGTATAAAAAAATTATTCGAATAGTTATCATTGTGTATTCGTTGAGGTCATCGTGTCTCTTCGAATATGGACTACTGTTTCGTCTTTTTTCAGTTCAAACGGAGTTCGGGAGTACAAGTATTAAGATAATGGGCGCTAGGACGTTGAATCTTTTACATCAAATTAACAATTTCGATACAATTCTCAACATCGTTTAATGTTTTAATACTTCACAAATGAAATGTTATTAATAAAATGGTAAAAATAAAATACAACAATCATTTCAAGTCCTATTTCAAGTCTCTAGGAATAAAACCCTTCTATTTAACCAGTATTTTTTCATACTACTTTAAAATTATATTTATTATTCCCATATCATTACACATTAGCGAGACATACTTGTTATTCCGAAGGCTTCCCGACCACCCGACGATTTTTAACCGACTTCAAAAAATCTCCTCGGTTATCAATTCGTCGGAATCTTTTTTATGGTACGCCGTACGCGCGCCACATTGAAATTCATCTAGGTATTTCTTAGTTTCTAAGTTCGTTGCTATTTTTCTTTATTTTCCTATTTTTTAAATTCTCTCTTTATTATTACTCCTAGAGTGGGAATATCTAGATAAATTGCTTTCTATTTCTAATATTAATTAGTGTAATAATATTTTGTGTTTCATATTAAACCAAGATAAAACGGAGTGTTTACTGTTTACGTACTCTTTGGTTTCAGAAAGAATCTCTTGTGATAACGTCGAGAATGATTTCTTTTATTCCAAAAAATTTTAGACTGACCTCTTTTTGTTCCGTCACGGGCAAATTTCGAACTATTGTAAATTAGACCTACTTACGTATCTACAAATGGAGTAAGTTACGTATGAGGGAGCTGCAGCACAATGGTGAAAGATAAGTTACTTGGTGTGCATCGAACCATGAACCGAAAGTGCGGTGTTTGCATGCGAATACTTGCCACCCCAGTACTATTCTGCCCACTGCAGGCCTCACTTGTCCAGGGTTCTTTGAAAGTGAATTTGTATTACACAAGCGGTCACTTCGCAGGCCGTTACACTTTCATGTCAGTGGCAAACGAATCTTAGAAATATCGGATACGGTATGTAAATGTTGACGCAATTTCTGTGTTACTTTTGTTAACTGGTGGTGTATGTGTATATCAAATTTTTGGATAGGCACTTTCTTTAAAATATGTTTTGGTTTATGCAATTTTCATCATGTGTATAATATTTTTAAATTCTTATTGGCATACAGATAATTTGTACCAGGTACCATCATTATATACAAACAGGTATATAATATGTAGTCTATAAATATTATAATATTAAATTTATTTTTGCAATCCTAGTACTCATTACAAAAGATCTTCCTCCATTACCACGTAGGTAGGTAAACCTTTTGTTATTATTTATTCATATTTATTTATTTGCGTGATTAATCTGAAAAATATATTTTTCATTTTCATTGACAAATCTTGAAGACTACGCGATTTTCTAATTATTACAGGATTTTAGTACCTACCTCTACATCTAGGAACTAGAGATAAATATCTCGTTTTTATTTTATTAATACTGTCTGTACTATATAGGTAATAGGGTAGGTATGGTTTTTACCAACGACTTTTTATTCCTTATTTTGGTCTCGTGTAGAATTATCGCATAACAAAAAGTTGTGAGTATCCGAAGCGAAACCTGATTTTTTTTGGGTTTTCATAATAACTTTGTACAATATTTACATACAACATAATATTATAACAACATATCGCCTGGAGCTTTCATTATAATCTCGGAGTTTAGATATATTATGTAGAAGGAGACTGGAGAACGATCGCAATGTATAAAAATGTCTACGGAATATAGAGAAAATTAAAGTTTTATTGAAGGATGCGTTGCCGTCGCAGAAATACCGCGGGTCATTATTTATAATTATTATAACTTGAGTCTAATTTATTTTATAAAAATGAATCAATAACTTAAAATAAATAGGCAATTAGAATATAAGTTTTCACAAAGCCAACGTTTGTATTAATTAGTTTTTAAATTCTTTTACACCGGGAAATGCTCTCAGGCATCCCGCGGGGGAGTGGGACTCACTGCGCCCGAAAGGTGCTAAGGTGGACGCAGCTCTACCCACTAAAACCCGGCGAGTGCCGCTAATGCCGCCTTTGGTGAGCTGTCCCTGACCTAATGAGCAAACAGGGCACCTCGACGGCTAGTCAGTCCCTCAAGGGACCGACGCCACCTCCACACAGGGGTTGTCCCGCACCACAGAACAGATGTGGTGAGGTTCCCATCCTCGCCCCTTGTCCAGAATGAGCAGAGCTTTTTTTTCCCTCTTCTTGTAAGAGGAGTACAAAGAGCCCCCTCGGCTCAATTAGCTTCGCCCAAGGTGTTGGGCTCACCCTAGGCTACTGAGCCCCACCGCCACGTCAAGGCTTGAACCATGGTGGGGACTATCTACCTACCTACCTACCTTGGCTGTTATTGTATTACTTTTTAGTTTAGTATTTTTGAAGTCGGTTTTAATTTTTTAACCGACTTCAAAAAAAAAGGAGGTTCTCAATTCGTCTGTATGTTTTTTTTTTTTTTTTTTTTTGTATGTATGTGACACGATATCTCCGCCGTTTGTGAATGGATTTCGATGGTTATTTTTTGTTTGAAAGCTGGTGTTTCCAATTTGGTCCCATATTAATTTTATTAAGATCTGACAAGCCGTTTTTTAGTTATTCCCAATAATGCCTATTTGGTTGGTTTTGTTTATCTTGATGATATGATAATTTTATTACGTGTCGATGTAACTAACAATTGTATAGGATGCTTTGGTAGCACACCATAGTATGTCGCGGTCATCGTAATCATCATCATCAACACCATCATCACCATCATCATCATCATCCTTTACCCATCCACTGCTGAACATGCATCCTTCAATGAACGCCAAGACGACGAATTTCGGAATCACTAAAAATTAAGAAATAAAAACATTTTACAAAAAATTAAAACCGACTTCAAAAATACTAAACTAAAAAGTAATAAAATAACAGTTTCTTTAATTTTTGTGCTTACAACATATAATCAACTTAATCTTCTACTAATGTACAAACTTTGCGTTTACCACGTCATTATAGTTACTTTTGGAGTCGGTGTCGTATTTGTTGCTGTACATTACCTACCTACCTTGGCTGACACCGCCTCCAAAAGTAACTATAATGACGTAGTAAACGCAAAATTTGTACATTAGTAGAAGATTAAGTTGATTATATGTTGTAAGCACAAAAATTAAAGAAACTGTTATTTTATTACTTTTTAGTTTAGTATTTTTGAAGTCGGTTTTAATTTTTTGTAAAATGTTTTTATTGTAAAATATTTTTATTTCTTAATTTTTAGTGATTCCAAAATTCGTCGTCTTGGCGTTCATTGAAGGAGACATTTTCAGCAGTGTACGGATAAAGGATGATGATGATGATGATGGTGATGATGATGATGATTACGATGACTGCGAAATTCTATGGTGTGCTACCAAAGCATCCTATATAATTGTTACATCGACATGTAATAAAATATATACGAACATATCATCAAGGTAAACGAAACCAACCAAATAGGCATTATTGGGAATAACTAAAAAAAAATGGCTTGTCAGATCTGAATAAAATTAATATGGGACCGAATTGGAAATACCAGCTTTCAAACAAAAAAATAACCATCGAAATCCATGCACAAACGGCGGAGTAATCGTGTCACATACATACAAAAAAATAAAATAAAAAAAGAAAGCTTTTCACGTTAGAGATAAATCTGCTTAGCTTTCTGTGACATGTTGTTTACGAGTAATGGTACCGTAAAGATTACGTGCATGAATCAGAAAATGTCTTACAGTTTTAGACGCAATTTAATACTTACAGTTGTCTGTCAACATTCGAGATACATCGGTAGCTTTACTGTGGTATAAAAATCGCTCTTCCCATTCATGCATGCATTTTTACATTACCGACAGAAAAGTGTAAAAACGCAAAGTGACCACGTATCTTGTTTGTTGTTTCAAACTAAAAACGTACCTACATAAATGGAGGACGCTGCTACTACACTACTGGCAAGGAGAGGTATGGCTCGAGCTTCCTGAAATCACATCTATGGGCCATTTGATGATTAACGCTGTCAATTATGGCTACAAGGCAGCCGTGGGCTTGGTTCGTAATAAATAGCCCAAAAAGGCGCCCAATCAGATACTACGATCTCTCGTAATACTAACTTACCATAGAGCCGAGAACCGATAGTATCCGCAAATAAAATATCAGTGATTTAATTGTACTGCGAAAAACGCATTAAAGGGCAGAATGAGCACGTGTTAAATATTTTTTGCATTAATTGCTGGGAGGTCTATATATAATAGTTGTTCCCCATTCGTTCTCCAAGGTTTTAACTGCTCTAAAACTAAGAAAAAAAAACTTTACACTAACATTTTATTTTATTGATAATTCCGGTAGCACGTACTCCTATCTCTACTAGATAATATGATTTTGGTTTAAGAATATATGTCAAGGTCAATATTTTTCCTACGTCACTAAAGATAAGCAAATACCATTCTAGATTTACTGCATCAAAGATCACGTTAAGAGAACGAGACAGTTATGCGCTAGATAATTGCGTAACTGGAATATAATGGTACTCGTCACGATCGCTGCTTCTAGAACATTTTGTAAGAATGCTTTTCTATGTTTTTCAACATAGGTTTTCTAATTTGCCAGTACCCAACTATAGACATAAACATGATATATAAAGTGCCTCCATCGGTCCCCTTTGTGTAATAGTTATCTATCACTAAACATCAAGACTCGTAAGTCGAACCTAAGTACACAATTTTATTACGACATTAATTTGAATACTACAATTTACCTGTATTTTTCTACCATTGCTC
Source organism: Helleia helle (assembly GCA_963853865.1). Classification (NCBI taxonomy): domain Eukaryota; kingdom Metazoa; phylum Arthropoda; class Insecta; order Lepidoptera; family Lycaenidae; genus Helleia; species Helleia helle. Next base: position 28,240,292 of record OY971414.1, read on the forward strand.
TTCAATGTTTCATAAATGCGCAGATATTTTAAGAGGATGGAAATCTATATTTCCACTTTAATGCCGTAAATCCCGTCCTCGCCCCTTGCCCCCTGCTCTTTTGTCCTGAGCCCCACCGCCACGACAAGGCCTGAGCCATGGTGGGGGGGGGGGGAGGTATCTAACCCTCTAACAATTACGATTTTTCAATATTTAAAACATTTGGGCATGTAGTCATGTCTTATAGTTTTTTATTCTTTAAAAATCTAAAGGTCTTTTGCGGAAAAGCAACGGTTATAATAAGGTGTTACTGCGTTGTAGGTACGTGTGTAACGGATTTACGTAACCTTCATAACAGGCGTCAGTGACGCAGTCGGCTGCAGGAGTTACAGATAGTAAATAAGAACAATGGCGAGTAGTGAAAGTGCAGCTGAAATATACCGCTCTATGTATACCACTGACCATTGTTTTGATAACATTGTGTGCAACGCGGTCCTTGACGTAACCGGATGAAAAACTATTGTCCATTGAAGGAATCACGATTATAGTAGGCGAGAATTTTAATTAATTACCAGTAAAATACTTTTCCGGCTGCCGGAAAAGTCTTTTTCGTACTAAACTATTATTATTAATGTCATGAAGGATGAGACATCGCGAAAAATAGCACGTTAAAGCGGCACCAAACTGATGGTATTTTGAAGTCGCCTTCTAGATAGTTAGAATTGACTTTAAGCTAAGTAGTAATACTCTATGAGCAGCCGAAAAAACTCATATTATGATGTACAACGACTGGGTTTTAGCTAGAGTTTAATTCTTAGTGTCTCCTACCGAAATCCGAAGCAGACAGACAATCGAAATATTCAAAACAAACCTTCCCTTTTTCTATAAAATCGTTTTCTTTTTTTGCAGTTAATTACCACTTTACAAGTTCATAAGTTGGCCTGATATAATCATGCAACAATGACAGACCGGAAGGAATGGATACTAAAAGTGGAGGAACGTTTTTATGGGTTTTGTGCTTGATAATAACGACGGTTTCTGGACAGACATCATGTCCACCCCCAGAGAATATACATCCTTGCATTTGCACACATCGCAGCGACGATCTACAAGTATGGTAAGCATTTTATTGATTAATTTACCTGAAAATATGATTGTTGTTTGTGTACGATGAAGTGCGTTCATGAAGTGTATTGATCTCAGTCTAGTAATTACCCGAAAATTGCAACCCTTCGTAGTTTCGACCGATTAAAATTAAGTGAGTTGCGAATAATAACCATATTATTATGTCCATATTATTGGCCCTAATAATTCTTACATTATACCTAAAAACTATTTTTTTAAGTACCTACATACATAGCAATCTAATCATAAATGTATTATTTTCAAGGTGCACCCACAGTGACTTAATTCAGGTGTCGAAAGGCTTACAAAATACTGGAAAATTCATTACCAAAGAACTCGACGAAATCATCATTGAAAACAACTACTTACCATCTTTACCGGGAAAACTTTTTCAAAATGTGAAAATTTTAAGGCTTATGCTGAGAAACAATGGCTTGGAGAGAGTATCAGCCGCATGGCTGGAATCTCAAGAAAACAATCTATTAGAAATATACATAGTTGAAAATGATCTCAAAAGTATACCAACAGAAAGTTTAATGAAATTGAAGAATTTACAAGCACTTACAATACGATCTAACAGTTTGAAAAGAATTCCGGCACTCATGAATATGCCAAAACTAATATATGCAAATTTTCAATCAGAAAGCTTTAACGTCATAAATGAACATACATTTGAAAATCTACCGAACTTAGAGAGACTATTTATCAAAGGAAGTTTAAATCTTCATACTCTCAAAGAAAATGCATTTTATAATCTACCGAAACTTTCAAAACTAGAAATAACAAGCTGTAGCATTAATAACATACACATGAGAGCTTTGTCCTTGCTTCCAAGCTTAAGTGAATTATCATTAAGTGATAACAAGATTTCTGAAGCCACTATGATTAGTAGAGCGACTAGAGATCTACCTATGCTATCAACTATTAATTTAAACAATAATCAAATAAGCAAATTAAATGAAGGAGCTTTTGTTGATCAGCCTATGCTAGAAACTTTATATTTGGAAAATAATAATATTGACGTGATTCATCATGGAGCATTCCATAGAGTTCCCAAGTTGAGAGTGGTACATTTAAATCATAACAGAATTGTGGGAATACATCCGGAATCGTTTTTACAACAATCTAGCAGTGGAGTCGAAGAGTTATCACTGGTCGGAAACAAAATTATGCACATTTCTGAGTTTCGATCTATACTCGACGCGTTGCCCAGGTTAAAGTTTTTGGATATGAGTGATAATTTGTTACAAGAAATACCTCGTGGCGCACTCAGAGGTCATCCAAATCTGGAAATTTTACGCTTAAATGAAAACAACATTAAATTTATACAGACAGACGCTTTTATCGCAATGCCAGCGCTACGAGAACTACATTTAAATAACAATTCTTTAAGCGACTTTAATGAAGGTACATTCTGGAATTTACCAGCTTTAAAGGGTTTGGACTTATCAAACAATTATTTTCGCCGTTTACAACCAAAGCTATTACACAATCTTCCAGCTTTGAGAAGAATAAATTTAAGTAATAATTTGCTAGCAATAATAGACCCTTTAACTTTTATGGAATCCCCGTTTTTAGAATATGTTAATATATCGGGTAATAGTTTGGTTTCTGTACATCCAGCGACATTTAGAAATCTGGCAAATTTATATGAAATAGATGCCAGTTCAAACAGGCTGATTGAGTTTATACCAGGCTTGCCAAGAGGAATAGAGCAACTATATTTAAAAAAGAATCAAATAGCAAATCTTCCAGTGCCACCATCTCCTGATATGGATTTGCCATCATTGAGAACATTAGATATTTCCAACAACGGTATCCAAAAAATTGCGCATGGTGTTATGAAAACACTTCAAAATTTGCGTCGACTTTATATGAAAAGAAATGGTCTAAGACAGATCGAATCGACCACATTTATTGATTTGGTAAATTTAGAAGTATTGGACTTAAAGGATAATCAGATCATAAGCATCCATCCGAAAAGTTTTACTGAGCTAACACATCTCAAACAAGTTTATTTACACGGGAATCACTTACAAGATTTTGACCTTATGGCTTTTCAAAATAGCGATGCGTTATCAATATTAGATTTAAGTAAAAATAAACTAAAAAACTTAAATCCTACAACGCCCAGTTTCAGTAAAGCCTTAGATGTGAAAGTTTTGAATATTTCATCCAATAATTTGTATGATTTACCGACCAATTTAAAAGCATTTTCGAAGCTCGATGTCTTAGATGCAAGTAATAACCATATTAAACAACTCGATGAAAATGCAATAAACAATATGAATAAATTGACCCAAATAAAAATCCATAGTAATAAGATAAGCGAATTGCGACCAAGAAGTTTCCAGGACCTCAAAAACCTTGAATCGATTGATATAGAGAATAATAATATAGAAACAATTCATGAACTAGCTCTAACGAATCTATTAAATTTACTGACAATATATTTGGGAAGGAATCACATCGTAGACATACCAGATAAAGCATTTTCGAATCTTCCGAAGTTAAGGATACTGGAACTGCAAGGAAACCGTTTGCAATTTATCTCTATGAAAGCTTTTGATAATGTACCATTATTACAATATTTGAATTTAAGTAATAATCAGTTAAGTAACTTGGAGAACTCAGGAATAAGGCAATTGGCATCATTAGAAGTTCTAGACCTGAGTTTCAATCGTTTGACAAGGATAAATAAAGATTCGTTCATATATATGGAATGGCTAGTGGAACTCAATTTAAATAATAATCTTATATGCTATATTAGTGGCCAACCCTTCGATTTTATGCCAAGACTAAAAGTACTGTCATTGCAACATAATAAACTAACATATGTAACAGAGAATACCTTTTCGAAACTAAGAAATAATATTGCAATTTTGGATATGGATGGTAAGTAGCAAATTATATATTGAAAGAAGTAGTAAGAATTTAATTAATGTATAGTCAGAGCCGGATTTCGAGGTCTGGAGACCCCGAGGCATAAAAGGCGAGTTGAGAGTAAGGAAGCCTCAGATGGCCACTGACTGGCCACAAATAATTTTCCCAATATAAAAAAATTTTAAACAAAAATTAAAACCGACTTCAAAATTTAAAAAAAACTAAAAAGTAATAAAATAATTTCCTTAATCTTTGTGCCTACAATTTATAATCAACTTGTTCTTCTACTAATATACAATCTTTGCATTTACCACGTCATTATATAGTAGAATATAAGTAACAATAATGACGGGGTAAATGCAAAGATTGTATATTAGTAGAAGAACAAGTTGATTATAAATTGTAGGCACAAAGATTAAGGAAATTATTTTATTACTTTTTAGTTTTTTTTTTAATTATGAAGTCGGTTTTAATTTTTGTTTAAATTTTTTTTATTTCTTAATTTTTAGTGATTTCAAAATTCGATAACTGATTTTATTTGTCTGAAATAGGGTTAGAACTATTAAACGCGTTGCTCAGATTAGATAGCGCTGTATAAATGAGATGAACGTAGAAAGGGTTTAAATCATTACATAACAAATGAAAAAACCGAAATGGAATTGCGTAAAACTTTATATACATGTAATCGAAAGCAATCACGGCAGATTTGCTGCTATTCGTTAAATAATTCCATTATATATAGGTATAGAACATCACCAATATATAGATATAGAATGGATATTATGATGACCTTGAAAAACTATGATGCGCTTCCAAGCCACAGTTTTTTTTTGTTCATTTAACAACGACAAGTAATAAAATTACATGATTTTGGCATAATATTATTTATCGTATGAAGTAAGCCCAATTAAAGCTGTAAATCGTCGAGGATTCCCCTCGACTGTGTATGGTCTCCATCATCACACCTGTAATGGCGCTTATAACCCATATGGGTACAAAGTTCACATCAATTTAAATTAATTAAGTCCAAACACAAGGTAGCTACTGTAAACTGTTGAGGAGTTCCCTTAACTGTCCTTTGTCTTCATCATCAGACCCCTAATGACAGTCACAACCCATCTAGGTGTAAAGTTCTCATCATTACAAATTAATCAAGCCCAAACACAAGGTTACTGATGTAAATAGTTGAGGAGTTCCCTCGATTGTCTTTCGGCTCCAGCATCAGATCGACTCCAGACCTTCATTAAATTGAAGTCCTTCAAAACACTTTATAAAAAAAATATCAAACACACTAGTCGCCCTACGATTTTCGAAAGTTCCCCTCGATTTCTCTGGGATGCCATCATCAGATCCTGGTTTCCTTATCATGGGACCATTTGGGAAGTATACCCTTTAGAAAAAAAAAATATTTTTTCAAATCGGTCCAGCCATCTTCGAGTAATCAGGTAACATACATAAAAAAAAAAAAAGATTCCGACGAATTGATAACCTTTTTGAAGTCGGTTAAAAATGACCCTTTTTTGTCGAGATTTTCATCACGCTATTGATTCTAAAACTATGTAGATTATTTTATTATATTTTAACAAACACATAAATATAAGTGGAAACAAGAATTATCTGAAATTAAATTTTAGCGTTAACGAACGGAAAGCCTTCAGAGCTTACTTCAGAGCTTTTTTCCCCGAAAAATCGCTGATGATTTCGCTAAAATACAGTTCTCGTAGTAAATCACTTTCAATGCTCAGAGGAGAAAGCTTTGATACACGGTTTGGTCCCATAATACATCGTGTTTCGAAGCAACATTTCAAAAACGTAAATTATAAGAAATCTGTACTAATATTATAAAGTTCAAGAGTCGGTATGCTTGTTTGAACGCGCTAATCTCAGGAACTACTGGTCCGATTTGAAAAATTCATTCAGTGTTAGATAGCCCATTTATCGAGGAAGGCTATAAGGCTATATTATAACATTAGTAGTAAGTTAACGCGGGCGAAGCTGCGGGCAACAGCTAGTAGTCTTCTATTTTTCAATAAGCGCTCTGAGAATATAGCTCTGAAATTTGGATTTTGAGAATTAAGGTAGTAACATAGTTCCGGAGATTGGTCTTTTCCATAGTCCCTTTTGAGTGAGTCGATGAAAGACACAAATTGAACCAACTTATTACCAAGACTATATAGGTTCTAAATCATCCTGATAAACTTTCACCAATGCCTCTGCTGCAGCGTGAAAAGGCACGCAATATTTAGGTAAGAGAAACAGATAAAGTAGCTGGTCAACCACTTAGATAAAGGCGAATACTTTGTACACCTCTTTACCTCAGAGGCTGCGGGCGAGTACCACCTCATGCAGACATTGAGCCATTGGGATTCCCTCTCAAGATGGGTAGTAAAGTAAATAATCATGTTTGTACTGAAGGTAAAACACGCGTGTAAGTACTGTAGGCACGTGAAAAAAAAATATGAAAGGAAAAGTGGTTTACTAGTATGATTTTTTTTTTCGAAGAAGTATAGTGCAAGTGATTGTTTCAGTCAATATAAATTCTATTACTAAACTTTATTTACTATTTGTGCCCCATGCTCATGCATGCATGGGTACCACCTGCTTATTTCTTTCGTGAAACAGCTTTGCCGTGCTTTCTTAGTAGCTATTGGTACAAGCTCGTAAAATATGGCTAATTTCTACTTTTGTTTCAAATGCTCTCAAGTAACTAACTAAAAAAATAATAGTTTAAAAAAAACTAAAAAAACACGCTTTATAATAACAAAACGAACAAAAAATTTAAAAATAATTTCTTATACATGAATTAACAAGAAACATGTTTTTACTTATTGTAAAAAAACGCGATTTGTTATTAAAGCGTGTGTTTATAGTTTTTTTACTATAATTTATTTTTAAAATTTTAGTAGGTACTTATCGATTTATTTTTATTAATTTACACTAGGCAGACTAGACTCAACAGACAATCACTTTAGAATTAGTGATATACTAAAAACCACACATGAGATGTAGGTAATAGGCATTATACATACCCTCCTTGGATGTGCTATCCTGCTTATCCTGATCAGGATATTCAAACCAACGTATTAAATTATTGTAATGTCATCGGTCCTTGAAAAGTGTGGAAAGTTTCAATTCAATCTGATATCTTAAAGTGGGTAAAAATGTAACATATTATATGGATTCATACATAATAGCTAGTTAAAAAAAATTGAACAACTGTAAAAGTGGCTTAGATACAGTAATCTGGAATTCTTATTTTTAGTAAATTTGTTTCCTTGTTTTATTTTCAGATAATCCATTGATTTGCAACTGCCAGATTATTTGGCTTAAATCCTGGTTGTTGGAATCATCATCTATTGGACCTAAATGTGCTGATGGCACTCATGTGAAAGAAATGCCCTTCTCGAGGAATGATTGTCTTAACTACCCTATAGATGACATTGGTGTTAAAACATGTTTGCCTCTGGAAAACGAAGCTTTGCAGCCAAACCTTGCAACATCACAAGTATTTTCTACGTTAGATAAAATTAAGGATTATGAAACACAAATAAAGAATAACTATGGCATTAAAAACAATAACAGACCATTGCCTCAAGAGTCGGACTACTTTTATGATGAATATGTCGACTACCCTTACAATGAAACGGTCATTCATAGTATGAATAATGAAATAAATCAAACTAAAAGTCCCAACAAAAATGTAAATCACATAGGTAACACTCCTACATTGTATGCTTCTATGAATAATACAGCAAATCATAAAACCGGTGTAGCTTTAAAAGTACCATCAGAAAAAAGTGGTTTTACATTTTTTGGTTTTCCATTGCCATCTGTGGATATGGCCCAACTATTAAGTAATGGTCGCAAAATTGACTGGGCAGAACAAAAACATCCATCAACTGTTAAAAAATACCCTGAAATAGAAGAACCCAAATTTGAAACCGGAGGCTTTTCACCAATGCTTCCTACCACATCTAGTGACTTTACGCCCATTCAAAATCCAAATATACATATATCTCAAACAATCAAACCTAACCTTGTCCTGAAGGAGGTTAGTAATCCATTACCTAACACAAAATCTGTTAATATCAATGAAACAATTGTAATCTTGGATAAGAAGACTCCTACTAAAATAAGTTTTAATTCATCAATGCATAAAAAAGTTCAAAGTGAAATACATGAGCTTGAAGCATATCATGATGACAATAATAAAACACATCTTGCTTATAACAAAACAAAAAATATTCAAGAACAAAACATGGATCCTTTTAATGTAAGTAAATATAAGTTAATGGAATCAAACATAACAATATCTGAAGTAACCGAAAAAGAGAATATAATAACAACTGACAGTAGTGATATTACTCTACAAGAATGGTTGGAAACCAGTAGTGCACATCCCAGTACTTTGAATTTTAATGAATTGAAGTCAGTTGAAAAGAACTTTGAAAACCAACCATCTGTAATTTCTTCAGTGATTGTAGCAGATGGAGACATATTGAATAAGAACATGAGTAGAACAGCAACCATTACGAAGGTGAATATGCCCCATGCTGAACATTATGATTTAAGAAATAATTATTCCCCTGTAATAAACAGAGAGCCAAAAAAATTTTTTGATCTGCAAACAGGAAATACCAAAGTAAGACACACTGAAAATAATGATTGGTACTTTGAAAATTACAACAAATCAAATTTAGAACCATACATTGCACCTGAAGTTTATGCTTCAAATGTTGCTACTAAATATTGTAAACCTGTAATCCTCTCTCTAACAACGTTACAATTACTATTGATGATAATTAAATAGACTACTCATACTCTTTGTTTTATTTACTTTATTTACATATAGATAAGTTAAACATCATTACTTAAAAAATGATTCCTTAATTTGTCTAAAGCCTTATACCTATGTGATATTTTATTTTTTTCTTCCTTTGGTAATTCACCATATGTTTTGTCGTAACCATCCGGTTGAAAGACACAGTCCCAACCAAAGTCCCTAGAACCTTGTGGTGGTACGATTGTTCCTTTAGTTATACCTTGAAATAATAAAATTTCTGAGTCAGGAGCACCAGAACTGTATGCAAACGTACACACTGCTTCAGCTGATTTATCTTCCCAACCAGTTAATAGTTGATGGAGTCCTTCTGGTTTTAATTTTTCCAGAAACCATTTAATGTAAGGTCCTGGGAGACCACCCAAAGCATTAAAACAAAGGCACGTGTCTTCGATAAATACGGGTCTTTTTAAGCGAACACTTGCCTCTTGACATTTTTTTATGGATACCTCATTCATTTCTCCTTGAAGTTCTGGCAAATCTAATTTATAACTTATAACTTCTAAAGGAAAATTGCTTCCTAAAATAGCCCTTACTTCTTCTAATTTCTTAAGATTTCCTGTGACAAATGTAAGGGTTCTTTGTGACATCTTTATAGATACTGGCCAATCGCGAAAATTTTTCAGAAAGCCTTAAATAATTATAATAATATATTTTGAAACAAAAATTTTGCGCGAATGGAAATTGGAATTTGGAAAATATTAGGTACCTATTTAATCTGAGTTAAGCACAGAACAATATTTGACAATATTACTGTGGGACTATTAATTATTATGACAAATGACAATTGACATACTTCTTCTTCTTCTTCTTTTTCTTTTGGCAAACTATAACCATAGATTAAATACTTTTATACCTAAGATCAAGTATCAATAGATTTGACAAGCTAATAATAATACCGTATTGGAATGAGATAACAACATACGAAAAACTCCAAGAGTGAAAGAGACATAGACACTTTCTTTTGTCTTTGTCAGAATATCACTCTTTGCTTGTTGGGCACAACAATGATGTGCCCAACAAAAATTTTTCGACTAAATATGAATGCCATACAAACATTCTCACTCGCGAATAGTTTGTCAAATATGTCCGCCATTTTGTACTATGTAATCCGGAAAAATACAGCTGTTTAAAATTACAATACATGTTTGGGTAGGGCTAATGCTTATAGTTATCTTCATCAACCTTTTCCAGTTTTTATTATTTTAAATACACTTGTTTCATGAAAATAAGTAGACTTGTTATTATGAATGTGGTATGCCTCTAAAATATGCCTGTCTCTTTCGGGTATACGCGAATATCAATTCCATATGATACTTGTTCACTATAACTTTTATTGTTTGACGTGACAACGTCTTATAATTCGATGGAGCCGGCTGCAAAAACGAAAAAAGATGACGTATGCGGCGTTACCTTGCACTAAGGCGTTCCATTTTTTTATGACGTTGTCACGTTCAACTACCGTCAGTAAACCGACTTTACAGACAACCGGTTTTTTATCATTTTTATGGTACGTTTACACGCTTGTCGAATCCCGAGGCTTAGCAAACGTTCACCAGCTCAGCAGCTCCAAGCCTTTACAAACACTTGGATATCTGAAGGAATTAACACGTACACAAAAGTTCAGATTGATATTTAGTAATTTGTAATAAAATAATTTATTAATATTTTTGCCGAGATGGTTTAATGCTATATAATCTCTATAAAAGCTTACTGCTTATAATAATTAATAAGGTACTTTTGAGATGAAAGTTATTGTGTACTTGTGTTGATTTGTTGTAGATAATTTGATAAACAATAAAATTCAATTATATCTGAAAGGATCTTTTATTTAAAACAGATTTACCATGTAATATACAATAACAATTAGAACAATAATTTATATATGATAAAATAGTAAATAAAGTATGTTTTGTTCTAAATAATAGAAAAAGGAAAAATTTAATAAAAAATCATTACTAAAAATATATATTTTGATTTTAAATAAATATTTCTCATTATTTTTATGCACAGGTTTAACGTTTTGCAATATTATGTTATTATATTAACATTATTTAAATTCTAATACAAATTTTATAATAATACACAACTTAAATTATTCTTATAAAAACTTCGGCAATAATAAAAATATAACAAAAAAAATGTTAATAGTTAGTAAAGTAACAAACTTGGACACCAATAAAAAAAAGTGTGTGTGTACTAGCGTACACTGGTAAGAAGTGAAACTTCTTTATGACGTTATTTTTCAAAAAATAATTTACTATATGCAACTTTACAGAAATTGGTTAAATAAAGTTAAATTAGATAAACTTTAATAAAAGGCTTTTATTATCATAGACATAAATACATTGGAGACAACGAGCCGCAAAATACATTGGAGACATTTACCAATCCCTACTCCGCTGGAGAAAGTATACTTCGAATCACGCGTGGTAGGGATAAGAAAAAGATGGCGCGTAACGGAAGAATGTGACGCGTTACGAAAAAATGTTACACTAAATTTTTTCCAACCCCGATAATAAAGTTTCACTTCAAAAAAGTAAATACTCATGAACATATAGCGTCATAATAATATTATTATGTTCGGTTCTAGAATACGACCTCATTCAGGTGATCGCCGATTGTTAAATCGAGTCTAGAAATACGATCTCTACATAAACTAGTAAGTGAAATTGTAAAACCTTAACATTTCAAAGTTTTTTATTAATTTTAGAACAGAAAAACAATTTTTTACTGTTCTGTGATTCATTTGGTCAGACCAGAAATACACCTTTTTTTCGTAGGTATGCCCAGTCCTTCTATATTATATCTGTGGACTACATACACTTAGCGACGTTATCATATCAATAGTGATTTCTTCTAGGTAACCCATACGCAACCTATTGTAGAGGAACAGTTATTAAATAGGGAGCAACTTTTGCAACACTGAATACATCAAAATTTTGTGTAATATAAATATAGAAAATAGATATAAAATAAATACAAACACACATAGATCAAATATACAGCTTGGCAAAAAAGAGTATGACGTGGTGACAGGTGGAACTAAATATTTTACTAAATGGAAACCTATGATGTTGACAATACTTGGCCGACAAATACTAGATTTTGAGTAAAGCTCAAAATCTAGTATTTGTTTCACATTTATTTTTAACAATTTGATTAAATTATCTCACTTATTTTCCATATTATGATGAGACCCAAGTGAAAGTGGCGCCCTCATTTTTTCCATACTCTTTTTTGCCAAGCTGTACATACAAAGATAAATACACTTTTATTAATGTATATTTAATTAAATAATTTTGAGCTTTATGTGTGAATTTAGAAAATACTGTTATTTGGTATGGACTTAAAACATTGATTTTAGGATGAACTAGGCGCTCGAGAACTTCTTCGATCTGAATCTGAGACTAATTTAAGTCGAATAGATTTAAGTAAAGGAATGATATTGGAGCCTTTCCAGGTAGTAGGAAAGACACTTTAGTTACTAGAAAAATTCAAAATATATGCACAACAAGAAAAGACAAGAATATCTACAATAGAAATAATAATTTTACGAATAATATCATCCTCACAAACAGCATTTGATGATATGGCCATAATATATTTTTCAACGTCGCATTCGTTAAATTGGTTCAAAAAGCCAGGTACTGGTAGGGTAGCAACGAATTAGTAAAGGTATGGAAATATAACTCTCTCACAAAGCTCGGTAAAATATGGTTCCAAACTCACACTACTAAATTGATAATACTAACGCGATTTGCACACGCGCATTATAAAATACTTTGCTAAATTTAATATGTGCACATGAATTCGTCCACTATCCATATAAGGCGCAATCTAATTTAGGATAGAATATATTATATGATAGGATATATAGGATAGAATGAAACTGAAATATCAAAGAAAGTGAGTGCGAACGTGATGGTCTATTACGCGACATGTACAGTGACAAAGTCAGTTGAGAAGTGGAAGGATGATATTATGCATTAGTCATAGTCATTTATTAATTTTATTATAAAGTAATTGATTATATGAATTCATGTAGAAACCTAGATTTATTTTGTCTGAATATGACGAGTATTAAAATGACTGTTTTTGACGTGACAACGTCTTATAATTCGATGGAGCCGGCTGCAAGAACGAAAAAACATGATGCATGCGGCGTTACCTCGCTGTGAGGCGTTCCATTTTCTTATGACGTCACGTTGTCACGTTCAACTATCGTCAGTAAACCGACTTTACAGACAACCGATTTTTTATCAATAATTATTATCAAATTGAGAGTAAGTCATTATTTACCTATTCACTATACAGAATATTAGGTAAAGCATATTATAAAGTAAAAGATTTCATGGAAGATACCACACTCTGGGAATAAGGCGTTCCTCCCGGGCATTTCAAGATAAGATGTTAAAATTGTTATTAATATATATTATTTGAAAAGATTAGTTCCACTGAGTTTGTTTCGCCGGTTCTTCTCAGTGGGCTTACCTTGGAACCGGTGGTAGATTCAATTGTCGTTCAAAAAGATACTGTATTAGTACTATTTTGAATAAATTTTTTTTTATTTTTATTTGATTTAGAATCTGTCAATATTTCGTATATTTTTTAAGCCCTAGAGTAGTTGACAGTTGTAACATTGTTTTTTTTTTTTATATAAAAATGTCAATAATGTTTGAAAATGGGAATGGGGCTTAAAATAAAAATCACAAGTCAGAATAGTTGTATTTCTCTTTAGTAAGAAATTAACATATTATATTTTTTTCAAAATAAAACCATTATAGTATATTTTTGAACGTCAATTAAATATACCACCGGTTCCAATGCAAGCTTACTGAGAAGAACCTCCAAAATGTAGAGAACACACTCTACTGGCCTTAGTCGGTAACCAGTCATCTTCTCTTCTTTCTAAGCGAACTGCTGCAATCCATTGTAAACGCCGAATCTCGTTTTTGGGAAAACTAAAAGTAAATAATTGATAAAAAACATAAATAAGGAATAAAAATATAAATATAAAAATTCGGTACTCAATGTAAAATATAATATAACACTTCAGTATATAAAATCGTCTGCCTGCTGATTGCATAATACTGACCACAAAGATTTATATGGAGGTTATTCAAGCGTGAATAAAATACGACATTATTAACTTACCTGTGATAAGTTATCCCAGTTTGCTTTTTACTTCCTTCTTTTCGTCTCTTACACCATTTTACAACACAGGAGGTCATTTTTGTCTCTGGGAAACGATTTCTTCGTCAACGCAACAGTCGTCTAGACTGTCACAGAACGCGCAGCAGACTGAGAGACAAATTGATTGTACTTTTCTGGTACCTCCTTACTTCTTTACCTCCCACTTGATTGTGGTTTGCGAGGAACCGTTTTCTAGCGCAGTTCGTATTCCATACCTTTTCTAATTCGTTGTAGAGTAGAATGATAATTTAAAATCTGCGTTTTGAAACATGGATTATAGGGAGTGACAGAGTTAGAAAAGTGCTTATTCAATCATTTTACTTGGATTACCGATCTCTACAATCTTAAGTTTATGACGTCGTTGTGCACTAACTTTTAAACGATGCTTGCATTTGACTGATAGACAATATAAAAAAAATATACATTTATAATATAATATTATCTGTGATAATGACTGTCAAAAATGAAAATTTCAGCTTGTCATCTTGATAAATTTGTATTTTGTTGTACATATTTTGCTTTCACTGGTAGATATAATAAATCTTTAATACTCTTGTAATAATATACTAAAAATATATTAATACCATAATTTAGCAAAAATGCCAGGTCAAGAAGTAGTAACTACTAAAGTTGTGGTTCATCCATTAGTACTTTTGAGTGTAGTTGACCATTTTAACCGAATGGGAAAAATTGGTAACCAAAAACGTGTAGTTGGAGTTCTTCTCGGTTGTTGGAGAGCTAAAGGTGTTCTTGATGTTTCAAATAGTTTCGCAGGTATGTACAAAATAGGTTACTACAATACTATAACAACAAAAAGAATCTATAGCTCAAAGCACAATAATTCATGTAGTTGCAATATACTAAAAATAACTGTATGTAAGTCTATTTAGGGTTTGGTTGAATCTTAAACAAATTGCCACAGGTTATTTATTTAATTATGTTTTTTATAATAACAATATTAAGCAGTATTCATAATTAAAGGCTTAAAAATATGTGTTATTATAAACAAATTATGTATACATAGTTGTTTCTTCGTTTATTATTTAATTGGATCTTAGAATGTTTTTATCTGTAAATGATGAGGTTTAATGAGCATATTCATCAAATTATTTTCCCAAATGTAGGAAACATTAAGGAATGTAAAAGGCGAAGATAAAATTGTTAAGGAATTAAGATTCTTTTATTTAGTACATATACATGTTTCTTTCTATGACTCAATTTTACATTTTAACTGACATTATATTTTCTTATTTCAGTGCCCTTTGATGAAGATGATAAAGACAAGTCCGTCTGGTTCTTAGATCATGACTATCTGGAAAACATGTATGGCATGTTTAAAAAAGTGAATGCTCGTGAAAAAGTTGTAGGATGGTATCACACTGGACCCAAACTGCACCAGAATGATGTTGAGATCAATGAATTAATCAGGAGATATTGTCCCAACTCAGTGCTTGTCATTATCGATGCTAAACCGAAGGACTTGGGCTTACCTACAGAAGCATACCAGGCAGTAGAGGAAGTCCATGATGACGGCAGCCCCACTACAAGAACATTTGAGCATGTGCCAAGTGAAATCGGAGCTGAGGAAGCTGAAGAAGTGGGTGTAGAACATCTTCTTAGAGATATTAAAGATACAACAGTTGGAAGTCTTTCTCAGCGTGTTACTAACCAGCTCCTCGGCTTGAAAGGTCTTCACTCACAGTTGAGTGAAATACGTGATTACTTGGTCCAAGTTGGAGAAGGATCATTGCCAATGAACCATCAGATAATTTACCAGTTACAAGATATATTTAATCTCCTACCTGATATAACCAGTGAGAACTTTATTGATAATCTTTACATCAAAACAAATGATCAATCTCTTGTTGTATACTTAGCTGCCCTCGTCAGGTCAATCATTGCATTACATAACCTGATTAATAATAAGATTACAAACAGAGACGCTGAAGAAGGTAAAAAAGAAGAGTCAAAAGAGAAGAAAGAAAAGAAAG
Organism: Helleia helle; assembly: GCA_963853865.1. Lineage (NCBI taxonomy): Eukaryota > Metazoa > Arthropoda > Insecta > Lepidoptera > Lycaenidae > Helleia > Helleia helle. The sequence goes on from OY971414.1 coordinate 28,256,306, forward strand.
AAGATAAAGATGATAAGAATAAAACAGATGAGAAAGCAAAGGGAGATAAAAAAGAGAAAGAAGAAAAGAAAAAGTAGTGTAGTATAAAATAAGTTGATTGTAATACAAAATAATTTAATAAATATTCTTTCTATCTTATTTCTTTTATTACTTCGAAAATATATTTTTTTTAAATATATGGCCTGGATAAAAAATAAATAAATAATAATAAATAATTATAACAATACTACCAGTATTAAATGCAAATAGACTTCTAGCATTGGCAGCATTATCTAGCAATATACAATCCTGATAACTTTATCATGTACTGATAAATAATCTACAATATAGATAAATAAGGCATCTTACATTTTGATGTTGTGGTTGTAATGTAGTGCAAGGAATGTTCAGATTTTAGTAAGTGAATCTCAGTATTTCAAGATGGTAGATCGCATACAATTATCTGTAAGTTTCATCTTGTTTTAAATTATAATACTTAAATATATTTGAAAAGTGTGAAATATTTCATTATTTTCAAAAATAGTAAGTTGTGTTTATCTATTAACGTAGAATGATTTTATAGGAATATGTTTGGTTGAAACCATTGACAAATACAGAATTCGATGTACCGTTTGCTGTGAAAATATTGAATAGTTCCGGGAATAAGATTCAAGTGAGAGACGACAATGGCGAAGTATTCTCAACGGACGTTACCAACGTCATTAAACCTCTACATGCTACTTCCATTGCTACTGTCGAAGACATGATCACTCTCGGGGAGCTTCAAGAATATACGATTCTACGTAACCTTAATATACGCTATAATCAACAACTAATCTATGTAAGTCAAATCCTGATTACTTTTGTATATAGATAAGTTGAAAAATATTATTTTTATCATAGGCACTAAATGGGTGGTGATGTTGTAAATAATAAGGGGGTTTACCCTCGTCCATTGTTTAGAAAGAATTTATTGAGGCAGCTGATTAGTTACCAGATAAACATTATTTTATAATAGGAGACAAAGTTTTTTTTTATTAAATTTATTATATATCTAGTTTTAGCACTGGTGGGTGGTACCAACTCGATCATTTCTTGTAACATAAGAATATTCTAAATGTAGAAAAAACTAGATACAGAATACAGAACATGGTAAATCTTTATCTTTATACATAAAAACTACGTGTCACGTTGTTTGTCCGCGATGAACTCCTCAACTACTGAACCGATTTTAACCAAATTGTGTACACTTGTGCAGTTTGATCCAACTTGAGAGATAGGATAGTTTATATCTCAATTTATAATCGCAATTTTTTAAATTCAGATATATTATTTTACTGTATTGAATAGTTTACTACAATATATTTTAATGTAGGTATATCTTAGCCACAACTACGCGTGGCCGGGTCTGCTAGTTGTCCTATATATTATAAGTGTTTGGAATAAACATTATTTAAAATGTAGCGCCAGGCTTATAGGAGACAGACTAGCGGTACTAGATAATATTTTATTTGATTACCATAAAACTTGAGGCTTATGAACAACTCTAGTGGAAGTGTAATGACTACGTAAGAATATGTACTTAACAAAATATGACTATAAAATTACGAGCTCATACCAAATAATATGGTCGCCAACTATCATCGAGCATATAACCGGGTAGAGTAGTAATATAAGCCATAAAATCCCGAACTTATCAGTGATTTTCACTGATGTAATAGCAATTCAACCACCCAGCGATCTGTGTGTATGTCTCATCGGCCAATCATCGCAGATCAGAACCGGCGCAGCGTCGCAGCACAATTTTGGCGGAATTTGTTTTCATTCAAAGCGCATATATTAACATTACAGCTCTATTCTGGTTATATGCTCCATGCAAACTACATATGCATTGTTCACCGTTGGGAGGGATGTGTTTTACCATGGTTTTACCTTACTTACCAACATTATCCGTAAAGCAGCTTTGCTATATTTCGAACGTTAGAGCAACAAAAGAATGTTGTGTAAAGCTTGAATGTGTTGCCTGAGTCGAGCCTGGCGAGTGAGTATCTATGAGTGTTGGTGATTGTTTACCTCCAGGTGAAACGACTGTCCGTTGGCCCCACTTCTATAAAAAGCTAAGCAAGGGCTAGTCTCGGCTGCGGTCTTAGTTGGGACACCATTAGATGACTTCTTTGCCGGTTTAGCTATCAAATGAACCTCTCCCTGAGGCCAGAAGTTTAAATTGTTTACTTTACAGACATATACAGGAACGATGTTGATAGCAATAAACCCATACGAAATACTGCCTATATATACAATGGACCAAATTCATTTCTATCAAGACAGGAACATTGGCGACATTCCTCCTCACATCTTTGCAATTGGTAACGACTCGTATCAAGAATTGTTGAAGTCTGAATCAAACCAATGCGTGGTGATTAGGTAAGTAAAACCGGTTTAAACCGATCGCAAAGTATTCGTATCTAGAAAAAAATGTAATCGGTTCGCTAAAACAGCTAGTTGGTCGGCCTCATCATGGTACAAGTCCTTGTCGTGGCGATGAGACTCAGTAGCCTAGGGTAAGCCCAGCACCTTGGGCGAAGTAATTGTAATTGCTACGAAAATCATTGTTTGCTGGCCAAATTATATATAGGCTGCCTTTTTGCGAACCAAATTTTAAAATGGCATCCTATTAATTACTTCTCAAAAATATATTCGATGCTCCACTATCACATTTAAATTCACCGTTATAACAACACATAATCGTTCATCTTACTTACCCATATGGCTAGTTTACACAACACGTCCACTCGGACTACTCAAAAGTAGTGGGAGTGCAGGTGTCAAGCGATTGCGACCGATTAGTGTGAGTTGTATCTAGTACTGTTTAGCTGCTGCGCTTAGTAGTTTCAGTTGTCGCGTGTTTGTTTGTTCAACAGCAAGTATGGAAAAAAACTCGACAAGCGCGCTTGTAATTGCAAGATATCGTGAAATAATTAATATTAAACGCAGTGGTGTCTGAAACTGAAGAACTCTTGGGTACCGGGAAGTGCTGTGCCGCGCTCCCGGCTGCATGGGTACCACCATCTTGCTTGTTTCTCCCGTGAAACAGCTTTGCTGTGTTTCGGAGAGAAGGGCAAGACAGGCAGTGTAATTACTGGCACCGAGACTTAACATCTTATGTCTCAGGATAAGCAACACATAACTGAGTTGCCTGGGCTCGTTCCAGGTAAATTGGTTTATTTTCATGGGCGACGTCGACCACTTACCATCAGGTGGCACGTTGGCCAGTTTGCCTATCCAACTAACATAAAAAAAGAAGACTCAATCATGGCGCAAGTTACCACCTCCTCAAATACAACACGCGAGCGTCCACGCAACAAAGCTAAACCCTAATCACTAAACAAGCATGTCCAAACTTTTTTAGACCCAGGCAGGATGCAAGTCAGCGGTACGAACGGACGCGCGGGACGCGGCTTCTCGCAAAAAAAACACACGTTTAATACTTATAAATTTAATAGAAGTGTGTTTTATTTTAATAAGCCTAGTAAATTTACTAGGCTTATTACCTGCAGTAATCATCTGCACTCACACTAATCAAAGTATAAACTAGCCATTAGGTGAAGTGTCAGGTCAGGCTAAATTCAGATCTTAAGGTTGAACTAGTCGACGGCGCGAACTCTTACAAAATGATTGCTATCTCACCTGACATAGTGCGCGAACATGCGTGCTGGAATGAAATGCACAATGATTCATTCCGAAAATGTCCTATAAGCAAATCAGATATTATAGAAAAACTATTATGTGCTTTGTTTTTGAGCTTTCGTGCTCTGTGTACTATTTATTTTCGCTCAAAGTTGGGCTAAAATCAGTGTTTAATTACGAAAGTTTAGAAGCTTGTATTTTTTAAAAAAGAAATCGATATTGGGTACATACAGACATAGATAACGACGAGATCAATTTATATTATCCTTAGTTTTTGATGGTCAACGTCAAACATTGTAGTTATTACTGTTCTGCGTTTGTATGGAAAGATGAGCGACTTGTGTAACCTTAATCTGCAGTCTTAGCTTTTAATGGGCAAATAAAAGATCAAGTTGAAAGCGGTAATCCAGTATCCTTCTTTGTATATAGGATTAATATTTCCCAAATACAAATTTAACATAAAAGTTTTCTACCTATGATGCTACCACCGATCTTAAAATATCGATATTCTTGATTATAATTTCTTGGGTATAATTTCAGTGGTGAAAGTGGTGCTGGAAAAACTGAAAGTACCAAATTGTTACTGCAATATCTAGCAGCTGCTAGCGGAAAACATTCCTGGATAGAACAACAGATTCAAGAAACCAATCCAATTCTTGAAGCATTCGGAAACGCTAAAACTGTAAAAAATGATAATTCGTCACGATTTGGTAAATATATTAACATATACTTCAACCGGAAAGGAGTTATTGAAGGAGGGAATATAGATCAATATCTGTTGGAAAAATCACGTATAGTTGGACAGAGTTCAGGAGAGAGAAATTATCATATATTCTACTCACTTGTGAATGGATTATCTGCTGATGAGAAAAAGAAGCTGGAACTATCTCGTCCTGCGGATTATGAATATCTCAATTCTGGAAAAATGCTTACTTGTGATGGAAGAAATGATGCTTTAGAATTTTCAGATATCAGATCAGCTTTTAAAGTGTTGAATTTTTCTGACGATGATGTTTGGTCCATATTCAGTCTTCTTGGCGCCATATTACACTTAGGTAATATGAAGTTTAAATCGCTTAACATAAATAACATCGATTCTTCCGAAGTTAGTGATATGAATAACGCTAATAAAATAGCTAATATAATTGGAGTCACTAAATCGAGACTATGTGATGCTTTGACCAGAAAAACTCTAGTTGCACATGGCGAAAAAATTGTTTCGAACATTTCTGCTCTAGCTGCGGCAGAAGGCAGAGATGCTCTCGTTAAAGCAATATATGGTCATGTATTTGAGTATATTGTAGAAATTATCAATAAGACATTAAACAAGGGAGGCCAGATTTCTAGTGGATCAGTCGGTATATTAGATATTTTTGGATTTGAAAACTTCGAATCGAACAGTTTTGAGCAACTTTGCATCAATTATGCCAATGAGAACTTGCAACAATTTTTTGTGAGGCATATTTTCAAAATAGAACAGGAACAATACGCAAAGGAAGGAATATCTTGGACGAACATAAACTACGTTGATAATCAGGAGAATCTGGACTTGATTGGACAGAAGTCCATGAATTTACTATCACTTATTGATGAGGAGTCAAGATTTCCAAAGGGTACCGATCTAACACTACTATCAAAACTAAACAGCAATCACAGCAGCAAGAATTGTTATCTTACTCCAAAATCAACACGAGACCACAGGTTTGGTATCAAACACTTCGCAGGGGACGTTGTATACAACGTGAAAGGTAGGATAATTATGAACTTTGAAATACTATGACTGTCGAAATAGCACGTAACTTTACTAGCTTATACGCTTGACATTTATATTGGGAATCAGTGATTAAATTAGATTACCTTTATTGCTATTGATATTGTTTATCAGTGATGAGGCACTCTATGCGGCACATCTATTTCTTTTAAAAGCTTCTTTTAGATGCAAAAAAGTCAGTTCTGTTTAGACTTTTATGTTCATAGGTAATGTTAAATATTGACTAATTAAAATTATATACGTTCACTTCTTAAATCGTACCATCTTTGCCAGCCTTAAATCTTTCATAGGAATCAAATTACATATTTGTCATAGGTTTCTTGGACAAAAATAGAGATATGCTTACACAAGACTTAAAAGAAATGATATTGGACTCCAGTAATGCATTCTTAAAAAGCCTTTTCCCTATGGACAATGTATCGTCACACAGTGGAAGTCGAAAAGTAATTTCTTTGAGCCACCAATTCAGGACGTCATTAGATGCCTTAATGAAAACTCTATACGCGTGTCATCCATTTTTCATACGATGTATAAAGCCCAATGAATTTAAAAAGCCTCGGGTATGTTTCATTTTACATTTATTTTCTTCTTTTTAATTTTGTATATGTTTATTATCTTATAATATTTATCAAAAAATTTGCAGCTTTTTGACCGCGCATTATGTGTTCGTCAGTTACGATATGCTGGTTTAATGGAGACGGCTAAAATTCGCCAAGCAGGCTATCCCATACGATACAAATACTTCGAATTTGTTCTTCGCTACCGATTGGTTGTACCAGGAATACCACCACCTGAAAAAACGGATTGCAAGAGTGCTACTAGGACAATCTGTACTGAAATATTAAAAGATCAAGAGTTTCGACTTGGACACACCAAAGTATTTCTTAAAGATCACCACGATGCTTTACTAGAAGAAATGCGTCACAAAATGTTGATTGCAGCTGTAGTGCGAGTACAGGCCAATGCTAGACGATTTATTTATAGAAGAAGATATTTGCGACTCAAAACAGCGGCCATTGTCGCACAAAAACACTTCAGAGCCCGTGGTTACAGAAAGAGATTTTTAGTAATGAGACGAGGATATCTACGTCTACAAGCCGTTATTAAATCTAGGGAGCTTAAAAAGACATTTATTGGCTTAAGAAGCTTCTTTATAAAATTACAAGCTCAAAGTAAGGGCTATTTAATAAGGAAATTAATAAAAGATAAGGGTCATATTATTAAAGCCAAAATTGCGCAATTTAAGAGAGAACAAGCAGAGTCTAAAGAAAGTGTTAAGATAGCACAAGATGCATTCGAGAGAAAGTACTCAGAGCTCATGGCTTCTATATGGATTACTAAAGATACAGGCTTGGAGAATAATGAGCAAAACATAGGTGTCATAGAGGACAAATATGTCGACGATGTTTTTGGTTTCTTAAAAGATACGTCAACACCGGCTGGTACTATTCGAGGTACTGGTTTTGGAATGGTAAGTAGGTAAATGGAATAGTAATAATATTATGGCCTACTCAATTTTGCATCATGAAAAAATAGCAAAAATAATCTCAATAATAAATTCCGATTCATTATGTCGTCGAGTACAAAAGTATAGTCTCCTGAATATAATAGAAGAAATAGTTATTTTTACTTTACGATTTATATACTTTTAGGCTCCAACTCAAAAACCGGTAGTGTCCAATATAATTCCAATACGCCATGAAGAAGAAGAAGAGTCATTTGACGAATTTAATTTCAAAAAATTCGCAGCCACTTATTTTTTAGGAAACACGAGCCATCAGTACTCTAGGAAACCGCTCAAACTTTCATTATTGGACCTGCCCTCACCTATTGATAAGATGGCTTCGCGAGCTTTGTGGATCACTATACTTAGGTTTATGGGAGACATTTCGGAGCCCAAGTATAGTGATGATAAAATAGATAACGTGCCAGTCATGACAAAGCTATATGATACGCTAGGACGTGCCTTCCAGAAAAGTAAAGAATTTGAAGTAAGTTAACCTACCATTGTCTTCAATATGATTCTTTAATTTTAATTCTTTTATATGTCTTTTACATGCTGTATAATTTATCTCTTACTGCGCTATTTACATATACTCATAAATAGTGGAAAGCATTAAACCTTCTCTTTGAAATTTATGTGCCAATTTTACTGGTGATTGGTCAAACGGTGTCGGAGTTTATCAGTCTCATTTATTCGAACATCCATTTTTATATAAGTACATATATTACATGAAGTAAAACAATAATTAGTGTGTTGCTTTATATTTATTTCTACATACTTATATATATACTTACTACATATATTAATATAATATACTATCACACTTTTAGAATCTTTTGCCTAAGGATGATTATCAAAGTAAGAGTAAAATGATTCAAAAGACTTTGAAGCGCCACACGAAAATGAATGACGATTTTTTGAAGAATTTAGTAAACGATGATTTAACTAATGAAATGTATAGCACCTGGCTAAACGCTAGACGCAGTTCCAATTTGGAAAAACTTCACTTTATAATAGGACACGGCATTATCCGAAAGGAATTGAGGTAAAATGAACTGACTACTTAATTACCCATGAATCTAAATAAACACGTACGTTTTTAATTTAACATACATACATAATATTTTTCAGAGATGAAATATACTGCCAATTATGTAAGCAACTTACTAACAATCCTTCAAAAGCTTCATATGCGCGTGGATGGATTCTGCTCTCTCTATGTGTGGGATGCTTCCCCCCATCAGAACGATTTGTGAAATATTTAAGATCGTTTATTAGGCATGGTCCGCCTGGATATGCCCCATATTGTGAAGGAAGATTAGTAAGAACGTTTAAAAATGGACCTCGGACTCAACCACCTAGTTGGCTAGAATTACAAGCCACTAAGACTAAAAAACCAATACTTCTTACTATTACACTTATGGACGAATCGTTGAAAACCACACAATCAGATTCAGCTACGACCGCAGAAGAAATTTGTCAGCAAATTGCTGATAATATAAACCTGACTGATACCTTTGGGTTTTCGTTGTATATAACATTATACGACAAAGTTCTATCACTAGGTAGTGAAGGAGAACATATTATGGATGCGATATCTCAATGCGAACAATTCGCTAGGGAACAAGGGACCCAAGAAAAGAATGCGCCGTGGAGACTATTCTACAGGAAAGAAGTATTTACTCCGTGGCATAATCCTTGCGATGATCCCGTTGCTACTAATTTAATATTCCATCAGGTCGTAAGGGGGGTGAAATTCGGTGAATACAGATGTAGTTCAGAAAAAGATTTAGCAATAATAGCAGCTCAACAACATTACATAGAATATGGACCCCGTATAGATCCTAATATTTTGAGAAAAGTAATCGTCAACTATATACCTAATCAATTTATTCAATCAAATGATGCAGCTCTAACTAAGTGGGAACATCTAGTAACTAAAGCTTTCGAATCTTCCAAAAGTATTCAGTCACGAATCGACCCCTTACGATGCAAAGAAGATATAGTGATTTTTGCAAAACTGAAATGGCCAATGCTATTTTCTAGATTCTTTGAAGTAATAAAATTAAAAGGTGACGCAATTAACAAAGAGCTCGTTATAATAGCGGTTAATTGGACCGGAATTTATATAGTAGACCAAACTGAGCTTATATTGTTAGAAATATCATATCCAGAAGTAACGTACGTTGCGTATGAAGAAGATAAAGAATTTGAGAATTTGGGACGAATTACAGTGAGAACTATACAGCAAGAAGAATTTGTATTTCAGAGTGTTGACGCCCGCGAAATGAGCTCTTTGATTATATATTTAATCGATGGATTGAAAAGACGTTCGATTTATGTTATTGCACAAAGTGATTCTGAAGGATATAGTGACGCGGCCTCCTTCCTCAATTATAAAAAAGGAGATCTTATAACACTTTTACAGGATACTACTGGGGAAACATTGATGAATGCAACTTGGGGTCACGGTGAATGCAATCATCAAGAGGGGCTATTTCCTACTGAACAAGTCTATATTTTACCTACATTATCGATGCCACCTAATACGATTTTAGAAGTATTCAGAAAGGGAGATATTAATAACCACAAAAAATCACAATCCAAATATAATACTATACAAAGAAAGAAAATGCATACTTTAGAAAATTTTGCAAAAGATCACTTTAGAGATAACTATGATATCAACTCTACGGTTTCTAGACATGCAACTCTAAGCACAGCTAAAAAATCGACGACTGGGGACCTATGGGCACACACTCGAGAGCCCTTGAGAAAGCCGTTGCTCAAAAAGCTGTTAGATGATGAACGGCTATGCAAATCGGCGATAGCATCGTTTTATGCTATTTTAAAATATATGGGTGATATGCCTACTCCAAAAGTAAGGTCTGTAACTGAATATACTGATGATATATTTAGAGCAGCTTTAGCGGATTCCATTTTAAGAGATGAAATATACTGCCAAATAATGAAGCAATTGACGAATAATCGAATTCAATTGAGCGAAGAAAGAGGATGGGAATTAATGTGGCTCGCTACAGGAGTTTTTGCTTGTGGGCAGCTATTAATAAAGGACTTAGTTGAATTTTTAAAAACAAGGCCACATCCCATTGCTAAGGATTGCTTGAAGCGTGTATTTAAGATCCAAAGAGGCGGTCCCAGAATGTATGCACCGTATGTAGTCGAAGTAGAAGCTATCCAACATAGAAGTATGCAAATATACCATAAGGTATATTTCCCGGATGACACAGATGAAGCTTTTGAGGTTGATTCTTCAACAAAGGCTAGAGATCTTTGCGAACAAATAACCGGCCGGTTAAATTTAAAAAATAGCGATGGATTTAGTCTGTTTGTAAAAATCGCAGACAAAGTATTTTCAGTTCCAGAAACATACTATTTCTTCGACTTTATTCATGAGCTTGTAGAGTGGATGAAACAAACGCGACCAGTTCGTGGAGGTAAGTGTTATTTTATTTACCTTATATCACATCAATTACCAATAACACATGCTAATTTTATTATCCGTTATTAGGTAATCAATTACAAATGAATTATCAAATATTTTTTATGAAGAAACTATGGATCAATACAGTCCCGGGAAAAGATAAAAATGCCGATCAAATATTTTATTTTCCTCAAGAATTGCCGAAATATTTGCGAGGATATCACAAAACATCCAAACAAGATCTCATAGAACTTGCCGCTATTATATATAGAACTAGATATGGGAACGATCAGTCATTTTTGTCACAAATTTCACAAATGCTAGAAGAACTTCTACCGCCAGATATGATCAAAATACAAAGTAATTCGCAATGGAAATCCGCCATCACTAGCGCTTACTTACGACACGGTACTAAAAGCGAAGAGGAAGCTAAAGAAATGTTTCTTAAGAAGGTCTATCAATTTCCAACCTTTGGTACAGCTTTCTTCGAAGTGAAACAAACATCAGACCCATCTTATCCAGAAATGGTTATTATTGGTATTAATAGAAATGGAGTTAGCGTTATTCATCCTCAAAGTCGGGTAAGTTGAATATATAAGGGAAGATTCCTATTTTCCATTATCCAAAGCATTAACAGTCCACGTCATCATCCAGTCATGAAGCACACGCTATGCGGCAGATGCTTAGTTACTATGCTATGGATTCGTGGTGTCGGTCCCTCGAAGGACTGACTAGCCGTCGATATGCCCTGTTGCTCAACAGATCCGAAGCACCTTAAAAAAGGCGACATTGGTCGGTGGTACTCGCCAGGTTTTAGTGGGTAGAGCTGCGTCCACATTATCATCTTTCGGGCGCAGCGAGTCCCACATATCCGCATGGGTAGTCCTCCTTCCCCCGCGGCATGCCTAAGAGCATTTCCCTGCGCAAAAGGAAAAAAAGTGGCCATCTGCTTACAGATCATGTAGTTAATACAGCTTTTGATCAACATACGGATGGATGACTAAAGAAATCTAAAACTTGGCTGCACTGAAATTATCCATCAGTGTGCCAACACTCTGTCAATTAATTTCAGTCTGGCCAAGTTAAAATATAGTACCTACTGTATATACGTTTTATTTAACATTAAAAGGGTATTTTTTCCTATTGTGGACAGAATAGTGCGCTAATGATATCTATTAAATATTTTAGTTAAAAAATAATATAAGGTAGGTAGTACGAGTTAATTCGAGAATATTATGGGCCCCAGGACATGGCATATAAATGGCTAGTTCCGTATGAAGTAGGTAAGGTCTTGTACGATGTTGACCGTTGACCACTTACAATCTCTCAGGTTCATGTAGTAGTTTTTTTTCTTCTCAAAACTGTAACTAAACTATCTTGTTTCAGGATTTGTTGGTCACCTACCCGTTCTCACAATTGTCCAATTGGTCATCAGGCAATACGTTCTTCCACATGACAATGGGAAACTTCCTGCGTGGGACGAAGATCCTTTGTGAAACATCATTGGGCTACAAGATGGATGACTTGATATCGTCATATATTGCTGTATTACGTCAGACATTGAAACAAAAACAGCAAACATAAAATAGCAAACTTAATGAGTAATATACGATTACAATAAAGGAAAATATAATACTCTAAGTTCTAACTGAAGAAAGTAAAATAAAATAACTTCATTATTAGATTATTCTTAAGTTTCGTTAAACTTCGTCAACCTACATCAATCTTTGATACCTTTAGATTTTTAGCTAAATAAAGTTTGGTTTCACGAGTCATATAGTTTTATGTTGTGGGCATAATTATTTTTTAAGATTGTACAACAAAACTTAAGTTATTTATTAAACTGCGTGATTCGCCCTTCGAGATTGTGTTTATTTGTAGCACGCGCATGTGCTGCCATCATGCACAGTCGTGAAACGACTGTCCGTTTGCTGGTGGTAACTGGTAATGATAAGCGACAGTCTTATACACCCGCTACATCTTAGTAGGGTAAGGTGGGGCAAAGTGTTACACGGGGTACAGTGTTACAATGCAACATATCTTCGTCCCCGTCTTTTACTTTTCTGATGTTGGTATACACATTTGTCAAGCTCACAAGCACCCATCTTTAAACAGTTATACTCGCAGCAGTTTGTCCCGTACTTAAAAAATAACAAACAAAAAAGGTTTTAATGCGATTAAACGACGAAAAATTAATTTCAAAGTTTTAATTTCCTTCCGGACGTTATATATGTATTTAGGTAAGTGATGGTAATTTTCCTTTGTTTAATGTTTATTCAGCTACAAATTACTGTTAAGTAGTTTGTTGTAAACATAATCTAAAATACTCATACGATTTTTTTTATTTGGTTTATCTCTCCGGGGCACAGTGATACGGCGCACTGTTACAGTCAGTCCCAATTAACATATTTTTGTACTATTTCAAGAGGATTTCGGAGTACGGTTTAGAAAACGGCATACCTACCGATTTAGCATTAAGTAAACCAGGCACCTTGCAGCAGTGAAACCGAAAAAGAACTATTTTGTAGGCGTTCAATTTTTTGGAAAACAACTAGTCAAACATAAGAATAGAAAGATAAACTAAGCGTCAGACAGATTACTATAAACGTTCCCAAGAAATTTTATATTTTTTAGAAGATAAAACACTTTCTTTTATTGTTAGTTTTTCAATTATTTTTAATGTTGTAACATTGTGCCCCTTACCCTGTAACAGACTACCCCAGATACGGGGCTATGTGTTACAATACGACTTATTTAATTAAAGTGCAATTTAAATTAAGTAGTTGCTAAAAATGTTAATGTTTGAGTTATTGTAATTAAAGACAGATTGTTAAAGTTTATTCCCATGCCAAAAACAAACTGATTAAAACAATATTTTGTCACGATAATCAAGTTTATTTTTTTGTAACATAACACAGCCGGAAGCGCTGTGGAAGGCTGCATGGGTACCACCATACAGCCTGGTGAAACAGCTTTGCTGTGTTTCGGAGAGAAGGGCAAGACAGGCAGTGTAATTACTGACACCGAGACTTAAGGGCCCCTTCTCCCAAAACTATAGGTATTTAACGCACCGAATCGCTTTGCACTTGCGTTGCGCGGGAGATGTCTTTATATGAACTCCGGTGACCTACCACGGCCGGCAAGCACGCCACAGTATACGAATAAGCAGTAGATTGACTATGCTCGAATTATTCTTAGATGTGATAATTAATAAATATGCATAACAAAATCTTGTTGTTGTTATAGTTATCTAGTTTTGGATTTATAGAAATACTAGCTGGTGCCAGCGACTTCGTCTGCGCAGGATAAGATAGTTTTATTTTTATCGTATAATTAATCGAAAGGAACTTCGATCCATCCGGGTGTCCCTTGACACCTGTCTTTAGTTTTTTTTTATAAAAAGTATCCTATGTTACAAAGTTACATGATGATCGGTTAAGTAGTTTTCGCGTGAAAGCGTAACAAACATCCATGCTTTCACATTTATAATATTAGTAAGGATTAGGAAGGATGAATTAGCTACATAGGTCTAAAAGGTAGTGCCATGCTGCTTGCAGCCGAATTGGGCCGGCACGACCGTAGGGGTACCTCTCGTTCACATGATAATGGCGTCAAGTGACACCTACGCTGTCGCGTTTCTTGCGGTGTATGAGTTTCCGGTGTCCCATTGCAGGGGATGGGGTAAAGGAGGGTAATGCATCTGCATTATCTCTTGTGTGAATGTTTACGAGGACGACATCTGTGGCTCAATGGTTAACGCGTTAGCGTTCAAGCCGGAGGTTGCGGGTTCGAATCCCGCCAGGGAACAAAAAGTTTTCTGTGTTCCTGGTTCATGGATGTGTATTAAATATGTGTATTATAAATAAAAAACCTTAAATATGTGTATAGTATAAAATATTAAATATATTTCCATTGTCTGGTACTCGTAACACAAGTTCTTCGAGAACTTACCACGGGACCAGATTGACGTGGTGCAAAAAGCGTCCTTAGATATTATTATTATTATGGGAGTCGGTAGTCATCTAAGGCTCCGAATGCTCGTTTGTCTTTGTTCTGGAAGAAGACATCACTATATAGTATAAACTATAAAGCAAAGTCGCTTCCCGCGTCTGACTGTATGTATGCTTACATCTTTAAAACTACACAACGGATTTTGATGCGGTTTTTTTAATAGATAGAATGATTCAAGAGGAAGGTAATAGGTACATGCATAATATAGTAGATAAACACTCATAATTTTAGAAGTTTCTGATGTGATGTCATAAATAAGCACATTTTTTGCACTTACATTGCAAACGCTGGATGAACCCTAACAGATAGATCAAAATAATGTATTACATTATTATACACCTTAGCCGGGCCCGGTTCCGAATTAATTATTATTGTATCAATGTATGGTAGAATTAAGTATCCTAAATATGCATACTGAAAAGTCCGCGATGGCATAATATGTCTACATTAGTTAAATATAACATACTACCTATATCCATTTTAATACTTTAAAAAAATGCCAATTATAAACCGGTAATGTAAAAGCTATTCACAAAAATACGGCATTAATCACTACATATTATAAAATAAAGTCCTACGCCCGTCCATAGATAAATAATTATCATCAATGCGTATATGGTTGTATATCTAAGTTAACGCGGGCGAAGCTGCGGGCAACAGCTAGTTTGTGATAAAACTGTATTAAGATTCTGTTTCCTTATTTTACTTTTTTTATTAGCCATTTCAATTAAATAACTAGGTACTACACAAACTGAAGTATCTATTTATTTACACTAATTAAAGGTTTTGTATTGCAAACTAATTACAACTAAGAACAACAATTGTTAGTAAGTATTAAGTAGCTATATTATTTACACTGTGTCGTCTTATTTATTTAGACGTAATAATATAAAATGCGCGGTAACAACGTAGTCACGAGCAAAAGCGGCACAGGTCCTACTTCGATGACGCCCGGCTGGGTACTGGCGCGACGTGGTGCGATGCGCGAGAGCCATTTTTATCGTTTTTTATTTTTCAAAAATTTTTGAAGTGACATAATAAAGATCAATCCAATCATTTCCACGTCATCCCCGTTTAGCAATTTAAACGTAAAAGTTTCATTCAAATTGAGTTACCCGAAGTCTCATACTACTCAATTTGCTTTTAAAATCGACGTTACTTTAGAATTTTTTTTTGATCATGTAAAATGTTAAATATTGTATTTTTATCAAAAAAAAAATCCCTAGATCAAATCATATCCCTAGATCAGATCAAAGATGTATCTATACCCTATTTTTTTATTATTATTTTAAAATGACGACTTCTATGAAAACACCTCGATCTAGAAACAACAATTTGGGATAAGGGGCCCTTAACATCTTATGTCTCAGGATAGGCAACACATAAATAAGTTGCCTGGGCTCGTTCCAGGTATACTAGTTTGTGTTCATGGGCGACGTTGACCACTTACCATCAGGTGGTACGTTTGCCAGTTTGCCAGAACTACCATAAAAAAAATTGTACCCCACCTTACCCTATATTCTTTTCTTGAAGGTCCCTAAATCCCGGAAATACCGTTGGTGGCAGCTGGTTCCATATAGGTAATATTATACCAGGAATTAATTATAAGTTTTCAACAATTTTTTTCTTACTTACTTAAAATGATTCAAGTGTACCAAGGACTTTCTTCTGATTGTATTGTATCTACCCGTCTCGCGTACTTGTGGCGTCACTATCTGTCTCGCTCACTGTTACCACTAGTGCCATCTAGCGGCCTCTCGTGGTACCGCTTCGAATATCGATTTGTACGGGGTGGATGCGTGGGGTCGCTGGAGGGGGCACGAGCACATGCACGAGGAAGCGTGCCGCGTGGATTGACGCAACAAAGTTCTCTTAAAATAAAGATGTCTGCTCAAATACGTCTTTATTATTACTGGTACCAAGGACGCGTGTTTCCTTAATTCACTTCAAAAAAACATCCAAACATTTGAGGTGATACTCAACTAGTAGCATTGTATCCACCCGTCTCGCGTACTTGTGGCGTCAATATCTGTCTCTCTTACACTCGTTGAATGTTTCTCTCCGTCTCATCCAAATCAGAATATCACTTAGAAGAAAGTCCTGGGTACACTTGAATCATTTTAAGTAAGTAAGAAAAAATTGTTGAAATCTGACTTCCTTTACAAAAATCAATATTGTCCAAAATTTAAGGAATAATTTAGCAAGTGTCATACCATTTTGGAATCCTTATTAACTGCGCCAACTTTTAAAATTACCTGCCAAACTTGCGTAGTACATTTTTTTCCAGTACAGTCAGTTAAAATCGAGCAAACTATTAAATTCGAATCATTGGTTTGGGAAAAAGCCTCATTTCCTTTTAAGTCGGAGTCTTTTGATTTAAATTTTAGGCACCAGTTTACTAAAGCATTATTCAGGATTACATACAAAAAAAAAATACAAAAAGTAGAATTTGTAGTGCTGGGAAAACCATCACAAGATGTCGATTTTTCTATTTTTTTTAAAGCTTTGTATTTTTTGAGACACATTTGGTACTTGGATTTTATTTTTATTTTTCTGATAACTATTGTAACTTACCTATCACCGGTTTACGGCTTGACGTCGATTTACGGGACATCCTGTATGAATTTTAAAGAGATATAAAGTGCGAAGCTTTGCTTTGATAGGATTATTAATAACCGTATGTCCAGCATTACTTACAAGTTACAATATGGCAGGTTTTTTTTTTAATTTGGCACCGCTCGGTTTATATAGCTGGTTTAAAAATGTGAAATTCAATATACCTATAACCCAATTATCGACACAACGGCGAATGCGTACGATCTTGGCCCAAGTTGTAATACCTACGTAGTATTACCACAGGTATTACTTTTATACATAGGCTGCACTAAAAGTATCGGGAATGGAATATTTCCACTGTTCCTGTCATATTAAAATCTTTTTAATTGAAAACTCCTAGGTTTTAAAAATCGAATATCATTTATTTATTTTGAAAAAGATTCTCGGTGTGGTCACAAGGTCTTGTCAAACTTGTTTAGTCGTTGAGAAAATGGAATTGACTCAAGAAAATTTTAGAGCGATGATTTATTATGACTTTCGAAGTGGTTTAACACAAAAACAGTGTGTTGACCGGATGATTTCTGCATTTGGCGATGAAGCCCCATCCAAAACCACAATTTATCGCTGGTTTGCTGAATTTCAACGTGGACGTCGTGTCAAGCTCAGTGCTGATCCCCGTCAAGGTCGTCCAAAAACTGCAGTCACCCAAGAAAACGTTGATGCTGTGCGTAAGCCGATTTAGGAAGATCGACATGTGACATACCGCGAAATTCAGGCAACTTTAGACATTGGCATGAGTTAAATAAAAATAATCTTGCATGAACAATTAGGTGTAAAAAAGTTGTTTTCCCGATGGATACCGCATTTGCTCTGTAAAGAGCATAAGGCGGCTCGCGTTACTTGGTGCGTCAGAACTCTCGAAAGATTCCACGCAGGATCCTCAAATACTGTATACAACATCGTACCAGGTGACGAATCTTGGATATACGCGTACGAACCCGAAACAAAAAACCAGTCACGAGTTTGGGTGTTCGAAAATGAGTTAAAGCCAATAAAAATTGTTCGTTCTTTTTTCGTGAACTTTTCATGTAACCGGGAAAAGTGAAAATTAATATTAAAAAACCAATTAATTAAATTAAAAAAATGGTGATTAATATCGCGTATTTCCTCCACGTGCTTTTATTAGAGTTTCTACCCGCCTAGGCATACTGAGAATGATTTTATCGATGGTCTCCTGGGATAGTCTCCACCATTCCTCAACTACGGCGATTCGCAGTTCACCCACGTTGGCAGGAGCTGGAATTCTGGACTTAACTTTTCTTTTCAGCAAGTCCCAAACGTGCTCTATTGGGTTCATATCCGGTGATCTCGCCGGCCACTCCATAAAAGTGATATTAATATCCATAAGATAAGCTTGAGTTACCCGATCGGTATGCGGCCGAGCATTATCCTGCATAAAAACAAAATCGTCATCGATATATAGGGCAAACGGTACGACATTTTCTTCTAAAACTTCTCTGATATAGCGGTCTGCAGTCAGACTCCCTCTGTCAATCACTACCAAGTCTGTGCGAGCTCCCAAGCAAATGCCCGCCCAAACCATTATTGATCCACCACCGTATGCAACTGTAGTTTCAAAATTTGTCTGAATGTATCGTTCTACTTTGCGTCTGTATATTCTTTGCCTGCCGTCAATTTGATTTAAGAGAATTCTGCACTCATCACTAAACATTACTCCATTGGTCCGCGTTCCAAAGTCGATGTTCCTGAGCAAAAGTTAACCTGCTTCTACGATGATTTACCTCGAGCCTTGGAGCCTTGGCGGGCACAAATGAACCCAAACCAGCTTCTTCGAACCTTCTTCGTACCGTATGCTCACTTACGGTTACAGCCCCCACTGCTTCTAACTCATGTCGGGCTTGGACGGCCGTCAAACGGGGGTTCCTACGTACACGAAGCCGAATGAAACGATCATACCTACTCGAAGTGCGTCTTTTTCTGCCTTGTCTTGCTCTTCTCACATAAGTACCGGTCTCCCTGAACCGTTGGATACTACGATGGATCGTTGAAACTGGTCGGTGAAGAAGATCTTTGGATATCACTCTGTACGTTTGACCATTTCTTCGCATTTCGAGTGCCCTGGCAATCTCCTTTGGGGCTAAGTCAGGCATAATTCAGTCCTCAATTCCAAAAAGATACGCGATTTAAAAAAAACTAACAAAGAACAGTATTTCAATGAAATTTTAAATCAAACTCAAGGGAAGAAATACTCGAAGTTCGCTCCAGATAAGGTGTATTTGAATAAAATTAAAACAATTGCATAAAATGTGATGTTCAGTTGTTTTGTTAATTTGAAAATATTTCTTTTTAAATTAAATGACGTATAAACCAGCCAGCGACCTTATATGATACTGATATCAAACCTTTTTTTATGTTCCGCTAAATATGCCGGTGTGTGTAGTTTGTATTTTGTGGTATTACTGTTTGTGCCTAGGTTTGTGTAGCTTTCGGGTATACGCGAATGTCAATTCCATATATTTATGATACTTGTTCCTAGGTTTGTGTGGTTTGTGGTGTGGACTGTGGTCTGTGGTCGGGTGTTGACACTTGACAGTTGACACAATTTTTTGATGTTCATACTTCATTCATAGTTCATACACACAGATAGAACAATCAAAATTGATAATAAATTTTAAACTTTTGGAATTAGATAAAAGCGAATAAAAATATGTTTTTATAAAACTATAATAAAAATGTCAAGAATAGCATTAGACAACGGTTTGGATTTAAAGTAGGTATTGTAAAACATACTAATAAAACATACACATAAAACTTGATTTTAAACAATGTAATATAATAAATAATATTGAAGCCAAACATAATATTTTAACTGCTTATGTTTAATAGCGAACTTTTAACAAAAGGTTCAATTCTTAATATTAATGAAGTATATGAAAATGCGGAACATGGCATTGAACCTGAGCACACTGGAAAATGGAAAGATGAGACATTGGGAGAACCCGTGATGTCATTGGAAGAGTTAGCAAAACAAATGATTCCCGTTGATAAAGATGGATTTGTTAAAAAGAAGATTTTAGAAGAAGGTGGAGGATTACCATTAAACAAGAAATGTACAGTCTCAGTTTCATATTGTGGATATTGGGAGGGCAGATCGGAACCTTTTGATATGACAAAATGTGATAAACCACAGGTGAATTTTAATGAATCATAAATAACATTATAGTGTTTTAATCCTTCCTATAGAAAAAGTTACTAGTTTAAAAGAGATATTGTTCTGTGGTTGTCTTCACTATAGAAGAAGACATGAATCTATTTTGTAAACATAGTTACATATCAAGTCAATAAAAATAATTCTATACCTTTGAAATATAACTCTGTAAAATACTTGGGACATGACATAATACAAAATAATTCAGTTAAACCATTATAAGACATCTTAGTATCAATAAAAAACTTCCCAAATCAAAAAACAGAAAAATTGTTAGGAAAAATAAACTTTTATCATAAATAACAGTGCCAAATATAGCAATAAAATTAGAACCTTTACATAACTTATTCAGAAAAGGACTAACTTATAATTGGACAAAGGCATGTCAAGAGTCATTTGATGAAATGAAACAAATATTATGTTCTCAACCAGTTATTGACTATTTTTGATCCAATGTTACCTATTCACATATATACAGATGCCAGCATACTAGGAGTAGGAGTACTTAATAATAAATAATATAATACTCAAATGAGTGCAATTTCATAGAAAAAATAACTTTTTTTTGTGATGCTGCATATTTGGGGATTTGTTAAAAAAATTGCTTGCATATCATCATAACAGGTAGCCCCAACATGGTTCAAGCCTTGTCGTGGCGCCCTGGCGGTGAGGCTCAGTAGCCTGAGGTAAACCCAGCACCTTGGGCGAAGCAAATTGAGTCGTGGGAGCTTCTCTTTGTACCCCTCTTATAAGAGGGGTCAAAAGAGCAGGGGGACAAGGAGAACCACACCCCATTGTATAGTCTAGGGGTTGTTCTGAGGTGCAGGATAACCCCTCTGTGGAGCTGACATCTGTCCCTTGGAGGACTGACTAGCCGTTGAGGTGCCCTGTTGCTCAACAGATCAGGGGCACCTCACCACATACCTACTTCCACTCCCAGAGAGGTAGCAAACAGCACTCATTCTATCCTAAGTTTTTAGTTTTGTTTATTTCTAATAAGTGTTCTTTTTAGGTTGTAAATTTACAAGATACGGGACTTTTGCCTGGACTAGAAATTGCTATAAAATCAATGCTGGTTGGAGAGATAGCAGTATTTATATTAAATTATCGACTTATGTATGGAGAATTAGGAGTTCCACCAAGAATTAAACCTCGAACTGACTGTGTCTTTTATATTAAACTAATCAAATGTATACTTACTCCAGATGAAGGGTAAATATTACTTTTTAATGATTGATGTGAGCATATTATAGACTAATAGAATTCCCTGTCCTTTGCTATGAGCATCCAATTTTTTCCTACTGTCATTATTATGTCATATATAACATAAAAATAACTGATAAATAATTTGTTTTAAGTTAAATAATTATATATATTATATTAAATAATTACTTTCAGGCCTTTAGATTTTTCCGAACAAAATGTCTTTCAAAGAGTGTATAGAGAAGTAAAAATGATGTATACATCTGGAGTGACATTGCACAAAACAAAAAACTATACTGCTGCAGTCCAGCTTTTCAAAAAAGGTGTAGATTCGCTACACAAGTGTAGGCTAGCTGATGAGAAAGAAGAAAACATACAAAGAAAGTTATTGATTAAGTTATATTTGAATCTATCTGTGTGTTATAATAAGTTGAAGCAACCATTGAAAGCTTGCATTTCGTGCAATGAACTTAATAGATTGAATAGTCTTTGGAATAATGAGAAAGCTTTATATCAAAATGCTAAAGCTTTGCGAATGATAGGTCAATTTGATGATGCTGACAAAAGACTGCAAAGAGCTGTGAAATTATGTCCAAATAATGAAGACATTCAAACTGAAATATTATTAGTAAAAAAATTGAAAGATACATGTAATAAAACAAAGTTATTGGAAAAAAAGTCTACAAGCATTGGCGGAGATTTTAAAGAAGAAGTGGAAAATTTAATAAAGAGTTTTAAAGAAAATCAAAATTTATGTAAATTGACACTTCCAGGAGGTTTGAATGATGATGAGATTGATTACATTAAAGGTGTATGTGAGAGAGAAAATTTATTTTGCAATAAAGTGCAAAAGAATTATCTATTAGATAAGGACACTGAACAACTTCCTGTAGAGACAGATATAGACATATTTTTATAAATCAGGATTGTTTATATCCTTAATATGTAATAGTTTTATTATATCCTTTACCAATAATATCTAACCTAAAATAAAACAACCAACTCCAACAAATATAGTTTATTGTGTAATTACAACTTTCATAAAGCTAACATTTGACTACTTTTAATGGAACCATACCTAGTCTCAAATGCTGTTCTCTTAACATTAAGTAAATACAAATGCAATTATTATTCATAGAACAACTTATAAAATAATGAATATCATAACATATTCAATATGGGCTTAGTTCTGAGTTGGAAGGTTCAATAAAACATTTTGTCCTTGCGGTAAGTAAGTAACATTGCGCGATTTAGCTAGTTGGTAAGCAATATCTTCAGCAGCTTCAATTCTTCTCAATTCTACAAGACCCTCACCAGCAGCACCAAAGGATTTAGCAAGAAGGACAGCAGCTTGAGCATCTCCCTCAGCTGTGATGATTGCAGCTTTCTTTTGTTGTTCTGCCTTTTCTACAAGGAATCTGGCCTTTTCAGCATCTTGTTGTGCCACTTGTTTTAATTCAACAGCTTGTGTAAATTCTTTACCAAATGTTAAATGTGTAATAGAGATGTCGTCAAGAATAAGTCCAAACTGGCCAGCTCTTTCAGTGAGGTTCTCGCTAACCTTTTGTGACACAACCTACATGAGAATAAGACAGGTGTTAAAATAAGTACAAATTACAAAAAGTATTTTTATAACAACAAATTTATAATTTACAAATTTACTTTTTAACTAGTATCTGTAATACATGTTTTTATGAGCATGTTAACATTGTGTAATTATTGAAGTATTTATCAAGGGGTTTTGTACTAATTACCTCCTATATTAGTCTTGGCATTTGTAGAAAGAGACAATACATATTTGATTATATAAAATTGTAAAAATGTTATGCCAAGCAAAATTTATAATACTGTTTAAAACTACTGTGGCCAGCCTTTGACCCTGGGCATAGTAAATGCAGTTCTGGACAATTATTTTACATCAATTTTGCAGGAAATTTTAGTATACATACATATTATGTGTTATTTTTTATAATATAATATGTTGGGACAACATACACGGCTATCTGATCTCAAACTAGGCAGAGCCTGTTCTTATGGTAATCAGACAACTGATATATACTTATATATTTCTAAATACATACATATTATAGATAAACTACACCCAGACACAGAACAAATGATCATGCTCATGACACAAACATTTGTCCTGGGTGGGAATCGAACCCACAACCTTCTGGTTTAGCAGTCAGGGTCACTAACCACTACACCAACAGGCCAGTCATAGGAAATATCTTTTAATTTCATATAAATTATATCATAATTAAACAAATTTACATACTTCTCTCTGTGTAATTAGTTCTCCAGCATCAAACTGTGCCACAACAGCCTTCAGCACTTCAGCTGTGATAGAAGGCAAAACTCTTTCATCATAATCAACACCAAGGATTGTGTAGATTCTGGGAAGCTGGTCTGGTAAAGGTCTAAACAGAATACGGAGTGTGATGTTTACATTTTGAAGATCTGAAATTTGACATTAATTGATTAAATATTTAATAAAACATGTTGATAATAACAAAAAGTTCATGGTGGTAAATGGTCAATGTTGCCCAGGAGCAGCCTCTTGCTGTCAATAATTCATTATAGAACCTGTAATTTACACAACTTAGGAAGAATAATAATGGTTTTATCCAAGCAGTCAGGTGAGTGGCATAAGTACCTTACAGATATTAGGAAAACTTATCTTAAATATGTGTCATCATTGCTGATGAAAAGGAAGTAGAAGTTTAGTGAAATACTTTATTTCGGGTGATGCGAAAGATTTATAAAAATAAATAAATATTTGGTTATGACGTTTTTTAATAAAGTAAAAAGGCCAGCTATAGTTTTAATCTAGTATCGGAATGAAATCAAAGGAGAGTCTTGGAAGTGAATATTTCTAGACCTGTGTTTTTCAATCTTTCTAAATATGCGACTCCCTTGGACCGTACATATCCAAAAATAACTATTTAAAGATTATATGAATTTCATTTTTAAATTAACAAGGTGTTTACTGTAATGCAGAACATTGCCTGTCTTTCTTTAACTCCACCTTGGTGACCCTCTTGCCAGCGACCTCCCGAGCATTGCTTGACGACCCTCCTGGAGATCGCGACCCACAGATTGAAAAAGACTGGTCTAGACTCTAGTGGGTATGGGCTCGGCCTCTTGAGTGAGAGGTCCTGGTATAATCCTGATCCCTGTGTTGCCTTAAAATAGGTTTTTCTAAATTTATATGTGCACCTAAACGAGACCATTGCTTGCTCACTGGTGAAGGGAACATTGTCAGGAAACCTGCGTGCCTGATGAGATTAAAAGTCTTAGAAGATGTGTGAAGTTCACCGACCCACAGTGGGCCAGTGCATTGGTGAACTATGGCCCAACACCCTCCTCACCCGACCTCGAGAAGGAGACCCATGCCCAGCAGTATGACACAAAGAGTTGATATTATTGTATTATTTATATGTATATAATATACAATAATGGCTGTAGCTGTTCTGCCACAAGTTTTTATTTATACTTATTTTTAGATTTATGGCTTAAATTATAACTAGTAAAATGTTTATGAATCTTTTCCAAACAAAACTATATTTTGTTTAAATAAAACTTTAAAATTATCTCATAATTACACTTCTAAATTTACAGTGGTTTAAAACTATATATTAAAAGAAGTTATGAATAATATATGTATATATATATATATATATATATATATATGCAACATATTTATATTGTTTGACGACTTTTTCGTTAAGATTTTGTATAGTTTGGGGAAATGTGTATTCTATGAGAAAAGTCCCAAACTATAACATATACCTAACGTATTGTTTGAGGAAAATTTATCAATACGTTGCACATACATACGTAGTCACATACATCAAACAATTTCTTATACATATATATATATATATATATATATATATATATATATATATATATATATATATGAATAAGAATTAAAAGAAATATAATATTAAAAGAAGTTGACATTCAAGTTATGTTCAACTATAATTCTTATCTTGAAATAAAATATTTACCTTTACTTCCAGTGACTGTTGGGACATTTCTGGGCCTGGACCTTATATCAAAGATGATGGGTTTTTGTACCCATGGAATAAAGAAATGTGTGCCTTCACCGACAACTAAATTTTTGACACCTGCAAATCTATCGAAGATTACTGCCCTGTGACCACCATCCACTGAAAAATAACAGTAGTATTTTAGAACTAACTTTAAAAGTGTTTTAGGATATAGCACAAAAACCTGCACAAATTAGACTAAAAATTCCACTGGTATATGTATCTATAGAAAATATTTTCTGAGCTTAGTAACAATAATTTAAACCAATTTGTTATGAGATAATATTCATGACAATTATAATTACTTATGGAAACTGAAGCTGCTTCGAGTATACTGATAGCTGTAAATCTGTTTGATTAATTAAGTATTAGGATTTTTTTACCATTATATAGTGCTGAATTGACCACACCACCAACCACTGCTACACCTAAGCCCAACTGTCCAATTCGATTGAATAATTGTGCTGCCATATCTGATGAAACACAGAATAAAATGGTTACTTAGTCGTTTTAGTTCTGAAGCAAAGGTGATGAAAATCTAAATTATAATAAAATATGTTTATCTAGTTTAATTTTGTGAAAAAAATATTTATAAAGGGCTATAATTGTAAAACCTATATAATATTGCTACGTTTGTTTCGTAATAGCTTCAAAAATGAATCAAATAGTGTGCCTCATAACCTAAAATATAAGAAGTCGATATATAATGTCTTTACTAAAAAATATGTTTCACCTTACCGTAATTAGATAGAAAAAATGTCTGAGCTTTAAATTTGGAACTTAATTATGTTATGAATTATTTACGCTAATGATAAATTGAGAATTTTAAGCTCACGTAATATTGAGACTTCTGACTTAACAATTTTAGCACAGACTCACAGAACAATATTACTCAATAGTCTCAATACTCATAAAGAGCACAGACTACCAATAGGCATTAGGATTTAGGATTCTTTGTCTACTCTTTGCTCTTTTTTTTTTTTTTTTTTTATTAATATTTTATGGCCTGGTTACGAGACCTTTAAGCCAAGCTCTTTGCTCTGTCTACGGCATTAGGCAATAAACCAATAAACCTAGCACCAAACCAATGTCCATCCACAGATTAGTCTGGCTCTCATAAGTTGGCGGGGGAAAATTCATATTTTATTAAATTTTTTTGCTATTTCAATTGTTCGTTAACTGTTCTTCAATGTTCGATCAAAAATTTTTTTTGTTCGTTATTTTTTAATTTTTTTTATTTTCCAAATTTTACTCTCAAGTTAGCACCAACTATAGTTTTTTGTTTTTTTTTTGTTATTTCAATTGTTCGTTAACTGTTCGTCAATGTTAGATCAAAATTTTGTTTTGCTCGTTTCTGTTTTTTTTTGTTTTAATTTTTAAAAGTTGACCCTTAAGTTAGCAAATATAGATTTTTATTTGCTATTTTAATTGTTCGCTAACTGTTCTTCAATTATTGATCTTTTTTTTTTAATTTTCAAAAGTTGACTCTCCAGTTAGCACCAATTTTAGATGTCTTCACTTTTTTTTTACTTTGAAACTACGTCTAATGTGATCGTTCAAGTATCTAGTAGTAATCTTCACAATAAGACTGACTCTGACTTGAAGGTTTGTTACACAGCCATATAATAGAAGCAGACCGAACACTTTTAACACAAACACATAGACAGTAATAAGCAATATCTCCATCTCGTTCTCATTTGTCTGAACTCCAAATACACCTTTCTTTGTCTTTCAATGTAGTAACACAGACACATACATAGACAAAACAGAAAGTGAAGCCATCCGCCATATTGATAGATGACGATAGATGACAAATGGCGTCATAACAAATTCGCTCAAGTGTTTTTGTTTCTTAAAAATATTAAATATTAATATGTGAATTTTAAAAATAAGACGGGATAAATATGGTAATGTGCAGTGCCCCTCGGTGTAGTAGTGCTACATATAATAAAACACCTGACATAATATTTCCTAAGTGAGTATTGTGAAGCAAAATAACATCGTGAAAATTGTTTTGTTTAATATGTTACTATTTATACTTAATTTAGCTAAATATAAACATTAAGCGTTGGTTTTACGTGTATATTTTAGGAATACGCATGATACCCAGCAAATTTGACTAAGTTTAATTAAATAATACAATATTTTACTTCCCTGAAATCCTGTTTGACAGTTTTGGTACTTTAGTTATTTACAGGGGCCGGATTTAGATTTACTTTATATATTTTATTAGATTTATTTTATTTTAATAGTTTAGACTTTAGGTTATTCGAGAAAAGGTAACTTTCAATGTATCAAGGTTGCCTAATTTATTTTTAATATAAATATAGTTCTTTTTTTTTTTTTTTTTTTTTATGGCATAGTAGGGCAATGAGCAGTCGAAGCCGTTTGGCGAATACCGACGCCCAAACACATCCGCACAACCAAAGATTATGCAGATGCGTTGCCCTCCTTTTCCCTAACCCCCCCCCCCCCCCGCCAATGGGCCACCGGAAACTCACAAACCGCACGAAACGCGACAGCATAGTTGTCACTTGACGCCGGTGTTATGTGAGCGAGAGGTACCACCCCGGTCGTGCCGGCCCAATTCAGCTGCTAAGCAGCATGGCACTACCTCTTAACTGATAAACTGAGAAAGATACTTGTATAAACTCATATTAGGTACACAAACATTCTTGAATGATACATTTACTTCTTTTCAGGTTTCCAAATGATGTGCACTTGAGATATTCCTGGTTGGCAAAAATGAACGTGAGAAATTGGCAGCCCACAAATCTTGTCTTATGTTTAAAACATTTTGACAGTCGTAATATAGATAAAAGTGGCTTTAATGGAGCGATTGCGACAATATTTGATTTACTGTTGCAAGAGGTAAGATTTTAATTTTATATGGTTGCCATGTGTATTTACCATATTAAAAACTTTATAAAAAGTATGAAGTTTTTTTTCCGGATGGATCTATGCTAACGGCCCGAAGGCCCTAATGCTACATCGGATTAGTGTTAGCCTATTTGGCTCACTTTTGGTTTGTAAAAGTGGGGGGTTTCCCCCCCGCCAACCCTGTGGTCTGCAACCGCACGGCGTCCTGGCGTCGGCTTGCAAGTATAAAGTGGTCACAAGTAGGGTACTGAATATCGCATAATATTCTACCTACAGGCATTTAATTTACCAAAACACTGTATCAGCAAGAAAAAGGAGTGTACAAAATAGAACCACCACCATCTACTTCAAAAGCAAAGTGACAACATTTCAATTATAATATAGGATTTAAGTAAAAGATCAATGAAAGAGATATTGATATAAAAATGTACATTAATAAAGTCTTATTGTTACCTTCACCTATCTGTAGATAATGTTCATAACATTTTTTTAGTTACTCTGGATGTTGGTATTTATCATTATTGTGCTCCTATTTTTATTTGTGTGTGGAAATTGCACTGAGTTGAGAAGAGGGGAAGAACCAAGAGGAGGTCCAGGCTCAGCAGAATAGGATGAATCAGAGATGCAATTGCCGTTTTCATTATGGTATCATAAAACCATTATGGTATCATGAAATTTTATTTGGAAAGTTCTTACTTTGATTCGACATGATGGCTATGTACTCCGTATGTCAAAATTTTACATCATATTGATGATTTTGAGAATGGCAATTGAAGGTTACATAATAGGTGGTTATTATTTTTTGTATCCGACCCATTATGTCATACTCTTGTGTCGCATTCGCGCATGTGCCACAAAGTCGACTTAATGCACTACAAATAGTCCAAAATAAATTTTTACGCATGGCAACCGGTTGCCCGTGGTACGTAAGAAATATCGACCTGCACAGGGACTTCAGATTAGAGTCCATTAGGGGCCACTTCAAAATGACGTCAGAACGTCACTTTGAAAAGGCACTCCTTCACCCAAACTCGCTCATCGTGAGCGCGGCAAACTATTCCCCAGATAGCTCAGTTATAATTAGACATAGGTTACCTAAGCATGTTTTAACAGATCCAGCTGACGAAATCTCTCAGCTACTAATGCGCGACGGAAATGCGCGACGGAAATGCGCGACGCGAACGTCACAGCATATACAGACACACACACGGTGCTAGGTACACCTGCACACCGCTTGGGCCTCGGGGTCGTAAGCGACGTCGAACCCTACACATGGAAACCACATCGATCCGGATCGATCGCGGAAGCTTAGGTTCGAATCCGATACGAGTAGACAAACCCAGACCGCGCAAACAGCGCTAGCACTACGCTACCGCTAGATTGCTTGGGCACCGCACATGACCCGCCTCTCTCTCCAGAGGGAGGGATGAGGGCCGGCCCTCATGATGATAGGTTAAATTCAACCGTAAAAGATTCGTCGACCGTAACGGATTTGACTAGTCCAAATGATGCTCTCCCAAGCAGCGCGCGCGATGAACCGCGCCCCCTGTGGGGCGCGGAGGGGGGCGTCCCCCTTTCGAATATTTCTTAAGTGAACCATCTGCTCACTTACTGTACCGATTGAGCTTAAAGGCCGAAAAGTCTAGCCCTTCCGAAAAAAAATAATATTATTTTTTTACTGGCCTTACTACTTATCTACATGCATATTTGCAGATAGACGAAAGCAAAACCAAAAAAAAAAACAGAAGCTTAATTAATTAATTATGTTTTTTATGTTAGTTGGATAGGCAAACTGGCAAACGTGCCACCTAATGGTAAGTGGTCGACGTTATTATGACATTTGATTCGAAAAATAAAGATCATGATTATAATCACTTGCATTTATTAATTAGTTATTAAGTTTTACGTAGATTTAAGGTGTAAAAACGATGCACATAAAACTAACCTAAGTGAACGAAATTATTAAAAAAATATATAGCTATCTTTTAAAAATAAATGATTCGTAAATTATTATTCATTTTATTTAATTTCCAACTCCAATCTCCGTATTTATAAACTAACTGGTGCCCGCAGCTTATTCTGCGTTAACTTAATTTCACAACCGTATCCGGAATGATTATGATTCTTTTTATAGCCTATGTCCTAATTCGAGATATAAGCATTTTAACTTTCAGGCAAATTAGTTCACCCGTAAAATAACAACAAGGTTGGCATGTCCAAACTTACATATTATTTTCGGCTTTATATTAGTATTAGTTATATAGTTCTGTCCTAACTATGATCTGAAATAAATAAATAACTACAACTAAATCTACACCAAGTCTTACAACCTACACCTACATACACGTTTTCCAATATTTCTCACCTTTTAAATGTAATTATTTTCCGAAATTTCTCATCAACTTTCTAGTACTGATACGATTATTTTAAGACTAAAATTAGCCAAATCCGTCCAGCCGTTCTCGAGTTTTAGCAGATATTGGAATTGCTACCAATTTTTAAAAATAAGATAATCCTTCTTGTAATTTTATAATTATCAAGTACTGAATACGGCCCATGCCATTGTTTATGTGGTGTGTAAGTTGTCTATGCGGTGTAGTTGCTACGTTTCTGTAGCTGTCATGTTCGGTCTGCTTCTCTTATATGTCTGTGGTTTGTTATTAGTCATTACATATTTACGATAATCCGGAAAATGCAGCTGTCGTAAATTACAATTAATGTTTGGGTAGGGCTAATGCTTATAGTTATCTATCAACCTTTTCCAGTTTTTTTATTATTTTTAATACACTTGTTTCAAGAAAATAAGCAGACTTGTTATGAATGTGGTATCCCTGTAAAATATGCCTATCCCTTTCGGGTATACGCGAATGTCAATTCCATATGATACTTGTTCCTAGCTCCAGTTAGCACCAATTTTAGATTTTTTCACTTTTTTAACCGACTTCAAAAAAAAAGGAGGTTCTCAATTCGTCTGTATGTTTTGTTTTTTTTTTTTGTTGTTTTTTTTTTTTTTTTTTTGTATGTATGTTTGTATATAGTTACTTTTGGAGTCGGTGTCGTATTTGTTGCTGTACATTACCTACCTACCTTGGCTGACACCGACTCCAAAAGTAACTATAATGATGTGGTAAACGCAAAGTTTGTACATTAGTAGAAGATTAAGTTGATTATATGTTGTAAGCACAAAAATTAAAGAAACTGTTATTTTATTACTTTTTAGTTTAGTATTTTTGAAGTCGGTTTTAATTTTTTGTAAAATGTTTTTATTTTTAACTTTGAAACTATCTCTTATGCTTTGGCCGCACCTGCGTCTATCGACTCGCATTATTCGAACCAAAGCTTCGTAGAAACCCTACATTGGTGCCACTGTATCTTTTAAACGGTAACACAAGTCCATACAGAAATTAGTTCCAAAATTTTCCGCAATATGGTGAGGGTTTTTATTTTTGTGGTCAGGCTATAATTATCCGGGTTTTAGTGGGTAGAACTGCGTCCACTTACCGGCTTTCGGGCGCAGCGAGTCCCACATATCAGCCTGGGGAGACCCACTCCCCCGCGGGATGTCTCGAGAGCATTTCCCGGCGTTAAAGAAAAAAAAATTTAAAGGATAACATAATATATAGGAGCGTAAAAATTTTACCCTCATGCACGCAAAGAAGTTTCACTTCAAAACAAAAAACTTTTCTAAACCAAAAATAAACAGCTTATATTAATAATAGGTCATGCAAAGATAATTTTAATATGCCTCACAAATAAAGAATCCATCAAAAGTATAATATGTATGTAATTGAGTAGGTATGTAATAAATACCTAAGATTATATTCCAAACTAAATTAATTAAAAAATCTATTTTTCAGATAATATCTTAACCTTGACTTTAACCGAACTTAATTCGAAATATAAACATTTAGTGTATCTGGAAAGTGCAAAAAAAAAAAAACTTACAACGCTTAAGTTTTAATTAAAAAAAAACAAAAATTAGAATTCTTATAAAATATTAGTAAGCCTTTTGACGTAGTAATATAAAGTTACTTTGAAATTTACACAAGCAACAAACCAACTGTGAGTTGCCTTCAACCGCTTGAAGGGGTGTGTCTCGGATCTGACTAACACAGGACACCCCTCGCGACCGGTCGGTTCCTTCAAAAGGGCTAACCGGGCTTCCTCCTAGACCCAAGTATGGCAGAACTTGACAACCTGATCTCCCCTACCTTCTAAACAGTCATTGTTGCCACAGCCTCAGCACACGTAAGAGCTCTTCCCACGTCGGTGACTCGCCGAAGAGTATCCTCCTCTGGGAACATAAGAGGCGCACTTCCGCGGCCACCAATGTCACGAGCTCCCATGGCAGATCACCAGCAAGGACGGTGGCTGCACCCAGGAGACCGGTAGTCCCTGATCACCCTCACCGATGACAGTCTCAGCCGCCTGCAGGCTTTGCTGGGCCTGCCTATATTAGGATGCTATCAGCCCAGCGCCCAGGTCCCATTTGTTGGGGCTGAAGGTTCACTCACATCGAAGATGAGCTCAAGATACTTCAATGGTGTGGACCCTGACCTCCGTCTCTCCGATAAGGAGTCGTGCACCTGAACGGGGCTCTTCCTTTTCCATGTCCCGCGGAAGAGCAGGGCTTTGGTTTTGTCCAGACCGACCCGAAGGCCTAGTCGCTCTATGTAGCTGACTATGAGGGATACTTCCACCTCAGGCAGCCGCGCCGCCTCCGTGAATGTCCGTTCCCGGGATAGAATGAGAGGGAGGGGAGGAGGCCGCTCCGAAGGACCCAGTTGTAGTCGACGTCCCATAGGGTCGTGCCCAGAACCGACCATTGCGGGACGCCGAACCCGACTAGCCGCTCACGGATAAGACAGACCCAGGGGAATCCCCTGTTGCATGCATAATTCAAGTCTATACAGGTACGGTGACCACGCGCTAGAGCTCATACCAAAGCTGGCAGTCACGTGGCGAAGTGGCGACGATGGAGATCATTACAAAAACCTAAATCACTAGGTGTTAACTGAAATTAAATGATGCCAATAGTAATAAATAATATATTATTCTATCAACTGTTGTGTGCGGTGTGGTTTTTTTTCGGTCGGAGGGGTTGCGCCGTACTATGATTTCACTCTACGCGTCTTCATCCATCCTGCTTATTTTTTCTGTGAAATAGCTTTGTTGTGTTTCGGAGAGAAGGGCAGGACATGCAGTACTACGACTTGATATCCTATGTTTTAGGAAAGGCAACACGCGCTTGGGCTAGTTCCAAGCAAACTCGTTTATGTTCATGGATGACGCTGACTGCTTACCATCAGATGGCAAGTCTGCCAGTTTGCCTGTCCATAATATAAAATATGCTAAATCCATACCATAATTACCTACTTCATGGAGTATTGAAGTAAGGCCGTTATTCCACCGCCACTGTCAGGTGATTGTTTTTGGCTGAGATCAAGTTGACGTGACGGCGCGGCGATCGTTTGTCCACCGCGACGATCTCAGAGGTTCAGTCAGTTTTACTGAAGGTTTTATTGCCAAAGCGTGAGTCCAATAAATGGTCGACATAACGGCGATGGCGATGATGATTGAAATACTTACATAATCTCAACATATATAACTATAGTTTTAACCTAGTTTCGGAGTCGCATAATCAGAATCTGTTTCAAGGTTACTTAGTATATTTTTTATCTTAACTTATTGTTTTCTAAGTTTTACGGAACGTCGGGCATGTAAAATCGGATAAAAGGCGTAAAAGTTGTTTTATTATAACATAAGAATATTAAGACCTCCTGGTCCTTCATGGATCCTATAGTACTACTGTAGTACTACTACTAGTCATTTCTACTCAAGTGAGAAATATGAGTAGTAATAGTAATATCTACGATATATGAGTTCTAGTAACGAAAGCTAAGCTAAGCTAAGCCGTTTAACGGTTAACCTAAACATAATAATTTAGTAGGTCATTTACGTCACACTTTTGGACAATTAGATTTCGGACATGGCGCGTAAAGCCTAGAAGTAGGGTTATCTTGACCTAATGCGGTTTGCTAAACATCACATACTATCAAAGACTATCGCCCGAATACTCAAACGAAACTCAATAAACTCGTGTTGTCCCTCTTTTTTTCTTTGAATCTTGAATGTGACACGTCGTAGCATGAGTTTAAGTACGTCTTAGATTTGAGATTCGTTTGAGTATTTGCGGGTAAGTCTCTTTCGTCCTAACTTTTTAATTAAGAGTAATATTGGTGAAATTGGTACGTAAATATTAAAAAGTACTTCCATAGTGCAATGGTATAATTCCATATAGTCACTGATGAGCTTAAATGCCATCAGGCCAAAAAGTCTAGCCCTTCGAAAAAAAAACATGTAGTCACTTTCCCTAACTACCTGTCGGTCTGCTTATTAATCAGATTAAAAAAAAAACCATGGATATAATCGGCGTGAGTCCGCGGTAGTCGAGGGTCGCTTGGGTGGCGCAATTATGCAATAACGTTCAATGAGCAAATCATTAGTTGTAAGTGCACGATGGATTTACGTTATTAATCGCAATTGGCATAAACGACAAAAACACTAACAAGATGTGTCATCCGAGTAATGTGATAAAATCTCGTCTGCATAAATATTAAATATTTTTGAAGGCTTATCTTTTCTTCTGTCTAATATTACATGTAAAATATAACATTCTACTACATATAAAATGTTTTTAACAGATTATTTTCAACAGGTAAATTTATTTTATTTAAGAAATATATCTATTACAAAACAATTATCGGATTTCATAGCGACATCTGTTGAGCAAATTAGTAACACGACGTCAATAGGTCGATAAACAGTCAATCGTTAACAACAGTCAAGGATAGATGGCGCTTATTTATTGGCAGTATTAAGTTTAAAACTTATTTATCACTACATTATTTAATTATCAGCTTAAAATTAGGTAACGTGCAAGCGCAACGTTACAGGGGACACACACATTTTTCCACTTTGGAAGTGTCTCTCGCAAACTATTTAGTTTAGAATAAAATGGTATTAGAAACCTCAATATCATTTTTGAAGACCTATCCATAGATAATATAATATAATATTATATTATCCCCACACGGTTTGATGAAAAAAAAATTGATTTTTAGTTCCAAGTATGGGGACCCCCAAAATTTATTGTTTTTTTTCTACTTTTGTATCAAAATCTTAATGCGGTTCACAGAATACATCTACTTACCAAGTTTCAATAGTATAGCTCTTATAGTTTCGGAAGAAAGTGGCTGTGACATACGGACGGACAGACAGACAGACATACAGACAGACAAACAGACATGACGAATCTATAAGGGTTCCGTTTTTTTGCCATTTGGCTACGGAACCCTAAAAATGACATATCAACTCAAAAGTATTTGTAACAATTATTTTGACAGTCATTTGAAGGATTGGAAGCCGGTTCCTCTCACCTCTGCGTGAAGTCGCCAAGCCTTACCCCGACACCGGTGCGGTCTAGTTGTGGTTCAATGCCATTTGAATGATACAGAGTGTCGTTAATTAAGCTATCTAGTAGTTAAATAATATGTTATTACGTTAGCAAAATCGACGCATGCGTTGACTTTATAATATTTATAGCCCAAGATAAAAAAGTACATCGCAAAACAATAAGAACGTTCACCTCTGGTGTATTAAGATATTTTATTGATAGGTACTTCATTAGTCATATAGTAAGGGTAGTGTTAGCTCGTGTTTTATAGTAATTCAATAAACATGCTTGACAAAGTGCCTAACGTGAAGAGATGTTGTTTTTGTCTGCCCTTACGGTCTGGCATCATCCTTTTTGGGTATATAAATATTGTGAGTTATTTATTTTTACTTAAATAACATATTAAGTCATGGTTATGACAATCGGCTGGCATTGTTCTACTTTTGAATATGAGTATTTAAGAAACAATCAAACGACGTGTTTCTGGGTCGAACTCGCATTGGTCTTTACAGGCCATACGAAAAACGTTATTTCCTTCTGAAACTTTTTATTAAAGATAACTTTGGAACCAATTATCTTATTAACGGTGTCACTTCGTAGTTAAACGCAACGCAGTGTAAAAAATGGAACAGTCGTACAATTTTTCTCTAAAAAAAAGAACGAGGAATTGCGTCTGCTAAATATCACTAATCCTTAAAAAAATCTTGCAGGTGTTCTCTATTCTAGCAGTGACATGTCTGGTTATGACCACCGAGTTGCAGAAGATGTCCATCACCAACGACGCGTCAGTCGAGGTGGTGACATCTACCGTCCTGTTCAGTATCCTGGGAATGGGAGTCATACTTAATATACTACTGCTGGTTGCTGGTTATCAGGTATTACACAATTCTATTTTATTGTTGTACATTAAAGCAGTGAACGCCAATGCTGTTTTGTAGTTTGGTATTGTGCTTAAATTGGCTAATAATATTATTAACATTTAATTCTAAATTGTTCTAAATTTAAATTTAAATCTAAATTGATTTTTTAAAAGGTGTTTTTATCCACATATAGGTACAATATATTGTACCTTGTTACATAGGAATCTTAATTTAATTCTCAATTAAAAAAAGAAATAAGAAACATTTATCAAAAGAATTACTATTTACTTATTAGGCAAAATATGTACATGTACCAAACTAATCATCTTTTTTGCTAGTTTAGTTTTTGGTTAAGATAGAATACTTTGTATTAAACCTATATGAAAGGTATTTAATTTATTTAACCGACTTCAAAAAAAGAGGAGGTTCTCAATTAGTAGTTACACCTGCACACCGCTTGGGCCTCGGGGTCGTAAGCGACGTGAACCCTACACATGGAAACCACATCGATCCGGATCGATCGCGGAAGCTTAGGTTCGAATCCGATACGAGTAGACACAAACCCAGACCGCGCAAACAGCGCTAGCACTACGCTACCGCTAGATTGCTTGGGCACCGCGCATGACCCGCCTCTCTCTCCAGAGGGAGGGATGAGGGCCGGCCCTCATGATGATAGGTTAAATTCAACCGTAAAAGATTCGTCGACCGTATCGGATTTGACTAGTCCAAATGATGCTCTCCCGAGCAGCGCGCGCGATGAACCGCGCCCCCAGCGGGGCGCGGAGGGGGGCGTCCCCCTTTCGAATATTTCTTAAGTGAGCCATCTGCTCACTTACTGTACCGATTGTGCTTAAAGGCCATCAGGCCGAAAAGTCTAGCCCTTCCGAAAAAAAAAAAAAAAAAAAAAAATCAATTAGTAGTAGAAGATTAAGTTGATTATAAGATGTAAGCACAAAAATTAAAGAAACACAGTTATTTTATTACTAGTTTTTTTTTACTATTTAGTTAAGTATTTTTGAAGTCGGTTTAAATTTTTTGTAAAATATTTTTTTGTGCTTACAACTTATAATCTACTTAATCTTCTACTAATGTACAAATTTTGCGTTTACCACGTCATTATAGTTACTTTTGGAGTCGGTGTCGTATTTGTTGCTGTACCCTACCTACCTTTTTTTTTTCTTTAACGCCGGGAAATGCTCTGAGGC
This sequence comes from Helleia helle, assembly GCA_963853865.1. NCBI lineage: Eukaryota > Metazoa > Arthropoda > Insecta > Lepidoptera > Lycaenidae > Helleia > Helleia helle. Next base: position 28,294,147 of record OY971414.1, read on the forward strand.
CTCCCGCGGGGGAGTGGGTCTCCCCACGCAGGTATGTGGGACTCGCTGCACCCGAAAGCTGGTAAGTGGACGCAGCTCTACCGACTAAAACCCCGCGAGTGCCACCAATGCCGCCTTTGGTGAGGTGCCCCGGATCTAATAAACAAACAGGGCACCTCGACGGCTAGTCAGTCCCCTAAGGCGTCGGTCCGACGCCACCTCCACCGAGGGATTGTCCCGCACTACAGAACAACCCCTCCCAACGTCGGGACAGTACAAGGGGGTGAGGTTCTCATCTGCTCTGTCTGCCTGCTCTTTTGTCCCCTCTTCTTATAAGAGGGGCATAAAGAGTCCCCTCGGCTCAATTATCTTTGCCTAAGGTACTGGGCTCACCCTAGGCTACTGAGCCCCACCGCCACGTCAAGGCCTGAACCATGGTGGGGGTACCCTACCTACCTACCTTGATTGACACCGACTCCAAAAGTAACTATAATGACGTGGTAAACGCAAAGTTTGTACATTAGTAGACGATTAAGTAGATTATAAGTTGTAAGCACAATAAAAAATTATAACCGACTTCAAAAAATAAAATAACTAAAAAGTAATAAAATAAACATCAAACATCTTGCACTTCTAATAATTTATAATTTTTGCGTTTATCACGTCATTATTGTTACTTTTGGAGTCGGTGTCAGCCAAGGTAGGTATATACCTACAGCAACAAATATGACACCGGTGACGGACGATGGTGACGTATTTAACTGGTAAAAGGTGACAATGTTCAAGGGGTACATACGTTCAAATATTTCGGCCGTTATCTTACAGCTTGAAACTTTGAAGAAGGAAAATGTAGAATTGGACCAGCAAAAGCTGTTTTTTTCAAAATGGCTAAAGTATTGTGTGACCCTAGAATTCCGTACGACCCTAAGGTCGACCCTATGAAGTACCTATTACGTCTGGTCCACGTTCCTGTACGGCTGCGAATGGCACCCCGTGATAATAATGATGAAAAAGCATAGATATTAACATATTAATATTCATAGTTAAGCAATTAAGTTTGAGCGAATCGTTGAGTAGTACATTCATATACATAGATATCCACCGTAATGCTTGTATTTGCCAGCCATACCTAATAATGTTTACACTATGTTGTGTATATGTGGATTATATTATAGCAAAATGTGGAGAGGCATGGCAGGCAACCTATCATTTTGTGTCTTACGGTTGTAAGCACATTTTGTCAGACTCTTAGAGTAGCCCTCCCACATTATTATTCTTATAAAGTTGTATGTTCAAATAAACATTGTAATATTGTAGAATGACGTCAGCATGCTGCGCCTGTACATAGCGTATTTAATGGCCACAATGCTGGCGGCGCTGGTGCCGGTATTCATCCTGCTGTCGAAGAGGATTTTTATCGAGGTGACCATCGCGTTGTTCGCTTTAGGTACATTATGTTTATTTTATCGATAATGAATCGTATTAATAATCTATTGTGATGTTCATGGGTCAGGACCACCTTCAAGTAATAATATAAGAAATATCTATTATAATGTAAGGAAAGTGATTACGTACTGTTGTTTACTTTTGTTAATATTATATACTTTTCCTCTTGAGTTAAGCGTCTTATTAAAGTGTCATGATCAGTAGAAGATTAAATGATAAAACGAGGATATTCTTAAATTTTTGCTATTGCAAATAAATGCCTAGAGCTCATTGTCCAAGAAAATAGGTCTTCAAATACGAATTTTGAGGTCAATACTTGAATTATTGGTATTCAAGGTTAGTTACTTTGAAAGATTCAAAAACAATTTTTAAAAGTTTTAAAAAAAAATATAATATAGAAGGTGACTTTTTCAAATTTTGGGGAATCGATAAGAACTAGAAAAAATTTGAAATAAAAGTTGTAGAGCATCAAATTTGATAAGGAAATGATGTCTTTATGTTTTTCGCGATAATTAAAATTATTCGAGATAGAAGCTAGGGGATGATAGTAACAACTTTTAAAAGTCATGGATCGTTAATTTTTTTTAAATATATTTCTTAATTTACTCAGAAAAAATATACTTTAAGTTTATTTACAAATCAACATTTTAATTAAGAACCGAATTAAAACAGCTTTACTCGATAAAACTATTTCTTTTATTTTTATTTTTATTATTTTATAAACTGATCATTAGCGTTGAAATTTTTAACTTTTATTTTTTTTATAATTTGATAAAAAAAAACTACGTAACCATCCGCTTTGGAAAAATCTTTTCTTTTGAATTAAGTAGGTATTCGGTGTCATTTTTCTAAACTTTGTTTCATGTTTATGACCATACTCACAGTATTTTTTACAGCATTGCAGTTGTATGTCATCATACTCGTGAGGAGTGAAGTCATTAAGTTGGAAGAGGTGGTGGATTTAAGGGAAGAGAGACCAGTTGATCATCAAGAGCAGGTGGAGATTCTAGACTGTGTTACTTTGTTATAAAATTAATTATGTTATTGTTTCAGTATAATTATTTAATATTACAACCGTTATTAATAAAAATAATTCTAAAATCGAATCTTTTTATGGCGATTATGCAAAACTAGAACCTTTTATTATAAGTATACTGAGAAATTTAATCTCCTAAGCTATAAAGGTTTCCTTCCAATTCACAAATCACCTATATTTCAACTTGACCTACCTTTCTTCAAAATTAATATCATCTTAGGACTTAGATGGTTATACCAGGGGCGGACTACAAAATGTTGGGGCTTTCGGCTATAGTAAAGAAATAGTGAATATTGAATGTGTATATAGTAGAGCTCGGGGCCCTGGGCTGCAGCCCCAAAAGCTCATATGTAGATCCGTCCCTGGGTTATACTGGGTGATAATGAGATAGTGTATACTCATATATTATTTTTTATATGTTGGTTCAAACAAATGAACTTATATCTGAAGCTGCCATTTGCCGAAGGGATTTAATAAATCTTTTTGCATTTGACATCCATGACACCTCTATTATAATTGAGGAGGAATTTTATAGAAAAGTTTATTTTTTATTTGGATTCTACTTGAATGAATTTATATTATGTAAGTATATATAGGCCACGTTTAGGTAGACGGAGTGTTGGTCGGCCATTAACCAGATGAGAAGACGATCTCCGTGCGGTGGCCGGTCCGTGTTGGATGCGAGTGGCAAGAGATCGGCCGTCTTGGCGTTCATTGAGAGAGGCCTATGTTCAACAGTGGTCGGATAGAGGATGATGATGATGATGATGATGATGATGATATTTTTGTCGGTTGTCTGTTATAGAAGCAAATAACACGAATTTTAACGTAAAATGTATGCATTTTTCTTTTAAAATGAATTCATCACAAATTGACGGCTCGACCTCCCAACCCCATCATCACTACAGGCTGTCTAATGATTGAAAAACGAGCCATTACAATAATTACAATAAACGTTACGACTTCCTCATTCCTCGCGTATTGTAAAAACCTTACTTTAGGGCTACTTACATGAATTCCATAACTTACAAACCGCATTTACGCGGTCACGACGCGGTAATGGTATCATATTAAAATATTACCAAACTTTTAGACCCAGGTGGGTGCCCGCGGGATCCGAAGTCGTGACTTACTTCGGTCCATTGTCAGCGACTAATTAAGTATAATATATGCTAAATTGGCTTACACTGTAATGGTGATAAAATATGTGGATGTCACGCGATATTTTTGCGATTTCATATTTTTTTACCCCACTACGACAAAGACGAAAGTTATAATTTTAACGGTCTATGTATTCACGTACCGTTCATGGATTTTTTATGTTAGTTGGATAGGTAAACGGGCAGACGAGCCGTATGGTACGTGTCAGGTAAGTAAGACAGCCCAAGGACATAAACAAGTTAAACTTATTTTTTATGTTAGTTGGATAGGTAAACGGGCAGACGAGCCGTATGGTACGTGTCAGGTAAGTAAGACAGCCCAAGGACATAAACAAGTTAAACTTATTTTTTATGTTAGTTGGATAGGTAAACGGGCAGACGAGCCGTATGGTACGTGTCAGGTAAGTAAGACAGCCCAAGGACATAAACAAGTTAAACTTATTTTTTATGTTAGTTGGATAGGTAAACGGGCAGACGAGCCGTATGGTACGTGTCAGGTAAGTAAGACAGCCCAAGGACATAAACAAGTTAAACTTATTTTTTATGTTAGTTGGATAGGTAAACGGGCAGACGAGCCGTATGGTACGTGTCAGGTAAGTAAGACAGCCCAAGGACATAAACAAGTTAAACTTATTTTTTATGTTAGTTGGATAGGTAAACGGGCAGACGAGCCGTATGGTACGTGTCAGGTAAGTAAGACAGCCCAAGGACATAAACAAGTTAAACTTATTTTTTATGTTAGTTGGATAGGTAAACGGGCAGACGAGCCGTATGGTACGTGTCAGGTAAGTAAGACAGCCCAAGGACATAAACAAGTTAAACTTATTTTTTATGTTAGTTGGATAGGTAAACGGGCAGACGAGCCGTATGGTACGTGTCAGATAAGTAAGACAGCCCAAGGACATAAACAAGTTAAACTTATTTTTTATGTTAGTTGGATAGGTAAACGGGCAGACGAGCCGTATGGTACGTGTCAGGTAAGTAAGACAGCCCAAGGACATAAACAAGTTAAACTTATTTTTTATGTTAGTTGGATAGGTAAACGGGCAGACGAGCCGTATGGTACGTGTCAGGTAAGTAAGACAGCCCAAGGACATAAACAAGTTAAACTTATTTTTTATGTTAGTTGGATAGGTAAACGGGCAGACGAGCCGTATGGTACGTGTCAGATAAGTAAGACAGCCCAAGGACATAAACAAGTTAAACTTATTTTTTATGTTAGTTGGATAGGTAAACGGGCAGACGAGCCGTATGGTACGTGTCAGGTAAGTAAGACAGCCCAAGGACATAAACAAGTTAAACTTATTTTTTATGTTAGTTGGATAGGTAAACGGGCAGACGAGCCGTATGGTACGTGTCAGGTAAGTAAGACAGCCCAAGGACATAAACAAGTTAAACTTATTTTTTATGTTAGTTGGATAGGTAAACGGGCAGACGAGCCGTATGGTACGTGTCAGGTAAGTAAGACAGCCCAAGGACATAAACAAGTTAAACTTATTTTTTATGTTAGTTGGATAGGTAAACGGGCAGACGAGCCGTATGGTACGTGTCAGGTAAGTAAGACAGCCCAAGGACATAAACAAGTTAAACTTATTTTTTATGTTAGTTGGATAGGTAAACGGGCAGACGAGCCGTATGGTACGTGTCAGATAAGTAAGACAGCCCAAGGACATAAACAAGTTAAACTTATTTTTTATGTTAGTTGGATAGGTAAACGGGCAGACGAGCCGTATGGTACGTGTCAGGTAAGTAAGACAGCCCAAGGACATAAACAAGTTAAACTTATTTTTTATGTTAGTTGGATAGGTAAACGGGCAGACGAGCCGTATGGTACGTGTCAGGTAAGTAAGACAGCCCAAGGACATAAACAAGTTAAACTTATTTTTTATGTTAGTTGGATAGGTAAACGGGCAGACGAGCCGTATGGTACGTGTCAGATAAGTAAGACAGCCCAAGGACATAAACAAGTTAAACTTATTTTTTATGTTAGTTGGATAGGTAAACGGGCAGACGAGCCGTATGGTACGTGTCAGGTAAGTAAGACAGCCCAAGGACATAAATAAGTTAAACTTATTTTTTATGTTAGTTGGATAGGTAAACGGGCAGACGAGCCGTATGGTACGTGTCAGGTAAGTAAGACAGCCCAAGGACATAAACAAGTTAAACTTATTTTTTATGTTAGTTGGATAGGTAAACGGGCAGACGAGCCGTATGGTACGTGTCAGGTAAGTAAGACAGCCCAAGGACATAAACAAGTTAAACTTATTTTTTATGTTAGTTGGATAGGTAAACGGGCAGACGAGCCGTATGGTACGTGTCAGGTAAGTAAGACAGCCCAAGGACATAAACAAGTTAAACTTATTTTTTATGTTAGTTGGATAGGTAAACGGGCAGACGAGCCGTATGGTACGTGTCAGGTAAGTAAGACAGCCCAAGGACATAAACAAGTTAAACTTATTTTTTATGTTAGTTGGATAGGTAAACGGGCAGACGAGCCGTATGGTACGTGTCAGGTAAGTAAGACAGCCCAAGGACATAAACAAGTTAAACTTATTTTTTATGTTAGTTGGATAGGTAAACGGGCAGACGAGCCGTATGGTACGTGTCAGGTAAGTAAGACAGCCCAAGGACATAAACAAGTTAAACTTATTTTTTCTTTTACACCGGGAAATGCTCTGAGGCAACCCGCCGGAAAGTGGGTCTCCCCAGGCGGGTATCGCGCCTGAATGGTGGTAAGGTGGACGCAGCTCTACCCACTCTCTACCTCCACAGAGGGGTTGTCTCGCACCACAGAACAACCCCAAGTCGTCCAATCCAACGTCGGGACAGTACAATGGGATGAGGTTCCCATCCTTGTCCTTTGTCCCCTCTTCTTATAAGAGGGATACAAAGAGCAGCTCCCTCCGCTCAATTTGCTTCACCCAAGGTGCCGGGCTCAGCTTAGGCTACAGAGCCTAACCGCCACGACAAGGCTTGAACCAAGGTGGGGAACAAGTTAACCTGGAACTTGCCCAGGCAACTCATTCAGGTGTTGCCTATTCTGTGATGTAAGATGTTAAGTTTAACTTCACCACTCACCACTTCTCTCCGAAACCTAGAAAAGCTGTACCAGGGAAGAACTAGAAGGATGGTGGTACAAGCGCATTTCTTCCACCTGTAAACTCAACCTCTTATCCGGCTTTCGTGTGAATGAGTCAACGTTATTATAATTCGGGTCAAATTATTATTAAAGCATGTTAGTTCGTTAATAGCTAATGAGGAATAATAGTTGACAAACAGTAACGAAGATGATATATAATATATCAAAAAAAATTATATTGTTTTATTAGTATATATCCATTTATATAACAGGACCCGACTTAAACATAATGCCGCCCCTGGGCACCTTTTTTATGTTAGTTGAATAATCAAACTGGCAAACGTGCCACCTGATGGTAAGTGGTTGACGTCGCCCATGAACATAAACTAGTTTACCTGGAACGAGCCCCGACAACTCATCTATGTGTTGCCTATCCTGAGACATAAGATGTTAAGTCTCGGTGCCAGTAATTACACTGCCTGTCTAATATCTGTGCATATTATATATTGCCTATCGTATATTGCGAAAACATTAAAAAAATATTTGTTCGCAATCTAAATGTTGTCAGTACGTCTGATTTGATGCATAGAATATCTACCAACCTGACGCCAGGAGGCCGTGTGGTCGCAGACTTAACGGTTGGCGGGGGTAACCTCCCACACAATCCAAAAGTGAGCCAAATCGGCTCACACTGATTCGATGTAGCATTAGGGCCTTTGGGCCGTTAGCATAGATCCACCCGAAAATAAATAGAATATCTAAGCTATTGAGCCTATTTACACTCATTGTAGAACGTAAGAAGTTTTTAACTCTTTTCAAACATGAAAACGATCGTTCTGGCGCTACAGTTTGTTGCAGCTAATATCATAAACCCACGTTTGGAAACTCAGTGTAAAGGTCCTTTATATTATGTAAAAATGAATTTCTTTAATTATCTATTTCATAAAAAAAGATTTATTAAAAGAATTAATTAATTATATTGAACAATCTTGATAAGACTGGAAAAAAAATCAGTTTCTAAATCTTGCCGCCCTAGAAAATTTGCCGCCCTGAGCACTAGCTCCGACTGTCCCTATTGTAAATCCCCCACTTAATATACCATCCATCGATGATAGATGTCTTACATATTATATGATAAATTATCCATGTAAATTAAGGCTGTTATTACTATAATTTGGTGGTAAATATGGCGGCAGGTGGTACACGAGTGGGAAAACCCTGAAAGCCGCAGCTAGGGGGGAGCGGTAAATCCACATGTGATGTTACAAGGTCAGACTTTGTTTTTTAATTACATATTATTTTATATAATATCCTCTTTGGTTGACTATTGGGTTCAGTACTAGTGGTGTAGTGTTGTTAGTAGAATTACAGCATTGTTTAATAAATCATCAAATATAAAGGAAACACGAAAACATTTAAGGAAAGTATAAATAAAAGTAATAATAATATCTATGGACGCTCTCACACCTTGTTAATCTGGTCCCGTGGTAAGTGCTCGAAAAACTTGTGTTACGGGTACCAGACAACGGAAATATATTATACTATACATATATTTAGGATTTTTATTATATAATTCACATATTTAATACACACCCATGACCCGGGAACACAGAAAATATTTTTCTTCCCTGGCGGGATTCGAACTCGCAACCTTCGGCTTGAGTGCCAACGCGCCACAGAGGTCGACAAAAGTACTAAATAAATTTTACCTAATAAGATTATATTGATTTCAATTTATTAAAAATGGCTTTTTACTTATTACTTTTTTATTATTTACTCTTGAACCTTATTGGCCCATCGGCCATCCGTACTCCTGAGTGTGTGACCAGTCCACTGCCACTTCAACGAGCTTAATCTTCGCGTGATATCGGTATTCGGTAACTTTAGTTCTCTGGCGGATGCCATCCTATCTGCCAAAGTAACACCCAGTATAGTCGGCCCGTTACCCGAACGGCCGCGTTTGGGTAGACGAATTGGTCGGTCATTAACCAGGTGGGAAGTCGATCTCTGTACAGTGGCCAGTCGGTGTTGGATGCGAGTGGCGAGGGATTGGTCGTCTTAGTGTTCTTTGAGAGAGGACTATGTTCAACTGTGGACGGGTAGGGGCTGATGATGATGATGGTGATGATGATGATGATATTATTTACAGAAAGATTGATAGATTGATAAGATCGATCTGTTACTAGATGGGATAACGATCACAATAAAGTAGGTTTAATAATAATATATGACACTTTATTGCACACCAAAAAACATAATACAATAAACAAATATTAAAACCTAGAAATAAGAGTACATAAGGCGGCTAAAGTGATTTCTTCCAGACAACCTTTGAGCAAAGGAGTGTTAGGCGGAGTAGGTTATAACGTTTTTCACTCATTAAAAGAGGTTATAAGAACTTATGTTAGACGGATGCTATGATCATGACTACAAAACACAAATGTATGTCGTGTGTTCACTCCGAGATACCTTCGAAGTTGACCGGACAGCCGGACAGCCCGGCCAAGATAGGCGCCCACCCTGACAGTTGTTATTCAATTGTCGCCACGAATTCATCCCACAAAACTCATCTTGCGGTGGGTGACACACAGAGACATAACAATTCATTGTTATAGAAGAGACACGACATAATAGAAAATATATTTTTTGGAACAGTTAATTGTTATTATGAAGATCCAACTAATATTATAAATGTGAAAGTAAGTTTGTTTGCTACGCTTTTACGCTAAACTTTACGAAAATTACTTAACCGATCATCATGAAACTTTGTACACATATTCTTGGAGGTATTAGAAGTAACATAGGATACCTACTTTTTATGAAAAAAACTAAAATCTTTTCCTGTACAGACGAAGTCGCGGGCACCAGCTAGTATGTTAAAAAAATATAGAAGCTATATTTAAATATCACAATTCACTAAGGTCTTTTAAAAGGATGATGCTGCCCTTTCGTTAAAGGGCTAGAAAACTTTTGCGATTTTTTTCAGTAGAGGTCAGATGTTTCTGACGAGCAGATGAACCTGGCACTAAAGAGACTCATCCCGGATAAATTCATTATTTGTTTGTGGGAGTTAGACCACTTCCCGTGTGGCGCGTCTGCGCCTATCTAAATTAAATAAAAAAACGCAAATATTTCAGTTTGGCCTTAGTTTGTGTTCCTTCAATACCATAGATTTCCCAGTCCTATTCGTCTGTTTCGTTATTATGTTATAATAATGGCGTTTCTAGTGATTCTGAATTGTTACGAGCGGCGGCGGCGACGCGTGCCCGGAAGCGTCACGGCCGCGTGAAGACCGGAAATGGGCAGGATGACCGGATCCTATCTCCGCTCCAGCCTACCTGCCGCCATGTTGTGACGTCACTCCACAGCCAGCGCTGACAATATGCCCAGGACACATTTTGGACTCATGATGTGTTTCTTACGCGACAATCACAGGATATTGTCGTTCAGTCCCATATCGTGGATGTTGGACATGCAGTAAGATAAAGACGAACTACTTTTAGCAATATATGTGTATATTAAACAATAAACATTAAAAGATACTGCAAGTTTTTGATTTATAACATCTATAGGCGCGTCTTAGCAGTAAATCGCTGTTTTTTTCTATTTCGTTATATGTTCCGTCGTAAAATATTATAATTAAAATTTTAAACATATATGATGCACATTCGCCGGGTATCCATTTACGGCCAACGTTTTTTAATAATATGACCTAGCTCAGGCAGCTGATAAGGTTTGAATTAAAATTGGAAAAGTTTTTTTTGCCCTTTTTTATCATTTCACCTATATAGTTGGCATTATAATCATATGCATCTACGCAATTAAGAGAGGCCTGTGTGCAGTTGTAGACGATTACAGGTTGATGATGATAATGATGAAGAATGCATTTTAGTAGAAAGCAATATGTGTAACAGCAAAATGTGGTCTAATTTTCTCTATACGTCAAACGCCAAACCAATTTAGAGTAATTTGAGTCACCTATGCAGGTAATATGATATATAAAAATATAAAAACATTATTAAAAGAAGATACCACGTAACAAAGAAATCCTATTAGGATTTTAAAGAATCCACGTAGAGCTATATAAAATCTCCTAATTTAAGTAAGACGCCGTTCCACGGTTTGCCAAAGAACATCTACCGGTTATCATTGTGAGAGTATATAATTGTTGGCAATTTGATGTCTCCATTCAACCCATGAATGCCAACCATTAGGCGGAGCTCTCAGCGCGCCCTCCTCGGCTAATAAGTGCATTTTGCTTTACAGGACTCCTTAGTGCCATTTTTAAAACCTCCTAGTTTTTTAAAATGTCCGGACTCCGGAGAGACCATTCGCGGCTAAATCGCGGGTAATTGGTATTGTTTAATTGACGCTATTAAGCAATTTACTTAAGTAATTAATTAGTGAGAATTGTGACTGCATTTACGCGGAAAGCTTGCGTAAATGGCATCTAAAAATGACGTAGTACAGCGCGCTGTACGCGGTTTCTGTACGCTAGCTGTTCAATTACAGCAGAAGTGCGATTTTTGTGAAATGCTCTGATTTTTTACTGTTTTTGTATATTTATTAATTGTTGCTAATCTAATATTGTACGTGAAGAAAGTCTCAATAAACCTTTTAGATTTGTGTTAAAAAATTAACGTATGAAAAACATTCCTGGTATGATTTATATTTTAAATCAATATTAGGCATGTATACCCAAATATTAGGAGCATTAATAAACTAACTTGGCAAGGGGACTTCAAAAGTAAATCGCTGTAAATACACGGCATATCAATAAAATAAAACATTATTATTTTTATACTTAAATATTCTCTCAGAATTGAATTTTTAAGACAGGTGCCCATCCGACCACCTGACTTGCCCACATGGCGGCTTCCTTAAGACTTTGGACGCACGCGAAGTTTTACAATTTTTCATACTACCCAAAAACATTAATAAAAACTGCGCGTTATACATCGATGTAAACATGTGGTTCTATGGGATTTATTTTGATCAAACTCAGTAATGTATATTATATTCATTCAATTGGGATAAAAATTTGCTATTGGTATTAAAGTTATATTTTAACTGTATGTGGTGGTTATAAGTAATTAAAGTCGCGTTTCGTTTTACGCCCTCTTAATTTGACTCCCCTTTGTTAAACCAAACGACATGTGTCTAGTGGTTACAAGTCGTTAGTTCTAGTCTTTTAATTATTACTTATCATTGATACCGTCTCTAAAGCTTTTAGTTTAAGTAGGCTATTGGGATTATTGCCAGAAGCGGTTTGATTTTTAAATGACTTAAGGCGAAATTTTTTGCGAAAGAAAAAACGAGAATTAGTTTTCGTGACGTATTTTGGTACTGTAGAAATGCGTTGGTAAAACGTATTCCACGTTTGGAGTATCTCAGCAGCTAGTATAAATGATTTAGTAAGGACTGTTTAGATATCACGTGATGATGTCGCTGAAAGATGGACAGGAAATACAATGTTTCTACAGGCACCGTGACCTAATTAATATCTTGAGTTGCAGGGTACGAAACGCATGGATGTAATAGCTAGACCCAAAACAATGGAAAAAAGTCGTATGAAATCTTTTATTAAGTGGTTAACGTCACACATCAATGTGACGTTAAGCACTTAATATCAGGAGGCGTCTACATGCCTGCCTCTTACGTTATATAACAATCAGTAATGTGAATTGTTGTAATATATCAAAAACAGTAAAAAATACAGTTGTAAGATATTAATAACGCAGCAAGGTATTCTTTCAATTTGTTTCTCAAGATACGAAATTTTTTTCACAACCCGTTAATTTATTATGGACTTAAACATGGCGCTGACAAGCGTGTCGAAAAATAATATTTTGTTTTTACTCAACTCACGTGTGTGAGTTTTGTGAGTCGTGTGAGTTGTGAGTTGTGTGAGTGTGAGTTTTGTGAGTGATGGGGTGACGGTGCGGTTTAGTGAGACAAAACGCAGACCAAGACTAATTTTGTATCCTTCGCGGATAAGGTTTTATGATTTATGGAACAAATAATAACAGCGTGAGGGCAAATCATTTATTGTAACACTCTTTATACATTTATTATGTTCCTTTAATCAAATTAAAACAATTAGTGACTTTTTCTTATTGAATACGGAATACGGTGGAGTTTATTGAGAATTTAACATAACTTGCTTTCTTCTCTTCTGCTTCTGATACCTGAAACAAAAATTAACGAACTATAGTACAATATTATTCATATATCGAAAACATTTTTATTATATTCTTCAGGATTATAATTTAAAACTTTATAAAGTTATTTTCGTAGTATAATAATTAACACAATTTGAGGGATCAATGAAATAAATGTGTAATAAACGAGATGTTCAGCGTATTTACTTTAATGTACATTCACATCCTAATTAATAATTATTATCTTGATAGCATAGAATTATGGTATTTAATAAGGACACAGTTTTTTTTAGACTTTAGCCGAGGAAACAAAAGTATATTAGTTGAGGTCATATGTATAATAGTATTTTATTATCATTAATATCATTTTATTATCATTAATATATTATTATATTTGGTCATCGTACCGTCATCTAAAAATACAAGTCTAAAATTTGTACCTACGTTTGAGACGGCAGTAGTTATATTCAAAGGGAGTTTCAAAGGGTAATTTAGGGGTCCTTTACGGTGTTCGTCAATCGGCTGATTGATATCGTGTTTGGTGATGGACGCGATTTCCGGGCTCGTCCCCACTAATGCGACGTGCCTAATAAGATCCCTTGTTTATTGATGTTTGAGTAATATCTGGATACACATATGGTTTGTTGGGGATCCGTTATAACAAAATCTTAGATAGGTTGTGGCAGGTTGGAAATTTTTGAGAGAAAAAAAAAACCTGTGGAGTCGTAGGATACCAGATAGGAACGAAGTTCCTTATTAGAAAAATATTAATTTCAAGTTCTATTCGAGGTATAAAGAAAATAAATATTTGGGTATACATTTTTTATTATGATTTATCGATAAATATCAGAGCCTTTCCCGGCGTAAAAAAACTCATACACCTATACATAGTGTATCATCCATGCATTTACCAATTTTGTTCACTAGAATTATCGAATGATGTACTAAAAATCTTACGTTTTTATTATTTTACGTTACGGACTTTTTTTTGTTAGCTAGGGTACCCCTCCGCTACGCCCTATAAGGAACTTCGTTCCAAAAATTAGGAAGTGGATATAAATCTGTTAATGGTCCTTAAAAGTCCAAGTAGAATGAATGGGTATGGCATTTATTTTTCGGTTTATATTGTATGGTTGGAAATATATTTCTGGTATCAAAAGAAATTGACTCCAAAAGTAAGTGCCATATGCCATGAGAAACGATTATTGAACTCGCTATTGCAATACGAAAAACATTGCAGTTGATAAAGTCAATTTAAAATACACAATGGTGATAAATATAAAACAACTTTAACACAAAAGCATATTATTTTAACATATTCACCATTTCCACATTACAGTAAAACGGAGTGAAACTGTAGGTTTACAAAACTTCCAACAATGGGTAGCGCGTGGTAACCAGTTATTCGGGGCACGTGGCTCAAAAATTCCGAATAACACGGGGCATTTAAATGGCGAATTTGGGACCATTAGCGGAGCGGTAATGGTACTTAATGATAACAAGTAATCACCACATTACCGCCACTGGTGAGACGCTCCCGGCTCGCCCATCTCATCGACGTCCGAGTGGTCTGGGCGGTACCAGTACCGTACGCATTGGTCGCGGCTTCGAATCACGCGAAGTAATTCGTATGCTCAATAATCAATATAGATGCAAGGAGTCATTGATGTGTATATAGGTATGTTATAATAAATCAACTTTTACGGATTTTATCGCAGTTTATTAAGGTTTTTCCCACCATGGTTGGTGATGAGTATTCGAAACGTAGGGCATGTGAAAAACTTGATAAACCACGATAATATTTGTAAATGTTGTTTCATTGTTAAGAGTGAAATTTTCTCGAACATTATGTGAGTTTATATAAAAGTCTTTTTTTTATTAGTGTCCACAACACAACCTTGCTAGACTGAGACGGGACTCGGTTAACGTGATGGGTTTGTTGATTCATATTCATTTAAGTATTTGTTATTATAATGCTACTATAATGCTGTACATGGCTTCACCCGTGAATGTTATTTAAGTTAGTAGGGCAAATTGGTAGAGATCTCATAGGAAGTGGTGCAAACGTGCTTATCATCTTTTATTGTTTCAGGGCAACCAGGGGAAGGATGCGCTTATACCGCGCGCCTAGATAGGTTAGTAGATACTTGAGTACAACGAGAGTTTGGTGATGTGCTCTGGATCTGTTGGGCAACAGGGCACCTCAACGGCTAGTCAGTCCCCAAGGGACCGACGCCACCTCCACAGAGGGGTCATCCCGCACCAGAGTACAACCCCTCCCAACATCGGGACAGTGCAATGGGGTGAGGTTCCGATCTCTTCTTATAAGAGGGGTACAAAGAGCAGCTACCTCGGTTCAATTGGCTTCGCCCAAGGTGCTGGATTTACCTTAGGCTACGGAGCACCACCGCAACGACAAGGGTTGAACCATGGTGGGGACCGAGACTTACCTCACGTCTTATGATAGGCAACGCGTGAATGAGTTTCCGGGACAAGTCCCGGGTGAACGTGAAACCATTCATGTTTAGTGCACGTCTGCCAGCTTGCCTGTAGACTAACAAAAAAGGCTATGATGCGACGCTTGATTCTCAGTGACAGTCATTAAGGTTGAACTAGTCGACGGCGCGAACTCTAACAAAATGATTGCTATCTCACCTGACATAGTGCGCGAACATGCGTGCTGGAATGAAATGCACAATGATTCATTCTGAAAATGTCCTATAAGCAAATCAGATATTATAGAAAAACTATTATGTGTATCTTTTTGACATTAATTTATTTCAACTTTTGAATAACTAAACTAAACGGGCTTTGTTTTTGAGCTTTCGTGCTCTGTATACTATTTATTTTCGCTCAAAGTTGGGTTAAAATCAGTGTTGAAATACGAAAGTTTAGAAGCTTGTATTTTTTTAATGTATAATTTTTTTACGATTTTGGGTACATACAGACATAGATAACGACGAGAACAATTTATATTATACTTAGTTTTTTATGGTCAACGTCAAACATTGTAGTTATTACTGTTCTGCGTTTGTATGGAAAGACTTGTGTAACCTTAATTGTTTGATGCGACCTAAAGTATAAGACGTAAGTACTGCATAATGTCTGCTCTTAGTAAGTTTTGAATCCACTACCTATCTGATAGGCCCCACATCACCGCTACACCAGAGCGACTGTGTGATTAATAAAATCCATACACAAAGTGTACAATATTGCATTATTATTTGTGTGTTATTAAATAAAATATGTTCCATTTCTTTCACTTTCTTTCCACCTTGAGGAATTAGAATAATTACAGTTTTTACCACAATTCCATTTGTATCGGTAATTATATAATATTTTGCGATACTCCGCGGCCGTAGCCTCAAAGCCTTTTAATAGAGGTCGGAGTTGCTCCGTCACGTCCTCTAACGAACTCTTCCCATACGACCGCACTTGATTTGATACGTCCAAAACGTTTTATTTTATAATTATATATTTCTTTTAATTTCATAAATGCCTATAAATAATCTTTTATATAAACTATGGTTAATGTAATCGGTCTATCACCCCACCATTGTTCAGGCCTTTACGTGGCGGTGGGGCTCAGTAGCCTAGGTTGAACCCAGCACATTGGGCGTAGCAAATTGAGCCGAGGGGGCTCTTTTTACCCCTCTTATAAGAAGAGGAGACAAAAGAGCAGAGAGTAAGGGGCGAGGATGGGAACCTCACCCCATTGTACTGTCCCGACGTTGGGAGGGGTGGTTCTGTGGTGCTTGATAACTCCTCTGTGGAGGCGGCCCCTTGAGGGACTGACTAGCCATCGAGGTGCCGTGTTTGCTCAACAAAAAATAGGTCTATCACAAGATTAGAAAAATACACAGTGAAGTACATAATTCAAAGTAAGTGATGTATGTATGTATGTTTAATGTATGTTAATAACCACTGGATGGATTCAGGGCAGATAATAAAGATGACAACTATTACATACGTACTGTTGTAAGATGAACAGGCTGATGTGCAGGTTGCATCACACCCGTTTAAGAAAGTGATATATTAATAATAACAGTGCCAACAATATATTCTTCTCATAAACATATTTCCTGTATAAAGGGACGAAGGGCAGTGTAATTAATTTATTCTAATTCTTATTTGAAAAACTAGTAATTTCGAAGGAAACTTTGGCGAATTGTTGAACCAGTACCTTCACAACGAACTATTTAAGTCCAATAAAGTATAAAAGATATGCAATTGACATTTTGAAGGAGTTAAAAAAGTAAAAAAAGTTGAATAATAACCCAAGAGTCGGGTGCGTGGTATCAGTAGCGACATCTCGTGAGGCGCTCGTATCGCGTTTCACATAAAATATTTATTATTTATAGGGTGTAATTAATAAAAACACGGCGAGTAAAAACAAGTAGCTTAACAGGAAGATATAATAACTCAATCGCGCCTCTGCCGCCCGATGCCATTAGTTCGCGTCCAGATTCGATCAGAGACTACACAATATGAATTGGTAGGTTGGGCGCTCACTTGAGAAACTACCCTCGATCAATTTGTAAATAAAAGAAGGACGGCCATGCAGCGTTAAGTTGTAGTTTAGTATAGCAAAATGATGGAGTCGTGGGCTTAAAGCTCCTTGCCTAGAAAAATTGTACATAATATTATGAATAATCGGTATTTACTAAATACATTTAGGCTATGCCTGTGTATATTTCATTGTAATCTCTTAAAATTATTTCCGGACTTAAACTGAAACATATTTGTACTCGGTTTTTTTTAAAAGATTTAAGCTGTGATAAAAACTCCAATTTAAGCTGATACCTAGGTGACACTGAAAATGTTTAGAAAATGAAAAACGGCTTAATGTAAAAAGTTGCCAATACTTTTATTGTTTTTCGAAGTAATCTCCGCTTCTTTCTACACATCGTCGCATTCGATGGAACCACTGAGAAAAGCAGTGGGCCCATTCTTCCTTAGGAGTCTCTTCTATGGCATTACGTACGCTTTCACCGCATCTTCAGGGCTCGTAAAGCGAATACCTCGAATTTTATCTTTAGTTCTTGGGAATAAATGAATGTCGCAGGGCGCCAGGTCAGGACTGTAAGGCGGATGACTCATTATCTCGACACCTGCCATAGTCAAATATTCAACAGTCCGTTTTGCTGAGTGCGCTGAAGCATTGTCGTGGTGAAGGAGGATCCTGCTTCGAGGGCGCTGCTGTCGAATTTTTTCCAAGACAACAGACAAACAGCGATTGACACACCAGTCTGCAGTAACTGTCCTTCCATCTTCTAGCACAACTGTCGCGAACTGACCTTTCCGACCAAAGAATGAGGCAATCATCTTTTTTCCTTGACTTCTTCCTGTCTTTACCTTAGTTGGCCGATCCTCGAAAGGAAACACCCACTGACCTAATTGTCTTTTGGTTTCGGGTTCGTAGCAATATATCCAGCTTTCATCACCTGTGATGATGTCAAATACAGCATTTGAGTTACCGCCGTTGAACTTATCTAACATTTGGCGACACCAGTCCACGCGGAGGCGTTTCTGGTCGTCGGTTAAAGTATGGGGAATCCATCTGGTACAAAGCTTCCTGACGCCTAAATGTTCGTGTAATATTTTTTGAATTTGACTCATACCAATGCCTAGGCTTGCCCGTATCTGCTGATAGGTCACTCTCTTATCTTCCTCTATCATGCGTCGCACAGCACTGATGTTATCTTCAGTAGTCGCTGTTAAAGGACGTCCCTCACGCGAATCATCACTGAGATTGCTACGTCCACGCTTAAACTCGTTAAACCAATTGTAAATAGTGGCACGAGATGGGGCTTTATTAAAAAATGCTAATCGCAGCCTATCATAGCTTTGTTGTTGAGTAAGCCCACAACGAAAGTCATAATAAATGATTGACCGAAAATTTTCTCGCGTTATGTTCATTTTCACGTGTAACAAGAGTTTTAGATTTGCCGCCAATTCACAAAAACAAATGACAAATGAATGCAATATACTACATTAGGTTACCAAAGAGTTCTAAAATTGAAATTCAAAAAAAGTTTTCATTTTCAATGTTTCTAACTGGCCAGTTCTAAACATTTTCAGTGTTACCCACGTAATGGAAATTATTTTAAATTTGTTTTAAACTGGATGGCAATACTTCCAAAATTCAACAAAAGTCGTTGTCTTTTCTTGCTTTTCTCATTTGTATGTCTATCAGCTATCTACCTCGTAGTGTGCGCGGGCCCTAAACAAACAGTCGCTTATGCGTACAGTAGCTTAATGTCTTAACATGATATCACGAAACCTACCGCGGCCACGACACCCCGCCCTTTATCACGGGTGACACCTCGCTCCGTGCTGGACTGCTGGATAGATAACACAACAATTTCTGTGTAAAGTGTAAATGTTGATATTAGAACTGTGTGTTGCTGTAGGTCGCTCGCTGTAGGTGCTAAAAGTAATTTTGACAATGCATGTTATTAGAAATGGTTTATCGATTACGCTTTCTTTTTTTTTTAACGCCGGGAAATGCTCTGAGGCATCCCGCGAGGGAGTGGGTCTACCCACTAGGGTATGTGGGACTCGTTACGCCCGAAAGCTGGTAAGTGGACGCAGCTCTACCCACTAAAACCCGGCGAGTGCCACCAATGCCGCCTTTGGTGAGTTGCCCCGGATCTAATAAACAAACAGGGCACCTTGACGGCTAGTCAGTCCCGCAAGAGACCTACGCCACCTCCACAGAGGGGTTGACGCGCACCACAGAACAACCTTTCCCGACGTCGGGACAGTACAATGAGGTGAGGTTCCCATCCTCGCCCCTTGCTCCCTGCTCTTTTGTCCCCTCTTCTTATAAGAGGGGTACAAAGAGCCCCCTCGGCTCAATTAACTTCGCCCAAGGTTCAAGGCTCATCCTAGGCTACTGAGCCCCACCGCCACGTCAAGGCCTGAATCATGGTAGGGATCGATTACGCTACACTGACTTTACCTAAAATTCAAAACTTTGTTTCTTTTTGTAATATATTATTCTTTGCTTATTTTTAAATAACTGATATGCAATATCTTGAAATACCCTATGACTTACATTTGTTATCATTAATATTCTAAAACAGATGGGACAATAAATATATATATATATATATATATATATATATATATATATATATATATATATATATATATATATATATAGATTATTACTTATTGTGTACTTACAAATATTTATAATCATACTTTCTACCCTCGACCAACGTGTGAAAGTAGGTTTCTTAACCCTTTAATAACAATGTCGTTAAATTTATTAAAAGCTATCAATAAATGAGAGTTCGTTTATCCCTATAAAATATATATTATTTTGTAAAACTGTTTGAATTTCTCTATAATCTTAACGAGTAAATCGTGTCCACCTCACGCGGACACCGGACACTGCGTAGGTTTGAAATACCGACGTTATATAGGGAAAGACTTTAATAATGTTCTCATGAAAATGCAACAATGAAGCTGTGGCCGTAGTAACTTAATCTAAGAGAATGAATCTGCAAATGAAATCTACGAACGGCCGGTTTAATCTAGCCGGGAGTTAGTGCGGGCTTTCGCTGGCTTTTTATATTTCCTTGTCACAATTCGAAAGAACAAAACATATTCTCGTGTTTGCTATTTTAATGAAATGTACTGTAATTTTAAACCTGTTTCTTTGAATTTGGATTTTAGTAATTAGTCAAATGTGTTTGAGATGTGGTAGTTTGATTTTTATTTTAATCGTTACCCTCGTGTTTTGAAATACCATTCACCTGTTCATAATTCATTGTAGCATTTGTTAAGTGGATGGATATAATAGGCTGATAAACATGTCGACGTATAAGCTAAAATAAATATGACATTATCTTAACGGCACTAAATTGCACATGCTATTGCGTTTCGTGCGGTTTGTGAGTTTCCGGTGGCCCATTGGGGATATAGGGAAAAGGAGGGCAACGCATCTGCACAAATTTTGGTTGTGCGGATGTCTATAGGCGTCGGTAGTCACCATAAGACTCCGACTGCACGGTTGCCTTCTTATGACATCAAAAAAAAACTAAGCAGCCGGCTACCACTAGGCCAAATGATCCCCACTGAACGCAGTGGTCGAGGTTTGGAATCCTATCAAATGCAGATAATTTGTAGGTGTAAAATTTCTTAAAATAATTTTCATTCCCAGTACCTACCTACTTTTCAATAAAATCTAGAATTTAATCTATACTAATATTATAAAGCTGAAGAGTTTGTTTGTTTGTTTGAACGCGCTAATCTCAGGAACTACTACTACTACAGGTCCGATTTGAAAAATTCTTTCAGTGTTAGACAGCCCATTTATCGTGGAAGGCTATAGGCTATATAACATCACGCTGTGATATATACGAGTTGAGTAACGCGGGCGAGGCTGCAGGCAACAGCTAGTTTTTGCTAAAAGTATAACAGCTGTCGCAAAAAAGTATGTTTTATTAATTGCAGGATAGATACTTAAATGATGGAAGTAAAACGATCTGTGTAATTTTCCTCGAGCGCATACCTATCACTGGCACTGGACGGGTATCTCGGCGATAAATAACCAGATTTGGCGGACTTAGTCCTACGTGTTGGCCTCTTTGTAATAAATCCACGTTTTAAATTGATTTTTCTTACATAATTTATTATATAAATGAGTGCAGCTTCGTTGTTGTTAGAGGCAGGACATAAGATATCACTGAACTTAAGAGCTCCTGCCTGTCTGACCTTCTACTTATACTCTATACATACATACAGATAAATAAAATTGGAGTGTCTGTTTGTAATATTAAAATAACCGCTTTTTATTAAATGCATATGGATGTATACACGGTACATATACCAAAATAGTCGTTTTTACAATTTTTGTCTGTCTTTCCGTCTGTCTGTCTGTTTGTTCCGGCTAATCTCTAAAACGGCTGGGCCGATTTTGATGGGACTGTCACTGCCAGGTAGCTGATGTTGTAAGGAGTAACTAAGGCTATAAAAATAATTATCACCAATCCGGGTACGGCTGTAAATCTAAGTTAACGCGGGCGAAGCTGCGGGCAACAGCTAGTCTCACATAAAATAAATAAAAATCACGCGGACTTCACATATTATGTGTCATTAGCCCATTTTTACTCCATTTTCTCGCGAAACCATCGGACACACCGAGATGCGTTTGTGACATCTGTGTTTACGGGTACTATCATCCTGTTTATTTTTTTAAATAAGCCTTGAAAGTATGGCGGGATAGCCAGTGTCATTTTAGCCGCTGAGACCTTAATAAATAATAATCGATAATGAATAGAGCGGTATGCTATGTGTTTTCTATGAAAATAAATTCCGCCAAATTTGTGCTGCGACGGTTCTGCGCTCTAAATGGCCGACTGATGGCACCTGTTGTTTACAATGTTATATTGTTAAGTTTGAGATTGTCACTTGTGTTGTGGCAGAACTAAGTAGCCTATATTACGTAGTCTTATGATATCAATGATATCAATATGTATAAAAGTATGATATCCATTTTACATACAAATTTGTATACCGGTGGGAGGGAAGCGCTGTGCCGCGCTCCTGGCTGCATGGGTACCCCGTACCACCATCCTGCTTGTTTACCCCGTGAAACAGCTTTGCTGTGTTTCGGAGAAATAGCAAGACAGGCAGTGGAATTACTGGCACCGAGACTTAACATCTTATGTCTCAGGATAGGCAACATATAAATGAGTTGCCTGGGCTCGTTCCAGGTAAACTAGTTTATGTTCATGGGCGACGTCGACCACTTACCATCAGATGGCACGTTTGCCAGTTTGCCTATCCAACTATCATAAAAAAGCCCTTTCATAAAACCATGCTAATTATAAACGATTTACGAATACATTAATTATAATGAATCGATTAATATAAATAAATAAATATTTAATAAAAACACCCATAATATTTTATGTGTTTGAATCCGCTTCCTGTCCAATAAAAAGCGGCACAGTATCATATGTCGAAGGGAAGGTAATAAGTCTGAGCGATATTATAATTTTTGAGCGAGTGCCTCGGCCTGGGCCCACTAATGCGACTAATATTATAATACTTACCTCCAGGATGTCTGTTCTAGCAAGGCCGAGAGATTTAGGTGTCGCGAGGTACGTTTCATGTGATATGACACCAATCTTTTATTTTTTTGGCAGTGGGCTTGGCGTAGAGATTTAAGTAAGTTTTTGCGCATTGTATAAAAATTTCATAGATATAACTTATAATTAACGCATAAAAAAGATAAGGATTTTATTTCGATTTTTTTTTTCGAAAAAACAATTTGACCACCCAACTTTATCGACTTAAATAAGCGAAGTTATGAATTCGGTTTCTATTATCTAACTTTTATTTTATTCGGCGATAATTCTTTACCACGTAAACAGTTTTGATAATTCTATTTTGTTTATAATTAATTTCCTTAGCTTAAAAATATAGGTATTTAATTTTTATTATTATTTATTTTACACTTACTTTCAAGTAGTAAGTAAGTGTAAAATTTATATTATGTTCAAAATCTTAAGCTTCTACAAACATGAGAAGATAATGAGAGGAAATCGTAAACTTCTCATAAAACGCTTTGAATGTAGAAATAGCAAGTGAAAAATCCGAAGCGCGAGATGCCATTTGACCATATTTCACCTTGACGTAATAACAGTGCTTAAGGTTACAGCTTGGCAAAAAAGAGTATGACGCGGTGACAGGTGGAACTAAATATTTTACTTAATGGAAACCTATGATGTTGACAATACTGGGCCGTCAAATACTAGATTTTAAATAAATTTTAGTGTTTCACATTTATTATTAACGATTTGATTAAATTCTCTTACTGATTTTCCATATTATGATAAGACCTAAGTGAAAGTGGCGCCCTCATTTTTTCCAGACTCTTTTTTGCCAAGCTGTACACAAGTCGCTCATCTTTCCATACAAACGCAGAACAGTAATTACTACAATGTTTGACGTTGACTATCAAAAACTAAGGATAATATAAATTGATCTCGTCATTATCTATGTCTTTAATTAACGCTTGCCATCATATGGCAAGCGTTAATTAAAGACATATATAAGTGCTATGGAATTATTTAAAAGGCAGACATATCCTAAAACTTGGCTTGGGTTTTGAGCAAGAGTCTCGTCCCAGAAGTCGTAGTCCTCGATATGGATCGCTAGTGTACAAACATTTTATATATTTTAAAGAGACAGTGGGCTATCTCCCATATGTAAACTACAGCTTAATAACTCATCGCCTGCTTTCCAGGAGACTCCTACCTACCTCGTAACGAGTCGCTAATGCTTATGAAAATATATTAAAATATATCACTTTCATCATCATCAACCTCTATTCGTCCACTGATGAACAGAGGCCTCCCTCAATGAACGCCAAAAAATATTTGAATTACTTGAATACTAGTATAAACTCTTTCTAGCGACTCATGTCTAGCAGCTTCGTAACGGGTCGCTAATACTATGAATATGTTTAAATATTATATGAATGAATGTATGAAGCGGTCCACACGCGGGCAGCAGCGCTCGTAAACTGCGGACCACACGCGGCTGAGGTGTGAAGGCAGCGCCGCACCGCGGGAGCCCGCGCATAACTCACTGCCAGCGGGGCGCCCACCATTCAGCCCCGGCCGCTATCGCCCAAGTATCGCCATGTATCGACCACGTATGCGTAGCCAAACTGTCTGCTTCTAGCCAATATCATGGCGGAATGAAAGCAGGAACAACAAAAAATGGGTGTCAGAAATATAAATTTCTAATATATTGCATTTAATTTCATCATATAATAAAAATTGATTTGATTTCAGGTGTTCGCACTTTAAGAGGTTGGCATTTTTAGCATTGGCTTTCTAACTTATAAAGTATATTACTATCTAAATAGCTAGTTGTATTTATAATTTCCGAGCTTAATTAGGTTAATTATATTGATATATAGTTTTTGGATCTAAACTAGCTTTATGCTAACTAGTTTTCTACTGCCGATCTATTAATAGAAACAGAGAAATTTGCATTGAATCGGACATTATTTATTGTGCAAACAAAATCTAATATTGCGCCATCTGGTGATTGGTCTGACAGCTTTTAAATTACGCCGAACCATACTAGATGTCTCCTTTGATACTTTTCAAAATATATTATATGGCATAAATACACAAAATAAAAACAAGATTGATCTTATTTTTATTTTGTGTATTATATCGTACTTCGTGAGAAAAAAAATAAGTTTGGAAAAAAATCCAAAAGTGCACGCTTCATTTTCCATACTAAATTTGATTATATGTATTCAGTTATTTAAATGTAATATTCGTCTATAACAGCGCTGATACGAAAAAGCTGTTCGAGTAAAAAACCTTGGCCCATATCTGATGACAATGTATTAGCCAGTTTCAGATTCTAAATAAAGTAGGTACCTACATAATATTTGTATGGTTGTCACACAGCAAATAAATCCCTGCTTCAAATCTATACTAATATTATAAAGCTGAAGAGTTTGTTTGTTTGAACGCGCTAATCTCAGGAACTACTGGTCCGATTTGAAAAATTCTATCACTGTTAGATAGCCCATTTATCAAGGAAGGCTATATATAGGCAGTAGGCTATATAATATCACGCTGTCACTAACAGTAATTAAGTTGAGATAGTTAATATATATAATAAGCTGCGAGCAACATCTAGTATACAATATAAGGTCTGATATTGGCAAATCCTTCAGGGAGCCAAAGTAAAAGAAGAAGAAATATACTAACTACTACTAATACTACTAACGAGTGTTTTGTATTTTTTTTTCTGCCAATACGAGTCCACTGCTGGACGTAGACGTGTTTTGTATAGGTAAATTATAATATTATAGATGTTTAAAAAAAATTTAGGACACTATAATAAAGCATTCGTAATTCTCAGAGATGGTTACAAAAATTACTCTCATACCGTCGGTTACGTTCTTTGTACATTATTGATGGGGTATCCCACACGCACTTCCCCGTTTTTAGATTCACGTGAAATATTAGACTCCATATTTTCTCACGTATTACAAGTCTCAAAAGCCACAAATTATGATAATAAGTGAAAACCAATTGCACGATGTTCATATTCACGCTATTTTTCGGCTTAGCCATAATTTGCCATCCCAAGCTTAACAATCCCCTTAGCCAAATGGCGTAGGATTCGTGGAGGGTATTACGGTGCACGCCATACCTATAACAAAATAACGGGTTACCTCTAATTCGGATGCCCACGCGTGGCGTAAACCCCACATTAGATGTTCCTCACACGCATCATGTAATTTTGTGGGCTATTAACATATGGGATCGATTCTATGTTCCGGGTATTTGACATGCAATTAAGTATCAATTAACATAAAAAATGTCCCCAATTTATAGGAAACTCAATTGTAAAATTAAATCCTTTTTTATTACAATTGATGTTAATGAAGGTATCCATAAACATATTGTGTACAAAAGGAGGGAAAAATTATAAGATTATCGTTGTTTTTATATCATAAAGTGAATTGAAAACAGCCTTAATTTATCCCTTACTATATGTATAAGCTCATAAAATTTTCTTTCGTGTTCCTCACGAGCTTGTTTATGGCAACAAAACCTAGACCAAGAAAAAGCATGTTAGTCGGAGACGAAGCAATAAACAAGATGGATCTAGTCTTCCACGTTTTTCTTGGTCTAAAAAGCCCGTAAATACGGAATCGTAAAGGCCAATATAACAACTTAACTGGCATTAACAACATTTTGTTAAAAAACATATAATATATGATTGGCCTGTGGACTGAGACATAGAGGAGAGATAGGGAGAGAGGGAGAGAGAGAGAGGGAGAGAGAGAGAGAGACTGGGAGAACGTTATCCTGTTCAGCATCAGGATACTGATGGCAGGTTCAAAGAAACTTGAAAAAATTTGAGCTGCTTATTAAGAAATGGCATATAGTTCTACAAGTTCTCCCCACCATGGTTCAGGCCCTGACGTGGCATTGGGGCTCAGTAGCCTAGGGTGAGCCCAGCACCTTGGGTGAAGCGAATTGAGCCGAGTGGGCCCCTTGTACCCCTCTTATAAGAAGAGGAGACTAAAGAGCAGGGGCAAGGGGCGAGGATGGGAACCTCACCCCATTGTACTGTCCCGACGTTGGGATGGGTTGTTCTGTGGTGCGGAATAAACCCTCTGTGGAGGTAGCGTCGGTCCCTTGTGGGACTGACTAGCCGTCGAGGTGCCCTGTTACTTGTTAGCTTAACAGATCCGGGGCACCTCACCAAAGGCGGCACTGGTGGCACTCGCCGGGTTTTAGTGGGTAGAGCTGCGTCCACCTTACCATCTTTCGGGCGCAGCGAGTCCTACATACCCACCTGGGGAGACCCACAGACTCCCCAGGCGGCATGCTTCAGAGCATTTCCCGGCGTTAAAGAAAAAAAAAGGTTCTACAAGTTCTTCTGTATTTGTGTCATATCACATTCTGGTTTCGTTCATTACAAATTGTATTCGATTTTTGTAAAGGTGGAAATTTAAGACAAGTAATTTCCAATAGCTTATCCTTAGCTTAGAAATCAAAAGATCATAATATACTTTTTGCCTTGTGTTTGTAGTAGGTACTTCAAATTTGATTGATATAATGAAATATCTATAATAAAGATATTTTAATTTAATAATGAGAAACATAGATTTAACAGTTAATTAATCAATGTAACGTGAAACCGGAAATGATCGCGGAGGTAGTAGTTTGCGCGCGCGCAGCCTCTCCCCTACGGGACCGACTTCCGCTTCCGATGTCCGTGTTGTCCACTGGTGTGTAGTGTAACGGTATTTGTAATTTTCCTTTAAAGTGTTTTGACAGATCGCATAATATTATTAGCAAATAGGAGAAACATATTGTTTTCTAATGTTTACGCGAATTTCACTCATTATAATGAAACACTTTTTTACGGATTTTATCGCGGTTTATTAAGATTTTTACAAGCCCGACGTTTCGGATACTTTACAGCAACCATGGTCACGGGAGGAAACGTCGGGCTTGTAAAAATCTTAATAAACCGCGATAAAATCCGTAAAAAAGTGTTTCATTATAAATAGGAGAAACTTTAAATCTTAACCGTCTCTCCTCTTAGTTATTATTATTAAACACCAATCTTTAGTAAAGAACCATTCTCTATAATATTACAATTTTTAAGGATTTCATTGAGGTTTTTAAGATTTTTACAATTCTAGTACTGGATCAGTCCTTCCGTGGTCATGGTTGCTATTATATTATAATATATCCTAAATAATTAAATATCGGGAGTATAAAAATCATAATAAACGGCGATAAAACTTGTAAAGAGTTGTATCATTATAATAAGCGAAATTCGCGTAAACATTTGAACAGAATATATCTATGAAGTATCCCCACCATGGTTCAGGCCTTGACGCGGCGGTGGGGCTTAGTAGCCTAGGGTGAGCCGCTGCACCTTGGGCGAAGCTAATTGATCCGAGCCGGCTCTTTGTACCCTTTTTATAAGAAGAGGGGCAAAAGAGCAGGGGGCAAGGGGCGAGGACGAGAACCTCACCCCATTGTACTATCCTGACGTTGGGAGATGTTGTTCTGTGGTGCGGGACAACCCCTCTGTGGAGGTGGCGTTGGTCCCTTGGGGGACTGACTAGCCGTCGAGGTGCCCTGTTTGCTCATTAGATCCGGGGCACCTCACCAAAGGCGGCATTGGTGGCACTCGCCGGGTTTTAGTGGGTAGAGCTGCGTCCACCTTAACAAATTTCGGACGCAGCGAGTCCCACATACCCGAGTGGGGACACCCACTGCCCCGCGGGATACCTCAGAGCATTTCCCGGCATTAAAGAAAAAAAATATCCATGAAGTATGAACCTTTTTTCGTGTTTACGGAAAGTCGAAACTTTTGGACTCCCCTATTATAGGCTAGGCTATTTACCTATAAATAAGACGGATACGCTGTTACGCGCTCCCGGTTGCATGGGTTGGTACCCATCTTGCTTGTTTCTCCCATGAATCGGAGAGAAGGGCAAGAAGGCAATTACTGCCATTGAGACTTAACATCTTATGTCTCAGGATAGGGAACATATACATAAGTTGCATGGGCTAGTTCCATAAACTAGTTTATGTTATGGGCGACATCGACCACTTACCATTAGGTGGCACGTCTTGTGCTCAGCAAATCTATAGTAGAAATAGACGGAATAGATACAGGCTAGATTTAGGTACTAAGTGGTTAGACTTATAAAAGAAAGCAATTCTTTGTTAAAAAAACAATAGGTTCCCAGAAAGAAAATTTATTATAGAATATTTGAAAAGATTCGTTCCACTGAGTTTGTTTCCTATGTTCTTCTCACTGGGTTCGCGTTGGACAGTTTCAATTGTATGGTTCTTTGTTGTTACCATTTTGAATTTAAAAAATAAATTTAAATTTTCACGAGCATCGGTTTTCACGATGGGGGGGGGGGGGGTGGCTATAGTGACGAATAACTTGTGACAAATGATTTGAGACCGTGAGACGTTTTTAGACGCTTTACGTAGGGAAACAATAACAACCGGTAAATACCAATTAATATATACAAAATATTAATAGGATGCTAGATGTGATCACCTGTGATAGTGCATGTGGTCCAGTACATTATCAGCTGGCGTGTTTGGGCGTCACGGCGTCACGCTGCGTCACGCTTGCCGCACCGGTGCGTTGACCTCACGGATGTGACAGGTAGCAGGTCAAAAGGTATGTTAATGGTTATGAATTGATTATATGGTCTAAAATTTATATTTCCTACTATTAGTTAGGAGTTCCGAAGGCAGTTTTAACATATCCCTCAGGCTCTCTCGGTCATTTGGTGTATCGCAGACTCCTGCGATACACCAAATGACCGAGACGAGAATGAGTGGTGCCCGTAAAATCTAAACTTAAA
Source organism: Helleia helle (assembly GCA_963853865.1). Taxonomy (NCBI): domain Eukaryota; kingdom Metazoa; phylum Arthropoda; class Insecta; order Lepidoptera; family Lycaenidae; genus Helleia; species Helleia helle. Next base: position 28,323,923 of record OY971414.1, read on the forward strand.
AAAATACTTTTTCGTGTATATCGTCAGATTGAAGTAAAAATTAAAATATACTTTTATAAAAGGTAATAAAAGATCGTCATAACAGAAGAAGTAGAAGTTAGGTGGATTGGCAAACTGAACTGAAATGCCACTCGTGATCATTAAGGAGGATACCCTGGATAAGTTCGATTTGTACGTAGCTGAGGCCTCAGTGGTAGAACAGTCTGTTCTCTCGAAGAGGAAGCAATGAGGAGAATATGTCTGGTCTTCCATGTTTATCTTTGTCTAAAAAACCCGAAAAGACTGAGTCGTAAAGATCAAAAGGCTTGATTTATTCAGGCACTACGATTGTTTTAGCACAATTCAAAATACAAGGAGAACAATTTTTGTAAATGGCCGAGATGTTGAGTAAGAAACCCAAAAAAATTCCAAAAGATTTAATTTTTACTGACGCAATGATGATGAATGATTATATGCAGTTCCATCCATAAAGTCAAAACCAACTCCAAGAGCTTAATTTGACTAAAACTGCAGTTAAAAGTTTAACGATTTAAACTTTTATTTTATTTCTAATATTTTTGCAATACGCGTATAAACACTTAAAGCGAAATTATTAATAGCAAACCCATCGCGGCATAACTAATCTGACCACAAATGAACGCGATAGTTATGTTGGGATACTCGCCATAAAAGTCATAAAACGTATTTTAACATCCATCCGATAATCAATCTAACACGTCGTAACTTTGACATCCAGTCTGCATACACACTGATCCTGCCGATACCGGGCGATTGTCGACTGTACGACGTCCAGGTAAAGCTCAGTTTGTACCTTTTTGGGTGAACAAAGAAAAAATATCGGATAAGACTGGCCAAATGAGTTTCAGTATAAACATGTTAATTCACAATAAACTCGTATCTGGGAATGTAATTTTATTATGATTTTTTAGGTACTTAATGAGCAAGAAAAAAGTGAGTATATGCAACGAAAAATGCAAACAGTTTAACGAATAACAGTTATATAGTAATAATAATAATATGCTTTATTTTGTACCATAAAATTGTTTGAAGGTAACAACATCAACTCAATACTAGGAATATGCACAAAAATGGCGATCTTACCGCTTTAAGCGGTCTCTAACAAACCCATGAGTAAAAAAAAAGAACAAAGTGATACAGTGTATAAAAAATAGTACATTAGCCGACAAAACATTTTAGTCATAAAATCATTAATTTATGGGCAAATTTGCCTTAAAACTTGCAAATAACCAAAAATTATGATTATAAAGTTGATATTTTAGTGGGACAAATAGTGTTAATAGTAGAGGAGGATATGCAATGTTTTTCTTTATCATTATCAACGAAATCATTATTTTAATAGTCTTTGTTCTATTCTTAATATACTTTGTAAAGTATAAAGTTCATCGAAATCCGTTCAGTTTGGTGTCAGCATCATCTATGGTTACAAACTTTTGAGTTTTCCGTTTATAATATAACTAAGAAATCATTTAAGTTGCAACAACAAACACTATTCGACGGTTTTCCACTGCCACCTGATACATAAATCATTCCACTGACATAATCTTTGCAAAGGACATCAATAACAGAATAGTAACAAACACATTGGTAAAATAAAAGTAGGACCACAGATGAGACCCGCTTTCGAAAATCGCACCGTCATCGTTGATGGCGCGCGGCCGCACGACCACACTCTCAAGTTGTTAATTCTTTGCTATAATTGTCTCACCATTATAAAATTATCATCTGCTTTGTTTCTGATTCCTTTTATAAATTATATCATCATCATCATCAGTACCACTCCGATCGAGCCGGCCCAGTTCGGTTACAAAGCAGCATGGCACTGCTTCTTACTAAATTACTTACTACCTAATATTTTCTTCTTAAGATATTAGTATACATATATGGTACATAATTCCTAAAAGGAAAAGTTTTTACAAGTCTGATAAAATATTATTGATGTCACACTAAATTTCAATATAATATAATTCTGTTATATGTATATTAAATACAATTTAAAAAAGAGGATTGTACTTTCTAAACTATGATTTATTATTGAAAATGTTTGCTACTTAATAGGTATAGTATTTTGTGATAATTTCAATTTCAAATTTCAATTTCAATACAAATAATATTTAAAATCTCGTAGTTGTTGTTATTACGGAATATCCCAACACAATCAAAAGTTTACTCATCTCTCAATATATGAGCATAAGTTACATAAGTCCAGGTAGACACGAGACAGAGCGGCCTCAGCCAGCATACGGCTTCATAAATCAAAACACTCGAGTCCGTGATTAATCGATATCGACTCGGTACATCACTGGCTTAAAGGCCTGACAGCTATGGGTAATTATAAAAATAGTGACGATGACAGAATCGTTATAACTTTAATTTCGATAAATATATTTACAATAAAATTATACTTGGTTGCGGGTTCGAATCCCGCCCGGGAACAAAAAGTTTTCTGTGTTCTTGGGTCATGGATGTGTATTAAATATGTGTATTATATAATAAAAATCTTAAATATATGTATTGTATAAAAGTATTAAATATATTTCCGTTGTCTGGTACCCGTAACACAAGTTCTTCAAGAACTTACCACGGGACCAGATTGACGTGGTGTAAAAAGCGTCCATAGATATTATTATTATATATTATTATTATTATATGTAAATGTATAAATCTCGGTACAGACATTTTAAATATTTATTATACCAAAGTCTGTCTTTGGCGGGATTCGAACCCCAGCGTGAAGTGGTGTGCCACTTGACCAGTACACCAGACAGTCGTCTAAAAGCAAGTTTATTTTCTTTTTACGGTGTTGAAAGACCAACAAGATGGGGGAATATTATTATAATGTTTGAAAGTTTGTTGCTTTGTTTGTAAATGACGTTTTAAGTCACGTGATCGTAGGTACCCTTAAAAAGATAATTCTGCGGGATAAATGAATGAGACATCTTATGTATTCCAGTAATACGTTACTATGCATCAATTATCAATTTTTATATTAAAGTTTACGTGTTACTTACACCAAAATATGTCCTTAACCATTCATTACCTTTCTTTTTGCTACCACCACGGAGTATAAAGTATAGAATTTCTGTGGTGTGTGGCTACCACCAACCACCTCAACACAATCGTGGCGTATTAACAGACCCATAAGCCTTAAAAATATGATCGTGGTGATGCGAGGTGAAAAGATTCTCGCTTTAGATCACAACTGGCTTAACCTATACGTAAGGTGAGTCATTTATTACCGCTCCGGTAACCATCATCGCTGACTTTATTTAGACTTGTCCCTTCAAAGCCGTATTTTGGTTTGGTGCTTAGGCGTAAGAATACATAGCCGATTTTTCTTTCATTTCCAATTTGATGCACGGAGTATTTTAAGTGTTAAAATAATCACTTTTTACTTTAACGATTCAAAATCAGAATATTATACTGATGCAAAAGGTTTAATGCGCGCTTTGACCTATATTGCCGTGACAGACATGGCATGACGTTATCACGTGTTGTATCCACTACGCCGCGGTACTCGAATCCTTTGAATGTATGTTCTTGCTCGTATACTATATTTCTTTATTGTATTTCACCTGTCGTTAAAGATTTTTATTAATTATAAATTGCATTTTTAACACAGATGTTTCACATCTACCGAACGTCCCGTAACGCAAAACTTTTTTTTACTAAATAAATGTATTTACAATGACAAGTACGATACTAAGTGGACAGAGACTCGAAATATGCCTTAAATGTCTACACAAGATGTTAAGAGAACTGTCCCACATTTTCCAGTGAAGGGGTGACATTGATATTAATAAATATAAATAACTTCATCTGTTATCCATCCCAATGTGGAGTGATGGCGCGGCCCGTTTGAGGGATGGTTCATGGTACAGGTGCGCCCGCGCAGGCATTTGTCACTGCTGGCGGTGATTATTCATCTCATTGATACATTAACTCGCGAGAACTAATCATGATGACTAATGGAACTGGAGAATACTTCGGTTACGAAACCTTTGAGATTTCGAGATAACCTACGTTAGAAATAATTAAAAACTGCTATTACCTATGTAGAAGCATTATACACATATGTATATATTCGAGCCGATGTATACATATCGTTTCAATCGCGAATGATTTATGCGAATATACATACCATTTGTAGTTGTACCTTATTTTCTTGGAATCACAGAGTTAACATTAAGTTACTGAGATAATGCTCGGTATATAGACAATTCAGCTGAGACACGGTTTTGTTGACCGACTACTGCCGCTGCCGTGCCAAACTAACGCGAAATCAATTTCACGTTTTTCGCTAAGACCAAGATGGATTATGCTTAACACTAATCTTAGTCTAGAATTCATCTTCGTCTACCTGAACTTTGGACAGCCATGCTCTATTAAAGGTAAATATTCTCCTCAAACATTTCGAATGTAAGATTGCAAATTAGGTAAGTACTAACTTCAATATTACATTATTAAAATTATGAATTTTAGTCAAATTCAAAGTAGTATATTATATTTATACTTTGAATAAACATAAAAAAATAATCTCCTCAACCCTTGGATCCCATGCCCTGAGTGCGTTTTTGAAGTGTAAACTTCTTTTAGTGCGGTAAGCATATTTTTAGATGAGATAAAATCTCTAAACTCGCGACACTGCACGCAAAACTCTGGAGACGCAGTTTGACGTTTATATGACGTGGACTCGCGACACCGCACTCGAGCCGCTGGAGACGCAGTTTGACGTTTGATTTATTTAAGTATATAAGATTATGCAATATTTCTTTTGCGAATTGTGTTGCTCCAAATTATGTCATGCAGCAATTTTTTTTCGCCATTTAAATTGTATAGGTTGTCATAATCTTATACAGCCTGTATTATAGGTATGTGAATGTAATTGTTTTGTTTTCACTGCTATTGACAGTTCCTGTGACTGACTGGTTGGGTTTTTTTTCAATTAAAACTATAAACATTAGATATGAAACTATGAACATAGATGCATGAATTCCACAATGTATATCGCAGTTATATTTGCTACAATCAATTGCTCGTGTATTTAATTTATATTTGTCTCAGGTAAGGTCATTTAGAATGCCGGTAATGACGAAGGTTTTATGTGCAAGCGTACGCAGGTTTCATGGCACAACTGGCAAAAAAGTACACCATAAACACGCCATTTATGGCGGCAAATAAAGCTCGCCATCTTCCCCGTAGTCCCGTGGTGAATTATTGCTTTATAGCTTCAGAAATATTTTACAAACAGAAAATATTTTATGATTCTCCTGTTAAGAGCGGCCATATATCATTTTAAGCCATAGATAATAAAATTCGTAAGTCACCAAGAGCGAGACAAAGGTGAGTGCGAGACGCGAGCTGACAGATCTGAATTAAATATTTAATGGAACGGCGATGCTACTGCGGGCGTGGTGGACAAATAATGGTTGCGCACTCAAGATGTCAATAAAATAGGTTTTATTCTAAACGTAAATTCGAATTCTAGAATTACGTAGACAGAAAGGCAAATTATTATTCTTCTCTTATTTTTTTATTTATTTATTTCTTGTAATATTTTTTGTAATCGAGAACTAATGAAGTGTGATAATATTAATGAATCATAAGTTAAACCGATAATTAAAATATAAATCACATAGGCAATATGTTAAATTGTACAGTCCACTTATATTACCTATATTATATCTGTGCTAGGTAGGTACACAACCTTACAGAGGCGTGCCTATAAGCATTATAACTATGTATAAATATATTAGCATCCTAGTGGTCCGTACCGGCTTCGCATTTTTTAGCCTTTTTTTTCTTTAACGCCGGGAAATGCTCTGAGGCATCTCGCGGGGGAGTGCGTCTCCCCAAGCGGATATGTGGGACTCGCTGCGCCCGAAAGCTGGTAAGTGGTCGCAGCTCTACCAATTAAAACCCGGCGAGTGCCACCAATGCCGCCTTTGGTCCACACCAAAGGCGGCATCCCCCGGATCTGTTGAGCAAACAGAGCACCTCGACGGCTAGTCAGACCTTCAGGGGTCTACCCCCTCCTGAGGGGACCCTCCCAACGTCGGGACAGTACAATGGGGTGAGTTTCCCGTCCTCGCCCCTTGCCCCCTGCTCTTTTGTTCCCTCTTCTTATAAGAGGTGTACAAAGAGCCCGCTCGGCTCAATTCGCTTCGCCCAAGGTGCTGGCCTCTCCCTACTGAGTCCCACCACCACGACAAGGCCTGAACCATGGTGGGGCGCATTTATTAGCCTATGTTACTCGCTGATAATGTGGCTTGCTAAAAGGTGAAAGAATTTTTCATATCGGTTCAGTAGTTTCGGAGCCTATTCAATGCAAACACACAAATAGACAAACAATCAAATCTTCCTTATATAATATCAGTATAGTTATACAGCATTTTCTACAAGAAAAGAGTTAACAAAATATGAAGCAACAAAATGTCCTATAGAGACTTAAATTTTTTTGAGGCGTAATCTAAAAATAATAAAATAAGAAGTAGAAGAAGATAAAGAATAATTTTCTCGGAGGTCGGCTAAAACAAAACCATTCTTTAAGTCCTGATGAGATGGAAGAATTTGATAATTTTAAGACTATATAGCTGGTCTATCTTAAACAAATAAATTATTATAAAAAATTACACGACGCTAATCTCGTCAGGACTCGAACTTCTGGTTCGTGTAAGTAAATTCGTTAATGTAAGTGATTTTTAAATGTTTATGATCCTGGTCCATGACTAATAAAATTTGTTTATTCTTGGCGGGATTGAACCCCTGAGTAAGTGCCATTACCCATACCACCAGGCGCCCGAGATAACATCACCAAACCTATGAGGATTGTTTTGATATAATCCCTCGTAAATCTGTAATCCTCTGATTTTCACACAAGTAAAAGGACCATGTACAGTCACAATCGTTAAAATGAAACCTTACGGCCGGGTTTATAATTATGTTTCAATATTTATTTGAAAAACATTAACGCACTCGAGGCATTTCGCGTTCAAACATAAAATTGGAATAGTTAGCGCTCGGGGATCGTTAAAGCGAGTCAAGGGTGTAATTGGGAGACATTAAATGTAACCAGAATTGTAATATTGTTATAGCTGACTGTTAAACCCTTTACTGGGCATTAGTACCTGGCATTTGCTTACAATGTTTGCGGATAGGATGGCCAAACTATTGAAATTATTTTTAACAGATTTTTAATTAAGTATATTTCTACCAGTGGGTTGCGCTTGTATGGAGCGTCTGTTTAGGTACCACCATCCTGCTTTTTTCTTGCGTCTAGTATATATGCACTGTTTTGGGAAGAAGGATAGGACAAGTGGTACCAACACATCCTGGGTTGGATGTGTTGGTACCAGACCAACACATCCAACTCAGGATAAGCAACACAGGTTTGCCTGGGTTAATCCCGGAATCGTTTATGTTCTCGGGCTACGCTAAGCACTGATCATCCAGTAGGTCGCCCGTCAGTTTGCCTATCCAAATCACATAATTGTATTAAGTAATTGTAAATAGTATAGTATTGTAGTAGGTAAATAGTATTTTTAGGTTAATAACATTACTTAACATGAAAATCATAAGAAAACTAGCCAATGCCCGCATCTTCACCCACGTTATCTTCAGTGTGTCACGATTGTGGCGCGGCGGTGGACTCGGCCCAGCACACCCTCGAGGTGTGCCCGAGATGGGCGGCGCTGCGTCATGATCTGACATCGGTCATCGGAGGGGACTTGTCTCTGCCGAGCGTCATCAACGCGATGCTCGGTGACGACGAGTCCTGGACGGCGATGGTCTCCTTCTGCGAGGCAGTAATGTCCCAGAAGGAGGCCGACGAGCGGGTGAGAGAGGAGGCCGCCGACGTGGCCTCCCCCCGTGGGTGACGAACGGGGGTGCGTAGGAGGCGCTACTTAATGCGCCTTCAGTAACGCCCCTGTGCTCGTGTCGGGTTCAGGATGGGAACCTTGGCCCAGTATGACACGACGTCGCGGGGCCTGCCTAAGCAGCCGGGCAGTTCCCCCTTAAGAAGAGTAGTCTGGCCTTCGCCGGGGCCAGCCTGTCGCTGAGGTGATCCTGTTGCCTGCATATCCGGGACCCTCAATAGGCGGCTGAAGGCGCTCGCAGTGGTTTTAGTTAGGGTGGGCACTCCCAGGTGCGAGTCCCACATTGGGTCAGGATCTACCCAAGATCCTGGCTGCATGCATCCATAAGGATTTCCCTGCGATAAAAAAAAAGGTTAATAGACAAGTAATCATTTGTATTTTTTTTTATGTTACTTGGATAGGGAAACTGGCATACGTGCCACCTGATGGGGTAAGTGGTCGACGTCGCCCATGAACATAAACTAGTTTACCTGGAACGAGTCCAGGCAACTTATCTATGTGTTGCCTATCTTGAGACATAAGATGTTAAGTCTCGGTGCCAGTAATTACACTGCCTGTCTTGCCCTTCTCTCCGAAACACAGCAAAGCTGTTTCACGGGAGAAACAAGCAAGATGGTGGTACCCATGCAGCCGGGAGCGCGGCACAGCGCTTCCCTCCCACCGGTAAGAGTAATAATCATTACTCTATCAATAAGTATCAATGAAGCTGAATGTTAGTTCGTAAGTTGTATTCTCTGAAACTGGGAACTAAATTATGCTTCTGTCAAGTGTATTAACAACCAATAAAAAAATCTTAAGAACTTCAAAGCCACGAGTTTCATTGAATTCTGAATTGTATAGAGTGTTAATTCTATAATGTTGTTTTTGACATCTTTATTATAGAAATTGGTAACCTTTATGTACTTGTTTCAGTATTCGCTTATTACAGTGGCCAAATCTATAAGTGAGTATTATGCAACACCTCACAAAGGACGCTTAAACATAATAGAACTGATGCAGTGGCAATATGCTATTTCTATAGTTACTGAACCCGGAATAAAACAATATTAGTAAGTATTTAGACAAACGTGGTTTTTGTTTCGCGCTGTAAATTTGTGCACTAAACAACTCGTCACGTAGATTCAATTGATTTACGCTTAAATTGTAATTTATGAGCCAAAAAAGTAGACAAAGCAATGTCACAACACATGCCCAAGTGCCAGAGAAAATAAATAGAGACGCTGGTCCCATTGGACTCGCCCCGTGAGATATACGAAACAAAAGAAAGATCCGATTCCATGTAAAATTCTGTTTTAGCCTCAGCGCAGATTATCGATGTATGTTTTAATGTTTTACAAGTGATATTTATATATAATAGGTAATGTTTTGAGTAAAGATAACAAATACGACTTGGGGACCTTCAAGAAAAGAGCATACTCATATTTCAAAGGCCGGCAACACACCTGCTAATCCTCTGGTGTAGCGGGTGTCTGTAGATGTCTCTCACCCCTTATCATCAGGTGAACCGATCTGTTCACCAGTTCACCAGTGCGTTATAAAAATTCTATAAAAGTTCTATAAAAATAGTTCTATTAAATATCCAGCAAGTATATTGATTGTAGATAAAAACATTTTACAAAAAATTAAAACCGACTTTAAAAATACTAAACTAAAAAGTAATAAAATAACAGTTTCTTTAATTTTTGTGCTTACAACTTATAATCAACTTAATATTCTACTAATGTACCTACAAACTTTGCATTTACCACGTCATTATAGTTACTTTTGGAGTTGGTGTCAGCCAAGGTAGGTAGGTAGGTAGTGTACAGCAACAAATACGACATCGACTCCAAAAGTCACAGTTATTTTATTACTTTTTAGTTTAGTATTTTTGAAGTCGGTTTGAATTTTTTGTAAAATGTCTTTATTTCTTAATTTTTAGTGATTCCGAAATTCGTCGTCTTGGCGTTCATTGAAGGAGGCATGTTCAGCAGTGGACGGATAAAGGATGATGATGGTGTTGGTGATGATGATGATGATGATTGCGATGACCGCGACATACTATGGTGTGCTACCAAAGCATCCTATATAATTGTTACATCGACATGTAATAAAATGATCATATCATCAAGGTAAACGAAACCAACCAAATAGACATTATTGGGAATAACTAAAAAACGGCTTGTCAGATCTGAATAAAATTAATATGAGACCAAATTGGAAACACCAGCTTTCACACAAAAAAATAACCATCGAAATCCATGCACAAACGGCGGAGTAATCGTGTCACAAACATACAAAAAAAAACATACAGACGAATTAAGAACCTCATCTTTTTTTGAAGTCGGTTAAAAATTAAGGAATATGTGTGCAATATGTTTACTCACACTAGCTATCTCCTTCACAATCTTAGGATCATCATCATTACTGATAAACAAAACAGTTAAGTTTTCGCTACTTTCTAATAAACTAAAAATTTCGAAGCCAAAATAAATGAACATCTGAATACTGACTTCATTTAACTTTTACAACTAAATACAAAATGAACTTGATTTTTTTCTTAATACATATAACTTGACATTTATTTCTTATAATCATATTGAACATAATGTTTATACCTAATATATTTTAGTGTGACTTTTGTACTACCCATGATTAAACAGACATAATATCTGTTTAAAATAACAGAAACAAAGAATTATAGACGTCTGTAATGTGCTTGTACCTTTAAGTATAAAGTACCAACATGTGCGTAAAAAATTGCCGTCTTACAATTTTCACCTAAAATTAAAAAAGCAAGGCGTCATACTTCTCGGAAGGCTTACGGGACGAAGGTAACCCTGTGCAGACCGCATCACATCAATTAGGACAGGTATTACGGTATAAATTCATTACATCTTGACATAATGCAATTATAGGCTCTGTGACAAATGGTGGACATTTGTAAAAATCATTCGCAATGTGCATATTATTTAGACATGTCTGTTTTTGTGGCAGAATTAAGATACGTACAGCGAATTAAGATAACGACTATATTATTTTGAAGTATGATGCTAATCATTTCTTAGTCACAGTCGTATTATAATGTTCGATGTTAGATTTACATATCTAAACATGTTGTGCTGCTTTTGTTTGCTTTCTGGTCACATATAATTTATTGCAATATCCAAATTATCTAAGAGCTTCCATTATAGTACAAATTAAGTTTTGAATTTTCTAGAGAAAAATAAATGATCGTATTCTTAATGTTGCAGAGTATCTGGTAAAATTGCAGACCACATTCAATACAACATGCAACACCAGGAGTTCAGGAACCGCAGCGGTTACGAGAAACTTGGTATACAATTTGGATATTCATTGGGCATTCATAATGCATTGACTTGGCAGGGTCGAGGTAATTTTTCAGCGGTGGCAGCGCAATCGGAAGTGCACCGGCGGCGACGGCCTTTTTGTTTCGTGGCCTCGTCGCTCCCCGTGATGGGTTTCGGAAGCGAGGTCGCCACTCGCTATTCGGCCATCCAATATTTCAATTTGTGATTCCAGCCTTAACCAATTTGAGAAATTATGGTAATAACCACAAATATGTTATTGTCAGTGATGGAAAAGTTGTGAAGTATCACTGTTATGTGATGCTGGTACGTATGTGCTACGCGCCTGATTTCAAGGATGAGACCCGTGTCCAGCTGTAAGGTTCGTGTACGCTTTATGATAAGATTATTTAAACGAAGACCGATTGATAAAGAGCAAATTGTAGATTACTTTCAATCTATTTTATCGTGACTTATCAATCATTTTTATCAGAAGATGCTTTTATGACTTTTGTTTTTATGACTTTTGAGATGTGTATGACTTATGTTCATTCGACGCCAATCGCGACGGATCAACCCTCTTAGCGTTTACTGAAAGTGGTTTGTATCTAGTAGTAGATGAAAAGATTCTGGCAATTGGTTTATTAACAAAGTTTTGACCGTTTGACCAGGACTTCAAGGTATATGTAAACTGTGATAACGTTATAATTTTCAAATCGTAAGCGTGTTTTCGTGAGAATCTACAATTGTATGGAATACGTAATTTGAACGTATGGGACGAAACGTAACGTGCACGTTCACGTCGTGAGAAGCCATTGTTTTATACAACCCATCATTTGTATAACTAGCGTACTGCATCATTTGAATGATAAGATGTGTCCATGTCAAGTGGACGTTTCATCGAATGATAGGCACGTGATCTCATAACCATCATCAGCTTCTAAGCAACTTCTGTCACAAACGAATAAAGATCGACGGCAATTATCTGACGTGCGTTTTACGATTCGATTGAAGGAATTTTTGCGTGATTTTTCATGCCGTAGTACAACTATGTTATTTTTACTTTCGTACTGTGTGCCAAGTTTTGTTAGTGGAATGGCTATCAGTTGTGCATAGTCCAGTCACATAACATAATATTTGTGAATCTACGACTGTACAAAATGATATTTTGTCTTACGATCAAAAGAGAGTATTGCATGTTTGCAGGGTCTAAATATCTCCACAAAGATTTATGTTATCCTAGTGGAGACTTATTGGAGGATGCTACATTAATTAATCTATATAATATTTATTAACTTGTTTCTGTGACATATTTATAAAACAATGCTTCAACTATTTGGCTGTAACAGTAATTTTTGTTGTACATGTGATTGGGCGACTTTTCTAATTTAACATAATCATTAATCTTCCAAGTGTTGTTTATTTTGGTGCGAAGATACCCACAAATACTTTGGAACGGTACGCGCGTGTAACACTCGTAACTCAATTAAAACGAGGCTCCATTTAAAATTACAAACTTAATAACACACGCCGCTACCTAATTTGTTCACAAGAACGCTTCTTTTCTAGATGCGGCTTAATTTTTTTTTTTTTTTTAATGCATGTTATAGCACTTACAGATCACGCCTCGTCATCCAGTTGTGTCCTTATTCCTTAGGTAATTAATTAATAATCCTTAAATTCATTTATCTTTATCTTTTTTCCTCAGGTGGGTGTACCTGAGGAAAAAAGATAAAGATAAATGAACTTAGCTTGGTTGGTGCTCACCATATAAATATTGCATAACATAAGGGTTGACTCGCCTGTACCTTATTGTCACTCACGAGGTTGAATATGATTTTCCTCGAGTAAATATAGAAAGTTCTTTCATATTGGGATAAATGATGAAGGTAATAAGAAAAAATATTGAATAATAGACAAGTAATAGGATAATAGCCTTAAACATACTTTATTTACTTTGAGACTTATAATATAATATAGGTCAAATTATGTGCTTCTACTGTTTTCGTTCCTATAACGTAACTCCAACTTAACTGAACACTAAAACAGTATTTTATGTCAGTTTCGAATGCTTAAAAGTTCTCGCCATAATTTTTTTGGGTCGCTTCCAGTAGTTTTAATACTTTGGTCGACTGACAGTCTTAAATCTAAATCATATATGTTGGCGTAGATAAATAATGGAACACTGTATTTAATTTAAATTTTGAGAATGTGCCGATCAGATAAATGAGTGCAGGCTTCCAAGCGTCTCGCATCAGCTCACATCCGCTGGTAAGCAGTGTGAGGTAGGCTTTGACGTTACTAGCTTTTTTGCGCACGGTGCGTCTATAATGTGCCCTTGCTTTTTATTGAGATTTCCTGATTGGGATATATGGACGATGGACGACGATGCGGCCATGGACATGTATATACATATATTTATATCATCATAATAATTATTATCAGACTTTTCTGTCCACTGTTCGTTATAATTATAATATTAATAATTATAATATTTATGGACGCTTTTACACCACGTCAATCTGGTCCCGTGGTAAGTTCTCGAAGAACTTGTGTTACGGGTACCAGACAACTACAATATATTTAATACTTTTATACCATACATATATTTAAGATTTATAATACACATATTTAATATACATCCATGACCCAGGAACACAGAAAACTTTTTTGTTCCCTGGCGGGATTCAAACTCACAACCTCCGGCTTGAGCGCCAACGCGCTAACCATTGAGCCAATTTTGAGGTCATACAATTGAGGTCGTCTAAGCCTCTTCCTGTTTTGAATCTACATTAATTTCTTAATTTTATTGCAGTTCCTAATATTACTAACATAAGTTCTCACGAGCCTCAGTATATATTCCTACCTCTTTGGCCTAGAGACACAGGGTTGACGTGATTATTGTCAGCTATAATATTCATTATTTTTTTTATATTTTTTTATATGCCAGAATACACTTCTATCGTTAAGGTACGTACGTACGTATAAAAGTGATTATGTTCGGCTTGAGAACGTACAAATGGATACTAAATTGTATAGTATGTATAGTGTATTAATAATAATCATTTATTGCAAACATACGTTTGGATGTGATATTCATTTTATTGTATAATATGCTAATTTCATTTCAATGTAACCATTTTTTGAGTAGTATGTCCTCCTGTGACCATACTTGCTTTAAAGCAATCGAAATATCGGGAATGTCTAATCTGAATAGACCGCGATAAAAGTTTTAATTTTTGTGCTCGATAAGGTGCACACTTATGTCTGTTGTCTTTAAAAAACCAATGAAACCGAGAACACATTTTCTGCGCGGATGCTGCGTCATTGTTCTACGTATTTTCGAGAATTTTATAAACGCTTATTAATAGACACCCTGAGTTAAAATAGAAAAAATAACCGCACATCTAACGAAGCTGTTGTTTTATTTTGGTTTGGGTTCCGCGGGAAAATGCCATATGATATTGTAGTAGGTATATTGCGTCTAAAATATTAGTGGTATGGTATTAGTTTTAGTGGTGAGAAATATATTTAAATTATTTATACTAAACCTTCCTCATCTGCGAACCTTTAACAAGATCTGTGCTTAAAATACTCATTGAATACCGTCTCACTGCTACTATCCTTATATCGGTACAAATGGGCAAACTTATAGGTTTCGATCGAACCAATTACAATTGGGTGACAGTGACAGGGATCTTAATTAAGATGCGTATTATTTCTTAATTTTTAGAAGTTTGACAAACCGCGAGAATAATAAAAAGAAACAATAATATTTTGGTAGTTCAGCATATTTAACAATAATATTTTGGTATTTTTTTATACAATAAGAACTCTAATTCCAAAGGAACCCTATTGATACTTTAATCTATCATTTTGATAGTATGACCTTAGCAGACGCGGCGGACGAATTCTCAAAATAAATTAAAAAATGCCCACTCATCATCAATCAAACGCGCTCGATTCCATCAATATAATTTACTTTTTGTAGTTTCTACCGAAAAGCTGTCGTGACTCGCAACTTGCCCCGCCAGGTACGGCGGTACCAGCCCGTACACCTCATTTGACTAATATATTGACAACTGTTTCATATCCTGTCATATTTCGCGAGTAATCAAATATAAGAGTTCTAATACGGTTCTAATTTAGTTTTTGACGTGACAACGTCTTATAATTCGATGGAGCCGGCTGCACGAACGAAAAAAAGTGACGCATGCGGCGTTACCTCGCTCTGAGGCGTTCAATTTTCTTATGACGTTGTCACGTTCAACTATTGTCAGTAAACCGACTTTACAGACAACCGATTTTTAATAAAGCAAAATCCTGAGAAATCGCTTAGTTTTTTATATTTGTAATATATGACATCCATAAATTACGTGAGGTGATTTGACGATTTTTGACCCCCCCTCTCACATTGGTGAGATTTGGCTCGACCCCCTCACCCCGTTCTAATCTCACGTGAGATATTTCTAAACGCGTATTTTAATGTAAATGTTGTGGACCTATTTTACAAAAGACAATTTATTTCATTATTTTTATTTAATGAAGTTAATAAAGACATACAAATCTTAAGTTCGCTGACCGTAATCTAAAATCATAGTGATATTGTTGAACAATATAATACTATCAAAATTATTAAAGAACACTTATTCTAAATCAGTGCACTATCCGTGGAGAGAATTATAATAAAGAAATATGTTTTACCATAATTTGACCCTATTTTCTTGTAATTACATACTGTTTACAAAAAAATACGTGATATATGTTGAGACCCCCCCTCTCCCCCACGTGAGTTTGGCTGAGATTCTGCTCGACCCCCCCTCCCCCTAAAAATCTCACGTAATTAATGGCCGCCCCCTTAAACCTACTAACTGATAAAGAACGTTTGTGTGGTAAAGGATAATATAATGAAATAAAAGAATTTAATGATGATACCTTGGGTTTATATATATATATATATATATATATATATATATATACATATATTGTAAGACACTTAAAAGATTAGTTTCACTAAGTTTGTTTCGCCGGTTCCTCTAAGTGGACTAGTTCTGGAATCGGTAGTCCATTTGAGGTTCAATGAGATAATTTAAGGTACAATATTGGTTTTTTTTTAAATCATTTTGTTCTAAGGTCATATGATTGTTTTTGATTTTTTTATTTTACTACAGCAGCTTGTTGATACACGCGGCGGGCTCTACGTCACGCCACCACCGTCCAGTTCGCTGCGTATGTATGTATATCACAGCACAGCACTGTCAACCGTGTAGCTACACATTTTCACGCCGAAAAACGTGTGTGTACAAGAGCCCTGAGGAGCTAATAAAACACGCCTCCACTTGAGTTGTTATCTGTACGTATACTAAATTATACTACATAATTAAAGGTATAAGAACAAAGTAAAGACTACAGTGACCTCTGTGACTCCTTTAATTTGATTTTGATATGAGGTCCAATATCAAGTACAGTTTGATGAGATTATTATATAATTATTTTAATTTATATTGCCATATATAGGTAATACCTAAAGAGTACTTACTTCCGTATTTATTACTTCTTATAGCTTAAAAACGCTAGTTCATGTTCTTTTGCTTAGAATTTAGTGAATACATATACTTTTTGTGTATCTTAAATAAATATATGTAGGTACCTATAAAATTAATTATTTTTTTGAATAATATCTAAATTTAATAATTAATATGTTTTGTTATTTCAGATTATAATTAAATTTTTTGAGAATGATTTAATGATGAATTCCAATATATGTTTGTAATTATCATAGTCATAAGTTTTGTATATGAATGTTTGATATCTGAGTTATAAATAAATAAATAAAAAACGTTTTTGATGGATTTTGTCTTGTTTGAACTTTTGTTGAAAAAAATGTCAAATTATTTCGAATGTTTAAATGAAAGTGCAAACGTTTTATGAATAACCCCCATTTTAAATATAAAAACTCAAAACCGTACAATGATAAAAAGTACATCAAATTAATGTACGAATTTAGGTCTATAACCTTCGCTAGATATCAGATACCGTTGGTACAAAAAGTATTAATTAAAGAGTCCGTCCCCGTTTCGTCCGTCTATTGGTGACATGTCGAAACGGTTTCGGCCGTGGTTGCCAGTAATCGGTTTTCTCCAATAAACGGCGATTAGACGCGCTGGCGTCAGCGTGCCCGGGATTCGCTGTGTACGCTCGACTACAGATGGGCACTATTTGGGTATAGTTTGATGTAAAGTTAATGGGAGTTTAGTTGTCGTTTATGGTTTACATGTTAATAATACAGTCATAAATAGTAAAAGTGTCAAAACAGGGTATACACTATTTTTTCGCAGAATTCAATATTTCGGGATTGTCCTCGAACGTCTTGTTCCCGAGACTGAAACGATGACCATGTTTACCAGAATTGGCCATAATAAGCATGTTTAAAATTTTCAATCAATCGTAAACAGTTATTATTTTTTGTTATAATCCGTGGTGAAAAATATATATTACGTCAATTAAATAGCGTCAAAAATATACTCGAATTGTGAACTAAACATAAGAAAAGTTCTGTCACTGAAACACGTTGGTCAAATAATATACTACAGTAATGATCACCGATGCTAATTCGATGAATTTTTATCATTTACCTTTATGATCTTTATGACCTCAAAAATGATATATTTTACAGTATTTTTTTCTTTAACGCCGGGAAATGCTCTCTGAGGCATCCAGCGGGGGAGTGGGTCTCCCCAGGCAGGTATGTGGGACTCACTGCACCCGAATGGTGGTAAGAGGACGCTGTACTACCCACTAAAACCCGGCGACTGCCACCAATGCCGCCTTTGGTGAGGTGCCCCGGATCTACACCTTCACAGAGGGATTGTCCTGCACTACAGATCAACCCGGGAGGGGTTGATCTGTGGTGCGTGGTAGGGACAGAACAATGGGTGAGGTTCCCGTCTTCGCCCCTTGCCCCCTACTCTTTTGTCCCCTCTTCTTATAAGTGGGTTCTTATAAGTGGGGTACAAAGAGCCCCCTCGGTTCAATTAGCTTCGCCCAAAGTGTAGGGTACACCTTAGGCTACTGAACCCCACCACCACGTCAAGGCTTGAACCAGGGTGGGGGTCTTATTTTCATGATCATATACAGAAGTAAGATCATACAGTAGTGTACATAAAGTAGCATAAATCCAAGCGAATGATTACATAATAACAATCTCTATCGAGCTTGTGCAAAAAGTTCCTATTACTTACTAACTTTTTAGTCATTTATTAATAAACAATTTTAAATCGAAAAACAGTTACGTCGACAAGTGTACGTGTTTTGGTCGTGACCAGACGGCCATTTCAATTACTATAGTAAAATCGACACTCCAGAAAGCCCGGTAGTTCTAATCTATGTTATTCTACTTGAACATAAACAACCAACATAATGAGAGAAATCATATTACATATTAGCACAAGTGGACACGCGCAAGTAAGCAATTTGACCAGTGTATGCTGATTCACGGCTAAGTGTAAAGTTGATAATTTGTCCCACAACTTTATTTATATGTTTAAAAATAAAAAGATTTTCCTACTTTATACGTCATCGAATAAAAAATAACATTCCATCTGTCTCGAAGCCATCAAAAACGATAAATAAACACTAGTCAACCTCTCCTGTAATGTTATGTTTGTAGGACACTATTCTGATGGTATTCGATAGTCATTCGAATGACTTAGAAAATTATTCTAAGCGGTATGGATTTATAAATATGTTTCACTAAGCCGATAAATATTTGATTTTTTTAAGCAGAAGCAGGCAATACTTATTTTGGTCTTATTCTTTTGATTTGTGCTCTTATTTTATTGAATACAAGAATTCTAAATTTTCCTAGACATTGCCTACACTGCCGCTTTATTTCTTACGTTATAGTAAAATTGTCTTTCTTTTTCTTTACCCTCATTTTACAAGCTATCGTTATGAGTACTTTTCATTAAATTGATTTCAACGTGGACAAGAACTATTGATAAAGAGTCTGATAATTTTCTTTCCTTTTACAGTTTTAAAAAACTAAGCTTTTATATAAATATAAACATAATACAATACAAAATAATAATAGCGTAAAAATCTTGTTTTTTGACAACATGAAAGAAAAGAAAGTGTTCATGAACATATCGAACGACTACTGTAATAGATCCCGTCTTACGAACGTAGTACGGATAGCAAGCGAAGTCGGCCCGAGGTGACGGCGCGGCTCAAAGCTTCGACAGCCGTCCAACGTGGCTCATAATTAAGAACGGTGACTGTTGAAAAATGGCCGCCGCCCCCGGCCGACCGTGAATAATCGTCGTAATTACGATTCGGAATAATTTCCAGCCAGTCATAGCGATGCTATCGGTAGGTGTTGACGAGCGCTCGTTACGCGCACGCAGTTCTTCTAGCATTGTGGAAATCGCATTTTCTCAATCAATAACGATTTGGCGATTATTATATGGAATTAAGGACTTATATTTAAATTTCACAACTACTTCATCAATAAACCTTTTTGAGGTGAAACATCACTTGGCGCGCCTCGGCAGTTACATAGGCACAAATGTCGTGACTGCAAACGGCATGACCATAGAAATATTTCAAATATCTGTGGGCATGAAGATGACATACGCTGAACCGCGGATCTGTACTTCTCTGAGTATCGCGCGCCCATTTCATACCATATTTCTTAATAGATTTATATTCATTATGAATAAGAAGGAGTAACTTAAGCTTAGACCGATTTTTTTAGTTTTAGTCATTGTATTTGAATAAAACCGTGACTTAGATAGCTAAAACAGTAAAAACTGCTAAGTTTGAATTTACTTTAGATTAAAAAAATAAATGAAAATGTAAACACATGTTTTTCGTAACTATTGATTAAAACGTAATGAGTGAATATAATGGGGTTATTGAAAGATATCGATTGGTTTTTGGTATTGTGTATTTCCTCCTCTATTTGCATAACATCTTTTAATCGGTTGCTCATGGTTCTCACAATACACTTTTATGTGAAACTCCTGCGCCTTTGCAGTAAAATGACACGAAGGCTGTATTACAACGTTATAGATTTTTATTTAATATCATGAATTCTAATATTAACATACATGTTTGATGAGTTTTTGTGTTAATGAAACATTATTTATCATACTTTCTTTGTAATAGTTCTTGTTTTTAAGTAAATTCTTCAAATTAAATGTCCTGTAATACCTCAGGAAAATAACCACAAAAAGCTTATTGCTAAGGTCACAGGTGTTCCACTTTTACACCAAAAGGGGGTTTTTGAATGAACAGCCAAAAAATTACAGTCTTCGTGTTATTGTAATGACTTCTCTGTGAATGTAAAATTCTAAAATGTCCCCGTAACCCATATTTATAAATTTTTGGGTTACGTCCTCTTTCTACGTACACCAAACATGATATCAGGCATCAGATCTCAACACATCATCAGAACAGAACATCTCAGAATTCGAGGAATTCTTGAATCGATACTAATTTATATTATCTAATCTATTACACAATTTTTTACACAGATAATAGTTAATCACCATCATCATTTCTGTCTATTTGGGTGTAGGATTTTTCTACGACAAGATCTACTCCGCCTCCCACTAGGTACTTGTTACGTCTAGTTTGTGTTCGACCTATCCCCCCAACGTCCCTAACGCCTCCTAATCTCATTCTTATTATACTTAACTAAAAGATTATTAAATCAGTTTTATTACAACTTACTTTAGCTGATATAAATAAAACAATCGAATAGCGCGCGATAGATTGTCCCTTTCTCTCAATTACCGCTGCTCGGTGGGGGCGGGTCTCTTGCGCCACTTCCAGTGGGCAGATTTAATTAGTCGTTAATACTTTTTACTTACGTCACATAGCTTGAGGTAGTGTTACTTTTGTGCGTGTTTATTGTTTTACATGTGGTTCATAAATTTACAAAAAATGATTACAGCTTGGCAAAAAAGAGTATGACGTGGTGACAGATGGAACTAAATATTTTTCTAAATGGAAACATATGATGTTGACAATACTTGGCCGACAAATACTAGATTTTGAGTAAAGCTTAGTGTTTCACATTTATTTTTAACAATTTGATTAAATTACCTTGCTGATTTTCCATATAATGATGAGGCCTAAGTGAAAGTGGCGCCCTCATTTTTTTCATACTCTTTTTTGCCAAGCTGTACATACGTTTAATTTTTTAAGGTACTAATAAAAAAAATAAAAATAAAAATCGTATTATTATTATCGTACATTTCACACAAGCTTTCATGCCTTATTTTGTTTTTGAGGGGATGATGCCTAATTTTATTATTACCATAATTATAATATTTTACGACAGGATTAAAAAAAATTACTATATCAGTTTTTTTTTAAGAAAAACCTAAATAATTCAATTCAACCATAAGTTGCTTTTCAGTCCTATAAGTTTGCATGTGCAAAATCTTGTGAGTACCATAAAAAGTAATGCGAGCATAATCAAAAAATGAATGAATAGGATTTTAACATCAATAGACACACAATAAAATTGAGCCAGGTCTTAGACTATACGAAACGGGCTCGATGGCGCCAAGTAAATGATAGATGCAATCGATCTTTCTTATTACACTTAATTATTTTCTAATAATTATTGATAATTTATGATAATATTTTTTGTTCTTCGATTTGTCATTGAATGCTTATGACAAATTCAATTCTTTATTAATGATAGTGAAAAATTAATACAGTAAGACTTAATAGGTTATTTAGTCCGAGATAAATTACACATTTTATTATAATAACTGTTGTACCCACACTGTTGCAACAGATATGTAAGAAAAACTTTAAATTTCTTAAGTTTTTCACTTATTTATTCAGTTATTCACTAGTTATTCAGCTATTAAAATGTCAGTGGAAGGAGAGGCTGCAGGAGCCTAGTGCGGGACACCGCACCGTATCGACCGTCGCGTTGGTCCAATCCTGGAGCAGTGGATTGACCGGCGGCACGGCATTATCACCTTCCACCTTGCGCATATCCTGACGGGGCATGGCTGCTTCGGAAGGTGTGTGTTATTACTGCAACAGCAGTGAAGTCACTGCAGACCACACCCTGGCGGAGTGCCCAGTTTAGACGGAGGCAAGTGCGCCCCTCAATACTATGGTTGGCGTTACCTGCCGCTCCCTGCAGTCATATAGCAGGTGGTCCTTTCCTTCTGCGAGGACATGATGTCGCAGAAGGAGGAGGCGGAGCGGGAGGGAGAGAGCACACTGCTGTCCCTACCCGCAGGAGAGCACAGCGGCGACAACTGGTCGCACCGCCCGTGCCGTTAGGGACCTGCAGTGCGCTATCGATCGGGGGATCCACAGCGCGCGTGTGAGGCCTGAGCTATAAGGCACCCTTATATGTTTAGAGTGCCTTAAGCGGAGAAGGAGGAGGGAACTCCACCCTCCCAACTTCCTGAGCGGAGTGCCGATGGCATGTCGTCCAGTCCCCACGAACGATCACAGCTCACGCGCCGGGCCGGCCAGGCGACGAGGAGAATACCGCTGGGGTTTAGTGGGTAGAGTTTGCGTCCACTTTTCACATCTTTTCGGCCCCGGAGAGTCCCATATAATCCCCGACTGAAAAAAGAATAACCTCAAATTGTCGTCCATATTGTTGTTCAGTTCCTATACGTCACATTTTTTAATACGGGTTAAGATGCACCAGACGATAATGTTCTTTTTGTCTGATTAAATGTGTATCACACATAGCCGATATCATTATAAAAACACATGTTCTACAAGCCCAATAAAACAAATTAAAATCCACTCATCCGCCATATTGTAATTATGGTACATAATACATATTCGATAAACACAAATATTTTTCTTTACACAACACAACACTGGAAAATGTTTAAATCGACACAGTACGATGGACAAACATGTGGTATGTGGAACGCACCTGAACACACCCGCGTCACTTGTTTAGCGAGTATAGTTTCATTTTTCAAGGAGTTTTATAAAATAATATGATATCTTTATTTAAAACATTTATAGTGTTATTCAACATAGAAGATTTAAGTTCATCTATCTATTCTTCTATTCTAAATATATATAACTCAAAGGTGACTGACTGACTGACTGACTGACATAGTGATCTATCAACGCACAGCCCAAACCACAGGACGGATCGGGTTGAAATTTGGCATGCAGGTAGATGTTATGACGTAGGCATCCCCTAAGAAAGGATTTTGAGATGCAGCCTATACAAGAAGTGTCCGGAGTGATGATGATAATTTTTTTTGTAGCCTAAGTTACTCCCTATAACATCAGCTATCTGTCAGTGAAAGTCCCGTCAAAATCGGTCCAGCCGTTTCAGAGATTAGCCGGAACAAACAGACAGACAAAAATTGTAAAAGAAAGCTATTTTGGTATATATCCATATGCATTCAATAAAAAACGGTTCTTTTAATATTACATACCGACACTCCAATTTCATTTATATGTATAGATTACATAGATATGTGTAGATTTTTTTCACTGACAGTAAATCTAAGTTAACGCGGGCGAGGCTGCGGGCAACAGCTAGTTAAATATATATTTACTAAATTATTTCCTGCCTGCGTCGCGTCCTTTTTCGTGGGTACCTACTGCCATTTGTAAACAGTTTTGTTGGGCTTATGAGGAGCATCGTTGACAGGTGGCTCATCGACCAAATTTGAGTATAAACGGAAAAACAATATCTCCTCAATGACTCATTGGATTGACTACAGTGAATATTTCTCAACTGTAGCGAGGTGTTTGTCTCAAATGCCAGCACGTTTATTATCGTTTTCTATTCATTACAAATAATGAAATCTATATCTATCACAATTAATGTTTCGCTTAAATTTGCAATTTCAGTCTATTCCCACGTTTGGCATAACGGTCACGGCATTACATCAAAATCGTCTGTAATGACTTTGCTGACCTTACTGTTTGAATGGACTCATTCGTTAGGCTTACACGTTTGACCCTTGAATCAAATTCTTTAAGTCGATACTTACACATTGATACGAGTAGTTTTAATTCGTACTTTTGCTATCTATTGTGAAGTAAATCAAGTTTTATCTATGATTTAGGGTTGCTTGAAGGGTGACGTTAAATGGATTACTTTTTGTTTCATTAGCGCCTTTATTTAAAAGAATATCGCAAAGCAGGAAACTCCGGTTGGTTTCTCGTGTTATTGTGTAGTTTCATATTTGACAATAATTTAATGTAGGTTATTTTATATACACGCTTTTAATATACACATTTTTTTTCTTCTTTAACGCCGGGAAATGCTCTGAGGCATCCCGCGGGGGAGTGGGTCTCCCCACGCGGGTATGTGGGACTCGCTGCGCCCGACAGCTGGTAAATGGACGCAGCTCTACCCACTAAAACCCGGCAAGTGCCATCAATGCCGCCTTTGGTGACCTCACCAAATCCCCCCGATCTAGAAAACAAATAGGGCACCTCGACGGCTAGTCAGTCCCGCAAGGGACCGACGCCACTTCCACAGAGGGGTTGTCCCGCACCACAGAAAAACCCCTCCCAACGTCGGGACAGTACAATGTGGTGAGGTTCCCATCCTCACCCCTTGCCCCCTGCTCTTCTGTCCCCTCTTCTTATAAGAGGGGTACAAAGAGCCCCCTCGGCCCAATTAGCTTCGCCCAAGGTGCACCGCTCACCCTAGGTTACTGAGCCCCACCGCCACGACAAGGCCTGAACCATGGTGGGGAATATACACATGCTGGAGCTTGTCTAAGATATGAAATTTAGTTAGTGTTCAGACTATTTTTATTTTTCAGACACTTTGTGTTAATAAGATGTAAACTTCGGTTTTTCAATGTTTGATAAAGGACTATATTTTGACTAGATTTTCTGTATTAATTTCAATGATTAAATCGGATGTAAAGTTTTTTGTTTTGCTTTTTATGATCGAATAATGTAACTTTTTCCTTTATTTAAGGAGAAAATCATGATGTCTAAAAACTAACAAAACGTCCTAACCGCTTCATAATTATAAAAGCAATCCCTAAGAATCCCTAATCCATTTCACATCCTAGGATAAAAAAACAACTTTATTATCCCAACGTAATGTTACCAAAAATATAGATCGAGAGCGAAAGTGTAATTTGCATATAACAATGCAACACCTGTTATAGCATGTGGGCGATGTGACAACGCTCATTCAAAACATTTGCAGGCCGGTGTAAATGAACCTTTTATCATAAGCCAAGGTCATCTCTTTCATGCTATCACAATGCTATTTGCTCTCGTTCGTAGCCTTCACTATTTCAATTATAACCTTTTGTAAGATTGTATATCAGATATGCCTTGTGGGATTCTTTTAACTTGATCATTCACTGTAGGTGTGTAAAATGTCACAAAAAAGCTTTTAGGAGTTTCATTAATATTTCTAATATTTTGAATACTTTGCAGGAGCTTCGGTCATGGGAAGTAGATACTAACATATTTATAATGCACTATTTAATTTGTATATTTTGTTTCATATATGACTGAAAACGCAATTATGTATGGAATGAAAAAATATCTATATTTTTTTAAATGAAATTAATTACTACAAACTGTTTCCCGCAGTCTCGCCTGCGTTAACGTAGAAATACAGTCGTACCCAGACTGATGTTTATTATTTTTATAGTCTATGACAATCACAAATAATGTGGCTTTTTATTGGTAAAAGAACTTTCAAAATCAGTTCAGTGGATCCCGAGATTACCCCCTACAACGTCACAAACTTTACCTCTTTATAATATTAGTATAGATATAGACATTGTTAGCGTGAAACAAACAATTTAGTCTAGAATAATAAGAAAATGAAATAATTATGACATTTGAGATTTGATACATTAGTGCCTACATAGTTAACGACACTATCTTGCATCGTTCGTCGTGCAAGTAAGTGTTAAACGAATACCTGAAGTGGGGCGCTTATCGTCATGATCTACGACTATTAACAAGTTAAACAAGCCTCTACACCCATTACCGGTCGCTATCTTTATATCTTCGAATAAATTAAAGCTTACCACGTGTGCGATATCAATCTATACAACTTCAAATTTACGAGCGAAAACATTCGGACTTAGCAAAATTTGCACATACAAAACCCTTGACAAGTGGTCTATTGTACCTGCGGACGAATGAGAACCAGTTAGACCCGTAACAGGGTTATTAAATTACTATAATTTTTGTAAAGTCGGACTTTGCGTCCGTTAGTTTAAAAGGGTTTTTTACTGCTATGTTTCAATGTCGCTTTAAACGTCTTAAGCAAAAACTTTTATCGATTAAAAGCATATGTTATGTATTTTGTAACTTTTGTAAGCTACTTTTCAGATATTTCAATTTTACTGCGTCTACGCCGTCTAGCACATTTTATGTAGGTGTAAACGATACGATAACGTAAAAATTAAGATGTTTTTCAATGTATCGATAAAGACTGAATGTGGGAGGGTGGCGCTGTGCCGCGCTCCCGGCTGCATGGGTACTATCATCTTGCTTGTTTCTCCCGTGAAACAGCTTTGCTGTGTTTCGGAGAGAAGGTCAAGACAGGTAGTGTAATTACTGGCACCGAGACTACCATCTTCAGTTCAGTTTCAGGATAGGCTACATATAAATGAGTAAACTAGTTTATGTTCATGGGCACGTCGACCACTTACCATCAGGTAGCACCTGCCAATTTGTCTGTCCAACTAGCATAAAAAATAGATTTGATTTTTGTATATCTGCTATTGTTTACTGTTAGAACTTAAGTTATACTTTGTCTTGTGTAACAATACTTTTAAAAATCAATCGATTCAAGTAGATCTCGTGAATTGAACGTTTACTGGTAGTTGGTGTTACGTGATGTCTAATTTAGTTTGGTGGATGTAATTTAACAGACGATCGGCTGTGCGATTACATTAGTTTCATAATATCTTAATAAAAGGAAAGAAAGAGAAGTCGGTGAAAGACGGAAAATTACCTCGCTTAATACTCTGTAAAGCTGCAAATATTTTGCGACGTAATTTTTGTTAATACACTTAAGTATAACCAAATAACTACGTTGGATATTGTTTTCTAATGTTTACGCGAATTTCACTCATTATTAAGAAAAAAATATTACAGATTTTATCGCGGCTTATTAAGGTTTTTACATTTTCCTCGTTTCATAGGAGGGTTTCGACTAGCTTTGTAACGTAAGGACGTCTGACATCTCAGTGCTCCCGTGACTATGGTTGCTGTAAAGTATCCGAAACGTCGCGCTTGTAGAAAACTTAATAAACCGCGATAAAATCTATAAAGTTGTTTCATTATAAAAATAATTTGGACCTTACAACTAGTTTTGTCTAATTTCCTGAATTTTTTTCATAAAATATAAAAGTTAACTTGTATCTTAAGTGAGCTCATACTTTAAGGACTATTCCCCAAGAATATTTAATTGAATAACCGAAATAAGTGCATATTAGCGAAACAAGTTAAATATTATTTAAGACAATGGTTTACAAGGGTCGTCATGCAAGGGGTGTTAAGACGAGTAGGGGCTGCGTCGGTTCCCACGGCGTGCAGGAACACCGCCGGGAGAAAGCACATATCGTAGCTATCAATTAAAATATTGCATTGGAATACAATCAACGAGAGATATATTATTGTCTTAAGTCTTATATTTAGGCTTAAAATAACTAAAATTTAAAAAAGGTTATGTTTTGGTATAATTTTGTGTCAACACATTGCGTCAGCGATCTTTATATATGCTTTACTTTTTATTCTGTTTGCTTTACTTCTGCTAAACTAGGCGCGTTCATACAAACAAACTCTTCAGCTTTATAATATTAGTATAGATAGAATATAACCTAATATAGTAATAGAACCTGATAACATATTAAAACTCACTCACTTTGCGGTGAGTCGCATTGTTAGGTAGGACATGTAGTCGTGTTTAGATGATATAGCATGATATAAAAGAATCGTGTAATATGAGACATGACCAAAGCCTACTCTGTGGAGGTTGCTATATCAATTTTTCAATTTCAGTATAATAAAGATTCGATAGCTATAACTAGTTGTAGTATTAAATAGTAAAAGGATACTAAATTCATTTAAGACAGAATTATTCGTATGGCGCGTCATATAGTTGTACATAATAATTATATTGTTCTATAACCAACAAGTCAAATATTTCGAACCTAAATATACTTATTGCATTATAAATATTTACTTTTGGCAAAAATATTTAATAATAATATATGTTTAAAGACGGTTCCGGCTCAACGTAATAATAATTGCTGTTAAAACAGAATCGACATCCTGCGTCGAAATTACGGAGCAAGACCACAGGGTTTGAGAATTTTTATTTTATAATTCGCGATTTGAGATCTTACCGAGGTACTTTCAGAGTCGATAATGTGAGGCACCGTGATAAAAGTATGACGAACATCCCTTACACGCGTGACGGGTCAAAATCGCTATTTTATTTATAACATGTCGTATTATAGCAGCTGGGGTTTGTCAAGATGAAAAAAATACATAAGAAAATGAATCCGAGGGGCCCCTCGGCGACTCCCTAAGACTTAAAGGGCAGACCACCCTTCGAACGGGTTTCGCCATCATAAATCCCACGTGAAAAGATATTTAAAAATGCGTATAAATTTTTTTGGAGCAGAAATAATTCGATATGCCACGGTATTGATATATTACTCGCGAACGATGCAAATTTAAAGTTTTTATTATTGGGCCACGTTTGATTCAGCTTTTGAGATTTTTTTGTGGAGAATATGATTTTTTGTTGATATTAGGTTTTTTTTTGCTATTTTATAAAAAAAATATGTAGATAAAATATAAAAAAATAGATAAAAATGAAGTGCAATAATTGTTAATGTAATAGCACTAAGCGTTTGGGGCGTGTAGGTACAGACATTAGGAAGCATGATATTTAATGTTCTGCAGTCTGTACATGTTTGTCATTTAGAAATAGAATTGCTGTCATATAGACAAGCAATGATAAATGTATAAGGATTTGCATTTTAAGGCACCGGATCCTAAACTTTTTTATAGTATAGGAGGGTAAATGAGCAGTCGAAGTCTTTTGTCTACTATTGACGCGCATACACATCCGCCCAACCAGAGATTATGCACATGCGTTGTCCTCCTTTTTTCTAACCCCCGCAAAATTTCAATCCGCAATGGACCACCGGAAACTCACACACCACACGGAACGTGACAGCATAGCTGTCATTGTACTCCGGTATTATGTGAGCGAGAGGTACCACCCCGGTCGTGCCGACCCAATCCAGCTGCAAAGCAGCATATCATTACCTCTTCCAGAACATATCAAGATTCCTTAAATATAACTTGAAACCTAGTAACTCTGGTATTATTACTAGGCACCAATATTTTTAATTTCTAGCTATAAATATCTTCCCTAATCTCCTTATATCGTTATCTTATAGCATTCATTTCATCAATTCATTAAGAGCCAAGGAAAAAAAGTACAATAGAAACCGTTACATAAATCGCTTAACCGTCTAACAAAAGGCTTACAAGGGACACCCACTCACCCGGTGACCCACAGAACTAATACACTCTCGACGACTTAATTAGCCAACAATGACTTATAAAAACCTTTCATCTCACAATAATCACCAGCACAATACTTCTTAAACATTGTTTATCTACAATTTACACCGATACAATAGAATATTCAAAAGTACAGACGCGAGATTAAATGCTATACAAACAGTGTCAATGACTCCATAATTGTTTTTGATTCACCTGTAGCATGTCCGTGAATAATCATTGAATACGTGTATTTTATGCTATTGACGTATTATAATTTTAATGTGTATAAAAAGCTTAGCATAATTTATTATGTTACAAGCGGCTAAATCCATTTAATTGTTAAATAGTTATAGATTAGGATTAGAATTTATTATCACTAATTTTGATATACTGTTAATAACGTTTATCATGTTAATTTGTTTACTTTAATATAAGTAGTTTTATACACCGCTTTATTTAGTCGGCACTATGTCTAAATACTTTAGAGATTTGTATAATGAACATGAAACAGCGATGTAAAAGTTGATCCTTAAGAAATTACGTAACTACGAGGTAAAAAATATTTAGTTTCATAAATAAAATATATTAATATATTCCAAAAACAAATTAATTTTCTACTTTTTATTGTTCATATGTTGTATCCGGCCAATTTTTTAAATTAAATATTTTAATTAAAATAAATACTTAAATCCAACAAGCTGAAAATATAAAATAAAAATGATTTTCCTCGCCGACTGTATCATGCAGAGTTCAACGGACTCGTTTATGATAAAACTTAATTCGTCATATGAAATATTTTGCATATCTATTGAGTGTGTCATATTATTGTGTAAATGTGTCTCTAGTGTAGTCATAGGTTATTTTGATAAAGGCACGACGCGTGCTGAGGAATTAGCATAAGTTTACAATATTACATAATCAAGGACAAGATATTCATAAGTTCCGCCCTTGTAACTAAAAGTTCTACCCTGTGATTTGGTCGAGTTTCATTTGTCATTATAATTCATTTGTTTACTTATTCGTCTAATAACGAAATAATTGGTGTGGGGGTGCAGCTGTAATGACTTTTCGTTACAATACTAACGGCGGGAGTCGTAAAAGTTTTCGATCGTGTTATCTCTTTGCTATATCATAAGTTGTAAGTAAGTGGAGATTTAGTTAAGTCACATTTGTATGTATGAAATAGCAAGGTAAGTATGGCTTGATGATGTGTGAAGATAAAATAGATACATTTTAGTGGAAATGACATTCCATTTGCGCGACGCGCTTTTGCATGGATTTTTTAATCTCGTTTCTCTCTTCCGAATCCGTTTTGCCTCTTATGGATTAAAGGACAGGTCAGTCTGGGAAGTTATACGCTCGGTGCTAAAAAGACTTGCGCCTAAAGGTAGGTAGAGCTTGGACTAATCACTTGAGCTTGGTACAGTAATTCGATAAGTCTAGTATCGTCGGGGTGGACTTATTGATGTTCAAATCATTATCGTTCTCCGGGAACTTAAGACATCAACGGGATATCTTCTTTAATGTTTTGTTATGTTTAAGCATACAACTAATGAAAGATATAGACAATATATATTAATACTTATTTTAAGACAAATTGCAGCAACAGTTAACAATTACTTCAAATAAAAAAAAAAAATTATTCAAATAATTTCTTTTATACTTCATTCTTATTATTAAGTGTTGATAGTTTTGAAGAGCATATTTAATTCCGGAATGTTTTGGCAAAATAAGGCAGTAAGTACTATTATAATGAGTTTTTATGCCATTTCTCTCACTGCTGGGTATAAGTCTCCTCCTCGAAATCAGGCGAGGAGTGTGTTTGGGGATGTTCATCGATGCTCTGGCCAAATGCTGGCTGGTGAAATTCACACACAGTCAAAGACTTTCGATTGAACGATGTCGATGTTTCCTCACGATGTTCTCCTTTACCGATAAGCAAGCGATGTTCAAGTGTGAAATTTAGGATTTTAGGGAAGTTCGAATCCAGTCTTCTAGCTTCGAGACCGAGCCCATGCCCAGTATTATCGCTCACCAGTGTACGTATACCTACGTTTATTTTTTATTGAAAATTATTAAAAGGTATCGTCTCTATTTGTACATTAATCTGTTTTTTTAACAAGGCTAATTAGACAAATAAAATATCTAAATCTGAAATAAGCTATATAAATAATGTATAAGCTAGTATCGCTGATACACCGCACATAATCCATTAGTATAATTAATAATGGCGAGATGTGTGACCACGTGACGTAACTCTACACCCGCGCGCCGGGGACACCGGGGAGAAGTGCCTTTAACTATATGTACTAGTTTTTTTTACCTTAATGTTGCTTTACAGGAAAAAAAATCTTGGCGTTTTGGATACTTTACAGACACAGCAGGACGTGTCAGACGTCCTAATGTCACAAAATTATTCAAAGTACAGCTTGGCAAAAAAGAGTTTGGAAAAAATGAGGGCTCCACTTTCACTTAGGTGTCATCATAATATGGGAAATCAGTAGGAGAATTTATTCAAATCTTTAAAAATAAATGTGAAACACCAAACGTTACTCAAATTCTAGTATTTGTCAACATCATAGGTTTCCATTTAGTAAAATACCTATTTAGTTCCACTTGTCACCACGTCACACTCTTTTTTGCCAAGCTATACTGTAATACTCAAGGCTCCAGGGTTCCATTTTTACAATTGATTACTATTAAGATAATTTTCCGTAGCACTGAGTTTCATTTTATTGATGCCTAACTTTTTCCCTTACATTTTTTGATGTTGGTAGTAATTGATGTTACTTAGCAAACTTTGAACGCTTTCTGGTACGCGCGTACCGTATCTAGTATCCGCTTTAGGTTTGTACTTTGTGGTGTATTTTAGATTTGTAACGAAATCATGTATCTACATGGTATATACATTTCATTACAAATCTAAAGTGGTAATAATACGCTCGAAGTGTAAACACACTATTGGCTGCGTTAACATACAAGAAGACTGCTGTCCCGCATGGAGATCGTTGTAGTTGGAAGTCCTTCTTCAACCCGATCGTGGTCTCAACTCCTGAACTCATTAGCCCACCTGTTCTTCGACGTTAATATTAGATCTGACTTAATTATATGAATTTTAATCGACCAACTAGCTTTAAAATGTTTTTATTAATATTATTAACTAGCGGTCCGTCCCGGTTTCGTACGGGTAAACATTTTATAGCCTATGTTATCGCTGATAATGTGGCTTTCCATTGGGAAAAAAATGGGAAAAAGATTTTTTCAAATCGGTCCTATAGTTTCGAAAGCCTATTCAATGCAAACAAACAAACAATCAAGTCTTTCCTTTTTATAATATTAGTATAATTTTTTCAGTCCATTGTGTTCCTCTGCTGAGCAAAGGCCTCTCGCGTCCAGGTCCCACCATCTCCGTCGAGGTCTAACGTGTTGTTTACCCAGTTGGTAATTACGATTTTAATTTTGCAAATATTGCAATGATTAGAAAGTGTGGTCCATACGGCCCCGGTGACGTCGCGCTCGGCGGCGCGTGCAACCGCGCGGCACAGGAAGGCGCGTCTCATCTCGCGCAGGATGCGGCTACGCGTGCGCTTGCCACCTCCCGCGTCCCGTGTCCTATGACCACGTGTAATTGACCTTTTACGCTGGCTTGTATTGCCATTAGATGGAGTATCAGGTTATGTAGTGACGGAATTTAAGATATTAGAAAGTTTGCACTAGTTTTATATGTAAGAGGGGGCAAACGGAGAGTTGGTTTACCTGGTGATCACCGACATCCATAGACACCCGCCCGGTGCGTTGCCCACCCTCCAAATATGAGTATGCTCTTTTCTTAAAGGTGGTCGTACCGTGGGTGGAAGCTAGTTCGACATGGTGGTAATATAATAATAGATTCCCCGTTGGTTCATCCATCTGGGATGAACCAACGGGGAATCTATTAATTAGGTAATAATATTAATTTCATAATAAAATTACTTTTACGGATTTAATCGCGGCTTATTAAAATGGCCGACGTTTCGGCATACTTTTCAGCAACCAAGGTCACAAGAGGTCCATAATTGCTTTAAAGTATCCGATGAATCAAATCAAATAAACCGCGACAAAATCCGTATAAATTGTCTCATTATAATGACTTCAATTCGCGTAAACATCAGAAAATAATTATTCTTTGCTGCATTAAATCATGTTGCAATTTTGTAGACAGAGACAGAGAGTAACAGGAAGTGGGTGCATGACATGCATGTTGGTCAAATGACATGATGTGACGTCACGAGCGGTGAAGAGACTGAAGACGGAAGCCGAGACGGACGGGCTAATGGGCCGGCATCCGCCGACGTCTCCGCACGCTGACACACACTGACGAACGGTGACACACTCGCCATTTTGATGCATCTGGCATATTATGGAAATGCCGTGAAAATCGTTGGAGGGAATCATCTACAATCCGTGCAAGTTGTATAACGGTGACGTTTGCATTCGTCATTCGTCACAAATATAATATGTGACACTTGATAGTAAGTGCTCAGCGTCACCCATGAACATAAACGAGTTTACCTGGAAATAGCCCAGGCAACTCAATCATCCCCACCATGGTTCAGGCCTTGTCGTGGCGGTGGGGCTCAGTAACCTAGGGTGAGCCGCTGCACCTTGAGCGAAGCTAATTGGGCCAAGGGGGCTCTTTGTACCCCTCTTATAAGAAGAGGGGACATAAGAGCTGGGGGCAAGGGGTGAGGATGGGAACCTCACCCCATTGTACTGTCCCGACGTTGGGAGGGGTTGTTCTGTGGTGCTGGACAACCCCTCTGTGGAGGTGGCGTCGGTCCCTTGTTGGCTGACTAGCCGTCGAGGTGCTCTGATTGCTCATTAGATCCGGGGCACCTTACCAAAGGCGGCATTGGTGGCACTCACCGGGTTTTAGTGGGTAGAGCTGCGTCCACTTACCAGCTGTCGGGCGCAGCGAGTCCCATATTCCCGCGTGGGGAGACCCACTCCCCCGCGGGATGCCTCAGAGCAATTCCCTACGTTAAAGAAAAAAAAGGTATAGTTATGATTTATTATTATTTAAGGGTGGGGACACCAGCGAGGCCAGACGGGTGATTACTCCTTATTACCGGGACCATTTCACCCAATATAGTTATGATACTATAATATTATCATATACATAATTTGCTAAAAAACTACGCAAGACTAATAGCAAATACAGCTACAACTAAAATAATACTATGTATAAAGAGCTGTGGGAAGGGATTGTTCTGTGGTGCGGGACAATCTCTCTGTGGAGGTGGCGTCGGTCTCTTGCGGGACTGACTAGCCGTCGAGGTGCCCTGCTTGTTTACTAGATCCGGGGCACCTCACCAAAGGCGGCATTGGTGGCACTCGCCGGGTTTTAGTGGGTTAAAAAAGGGCTTGTCAGATCTTAATAAAATTAATATGGGACTAAATTGGAAACACCAGCTTTAAAACAAAAAAATTACCATCGAAATCCATTCACAAACGGCGGAGTAAGCGAGTCACACACACATAAAAAAAAAACATACAACCGAATTGAGAATCTCCTCTTTTTTTGAAGTCGGTTAAAAAGATCTACTTTTCTAAGATTTTTTCTATATCGGATGAGTAGTTTTGATGTATATTATACGTTTCAATATCCTTACTTACAAATCGCAAGCATTGCCAGTTATACATAGTATTATTTTAGTTGTAGCTGTATTTATTAGTCTTGCGTAGTTTTTTAGCAAATTATGTATATGATAATATTATAGTATCATAACTATATTGGGTGAAATGGTCCCGGTAATGAGGAGTAATCACCCGTCTGGCCTCGCTGGTGTGACCCTTAAATAATAATAAATCATAACTATACCTTTTTTTTCTTTAACGTAGGGAATTGCTCTGAGGCATCCCGCGGGGGAGTGGGTCTCCCCACGCGGGAATGTGGGACTCGCTGCGCCCGACAGCTGGTAAGTGGACGCAGCTCTACCCACTAAAACCCGGTGAGTGCCACCAATGCCGCCTTTGGTAAGGTGCCCCGGATCTAATGAGCAATCAGAGCACCTCGACGGCTAGTCAGCCCTACAAGGGACCGACGCCACCTCCACAGAGGGGTTGTCCAGCACCACAGAACAACCCCTCCCAACGTCGGGACAGTACAATGGGGTGAGATTCCCACTCTCACCCCTTGCCCCCTGCTCTTTTGTCCCCTCTTCTTATAAGAGGGGTACAAAGAGGCCCCTCGGCTCAATTGGCTTCGCCCAAGGTGCTGGGCTCACCCTAGGCTACTGAGCCCTACCGCCACATCAAGGCCTGAACCACGGTGGAGATCATAACTATACCTAGTAGTGCCTAGTTTGATTATCAATTATATAGGAACATCAAAGTTCGTCGTACTCGTAGATTTTATTTAATTATCTTTAATGTGAATCTTTATTTTAAGGTACGGCGTAATATTTTAGACAAATACTTAGTGTCTAAATTTTGTATCAAAATCAATTAATCTTATATAATATTAATTCTTCTTAAAAACTTGAAAACCTATATTCGCACGCACTTAGATCTAAAATCTGCATTGCATACTTTATAATTGCAAAGTATAACCTTTTGCAATAGACGAAACATTCGAATGAAAATTATTATAATTACATACATATAATAAAATGTGAAAATGGGCCAGTTACTCACAGGCGGTATTGATCGCGCCGCTCCGATGGCTGCGGATGCTGCGCGGGCGCGCCGCCGGAAACGGAAGTACGGGCGCGCTCGCACTCATCTGTAAAAACATGGCGGCGAATCACTAGGTTGGTCATGGCACTTCATACATACATAATTAGACTTTTGTTTTAATTGACCTAGAGCTAGGTATCATATGATTATGGTGTTTTTGCAATAAAACATCCGCTATCTTGATAAGAACAGATACCATAATCTACACATCTACATCACTTCATGCTCGTACAAGCCGAGAGATCTTACTGTCAGGAGGTGTCTGTGGGGGTACCTAAAGGTTACACTAGCTTCGCTCCCTTCATTCTGCAAGTAAATATGATCAACCTAGAACAGGTCTTTAATTTCTGTTATTAATTCCAAACACAGTGAACATGTTTTGAGGTAGAAATAATCAAAATCGTCTTACATTCATTTGCGCGAGCTATAAAAGAGAAAAGACGTCAAGTAACAGCAATGCTGTCGCGTTTCGTGCGGTTTGTGAGTCTTCTACCCCATGTGGCTCATTGAGAAAAGGAGCGCAACGCATCTGCGTTATGCAGATGCGTTGCATTTTGTTTGTGCGGATGTCTATGGGCGTCGGTAGTCACCTTATTAAGGCTCCGATTGCTCGGGTGCCTTTTTATAACAAAAAAAATATTATTATTGGTGGTTTATATTAAAATTATTATTATTTGTTTTTAATTTTAATTGCGTAAATCATATTGCTCTGCTGCGAGATGCTGCGTCATATCTTTTAGGGTTTTCCTTATTGCGTATCAGAAGCTGCGAACATACGAGCACAAACTCATACCAAAACAGTCTGATTTAATTTACAACTATAATAATTACAATAAAACAATTTTTTACGGATTTTATCGCGGTTTATTAAGATTTTTACAAGCCCGACGTTTCGGATACTTTACAGCAACCATGGTCACGGGAGGACTGAGGTGTCATACGTCCTATTATTACAAAGTTATTCGAAACTACCCTATGATACATCAATATTTTGGTCAGTCCTATCTACGCAGAAAGTGCTAACTGTATCTTTAATCTGTGACATATTATGCTTGGATTTTGATTTGATAATTTTAATAATGGGATCCCAAGCAGGTGGTAGAAGCCAATAAGTCTGCCATCTGTGAACATAGTCTTGACAAAGCTCGCCATTATATCAGATTTGATAAACCACAAGTCCTCGCAAAAGAACACAGATTCCAACCAAGGATGATCCGTGAGGCTATTTAAATTAAAAAACATCCTAATTTCAATAGAGAAGATGGCTGGCTTCTACCACCTGCTTGGGATCCCATTATTAAAATTATCAAATCAAAATCCAAGCATAATATGTCACAGATAAAAGATAGAGTTAGCACTTTCTGCGTAGATAGGACTGACCAAAATATTGATGTATCATAGGGTAGTTTCGAATAACTTTGTAATAATAGGACGTATGACACCTCAGTCCTCCCGTGACCATGGTTGCTGTAAAGTATCCGAAACGTCGGGCTTGTAAAAATCTTAATAAACCGCGATAAAATCCGTAAAAAAATTGTTTTATTATAATGAGTGAAATTCGCGTAAACATTAGAAAACAATATATAATAATTACCTTCATCAAAATAAAATAAAATAAAGACAAAATATCAAATTTGGTCAAAACTTTTAAGACATTTTATTACAAGCATAGGCTTCTTTCAATCATTAAATGAGATGAACCTCCAACTGAGGAAGATATATTTTTTATAGAAGAGAAACTGTCCGTTTGGGGCAAACGGACAGTCGTTTTACGGTGGTGAGTGATAAGCGACATCCATAGACACCCGATAGATCATCTGGTGATTATCATGGAAACTCAACCTTTCTAAGGTTCTGTATCCGTATAAATCTATTTTTACATTCTAAGAGATTATCCCGTAGACTAGATCTAAAAATCACTGACCCATCTTCTTTGCAAGGATTTTTTAAATGGCATTTTGGTTTGTTCTTTTTTATTTGATCTCCAATTTCTTGAAAGAGAGCATTCTTTGTCAAATTAGCGGGTTGTTCGTGAGATGATGTTTTGGAAAGTGTCCGCGTGACATTAGCGGCGTGACCCGGGCGTGACCGCGCCGTGACCGCGGCGTGACCGGTCGCCGCAGCGTGAAATGCGGCAAATCGCCGTGCGCCCGCGTCGCATCTGTGCCTTACACTTTCTTGACGGCTTCTTATAACTTGCGACTAGTCGTATGTCGATTATTGCCTGGCATTTGTATAGCCACAAAAGGCGAATCGTTGTTACTCGTTATAATTTTTTTAAAGTAAATTCCCCTCCTTAATATGTAACCTAGCACCTTCCTTGATAATTGGGCTGATAAATGGAAAAAGAATTTAAGAAATCAGACTCATGGGATTAGCGTCTTCAAACAAACAAGAATAATTTTATCTCTTACTAATAATATAGATGTCACAGGTTATGCCGACATCCTAATATGAAGCTTATCAGTCGCAGAAGAGTTCGTTTATACTTTTAACCAATCATCTATAATCTATATAATTAATACTGAATAACATTAAAAGAGATGTAAAACGAGCATAAATAAAATTTGGTGGATAAATAATCTAATGCTACTCATACTTAAAATGTAATTCCACATTAAACAATATGTACTACATACACGCTATAATGCAATTTAAGAAATTTTTAAATCGAAGCAACCAACTTAAAATATGTTATAGGTGTGATAAGAAATAATAAAAGTTTTGATAATAATGAAACACCTTTTTTTTGTATTTTAGTTGGATAGGCAAACTGGAAAACGTGCCACCTGATGGTAAGTGGTCAACGTCGCCCATGAACATAAACTAGTTTACATGGAACGAGCCCAGGCAACTCATCTATGTGTTGCCTATCCTGAGACATAAGATGTTTAGTCTCGGTGCCAGTAATTACACTGCCTGCCCTTCTCTCCGGAACACAGCAAAGATTTTCTCACGGGAGAAACAAGCAAGATGGTGGTACCCATGCAGCCGGGAGCGCGGCACAGCGCTTCCCTCCCACCGGTAGAAACCTAACCTAAAAGTATAGAATAATAAATATAACAAACTTATTATTGTTGTTGTATTTTTTTTATTTTAGATATTTGTATATGTTTAATTAAACGCGTTCATATATTATTATATTTTATACTTCTACTTTAGATCTATATATCTATTGATGTATTCCAAACCCTGAAAGAAAGGAAAAAGTTGCAGTTATTGGTGAAAATTCTGATTGAAATCGATTAAGCCATTTTGGAGATTTTTTTAAAACTAAACTTATATTATCTTTTCATTGCATTTGCACATTGTATAATTAAAAGTTTCTCTGCAATTTCGGCATTATTTTTAAAGTTACAGACAATCTCTTACATTTTTGTTATGTTTAAGAAAAATAAATAATTCAAAGCAATTTTGATTGACTAATGCGATCACCAAATCGTATGCCTCTTTATGTATTCACTTATATAATTGTCCAACATTTGTGACACCCTGCCAAGATTTCAACTATTTTGATATTTGTGGGGGCCGTATTTATTAGAAAGATGAAGTTAGTGCTGATTTAAAAAGTACAAAGTAAATATAGATTATATTTTTTAAATTTAATATTACATGATAAAATATCGTGACATGTAAATGGTTTTCGAAATCAAAAAGAGTTGATGCTTACTCGTATGCTCCTAATCGCTCAGGAAATTAGTGAAACTGTCATTGCAATCGGTGGTAGAAAATATTAAAGACCTAAATGACACACACTCTTAAGTACCTGCCTCGTTTGAAAGTTGTTACATACTACTTTTCACAGATATGAAAGCGGCCTTCGACCTGAGAAATCATAGAGTCAAATTCTAGGTTTTTTAATATACCTCCCTTTAAATTTAAAAAGAAGAAATATAATAATAGAATTGAAATAAGATCATCAACAGATCTTTTTTAGATCTTGTGTCTACGCGGAAAGCAGTACGTTCCATGAAAATGTTTGAGCGAAATTCTAGGTACCAAAATTTCCCGCTATCTCCATTGTCGATATATTTTTGGTCATCAGATTCATAGACATCCGAGTTAAGATAGATATCTGAGTCAAGTTCTTTGCTAGTAGTACATAATAGTAATGCCTGGTTGTTAATGGTTACAATTAAATTCTGAGATGAAATATTTATATAATATAATTAGCATAAATAATTTGGAAATAAGATCACAGATCAAACAACAAGTATTCATTTTATGTGTTCCATTTCTTAAAATAACAAAAAGGACCGTTTTAGGATCACTCTGTTGTCCGACTGCCTGTGTGTCTGTCTGTCAAACCAAAACCCATAAGGTACTTCTCATTGACATAAAATCATGACATTCGGTAAGAAGCTAGCTATAGCCGATAATTTGTTGTGATATTACATAAAAAAACACGTTCTTCGGAACCCTCAGCGCGCGTCAGACTGCCGCTTTTCTGGGTTTTTAAAGATAATAATCAATATAATTCTATTAATATTAGAAACGCGAAAGTTTTTAAGAATATGTATGAATGTATGGATGTATGTTTGTTGCTCTTTCACGCAAAAAAAATTGAATGGATTTTGATGAAACTGTGTACAGTTAATAACATAGCCAACACATCAGAATAACATATATGCTATAATTTATCCTTGTACTCCCACGGGAATAGGAAGTACGCGGGTAAAACCGTGGGGTGCTGCTAGTACTTTATAAATCTGTTCATTCGATCAAATTCCTCTAGTATCCGCGAACAAATATTGTGAATAATAATTCCGTAAATGATATAAAAACTTGTTGGATAATTAGTGGCGGGGCCGGCCCCATGAGGGCCAGCCCTGGAGTGCGGGGACCGGAGCGCGGATCAGAATAAATACTATACTTGACGGACTGTTTGTGTCATGGAAGCGGGTTTGTGCAAGCATTCACAGATTTAGTTGGGGTAGTAGGTACAGTCGCGAACGGAACTGTACTTCTTTTATTTTTATATATTAGGCAAATATCTTAGGAGGATTATAATGTAGTTTATAGTTTGAGTCAGTAAAAAGGTTTCTTTATAATATTATTTATAATATTTTATTTATAATATTATTTATTGTAAGAGGTGGTGCCATGCTGCATTGCAGCCGAACTGGGCCGGCACGACCGGAGTGGTACCTCTCGCTCACAGAACATTGGCGTCAAGTGACAGCTATGCTGTCGCGTTTCGTGCTGTTTGTAAGTTTCCGGTGGCCCGTTGGGGGGATAGGGAAAAGGAGTGCAGCGCATTTGCGTGGCCTTGGTTGTGCGGATGTGTATGGGCGTCGGCGCCGTGAGGCTCTAACTGCTCGTTAGCCTCCTGATGACATAAAAAAATAAAAATTAAATATATACATATTATATTTTATTTATTTTCGGGCCATATAAATAATCTCCATATTTAAATTTACTTTTGAGTATTTATTTTAGCGCCTATTTATATTTTCACATATCAACAACAAATCAGTTTATATAATTACTTATACATAATATAATGAACATAGTTTTACATTGCATATTTACATGCGTACCTTACCTCCTTTGAGCTTACGTAAGGTAGGTACCTTAAGTAAGGTAATATAACAAAGTTTTGTTTGGCTTACAGTGGTTTATTAATTTTAACATTATAATATATTGAGTTTGCATGGTAAATTTATGTCTATTATATTTCCTAATCGAATATTATGATAATTTCTAATCTAAAATATATAAATAGCGCCTTGTTTTATCGATTGACTAAAACCATTTAATTTGTTTATTAACAAATTAAAATATATTTTACCAATAAATCTCAGCTCCCGTTGTGAGCGACGTTACAGCGGGGTGCGGCGTGCGAGGGGCAATAGGGAGCGCACACCTGGCCGCCGCAGCTGCGTACGGATCTCACGCGCAGCCTCCTCACCGCGCATGCGTGCACACGCACACACAGACATCACACATGCGCGCGCGCAGCTATGTGCGTCGAGATTTGTGTACATACTTTGGCCCAAATAGTAAATGTTTATTCAAATATGTAATATGATGCATCTAGAGGTAGATTATGTGTTCTTATTTATATTTTATTAAATCAACAAGTATTTTAATGTTTTTAAGGTTTAGAATAGTTTAGAGAGTTTAATATTTTTAGGACTTTGATTAACCTATAAACTATAAACTAAAATCACTCATACATAATCTCTATGTTCTTCTTCTGTCTGGTAAAGTACTGTTATCTGGATCCTATTAACTTGTTCAATTATTTCAAGCCACATTTTTGTGACTGTTATAATGTCCCCCGTGACTATGGTTGCTGTAAAGTATCCGGAAGACGAAAATATTAAAATGTTAATAAATACCTTACATATAAGTTGCAAAATCTGAAAAAATAGTTTTACTGTAATATTTTAGTGGAAATATTTTTTTTACCAAATATAAGGTGTCTAAATTTATTACTAGGAAGAATTTCTAGCTTATTTGTATGGTATATATGTATGTGGCAAGGGATCGGTCGTCTTGGCGCTCATTAAAGGAGGCATATGCTCAGCAGTGGATGGATAGGAGCTAATGATGATGATGATGATATGTACGTAGTAATCACAACAATATTTTTTGTCTTCAATACATTAGGTACCTAAGTATGTATGTTTACTTTATACAAATTTACATAATTATAAAGTAACTTTCAATTTATGAAGACCAAAACTTTTTCATCGATAAGAAAATTAACGAAAACATAAAATAAATAATCATTTAATCTTAAATGATTATTTACAAAATGTTTTGATATAGTTTTATTTACTAATGTAATATTTATAATTAGTCAAATATTTCATTTAAAAAAGATTGTATGAAATATGTACGTAGTATATACGTTAACCTGGAACCTGACATACAACCAATAATTTTAAAAAAATCGGTTGTCTGTAAAGTCGGTTTACTGACGATAGTTGAACGTGACAACGTCATAAGAAAATGGAACGCCTCAGAGCGAGGTAACGCCGCATACGTCATCGCATACGTCATGTTTTTTCGTTCTTGCAGCCGGCTCCATCGAATTATAAGACGTTGTCACGTCAAAAACCGAGCAACTTTCTGGTAGTCTTCGGCGACAAGTTTCATCTTCATCTAATTAGAGATTTAGATAGTTGTTGTAAAATATTGTTATTCTTGAAATCTAGAGTAACGACAAATCTCTTAAAGAACCAGCGATCTATTTTTTGAAAAAGCTGACGTCAAAAATTGTCACACAATTACAATTTTATAAATTTCATCGGATTAATGAAAGGTTCAAAGTTTGTAATTTTTGATACATGTGCTTTCTTAATTTTACTTAATATTTATTTATAAAATATTTTATGCCATGAAATTGAACTATTTACGTTTGCCAAGTATAAATTATTATTAATAGTGAATATTGTTATTCCAATCCGGAATATCATCGCTACTCATTTTTTACACTACTTCCCGTATTAACGAGGGGGGCAATATGTTGGGTAAAATCAAGACATATTTATACACAGTATATTTACTATAATATATTTTATATGTTTTTAATTATACATCCGCATCTAAAACGTTTCACCAGTTTAAAAGCTACGTTGCCACAGAGAAACACACAGAACATGAAGTTGTCTAACTTATAACATCCCTTTTCTCCGGGGGTTAAAAATCATGGCATTTTCATTCAAAATATTATAAATAGAATCACTTTAAAACGAAACATTTTTAAAGAATACATTGAGCACCAGCGACTAAACATCCAAAAACGCCTTTTAACGAACGCTGAATGAAACCAATCCGCATTCAATTCGTTTGGTCATTTTGAATTGCAACAGGTTGTATTATAAGGGTCCTACCGCAGCCGATCTAATAGTTTTATGAATGAAGGATTCCTAAAAAACGTTTCTTACAAGTTGTATTGTCAGTCCACAATAACAGGCGCCGTCTAACAAAGCGAGTTTACAAGTGTACAATTCACGATAGCTCTTTATAATTCAACTTCTTTATCGAGACCTTTGGTGGTTAGTTCATTTACCCTCGCGTGAGCGACATTTGTTAGGAGCCGAGCAAACGCAGGGACCAGGTTATGTCGGATAGGTTTTAAAAGCATGATATTGTTGTAATATCAATAGTCGCGAACATTTCATCCGCGGTCTGTCTTTTGTGAGGTCGATTAACGTAATTATATGTATTGTAAACATTTCCAGAATACAATAGTATACTCCATTTTGTTGTGAAGTTCATTAACCCAGTAATCTGGTGATGTTATGTCATTCTGATTGTGTTCATTTTGAATGAACTTCCTTGAACTTGCACTTGAGTTGTACTGTTTATAGAGGTTTATGAAGCATTGATGCTTTTATTG
The DNA here is from genome assembly GCA_963853865.1 of Helleia helle. Lineage (NCBI taxonomy): Eukaryota > Metazoa > Arthropoda > Insecta > Lepidoptera > Lycaenidae > Helleia > Helleia helle. The sequence goes on from OY971414.1 coordinate 28,368,721, forward strand.
TCGGCGTATACGTAAATAATGTTAATAAATCATAGGCAACATGCGACTTTATGCAATGTTAGATCTCAGTGATACACTGAGGGTTTTTGGGTATCGTCCCAACCTTAGTTGCATATAATTTTCCATGTATCTAGGTAGTGCTCGACCTATATGAAAATCAGAATTTCTTCAGTTCATAAGTTTTTTGGGTGGGTTGGGTTCCCCACCATGGTTCAGGCCTTGACGTGGCGGTGTGGCTCAGTAGTCTAGGGTGAGCCCAACACCTTGGGCGAAGCTAATTGAGCCGAGGGGGCTCTTTTTACCCCTCTTATGAGAAGAGGGGACAAAAGAACAGGGGGCAAGGGGCGAGGATGGGAACCTCACCCCATTGTACTGTCCCGACGTGGGGGGGGGGTTGTTCTGTGGTGCGGGACAACCCCTCTGTGGAGGAGGCGTCGGTCCCTTGCGGGATTGACTAGCCGTCGAGGTGCCCTGTTTGTTTACTAGATCCGGGGCACCTCACCAAAGGCGGCATTGGTGGTACTTGCCGGGTTTTAGTGGGTAGAGCTGAGTCCTCTTACCAGCTGTCGGGCGCAGCGAGTCCCACATACTCGCGTAGGGTGACCCACTCCCCCGCGGGATGCCTCAGTGCATTTCCCGGCGTTAAAGAAGAGAGAGAGAGGGTTTTTTGGGTTCGTAATCCAAATAACTCGGCAAACGGGCAGAAGAACCACTTGATACTCAGCGTCACCCTTGAACATAAACAGGTTCACCTAAGACAAGCAGAGGCCTCATTCATGTGTCGCCTATCCTGTGACAGTCAAAAGACAGAAATGTTAAGTCTTTGCGCCAGTAATAACACTGTCTGCCCTTTTCTCGGAAACACATCAGAACTGCTTTACGGAAGAAATAAACAGGATGGTGGTATCCAAAAGAGAGCGTGGCCCATGCGCATCCCTCCCTCAGGTAAATGTCAGTTTGTTTTTAATAAACAAATAAACTCATTATAATCAACACTATTTTAAATTAACATGTTCGGGCTTATTATTTCAAATGAATAATTGCCATTTACAAATAGTAATTCCACATCAAGTAAGAATTCCAAGCATCTCAGATTTTTTTTTTATTGTAAACATTCACAGTAATCCCTTCTCTGACTATGATTCGATCAAAAGAAAGGTTTTTTGTTTTTACGAAATCAAAAAACTTTTACAAGAAAACGTATTCTCTAAATACAACATATTATAGTTATTTTTCACAAGCAATATACGTACCGTATTTCTATTTGTAAATGCGAATAGGTATATTTAAAGTTTAAAAACAAATAAAATATTGGGTCCCCTCCAAATCTTGGCATATAGCACACCCCCCGTCGGTGTTCTGTTACCACATTTTTTGCGTCGTGAGATCGAAAGGCGGGGTTAGGTTACTCTGTCGAAAGTCTACACCATTTGCACGTGCACGTTTGACGTTTACAAAATGGCGGATTTTATACGTAGCGGTCGCATTTGACCTCATTTTATGTTATATGTTTGTCGTCTATATAAAGTCTTTTTAGTAGTCGTAATTACGGCTGGTGGGAATTAGGAAAAATGGGAAATATCTATACTTACTAAAGTCAGCAGGGGTTATAGATATGTGCTATAAAATTGATAATGATGACAACAGTATTCAAGAGAAAGACAGATAAATAGTGAGAATATTTTAACTATCTATAGAGAATCGCTTTCGATGCATTTGAGATGTGGTGCTGGAGACGCTTGTTGAGGATACCTTGAACCGCCAAACGCACCAATAATCCTTTCACAGCCTTTAGTTTGGCCACATAATAAGGAAGGGAGATGAGAGCCTGGAAAAGCTGATTGTCGTTGGAAATAAGGAGGGTAAGTCAAATCAAATCAATCAAATCAATTTTTATTCAAAATAGTACAAACAGAGTATATTTTTGAACGACAATTGAATCTACCACCGGTTCCAAGGCGAGCCCACTGAGAAGAACCGGCGAAACAAACTCAGTGGGACTAATATTTTCAAATATTTTATAACAAATTTCACATATTGTGATGTGATGTGTGTTATCCTGGAATGCCTGGGAGAAACGCCCTATTCCCAAGGTGTGGTATCTTCCACAAAATCTTTTATTTTATTATATCCTTTACCACACAAACGCTCTTTAATAACGACCTTGAATTTTTTATTGGGAGGTTTTGAACATTTTCTGGGATCCTATTGTAAAAGCGTATTTTTGTGAGTCTAATCACTGGTACATCTAGTCTGTATCTGTTCCGTAACATAATTCACAAATGTTTTTCCGGAGAGAGCCCGTGGTCGGTTCCCAACTAGATGGAGCGATCAAGTTAAAGGCCCATCTTCAAAAAAAAAATACTCGGTTGTGAGAGACGCGATGAATAGATACCGATGGAGGCAGATTATACACACAAGATGTAAATCATCCACCAGATGACCACGATCCTCAGTCATGAGGGAGCGACCAAAAAGAGAGAGAGAGAATATCGCTTTATAATTTGGTGTAATATGCATTCTTGAGAAACTGGCAAATTTTTCAATTTTCAAAGGACGCTCACTATTTAGCATATGATAAACGCGCAATGAAAAAACAAGCTGTTGTCCGCAGTTTCGCCTGCGTTAACATAGAAATATAACCGTACCCGGACTGATGTTTATTAATTTTATAGCCTATGTGGCACAAATCATGTGGCTTTCTATTGCTAAAGGAACTTTCAAAATCGGTTCAGTGGATCCAGAAATTACCCCCTACAACCTCACAAACCTACCTCTTTATAATATTAGTATAGATAACTATTGTTTCTTCACCTATATATTATGTATGTGTACAGCAAATGCAAGTACAAATAAGGCGGGATATGTGTAGGTATGTCTACAAGAAACGGAAATCGCCACTCAAGTAAAACCCTTTCGAAGATTTTGTCTCAGAGATTAGATTTTTTTAAGGAATAATGTTTGGGCGTAACGGTAGGAAGTCCTCGATTATTGTGTTAGGATTTCCGAACGGATGTAATTGAGATCAGGTATACGGCCTGGGGTTAATTCCTCCTCAAATATGATCGTGCTTGTTAATAAAAAGATGTTATTGATATAAAATAAAAAATGGAAGAAAGGTTTTGAAATTTCGAATGCTTAGCTTAAGAAATCATAGAAGTGTCGACTTCAGTTCATAAACGTGTTTAGATGTATAAAGATTTATTTGGTGTCATACTTAAAGTTGGTATTAATGGAGGACTCGCCCCGTTGTAAGCCACTTTATACTAGACATACTTCCAAGACGGCCGATCTCTCGCTACGCATACAACGCGGAACGGCCACTGCACGGAGATCGTCTTCCCACCTTTAACGGCCGACGTATTATATTTTAATTATACATAACTAAATCAATGTTACTAATAACTATTACTAGAATTTTTAAGGTACTGCTATTACGTTAATTTACTAAATAAATTGAGCAACTCGGAAATTCTATAAAATATACTTCTATAAATAGTGCATATTTTCGTAATTGATCTAACCGAAGAATATTGTCAAAACAAATACTGAAAATCAATTACAGGCTTCTCTGTAAAAATATTTTAAATATGAACACCCCCTCCCCTAGTACTTTTATTTTAAAATAGCTTTTGCCAAGTGTGAATCGACCTTGAGATATCTAAATGATTTCTCAAACATATGATGATATATCGTAGATCCTTATGGATCATTTGTGCGAGGTATTGGAGGTGTAAGGAAAATTCCTCCGACCCCATGGCCAAAACGCCGAGTCATTGGTGCAGGCTGGTCCGTCTTTGATGAGCCGACGTTCGACATCGGCCGATAGCCAACAAAACGACTCGACTGATTCATGCACAAGCGATAAGATAACAGCGTTTTAGAACAAAAGACAAATTCGGAATTAAGCAATTGGGTTATGACTAATGATAGTAAAATAATTTATGAATATTTTCGTATAAATAAATATACTCTTGGTTTAAATTAATCACCCCTTGATAATGATTTTTTTTTGTCTGTGTGACTATATTGTGATATTGACGGAAATATAAATATAAATTTGACGATATAATACCTGACAGTGTACCTACTCAATGTTACTAGACCTACAATGTCTTAAATTAGGCTCGTTCAAACCCGACGCCAGGAGGCCGTGTAGTCGAAGACTCCACGGTTGGTGGGGGGCAACTCCCCTCATTTAAAGCCAGCTGGCTCACCAACAAACTGATGTAGCATTAGGGCCAATAGGCCATTAGCTTAGACAATTCGAAAAAAAAAATTGGCTCGACTTACTTTTCAATCATCCCGTCAAGTCAAATGTTTATACATTTTCACACTTTCACTAAGATTCCGTAAATTAGTAAATATGTATTTAAGATGAGAGTATGACTTAAATTCCATACAAGAAACGAAGACAAAGTTCATATTACAAAAAATCTTTTTACTGCTTAAAAGATGGTGTAAAGAGTAGAAACGAAATAACATTTTAAGCTAACATTGTCATTTTCACTTTTAAAGCAAGCTTCGTGAACTAGTCATTCACAAACAACGCCCAAATATCGAACCTGCAAAATAAAAGTGTAGCATTGTGATAGCGTCAGGTGTTGGTCGACGATTAACGAGGCGGGAAGACGATCTCCGTGCAGTGGCCTATCCGTCTTGGACGCGAGTGACATGGGCTTGGGCGTCTTGGCGTTCTTTGAAGGAGACTTAAGCAGTGGACAAATAAAGGCTGATGATGATGAATGTAACATGCCATTTTATTGTTTTCTGTTTACGGGAATTTTGATTCACTATAATGTAACCGCTTTTTATGATTTTTCCCTGTTTTAAGTGAAGGACTCAAATCGCCCGCACCCGTCTCCTAGGCGCGTGGTAAAAAACGACGTCAACATCTTCCCCGACACTTGTGAGATGATGGTGTGAATTGAACGCTAAGATGAGTAAGCTCGTCTGATAAACAACTGCACGAGTGCAGTAATTGGTTGGTATCTTGTCATATCTTTGAATATTTTCAACCTTTTTTCAGAACTGGAATGTGAGCAATTCGATGGATTTGTTTTTTTAAGATTGAGGTATCGGCTTCGTTAATAATATGTGAGTGATTGGGGCTTGTTCATCTATTTGGTACATTTTATTTATATACCTCGGATTCGATTCTACTAAAAATCGTTTACTCAAAGTAAGTTCACAATTTCTTGAGGAAACAAATAATTTTATTTTAAAGACAAGAGAAATATTTTATGTTCTTTAATAGTACCTTAGATTTATGTAATTTATAAATTTACATAAAACTTTGAGTTTCTGTTCAATAATAGAAATGAATAAAAATATATAGAATTTCAATATAAAGAAATTCATTTTGATGCAAAAAAGTTTATAAAATAGCACATCTGATGATTAAAAGTTTAAATAACTTGCGATTCCCATTTTATCGAGTATCGAGCGAGGTGTGAATAAATAGATAATTATTTGTGTTGACTTATTATCGTTATTAGCACTACCATACTCATTTCTGACATCATCGAAAGCGTAAATGTGCGTTAGTCGTCTACCTCCTAGTTGCAAAAATAGCATTAAAACTTTTAACATTCAATCTATCATATATCATCATATAATCTCCTCCGAATTTGGCGAAGACTTTGTAGGATACAAAGTCTTCCTGTATCTAATAATAAATATAAATATAATAAATAGTAATGAAACATTTTTTACGGATTTTATCACGGTTTATTAAGATTTTTACAAGCCCGACTTTACAGCAACCATGGTCACGGGAGGATTGATTGACACCTAAATTATTATATTTATATTTATTATACGTCCTATTATTACAAAGTTATTCGAAACTACCCTATGATACATATCCGATAAAATCCGTTAAAATTGTTTCATTATAATGAGTGAAATTCGCGTAAACATTGGAAAAAATATATTAAATAGTAATTAAAAAAAACCATTTTATAAACACAGTTACATCCTAAATTATCGGTATCTATGTATTTGCACATAGTATTTAAAAAGTTTTATAGCCTTAAAAAATCAAATCAACTTTATTATATTCAATATGAATGATATTGAAAAATCCATACTAGAAAACATTGATGTATTAACACAAATAATGAAAAACAAATTTGTACGCCGAGCACATCTCAGGTAAGCATCCCTTGTTTCGCATAATCTGCAAAAAGTGGACGTAATCCTTTCCGGCAGAGAGGGCAGCTTCAGCTTTCGGCAGACTTTGTGACGCCGCCAGCACGCCCAAATTGGTAATCGTCGGAACATTAATGTCCAGGTGTCTAGGGTTGGTCGCCAGTGAAAGTACGGTACGTGTATGTAAATCTTATTTATACATATTATACTGTCTTTAAATAAAATATATTTAAAAAAAAACTATTCATTGATAATTCACGGTTTCAGACTTTCATATTCACAACGTTTCGGATATTTTGTAGTAAATCTGATTGTCTCAAGTTCGCGTAAATATTAGAAAAATAAAGGTAGGTATTATAATTATACGTCTTAACTCATGTGGGTATGATTGAAGATTGATTTCACGTTTTCTGATTCATGTTTGGTCTATAAAATATATTTATCGCGAGTTGACAACCCTACAACTAGTTAAAATTATCAATACATCTTCGTAGATTGCTATTTCGTACAAGAGGATTACCGCGTCCACTATTATTGCATTCTAGGAAGATACCAGGTAGTCGGCTCGGTGCTCTCATTGTTCAATAAATTGTTTGCAATAAAATAATAAGTTTACTTTCACGGAAAAATCTACTCCACTTCAATAATAATAAGGTTATTTGTTTGATGCTTATATAGGATAAGTAGATGTATCATTATTACGTATGTTTTATTTTGAACGTAATATTTACATAGAGGCTTTATAACGCGCTTACATGATATAGTAATTATTATAAAAAAAAAGATTCCGACGAATTGATAACCTCCTCCTTTTTGAAGTCGTTTAAAAACTCCGAACAACAACACAAATTTGTCTTATAAAGCATCGTATGTCCTTAATAAGTACTGTTTGCTTTAGAATTCATTTTTGTAATTACACGGAATTCTTATACCTCGGGCAGTCTGACTCTTAAAAGCTTGTAACAATTTTAATGTAGCAACTTCTTCTCATATAAACGTTACTACGCCCTAAATTTTGAACAGCCCCTAAAAGCCAGCTGCGCGTTAAAACAAGAAAAATAGCTTTTATAAATCTTGCCCTATATTAATTTAATATAAACGGTATTAATATTAGCAGAGCGTAGATTAAAGAAACCTTAAGGCCATCAGGCTGAAAAGTAGCCCTTTCGAAAAAAAAGAATACAGAAAGTTTGATCCAATATCAATAATCATTTGACAAAATAGACATGAATTGAAGTTAAATGCTTAGATCACAGACGCCTCTGGTTTGGGTTTTCAAATTATGGTACCACATTTATCATGAATTTGTAATTCGCATAAATAATTTATAGTTCAAAGTAGGCTACCGTGACTAAAGTTTCATACTCATGATCAGCCAAGTGCTGAGACCCAAGCACGCCATGTAACCTTCATGTTGTGAAGTAAACATCCTACTTTAAAATCTTTATGATATTGACGCTATAATTTAATAATTATATTATTAATTGCACGGTAAAAAAGGTAAGCATGTACTCCCAACCATGGTTCAGGCCTTGACGTAGCGGTGCGGCTCAGTAGCCTAGGGTGAGCCGCTGCACCTTGGGCGAAGCTAATTGAGCCAAGGGGGCTCTTTGTACCCCTCTTATAAGAAGAGGGGACAAAAGTGCAGGGAGCAAGGGACGAGGACGGGAAACTCACCCCATTGTACTGTCCCGAAGTTGGGAGGGGTTGTTCTGTGGTGCAGGACAACCCCTCTGTGGAGGTGGCGTCGGTCCCTTGCGGGACTGACTAGCCGTCGAGGTGCCCTGTTTGTTCGGCATTGGTGGCACTCGCCGGGTTTTAGTGGGTAGAGCTGCGTCTACTTACCAGCTTTCGGGCGTAACGAGTCCCACATACCCGCGTGGGGAGACTCACTCCCCCACGGGATGCCTCAGAGCATTTCCCGGCGTTAAAAAAAAAAACAAGGTAAGCATGTTTTGGTAATTTTATTGTCTATAAATTATATAATACTAGCGGTTTCACCCGCGCACTTTCCATTCCCGTGGGAGTACAGGGATAAATATGTTATTCTGATGTATTAAGCTATTATTTTAAAGTTTCATTAAAATCCATTCGGTAGTTTTTGCATGCAAGAGTAACAAACATACATTCTTACAAACTTCTGCGTTTATAATATTAGTAGGATCTCTAAAAAAGTTACAACATTTTTTTAAGTATTGTAAAAGAAGTGATCGCTTAAATGCCATAGTAAAAAATAAATGAGATATGTAACAGCGACCCGCCCGGCGCGCCCCACATATCAGTTGTCTATTAAAATTCCGTTAAGATACGTTATTACGTTAGTTACGTTAAATCATCCGTCAATCACTCACGGGGTGCTATTACGAATATCGCTCGCTTACGACAGCCTCCGATCTTGTTAATTGATGAAAGCGATTCGACATCGCGATTTCATTATTCATTATATTATTATTCATAAAAGTATGTATAAAAGTACTTACTACGTTTACAGTGTCGAATTAACTTATATTTACAAATACAGTCATATTTTATTATCATTAAAGCAATTATTAAAACAAACTTCTTTTAACTTTAACTTTTAACTTATTTTTTCTTTCTTTAGGGCAATGAAGCTTTATGAGAATAAAATGTACCTATTAAGAAATTTCACGAAAGTAATTTTGACGTTGGTAAAATTCAATCTAAATCTCGTAAGAATTCAAACAAAAATAAATTGTGAGCGAAATAATAATAACATTTTTAAATGGCGTCTTAAAAGCGAATATAAAACCTTCTTCAAATGTCAATAGTTTTCATTTTACTTGTAAAGCTTCGTATATCTGTGAGCTGATTTATTACGGACCAAACTAATTTACATAATAATCTAAACTTTCGCTCTCTACAACCTTGAAGAGTCACAATTGAGGCGTTTTTTTGTAGTTATAGACCACAAAGAGAAGATCGAGGACCACAAGTGTTTGCGCGCGAGTGTGCGGACTGAACATTATCGTCGCAGTTGCTCACCGACTGTGGTCATCACCAGTCATTCAGACTATTATTATATACCATCCACAATATATTTCTGTGGTCTGTGATACCTCATACCATCACTTCTGTAGGATCTTTCTAAGTAGATATTCATATAATATTATGCATTCCTTAGTTCAATCGTAATACACAAAAAATACAAGATTGTAATATCATTAAATTCTTTAACACCTATATATTGTTTCACTAGATTTACACTGGAAATCCTTTTAAAATGGTAAAATTTATGATTAGAGCATAGGTACAGCTTTATGTCTATGAGTCTCTTGGAAATTATGAGACTTGAATATAGTGAGTTTTGCGAATAAAGGAAGTGTAAAATGAGCTTGACAACTGTCAAGATAGGTTTTATGTTTCATATCGATCATTGTCATAATAATCTATCTTTTAGTATATTATAAATTAATTATTTATATCTAATATAATAATAATAATAATGTTATAAGCTAAAGTGAGATAAAATACTTATATAAAGACATAATAAAGTACAAAGAACGTGCGTACCAGAGCCTATCTTTATGTACGCAGTAGGCACTGCTTGGTATTTTAGCCATATTTTTTATTATTTATCTGAAAATCTGTTACAGTAACATAAATTCTGTGAAAATATCAAAGAGTAGTGCGGTTCAAGAAATATATACATCACAAAGGTAGAGCGGATGGACGGACGGAAGTATATGCTTAGTAATAGGATCCCGCTCTTTACGCGACTAAAAACCGTAAGAAAGCGGATCCTAAAGCTTTTATCAACAGATAAAATAAACCAATTATTACGTGATCAATCACGAATCGATACGAATCGGACATTAATGTACATAATCGAATACGACATCGGAATCGTATTATAAATTACTTAAAATCAAAAGGGAAATTAGTGTCGCCTAATGCTCGATTCGCATGACCTTACCGACTTATTATTACCAATTTTCCCCCTTTATAGTGGGCGGTGTACGTTTAACTGTAATATGTCAACGTATGCTGTAATCGTTACAGTAATTATTGTGGCCAAATGTCTTCTTCTATTTTGGTGGACGCTTGGCCCAGTTCACACGTTTATTTTTGAATAACTTGATGCAAGACATAAATAAAGATGTGTTTGTTTCGTATTTATGTGATTTTGACAAGGTTAGGGGAGAGAACTTTATGTGCCAAATAGATTGTGTTTTTTTGTTTCAAAAGATGCAAAGTCATATTTTTGACCACCGTCAGGACCTTGTCACAAGTAAAAGTGGCTCCTGCGACGTGACGAGAAAAGACATAGATTCATTGGTTTCAGTGCCAGCAATCGACATTGATATGTTTAATTATATCTATAGATAAATCTCTGTCATGCTATATTTATTTTTTTATTTAAAAACACTTAGCCGCAAATATTTTAGTTAAGTTTATTTTAATTATAATAGAATGAACTACTTCTCACTTCAATTATTTCAAAGAAAGATAGCCAATTTGTCGAGGAAGTTATATAGCCTATTTATCGAGAAATGCTTATGCCTTTCTCGATAAATAGGCTATATAACATCACGCTGTGACTAATAGGAGTTGAGTAACGCGGGCGAAGCTGCAGGCAACAGCTAGTTAATAAATACATGGTATCTCGATAAATTTATTTAATTCGTAATGAAGCAACATTACACGCAAAAATGGTCATAAAGTCAACTTTACGCGTAATCCTAACCAATCACTGTTTTAATCATACATGCAGGCTTATTTAATTGTTAGTATCGCGTGAGAAACGCAACGGGCAGTAGCGAGCTACTTTTGAGTCGTATTATGAATGCCCATTATATTTCGGCACCTATATAAATCCGACCAAACTTTTGGGACCTATAATGAAGTAATAGAGTTAATATTTGAGCACATACGAAGTTTCGGTCGCAAATATAAGTTTGCTAGAGTGGAAATGTGCAAGAAACATTAATCACAACAGAATTAGCCTTGGCGATCCGCTCCCGACTGTCCGGGGAGGATTTATTCGACCGGGAGGAGGTAGGATTGGTCTCATAACGATAAAGGTGAAATAATGCACTTAAATCGGAACTTATTTAACTTAGCATCTACTTTAAGTGATTTATGGTTCATATTCTAGCATAAACTTAAATGTGAAAGCCGTTTAAATCGCAGTGCCATTCTGGTGTTTGTAATTAATTATTGTGATATATACATGTTCGTTAGTTTAACTTTAAAAAGAAAAATAAATGGTTTAATAAGTGACTGATAGTTTTATTTGAGTGAATATTCAGTAGTACTTTTTACTTTAGTTGCATAAAGTAAAAAAAATATTTAGGTTTACCTAGAAAAAATATGAAATATTTTTTTGTACCAAAAAATAAGAAATGTATAAATGAGTTGCCTAAGCTTAACCCAGGTGAACTCGTTCATGTTTGGGGATAACGGTGACTTAACACCCGGTGGCTCGTGCGTTAACCGTTTTGTTGTAACCTTACCGCCACCACAAGGCCTGAACCATGGTGGGTTCGTGTAACTACTAATAAAGCATTCTAATTTCCTGAGCTGTTATACTGAAATAATTTTTACGGATTTTATCGGGGTTTATTAAGATTTTTACAAGCCCGACGTTTCGGATACTTTACAGCAACCATGGTCACGGGAGGACTGAGGTGACAGATGTCCTAACATTACAAAGTTATTCGAACTACCCTATGATACATCATTATTTTGATAAGTCCTCTCTACGCAGAAAGTGCTAACTGTATCTTTAATCTGTAGAATATGCTACAGATTAAAGATACAGTTAGCTTGGTTTTTGATTTAATTATTTTAATAATGGGATCCCAAGCCGGTGGTAAGAGCCAGCCATCTTCTCTATTGAAATTTGGATGTTTTTTTTATTTCAATAGCCTCGCGGATCATCCTTGGTTGGAATGGGTGTTCTTTTGCGAGTATCTGTGGTCTATCAAATCTGATATAATGGTGAACTTTGTCTAGACTATGTTCACAGATTGCAGACTTAGTGTAGCGACGGTGTTTTAAGTCAGCTATATGTTCTTTAACGCGAGTTTTAATTGATCTTTTGGTTTTGGCCCTATATAAGAGAGCCCACAATCACAATCAAGCTTGTATACTCCTGCATCTTGTAAGGGTATAAGACACTTGACAGATGGTAAGAATTGACCTATCTTTTTAGGCGGCTTGAAATAAGTTTTTATAGAAGCTCGCTTTAGGATGAAGCCAATCTTGTCAGTGACGCCTTTCATAAATGGTATCACAGCAGGTACTCGCTCGACGGTGGCTGGTTTCACACGTTCACTGTGACGGAGACGCGGTACCCGAAGCTTGTTGTCACGCAGTACTTGCTTGACATGTTGAAGTTCGGTCTCCAGGTGCTGCTCATCACAGATCCCTTGTGCTCTCTGTAACAAAGATTTACCCACGGTAGCTAACTGTGTTGGATGGTGGTGTGATTCGCCGTTTAAATACCTATCCGTATGGGTATGTTTCCTATACACTGTGTGGCTTAAGGTGTTATTGGGATTACGGATAACTAATACATCTAAGAAAGCTAAATAATTATTTGCCTCCAATTCCATTGTGAATTGAATTTTAGTATTGATGGAATTGAGATGGTTTAAGACCATGGTTGCTGTAAAGTATCCGAAACGTCAGGCTTGTAAAAATCTTAATAAACCGCGATAAAATCCGTAAAAATTGTTTCATTATAATGAGCGAAATTCGCGCAAACATTAGAAAACAATATTCCTGAGCTGTGTTATTGTTATAATATAAAACTCCTTGCTTGATTTCGGATTAGCAACCTAAGGCCTTGAAAATGGCTAAAAATATGAAGATACACTAAAGTCAGTTCGATAAATAGAATAACAAGCAGTCAAATGTTATACAAAGTGGTCATGAATTAAATCCAAAATGCCACCTTATTGTCCCCATGTCTATGATTATCGCAATAAAACCTTGAGTAGGTACAAAAACCCGACAACTTTTGTGAAATTAAAACCATTCAATATTCATTACCCAACGTAATCTGAGATATATCATTAAATGTCCATGGATACACGAAAGAATCATCAAAATACGTGTCCAAAAAGCAATTATTTTAATTTTAAATTGGCTCGTTATTTATGTTGCAACTGCTCTTCTCGAGGCAAAGAATAACTGATCATAAGACTAGCTGTTATAACGGCTTCGCTCGTGCGGACTTGGATTTGCTAGTCTCTAATTTTAGAATGATTTTTGAGACTTAAAGAAAGTCAGGCGACATAGGATATAGCTAACCACATAATAAAAGAAATAAACGACATAAAATATCTGCAAGAAGTAGTGTCATGCTGCATGGGTGGTACCTCTCGCTCATATAAATTCGGCGTTAAGTGACAGCTATACTGTCGCGTTTCGTGCGGTTTGAGTTTCCGGTGGCCCATTGGAGGGGATAGGGAAAAGGTGGCCAACGCATCTGCATAACTTTTGGATGTGCGGATGTCTATGGGTGTCGGTAGTCACCATAAGGCTCCAACTGCTCGCTTGCCTCCTTGTGACATTAAAAAAATTTCAAATCATTAGCCATAATATTTCTATTGCCACCTGTATATGGGTGAACCAAAATTCGATCTCAAGCTCGTATTTTGATATCGAGAGATCCTGACTGGACATTACTCGCAGTGGTCGCAGGTTCGAATAAATTAGCGATATTTTGAGATTTATTTTGAGATCGATAATTTGAGAATATAGATGTGTAGATGTTTGTTGCAGTCATAGTTTGTAGATTTATTAACACAATGTTATACGAGTTTACTGCAAAACTAGGTTTCATTATCATCATCATCAGCCGTCAGCATCATATATCCGTCCACTGCTGAACATAGGAACTAGGTTTACTTGGTATGATATTTAATTGTGTAAAAGATTTCAGTTGTTTACATATGATCGAGAACAAACAACCAAAGTACCAAATATTCACATTTGTAATATGTAGGTATTAATAATCCTATGATATTATGTATCTCAACCCGATGTTAAAGCGTTGTAGACATTGTTTAAAATTTTCGAAAACACTATTAAAACTTTTGAATGCACTGTTTAGCGCGTTGCATAGTTAAAATTTGGTAAATCGAACTTTCGAACTTCCAAACCAACGCTGCTGGGGATCGCATAAATACTACTTAACGCGGACGACATTCCAAATTTAAATGATAAAAAATAAAAAGAGGTAGTTCAGCCAGGACATAAGTTTTTAGGATTCCGTAAACTTGCTAACGGAGCTTTGTTACTGAGGCTCGGTTGTCCGTCACAATGTAGCTCTCTACGTTTTGAACCCTAAGTTAAGAACCCTAGTTTATTTGACTAAAGTTTACCAAAAATAATAAAAGTTAAATTAAATTAAAGATACTATTGCCTCCATACAAGAAACGTATCTCTTGTGCTTTTATTTCCGTACATACTAACAAAATTATTTTTGAAGAATATGTAGTTTTAAATATACGTGGTACGGAATCCGGTGATTGTAGATGCTACTCGCAGTTCAGTTGGGTTTTTTAATAATTACCTTACGCGGCGAGTAGCGTTACTAATATGTGAATGGGATACCCTTTTCTCAATAATTTTGTTTTGAAATACGTTTTATAGATTTTGACATAATTTATTCGAGCACCCTCTTTAACACGTAAGTTTTAAATAAACATGTTTTATGAATAACGTTTTTCAATCCAATTTTATTTTATTTATTACCATTAATTTGATAAGGGAATATATTATATGTTATTAGAGAAGAATTATTGATTGTTTGGGTTATAATTGTATGACATTACTTGAATGGAGCATGGATGGAGCATGGATGGAGCAGGAAATTAATTTGATTTTACGGTAGAATCTATCAATAATTCTGTTTACTGAGGAGTTGTCTGCCACTTTTGTAAGAGGTAATGCCATGCTGCTTTGTAGCCAATGTTTGTGCAGCAAAACTTGGGCCGGCACGTCCGGATTGGTACCTCTCGCTCACATAATACCGGCGTAAAGTGACAGCTATGCTGTCGCGTTTCGTGCGGTTTGTGAGTTTCCCATTGGGTTAGATGGGGAAGACGAGGGCAACGCATCTGCATAACCTCTGATTATGCGTATGTGTATGGGCGTCGGTAGTCACCATATGGCTCCAGCTGCTCCTTTGCCTTCTTATGCCATAAAAATCTTACCATTTAACCCTTTATTTCTCTCGCTGCTTACAAATTGAGAAGATAAGTACAGTATGTCAATCGAAACGGTTCAACAGTAGGCATGTATTAGATATAGGCATGTTGAATAAGCCGTAATATATAACCTTGCTTATGACATTAAAGATAAGCTAATTGGTAGGTAGACGTACCAGCTGATGGTACGTAGGCAGCGTCGCCCATAAACATAGACAAGTTGACCAGAGACTTGGCTGGGCAAGACATCCATGTGTTGCTTATTCTAAAATGTAAGATGTTAAGTTCCGGTGCCAGTAGTTACACTGCATACCCTTTCCTCTGAAACCAAGCAAAGCTGTTTTACGAGAGGAATAAGCAGGACACGTCACACGCCCTCTCACCCATGCAATGTCAAACCGCAGGTCACTTTATTTTAGCCGGTTTCTTTTTTTACAACCTCTACTTAAGTGCAGATATGTTTTTAAAAATCCCCCTGAGAAAAGGAGCTTTTGGTTTATATGATAACTAACCGTCCAGAAAGTCAGTAGATGTTACCTAAAGTTACTAAGTGAACTTTGATCAACACACCAGTGAAAACGATATACACTTACGCTTATTGGGCAATTCAGTGCAATGTAAATAAGATTGGTCATAGTTTGGCAACTCTAGCTCCACCGTTTAAGTAGCGTGTAAGACGTGGAATGTGACACCAAACGTCATGGCAATTAAGGAATCGGCAAGCTAACCTCGCTGTCAGACATTGGGCGCGCGGCTGATTGGCGCGCCGCGGACGAGTGTTGAACTAGAAGAGGCTTCAACTTACGAAACTGTATGCTTATACCTAAATACCTATATCATTATTATCTAAAATATAATTGTTTATACAATTTACAATTGACTAATATTCGTCTTCTTGATCAAGCGTGGATAAACGTTAAATGTTCTGTACGTTTCCAATTTCTGGGTACTATCCTAGAATTACTTACTTTAATAACCTTTGTGATCTATCATCATCATCAGCCTGTATCCGACTACTGCTGAATATAGGCGTCCCTAAAAGGATGACGGGGGCCCAAAGCCGGTCCGTGTTGGATGCGAGTGGCGAGGGATCGGTCGTCTTGACGTTCTTTGAGGGGCCTATATACCTATATATTACTCTAATTAATTATTATACAATGTATGTACGTAATATATAATGTATAGGTCACATAATTATGTCAAATCATTATTAGTGCGGGCTTCTATTGTACATTAAAATTACCACATTTCCAAATTTTATTTCTATGAGTTTTCTATTTTAATATTTAAAATTAATGCATACTGTATGAAAAATACAGCTACATCTTTATTAAGTAAATAATTATATGAAATAGTCTCTACATAAACGTAGATATACAAGTGGCACATCTAGTTATTACCAGGCTGAGAAGGTTGAAGTTGAACATTTATCATATTTCACGCGTGTTCGACGTTTCTGACGGTTTCTCTTCCGCGGGTGACAGCACATGTTATATGCGCAAGGGTTTATGCGCAGGGACTTTATTGAGGTGCTCACTATTAACGAGTTTTTGCCACTAAAAACTTCTCCCTGCACTTAGAATATTTTAAAGTTTCAGGTTAATGTATTCTTCCAAATGCGCTGCATAACGAAACAAAAACAGATTAGATATTGTTTAATCATGTGGTCTAGATGTTATGTGTTATAAATGTCTGCTTTTAGCAGGATTCGAACTTACGAGCGTGGGGAACAATAGCCACCACGACCCATTGTTATTGATCATCATCGATACAAATAACTTCCGTAAACACACGCAAACACTCAGACCATCCAAGCTCAAATAATTTAACTTTCATTTTGTTAGTTTTTTTAAAGTGTTTATAAATATATTTTCTTGAATCCTATGTAGTAAGTATCTGGCAATCAATATTGTTTTCAGAAAAAAAAAAATTAAATTCTAAATTCAAATTAAGAATGTATCATGTACATTCGAGCCGCGGATTATTGAATATTCAAGTATTAATAATTATAAATTGCTGTAATTTCAAACTAATTATTTTAGTGTTTTAATTAAAGGGAGCTCTTCATAACAAGTATGTAAGAAAAGTATTTTATTTATTACACTTATCGCAACTCATTTACAAGAAAAAAATATCAACTTAGGATAATTAAATGTAAAAACCTTAAAAAAATGTGAAAATATTCTAAGTCAGTAAACAAACGAATTGATTTTGTCTCTGTACCTATATTATAAAAAAAGGCAGACGATGTCTCACGCGCTTTCTTGAAATTTGACGTTTTCAGACAGAGGAAACGAGATGGATAAATTGCAAATGATAGTTAAAAAACCATTTTCAGTAGGTACGCATAGGGATCGAAATCGCACTCGGTCCGAGACCTGAGGTTACTCAGCTTCTTTATGTTGCTGAATCTTGCATTCATAAAGTATCCACTGCAATCCAATGCAAAATTTGCACACAAACGCGTGGACACAGCTAAAGCTCAGAGAAATATCGCTGTACGATAACGTACTTTCTAACTATAATTTATAAGTTGGACGCGCGGTGATTGGCGGGCGAGTGGCGACACACTTGTCCCGTTACCAACTTCGCTGGGCCCTACCATTAGTTACTGCGAGGTGACAGCTGACCATTTAAGTCGCTATTATGCTTACAGTTTCATTACTTGATGATTTGACTGACTTGCTAAATCATCATTAGACCATCTTCCACTGACATGAAAAATAAAATAAGAATATATATTTTTGATGACGCAGGTTACCTAATGCCCTCATATGATCCAGGTTTACCTCGGCTATGTGAGGACTCGCACTTGGGAATGCACTACTCTACTAATCCTGCGAGCGCTTTCAGTTGCTTTTTGAGGGTTCCGGATCTATAAGCACTATTGCCTGCCCCGGCGAAGGCCAGACTGCTACTCCTCGTAAGGGGGGATTGCCCAGCCGTTACTAAGCAGTCCCCGTAACGTCGTGCCATACTGGGTCCAGGTTCCCAACCGGTGCTAAGTATGGCGCGATATGCGCCTCCTACACACCGCCGTTCGTCGCCCACGGGGGTAGGCCTCGTCGGCGGCCTTCTGTCTCACCTGCCCGTCGGCCTTCTTCTGTGACATTACTGCCTCGCAGAAGGTAACCGATCTCCTTCCTGATGGACCGACTTAGCGAAATAATTAGTTTACTTAGGCACTATACCTTAGATAGCCTATGCTTAGAAAATATTGATTGTTGAAATACACATGCTGTCGAATACTTGTACTCATATCAGGCTAATAGGTTTCAACTTTCAACATAACGTTTTCCTTCACCGCAGACCAAGCGCTATATCGAACATTTGATATTCAGTCTTTATAGATATTAAACTTTTTTTACGCGCTGTGATTATTTTGTAAGTAGACGTAACTGAAGTAACATTCGTGCCAAGGCGGTTTGTGGTCTAATAAACGTAGCGTTATCTATTACTGCTAACGCAACACTGTGGCCTGTGGGGCAATTGATATATTTTCTTATTGATTTTAGATTGGTTTAAATAATTATGATCGTACCACTTTATAGGTTTTGACATGGCGTAGTATTAGTAGATAAGTAGGTACTATATTATACGTGGGTAACACTGAAAATGTTTAGAACTGGCCAGTTAGAAACATTGAAAATGAAAACTTTTTTTGAATTTCAATTTTAGAACTCTTTGGTAACCTAATGTAGTATATTGCATTCATTTGTCATTTGTTTTTGTGAATAGGCGGCAAATCTAAAACTCTTGTTACACGTGAAAATGAACATAACGCGAGAAAATTTTCGGTCAATGATTTATTATGACTTTCGTTGTGGGCTTACTCAACAACAAAGCTATGATAGGCTGCGATTAGCATTTTTTTATGAAGCCCCATCTCGTGCCACTATTTACAATTGGTTTAACGAGTTTAAGCGTGGACGTAGCAATCTCAGTGATGATCCGCGTGAGGGACGTCCTTTAACAGCGACTACTGAAGATAACATCAGTGCTGTGCGACGCATGATAGAGGAAGATAAGAGAGTGACCTATCAGCAGATACGGGCAAGCCTAGGCATTGGTATGAGTCAAGTTTAAAAAATATTACATGAATATTTAGGCGTCAGGAAGCTTTGTACCAGATGGATTCCCCATACTTTAACCGACGACCAGAAACGCCTCCGCATGGACTGGTGTCGCCAAATGTTAGATAAGTTCAACGGCGGTAACTCAAATGCTGTATTTGACATCATCACAGGTGATGAAAGCTGGATATATTGCTACGAACCCGAAACCAAAAGACAATCAACTCAGTGGGTGTTTCTTTTCGAGGATCGGCCAACTAAGGTAAAGAAAGGAAGAAGTCAAGGAAAAAAGATGATTGCCTCATTCTTTGGTCGGAAAGGTCAGTTCGCGACAGTTGTGCTAGAAGATGGAAGGACAGTTACTGCAGACTGGTATGTCAATCGCTTTTTGTCTGTTGTCTTGGAAAAAATTCGACAGCAGCGCCCTCGAAGCAGGATCCTCCTTCACCACGACAATGCTTCAGCGCACTCCGCAAAACGGACTGTTGAATATTTGAATATGGCAGGTGTCGAGATAATGAGTCATCCGCCTTTCAGTCCTGACCTGGCGCCCTGCGACTTTCATTTATTCCCAGAACTAAAGATAAAATTCGAGGTATTCGCTTTACGAGCCCTGAAGATGCGGTGAAAGCGTACGAAAATGCCATAGAAGAGACTCCTAAGGAAGAATGGGCCCACTGCTTTTCTCAGTGGTTCCATCGAATGCGACGATGTGTAGAAAGAAACGGAGATTACTTCGAAAAACAATAAAAGTATTGGAAACTTTCTACATTAAGCCGTTTTTCATTTTCTAAACATTTTCAGTGTTACCTAGGTATATGTTATTCAGTAAAAAGCCGGATGCTCAGTGCACATTGAAGATCATCTACTATTTAAAATCCTCTCCAACCTATCAAGGGCTTCTTGTTCATCATTTATTTATACTTTTTTTTTAAGATTATTTTCTTCATTAATTCTAAGTTTATCCACTACTAAAGGCTCCTATATCTACTCCCAAAAAAAAAAAATCTAACTTTTGTCTAAGTGGCTAAGCTGATCATGTTTTTTTACTTTTATAAATAGTGGACATGTTATTTTGTGGTTACCATCGAGAGAGCCGTTAGATCGATATAAAAAACGACTAAGGCTTCACTAATTCGTAGTAGAGGTTTTTACTCCGGACTCTTCGATGCATTGTCATTGGAGTGACGCTTACAAATGTTTGTCAATTCACTACATGGAGTGGTTGTCAGCTGGAAAATAAGCGTGCTATATCACTCTGTATATTGTCATTCATTTAAATAATTTTAACAATGTATATACCCATATTCTCGTGAATCTCTTTCGTGTCTCCATGTCCTAACTGGGACTTTCATATGATATACATTATAACTTCGTTGAAATTTAAAAGTAAAATATTGACCGAGTTGATTACTAACTTTTCGCAGGTACAGTAGAAATATAATTTAGCCTCGCACTAAATTTCCGACCAATTTTTTTTCTTTATACGGTTAAGAGTCACTTATAATAATAATAATAATAAAGCCATTTATTCCAAATCTTCACTTTCGTTTACTTTTTAACATTTGTTAGTAAGTAGTAGCTTAAAATTAAGAAAAAAAAACTAGAATTATTATTAGTATTATTTATGAGATCTGGACCCTTATTTGGGTAAAGGCCTCCTCCATCCTTTTCCATAACTTCCTGTCTTTGCCTGACTTTATCCAGTCGTTTCCTGCCACGAGTGCTATGTCATCAGCCCACCTTTTTATTGGTCGACCAACATTCCTTTTTCCCTTTGGTCCTTTCCATCGTGTGGCTTCGATGGTCCATATCTTCTGTCTGGGTATCGTGAGATGTGTCCGGCCCATCTCCACTTTAGCAAAAGTGCGTGCCGGAAAGCATCAGTGACTTTGGTACTTTGATGAAATTTTTTGATCTTCATTTTATTTAATCTTCTTATTTTCAACATGCTCCTTTCCATTGCTGTTTGACTGCATTTGATTTTTTGTTTTATTTTGTTTGTAAATACCCAAGTTTGGCAACCATACAACAAGCAGGGTAATAGGCATGTATCAAATACTGTCCTTTTCATGTGCGAGCTATAGTTCCCTTTTAGGATTTATCTCCTCTTCTTCTCGCTTACTCAGCATAAAATCACAAAATGCTGACAGATCCAGGCGGAGCTTCAACCGCCATCTTGAAAAAAAGTTTTTGGCCGATATCTAGGAAACTATGCACTTTAGGGCAAAAGTTATTGAGACCATTATACAGTGCAGAATAAAATTTCACATTTTTTATTTCCTTTAAACTCTTTGTAAGACTTACCGTAACTTACGATTTATGGCCCATTTAATGAACAGGTTTTTCTATCTTGCTTATAACTCTTAAAATATTGGTACTGAAATACACTGATCTTTAAAAATAGATAGATGCTTTTTATGAAGTTACTAATTAAAATAGATTAATTTTGTAGAATAAATTATTTAGCGATTCAATCTAGCCAATTTAACTGTATATTTAAGCTATCGATTTATACAGTTCGGGCTTATAATATTTAATTGTCTGAAGGAATTTAAGAAAAAAAATGTGTTAAGAAAAGTCCTTGTCTATAAAACTAAAGTAAGTACTTTGTGGTATTTTTTATTAAAATAAAAACGTAATTGATTCGCGGAAACGAGCTTATTGTTTGCTCTGGTTTTAGAAGCAATAGAGTGGAAACTGTAGCGGTCACCCGAAGATTGAGGTGTCTTTGTTACTCGAAGTATATCAGAAAAAATAATTCATTTTTCTCACATTCATTATCGGTTTAGTAAAAGTAAGTGTCAATTTAAAATGCGGCTGAAAACAGTTCGTCGGTTTTATATACGTTCACTTCTCTGTTGAATTTTTAAGCCAGGAAAACACTCGAATAATTGATAGATTACTTTGTTAATGTAGGTTTATGTTTTACACGAAGTTTCAATCAACACATCATACCTTCGAAATAATTATAATTTATTTATAAAACATTTATTTACCTTTAAGGTATAGTGCTGCAAATAAAAAAAAAATTCGCGGTCAAGGGACTGCCGACAGATGTGAAAACATATACCTAACTTAGTATTATGACATTATGAAATGTCAAATTTTAATACAAAAAAATTGAAATCTCATAATAACGTCATAAATCGATGACGAGTTAACGATGTCGCGAATTCCATGATTTTTGTTCACCCAAAAAGTGCTCAACGCGCCTAAAGAAGTTTTCATTTCAAAACATATTGTAAATTTGGCCAGAGGTTCTCGTGGATTATAAATAAAATATAAATTGTTGGAATTTTCACTTCGTACTCTTAAGACAATATTTTATAAATCTTCCAAAATGTTATTTATATAATCAACATCGACTCGTTAACGTTTTAACAAAGGCCAAAAATGAGAAACTCTGATAACGTATTTGAAGGTCAGTGCAAATTATACCTACAACTTTGAACCGTTAAATAGGCCATAAATATGTATACAAGTAGTTATTTCTAATTAAATGCAGATGTAGTAGACGATTCCAATTCGAGCAACCTTAATTAGTACACTTATTAAGATATTATACACAGGCCCCGATAACCCACTAAAAAGTAGCTTAATCATTAATAATTTATCGCCAAAGGTATCACATTATCACATTAAAGATTCCATGTAACTGAACAATGACGACCTATGTAGCTCAACGGTTAGCGCGTTTTCGCCCAAGCCGGAGGTTGCGGGTTCGAATCCCGCTAGGGAACAAAAAAGATTTTTGTGTTCCGGGGTCATGGATGTGTATTAAATATGTGTATTATATAATAAAAATCTTAAATATTATATGTATAGTATAAAAGTATTAAATATTTTGTCTGATACCCGTAACACAAGTTCTTCGAGAATTTACCACGGGACCAGATTGACGTGGTGTAAAAGCGTCCGTAGATATTATTAAAAAGATATTATTATGTAACCCAAATTTCCAATATCCTAATTGGAAACGTAACTTCGATTAGTAGTTAATTAGTGGTGATGACAGGGCAACTGGGCCGTCTCCGTTTCTTGCGGGCAGTCACGGCGCGCGTGCTGCCTTTTTGCTCGGCGCTGGGTGCCGGCGCGGGCCGCGCGGGCCAGATATTGAAATAATTGCTTTTTCAACGGCACGCCGTGCAAATGACATTCGAGATGGAGGTCGCTTTTTTACGCTGACACAGTGTAGAAAACTACCGATTACAAAATGTTTGATTTTAATAGAGTTTTGAGCAATCGTTTTGATATTAATGTTTATAGTCAAGACCACGTATATTACTTTATTCAGTTCTTAATATTTGAGCTTCAATTTAATCCGTTGGCGCATGCAACTTTATTTTAATATCGGGAATTCGATAAATCGTAATGTGAATCTAAAATGACAGTAGACTAAAATGACAGTAGACTTAAGTAAAGGCCACATTTACACTGTAAGACATTTATCTCTGTTTATATTATATGTATCTGTGTGTGCGACGATGGTCTAGTAGGTATGGGCTCGACCTCTAAGTGAGAGGTCTGGGTTTGATCCTGACCGGGTACCTTGAAATGAGTGTTTCTAAATTTCCCCGTGCACCTGAACATGAGAACAACTTGTTCACGGTGAAGGAAAACATCGAGAGGAAACCTGCATACCTGATGAGTTTAAAAGTCTTTGAAAGTGTGTGAAGTTCACTAACCCGCACTGCCAGCACTAACCAGCGCATCAGTGAACTATCTTCAAAGTTTATCATTAATTGAGGTAATAGTCGAAACTATATAATACATATAGAATTATTTGTTGAATCGTATAAAAAAGTAAATTATATTTTTGGTCGTTTGACTACTACTATAGTCACTTCTGCTAAACTCTATAGTACCTAACGCTGCCTATAGCAAATAATAATAGGTATGCCAGTCTTTTGCGGCTTCAACTTCGATTTAAAATTAAGTAGCTTTTTACATCGTAAATTTTACAAGGGAGTCAATAATATATACATATTATTATAGCAATTACTCGAACCATAAAAGCTACAGTGTGCGCATCATAAATATTATGTGCTATGTAATAATCAGTTGTTTGCAAAACACACATATTAAGCAATAGTGTGTTTAGTGCCTTACTAGAAAATTACTATTGTTATTTTAATTATGTGTACTTTAAGTAACACAAGCAGGCTAGTGTAGTTTTCATATTCGCGCTAAGGATATATTGCGAGATGGCGAAGCA
Source organism: Helleia helle (assembly GCA_963853865.1). Classification (NCBI taxonomy): domain Eukaryota; kingdom Metazoa; phylum Arthropoda; class Insecta; order Lepidoptera; family Lycaenidae; genus Helleia; species Helleia helle. Next base: position 28,393,347 of record OY971414.1, read on the forward strand.
TATGAAGTGTATGAAAATAAAAATACTTTGTAATTAACTTCAATTTAGGAACCGTTTTTTATATAAAAATCCAAGGCCTCTTATTTAAAACTATAGACGTGGTAATGATGTTAAGAATAATAGATCCATGTGACCTTATAATATGTTCTAAATGTCGCATGTAAGATATCCTCGCCGAAACTTCCTAAGTCACTTAATGCGTTAGACAATATAAATTGTCCTAGAACTCTTGACTTACGGTTTTTATTTTGTTGCTGACTCTGTATGCTAAAACAAGCTGCAGTATGAGCAGCAATTGGCGTGGACATTATTTACTTGGCATAGGTAATTAAAGAAAATAAATTTTTATTTGTTAAAATTTCTATCTCCTTATCACCTTTCAGCAACAAATTGATCCCTATTCGATTGATCGATCAGTCCACATCCAGTGATTTCCACGCTTATCATCTTAATGAAAACTTAGCGTTTTTGTCGAGTTTTTGCGATCGGCTGGAGCAAAAAAAATAATTTTTGAGCGACTAATTTGTTGCTAACAAAAAAGCAACAAATTTCGGTGTTTTTTTTTCAATTTCGCTGATTTTACATTGCCATTTTTTTAGACCTGATTTCAGACAGTAGGTTGAAACTAAACGCAGCGATTTGGTTGGATATTCAGGTCATTAAAGATATAGAATCCTGGATTTGTAATCATATACTTATTTCAGGAAGACAAAGTATTAAAAAAAACTTTAATTGGTTTAAATGTTTTTTCAGAAGGATTGTGATTTTGAACGTTTGTGGATGACGAATATTGTAAACAATATATGAATAAAATATCAAGGCACCTAAATTAAGGACATTTGGTATGAACGTGTGTATTTTTCTGATAATTCGTGAAAACAATAAAACTGTTAGCGACGTATTGGGGCTTACGACTTAATGAGAGACGGCACCGGTGGCAGTGTAGTGTTAAAAATTTAAATTGTTGTGTTAACTTTCACAGTCATCGACTACAGCCGCACCCCGAGCTCAGGTTATAGCGACAGACGTTTTTATCGATTCGACAATCGAGTTTTATTCCTTTTATATTAATGCCACATCGAATTGTGATCGAGATTAGATAGTAGCTATACATCTTTCAAAGGCGAGGAGTTCGTATATTCGAACGCTTATATGAATCGTCAGTGTGATTTACAAAAAAGTTATATCTTATGTTTTGGACGATGACCATCACCGCAGGATACAACTAGTCAATCTAAATAAAATCTCGAGTCACCATGTGTAACAAAGATACTTCAGTGTGTCCAGTTTTTTAATTCATATATTTTAAAATGATCGACTCTTTTAATATTTTTATATACAAGTACGGCGCTAGAACTGACATCGATCGTTGAAACAATAAATATTTATTTTACTTTATAGTTCATAAATGCCTGTTACTTTGATAAATCATAGACATACTCTGTGACACTTTTTCAAAGGGGGCTTTGAGACTTTACAAGTCGACCTTATAATTATAGAATACTAGTAATAATTGATAAAACATAATCCTAATAGAGTCGCAAAGTAAAAAAATATAATATCCGAAGCAATCAATAAATGTTTGTTATTTGGTGTTCATTGACTCGGAGTCATCAGAATTAAGTTTATAGCTTAAGAGTTGACGTCCTCACATTCCTCACGCTTAATCGTGAACGGCCGGTGCGCGGGCACGCGCCGGATAATTTATTATTTTATTAGTGCTAACGTCTCGAGAAAATACTTATAAAGCTAAGAAAACTATCTTACAGCCCCATTAAATGCAATTCAATTAAAGTAAAAAGTTTATTGCGACAATTGCATTATGGTGATATTATGTTTTTCTTATATACATACAAACTAAGTACCTATTAATGCTTTTTTTTTAAATCTTTTTTAAGATTTTTTTCGGAATTCGGCCCAAAGGCCCTAATGCTACATCGGATTAGCGTGAGCCCATTTGACTCACTTTTGGTTTGTAAAAGTGGGGGGTTGCCCCCCGCCAACCGTGAAGTCTGCGACCGCACAGCCTCCTGGCGTCGGGATGGAGGGCTTTTTTAAGCATATCTAATTTAAATATTTAGGACGGAAACTTTTTGAAATATGAGTAAAACAACCTTTACAAAAAAAAAATACACTGGAAATTTATTTTGACATAATTAAAAATAGTTAAATAACTTATCCAATTAAGTTAATTATCACTGCAAATTTTTAGTTCAACTTTTTAAATAATCAAGCTGTATTAGGTTTTATAAGCACACCCACCATGGTTCAGGCCTTTGAGGCTCGGTAACCTAGGGTGAGCCGCTGCACCTTGGGCGAAGCGAATTGGGCCGAGGGGGCTCTTTGTACCCCTCTCATAAGAAGAGGGGACAAAAGAGCAGGGGGCAAGGGGCGAGGATGGGAACCTCACCCCATTATACTGTCCTGACGTTGGGAGGGGTTGTTCTGTGGTGCGGGACAACACCTCTGTGGAGGTGGCGTCGGTCCCTTGCGGGACTGACTAGCAGTCGAGGTGCCCTGTTTGTTTACTAGATCCGGGGCACCTCACCAAAGGCGGCATTGGTGGCACTCGCCGGGTTTTAGTGGGTAGAGCTGCGTCCACTTACCAGCTGTTGGGCGCAGCGAGTCCCACATACCCGCGTGGGGAGACCCACTCCCCCGCGGAATGCCTCAGAGCATTTCCCGGCGTTAAAGAAAAAAAAAGTTTTATAAGCACAAACTGAATCTGAAGCCATTTTCTGTCTAGTCTTAACTGACTATGTCGAATTGGCGTAACGATCATAAACATCAGGGCTTAGACAAACATTGTAAATATTTAGACAAGATTTACAACCCTTAAGATAATACGTGCCTTTCTCATTACTCTATTGTTTTCAATTACGTCGAAAAACAGACGAGCTTTTGTCGACTCGCATTTTTTTACTTCTACCTTTGTCTGCATGAAATGGTACACATTTTATTATTACTTACTTATTTCGTTTCTCAAAATTGCATTAATTAGTCATCATTTAAAACTTTTGAAATGTGTTAACAGATAGGTTTAGAAATTTATGTCATCTGGCCACAACTTTTTGGTATTTATTGACGAAAGTACGTCTAGCTGCTTTTGAGTTTTAGGTAGGTACTTTAAATATGAAAAAGTAAATTACGTGTTTCAAATTTTGTGATTAATAGAAGGATTGACTTTATAGGATTTTAGATTAACCTGGGTATTTTCAAAAAACATTCGACATTGTACGAATGTCTTGCCTCGTGAATGCGACATTCGTAGACAATGTCAAAATATCGAGCTCTGCAAAATAATAATAAAAGGACATGATAAAATTCCCGTTTCAATTAATTTTAATTGGCTTTATTGCAGACAAAGCTTAAGACTTAGACTGTAAACCAGGTTTTGTGAAATTTCGAACGTTTTTTGCGCATATTATGTATTGCCCGAAAACTGATAGATTTTTTATTCTAATTTAGGAACTTGATTTATATATATATATTTAGATTTAGTAACCTTATTTATGCGTTTATCATAAAACAAGGTGTTTTTTACTTTCTCCCCCAAGTGTTATTGGTGGGGAGAATACAAAAGATAAATGCATAGTTTCAGACACGTGCAGGTGAAAGTTTCATTGTACTGCCGGGACAACACGTGAGAATTAAGTAAGATATCCTATTGCGAAATGATGACGAAAGGTGACATCATTATTATCATACGGTTTCCATCAGCTACACAAAACAATCTTTTAATAATACATTCAAAACCCTATTTGATTTTCTGTGTTACGATGTGTATACTAAGACAATTTATGCCCAGCCGTAAAACTTTCAAGCCGAAGAAGATTCATCTGCTATCAGTGTAAAAATTGGAAAATTTTCATTATATATTCCTGCTACTTATACACTATAAATAGCATAGGAAATGATGCACAATCACAGGTAGATATTGTATAAGACAGCTAGTTTATACTTGTAAGAGGTAGTGCCATGCTGCTTTGCAGCCAAATTGGGCCGGCACTACCGGGGTGGTACCATTCGCTCACATAATACCGATGTAAAGGGACAGCTATGCTGTCGCGTTTCGTGCGGTTTGTGAATGCGGAAAAGGAGGGCAACGCCCTGCCAAATCTCTGGTTGCAGATTTGTATGGGCGTCGATAGTCACTAAAGGCTTCGATGCTCGTTTGCCCTCCTATACTATAAAAAAAAGGAACTCCGTTTTAATACAGCAATCGCTTAAACATAGCTTCGTGAGAAATGTATGCATGTGCTATATGCCACATTTACTGCAGTCTTTGACTGGATGCGATCTGGGATTTTATAAAATAGTTGTCAATGATTTGCTAAAGACGCTGAATAATTAATTATTATTCCAAAAATTCTTCTACAACTTACCAAAGTGAATATGTACAAAACATTGAATGAAATGTCAAAGTTAGGTGTCTATCTTTACCTTACCCTTATGTATACACGTAACATTGTATAATTAATACAAAAGTGGATCCAACAGGTGGTTAATTACCGAAGACATTTAGAGCACCTGATCATAAAATTATAGTATTTAATAAAAAGCGTCCGGTTCTGTGCCGGTGCGCAATGTGAGGCGACGCCAAGGCTGCGGTAACCTCGCTGTTTGTGGAGCGTGACGGGGACGTGACGCGACGTGTCGGCACCCACCACCCGCGTGTCGTCACACTCCCTCAAACCCGAAATTAGAAACCTTCGGTTTGCATCATTTAGATTTTTTTATGTTAGTCGGATAGGCAAACTGGCAAACGTGCCACCTGATGGTAAGTGATCGACGTCGCCCATGAACCAATATACCATTTCGGAATCATGGTATTGTCTTATATCACAAATATCGATGAATTAAAATGTTATACTAATGTCACAGTCCCTCTGCACCCAACCACACTTTACGATTACGTTAATACGATTTAGAAATTGTGGTAATGTCTATTACCACTAATATCGAGAAATTAAAATGTTAAGCTAAAGTGACATCACACTCACACTGTATTCACGTTTTAGGAACTCTAGGACATAATTTAGATCAATATATTAATACGATTTAAAAATCGTGAGGTTGCCTATTATCATCGATATCGATAAATTAATATACTATAGTGTAATAGCAGCAAAACCTGTGTAAATACTATAAGTTAAGAATTCTATGTCCTTTTCGTTTTATGATATGCGAAAAACCGCTGTACTAAATTAAGCGATAAACACATAATGTTTATGACTGTGATTTACAACAATGATGTACCTACACATCCTACACATTCAGAATAAGTAGGTAGCCTATCAAATTGGATAAACTTAAATAATATGTTAAATACGAATTAGGTGAAAAGATGACTAACGTTTTTGCCGCGAAATTCTAGTACACTTCTACTTTTTAGTGTACAAAATAAATTATTTAGACAATACTACATTTTAACTTATATTTAAGATAAACGATGATACTTTTCTCTGTTTACGGTGTACTTTAGTAGGCATGGTTAAATAATAATAGTCATACAAAAGGGTAAAACACGTCCAATATGATTGGAATTGTAATTTGAATTGAATTGTCTTTACTGCACAGTCATAAACTTAAAACAGTTGTTTAATTCTTTATCCTGAAGGGAAAAGAAATTTACAGTAAAAAATTACTTTACTACCTACATACGGTAGAAAATATTTTTAAGCATTTTTTATTTGTAAGTGTTAAATTATATAAGTACTAATAAAAAGTGAAATAGTAGTTGAAAGTTATAAGAAATGCGTTTATAATTTATTACAGTACCTTGAGCTGTATAAGTGGGGATGGTCAGTACTTTGGATCAGGCTCATGTGGTAGTGTTACCATCTCGCTTGCCCCAAATAGCTCCAAGTTCATGATGGAAGGGAACACTTAAATCATTGGCAGCAAAACATAACATCATAAATCATCTCAAAGATGAAAATCTCAATGTAATGGTCTGTGTGTCACTTTCTAAAGAGATATATTCTTTAGGCCAATTACCTAGGTTTTATAGAGACGTAATTTTTGAGATCAAATGCTTCTGCGGTCTGTGTAGTGTTAGCGGTGATGGTGCATTTAATGTGTTTTCATAATCTGTAAAGTTAATTTGTACTGATATGTTAGAAACGATGAATACACTTTGCCGTAAGTAGGTATATGAGGAAAAATATATTATATACAGTTTATTTACGGTCAGTTTATACATACATGTTAATCAGCAATATACATTGAATTTGTATTACAATTTGCTGTTATTATAGAGATTTGTTTGAAGGTTTTTTTAACTGTCCGTTCTTGACTCAATAAAAAGTCTTGTGCCTAGGATTGTTGATGATAATGATCGCTGTAATGATCCTAACTTGATCGCACCCTTTATAACTGAATCATCTGGGATCACTTGGAGAATGCAAATATATCCTTGATCTTCCAAATATATATACAGGAAGCCATTTCATAAAGTGCGTAATAAGGCACAGAATAGCGGCCGTAACATTTTTAAGATCAACAAAAGGAAGTTCGTGAAATCGTGGATAATGAATTTCACCGGTAAGAGTATGTAAAAATCAAGGCTTCGTAGAAGTGCGTGCAAAATGCCCGCTGCACCCGCGTCATTATGGAATTAAAGGTAAACAGGTGTGGAATTAAGCTGGTTTTTTGTTGGGCTAATAGATTACGGCACTTCCAAGCACGCCACTGTCCATTACAACGCGAATCACCTAAACGGGCGATTAGTTCACTATAATTTCGCTAAATAGAACGATTTAGGTATATCGTGTCCTTACCCATTTTTGTTTTTTTCCGTCAATTACGGTTGTTTTGTTCCGACAAAGTGTTTTTTTGGATGGTTGATTGATGGATGATTACGAGTTCGATCCAAATGTTTCAAACCGAAACCTAAGGTTGTGGTTGTCTGTTTCCTCGCTAAATATCACTAACAACCTCTTTTATTTTACTGACTTGCGTATTTTAAATGTTTCGTTGAGTGTGTGGTATTTCTTTTCCGTTTTGATATTTTTTCATAGGCATAATGGTTTATTTTTTTAATTTAATTTACAGAAATATAAGAAACTAGCTGTTGCCTGCAGCTTCGCCCGCGTTACTCAACTCTTATATGTCACAGCGTGATGTTATATAGCCTTCCTCGATAAATGGGCTGTCTAACACTGAAAGAATTTTTCAAATCGGACTAGTAGTTCCTGAGATTAGCGCGTTCAATCAAACAAACAAACTCTTCATTCAGCTTTATAATATTAGTATAGATATGAAACAAATTAATCTAATATAACTTTGGTTCGTAAAAGTGTATGAATCATTGGTAATAAAGTATTTTCATTCGATAAAGAAATAACCACCACCAACCTTACCACTACCAACGACTTACGGACCTTCAAGAAAAGAGTATGCTCATAATATTGAAAGGTCGGAAGCGCACCTGCTAATCCTCTGGTGTAGGCGATGTCTGTGGATTTCGGTTTTCACTTACCATCAGGTGAACCGACTGTCCGTCTGTCTCCACTTCTAATAAAAAAACCTTAAAGCTTTAAAATGGTTATATTATTAGAACTACAGGTTTATTTGTTAATGGAAAATACTGAATGGTATAATACCATTGCAATTTTCATTTATCAGTCAATATGCAATAATTGCCATACAATTTGTACAAAAGCTTAATCTGAAAGAAGCACCAGAAGTGATGATATGTAACAATTGTCTGAATGATTGGTGATGAACACAGTGGGTGAGCAACTGCGACGATAATGGTCAGTCCGCACACTCGCGCGCAAACACTTGTGGTGAGCCTCGATCTTCTCTTTGTGGTCTAAAACTACACAAAAACGACTCAATTGTCACTCTTCAAGGTTGTCGAGAGCGAAAGTTTAGATTATTATGTAAATTACTTTGGTCCGTAATAAGTAAGCTCACAGATAAACGAAGCTTTACAAGTACAATGAAAACTATAGAAATGTGTAAGAAATTTTTAATTTTACAAACTCCTTAAAAGTGTGAAACAACTTTTCAAACCTCTTTATTTTATTACCTTTTTATAAAATCGACTAGCAGACCTGACAGACTTGGTCCTGTACACATTTTGTATGGTAGCGAATTGCGAATTTTAACTATTATCGAATCAACTTGAAAACACAAAAAAAAACATCGAAATCGGTTCAGCCGCTTTTAGGAGTTCCGTAACACAGGCACAGAAATAAATAGGTTGATAGTTATAATATGTTGAAATATATCATCATCATCATCATCATCAGCCTCTATCCGTCAATATAATATATTAATATGAATTTATAATTATCAACCTATGTAGGTATAACGAAGATTTTTCAGCTTGTAGACAAAAAGATAGAAGAACTCAGCATATAGATAAGTAAATAAAAAAAAACGGTGGTTCATATTTATTGTAAAATGATTCTGTTTAAAGTCAGCCATATTAAAGTTTACAAATAGATAAGCTTACTGGGAAGGACATCAATAGGCTCATAATACTTAAAAGCCTTTCTCTGTAAATAGGTTTTGAGTTTGAATTATTTAAAAACAGGTAGCAGTAACAGGCGGGAGTTTCACTTTTATGGTTAACGCTTTTACATTATTTTATATTTACATAGAATGACTTATTCAATTAATCTTTCCATAAGGTGGATATTAAATACCTCCCTGAATTCCAGCTAAATTCAGAAATTCTTTGACAGAGTTTTTTATTTTAGAAGATCTTGTTGAAATAGTTACCATTCAACGATTCCCTGCATCTCTTGGGATTATCATGTTGATATCGACATGTTCATAATTATCATCGTAGATGTGACCGATGCTTAATGTCAATAATTAGCCACAAATAATAAGCAACAGTACCCGGAGTAACAAAGAGTAAAAGCTGGGCAGGAAATCGATGGTTTGCGGTTTGTTGAGGAAGGTCTATAAATAAACACTCGAGAACACTCACACCATGTTCAATCTAGTGTGTAGGCTCCTCTGGGCATCATACTACAGAAATAAATTTATATAAACACATCCGTAATATTACAGCATACATTTGCATGGCACATTTCCATAAATATCTTAGAGAAATTTAAATAGAACCCTTTGGAACTTAATAGAAATATCGGTATTTTCTTGTAATACACAAAGTATAATGTGCATTTTTCATACAATTTCTAAACACGAGATATAGTATTATATATTTTATAACAAAATTTCAATCCTATTTTCATTGGAACGGAGAAAGATCAACAATGTTGAAGGAGTCTTTGTAACCATTTCACGGTGCTACCAGTACAAACAGCGACCAAGACGAATCCGTACGTGGATGTTTGCTAAACGTTTGACCTGACTCCTCTCGCAACCAGTAACCCACTGCGATAAGAACTAGAAACTCCATTCAGTACACAATTTTAAACCTTACCACATTCGAATAAAATCGTTCATCGTAAATCTCTAATAAAGTATAGCTGGTATCAACTGTTTATTTACCAATATTACTATCAAATACAGCGTATGTCGATTCTAAAGTAAGATAAAATCGATTTTAACTTGATAGGAGTTAGTTTGATTTCTGCGGCGTGAGATTTCATTTTATACAATGTCGTGTCGATTCTGTCGGAGGAGTCTTGGGTCGTACCGTTAACTGGGCCGTTTTTACAAATTAAATTTGATTACAAATTACCTACAAGGATGATTATTTTAAAAAGGAGACAAAGTGTTGAGACGTGAATCGCAAGTACGATTAGATTAGGTTATAATCCTTTTACTATCTTCTGTGATAGGAAGGCAGGAAGAGTATACGATGACCCAAACCTGGTGCAAAATTACCAGTCCTGGATGGTCCGAAGATACAGCGAATGACTCGTCGTCCAGACTACCTAAACTAAAAATCGGGTTTCTTATATTTTACCGATCGTCACGTCCACCGTGATCGGATTGGAAACTGTTTAAAAACACTTTTACCACAGTGACCCAGTATGTGCCGGCGCCGGCGCGTCTCTCGCCAGGCTCGAGGGCCCTACACACAATTGAACAAACACTCGCCTGTCACTCGCCGACCGGCATAGTCCTACGCAGTACCGGTTTGTACTGACCACGATTACTATTTTCATTTTGGTCAGTCTGGTAGGTTGCTTATTAAAGTCCTATACTAAAATAACCATATACAATTTTCAAATTTTTACAAACTCAAAAAGCGTGAAAAAATACCTAATTTATATTCCCAAAATAATAATATTACGTGGTCATACGTAATGACGTTCATTGAAAACGGTCTAGTGGACTTTAGCGGTCAATGATGATGATTATCTTGACATTCGAGGGAGTATGAGGAAGTGCCATGCTGCTTTGTATCCGAATTGGGCCGGCACGACCAGGGTGGTACCTCTCGCTCACACAATACCGCCGTAAAGTGACAGCTATTCTGTTGCGTTTCGTGCGGTTTATGTTTCCAGTGGCTCATTGGGGAGATAGGAAAAAGGAGGGCAACATGTTTGCATAACTTTTGGTTGTGCGGATGTCTATGGGCGTTAGTAGTCACCATAAGGCTCAGACTGCTCAGTTGCTTCCTTGACATAAAAACACGGTTTTAAAGCCAAAAAGGATAATCATATTTTAATTAAATTTGTATGGAGTTATTTTTACTCTACTAGTTCTATTAGACCCATGCACTTGTCTAGTTTAGGGAGCGAGTGAGCAATAACTTTACATCATTAACTGCCGGTATATTTATTTTGTGCGCGTAATACTTTTACTAAATCCAACTATCTTCCTTAATAATATTTATTTATGTGAACGAAGTTGGCTTTAAGTTAAATATACGCAGCGGTTAATATTCGTAAACGTTCTTAAATCATACCTCATGTTCTACCCACGCTACCGGCTCCAGGGCCGCACAAATAAATTGTAGAAGTACCGCGCCAGGGCTGTCAGACACAACTTTAAACCAATTTTATATGTTACATCTTGAACGATCTTATTTAAACTTATGTTACGGGAGTAGTAGCCACATTATAAATTAAGATGTTCGGGTACACAGGACTCGAAAAAAATCTTCTTAATTAATATATTATACGTTTATTTTTATGCCATGCCAATAATATCTTCTTTAGTTTTGGTGGCATTAAATTTTTTATAGGCTCATCATAATGTCATCATTTGTACTTAAGCTTCATTATTTTTTAAATTATGATCAACCTTATGCAATCTATTAACTTTGATAAAATAAGTAGTCAATTTCAAAATTTTTATTTAATACTTCATTATTTGTTAAATTTTGTTTTGAGTTACTAATATTGCAGTTATCATAAACTAGGTACAAAACTAAATTTATTATTATTACGGAGTGAAGTAATATTCTGATGTATGTAACAATGTTGTTTATTTATACTGATTATTAAAGAACGCCCATAGAAAAATAAATCAAAGCAAAAAATACATAAAATACATTCAATATTAGAAATATGAAACATTTTTTTTTCATTTACCGATTTTTTTGCACGGGCTGCATAGTAATAATAAATCTGAAACAAAGAAAATTCATTATAATCGTGAATATAATCATGAATGACTGTGATTCTAAGACCAATGACACCAAATTAATACAATGATAAGCTAAGAACATTAGCTAAGTATTGCTTTCAATTGTCGTTACAAATTTACAAATGTATCAACGAAAAATACACAATTAATTGTAACAGAATGGGGCAGATAGCGTAAACATTAAATAATTCACCAAGCCCGCCCCTGGGCCTGGCTAATGGCTCTATCGCGAGGAGCGAGCAGCCCCCGGCCTTTGTTTTTTATTTCTACCCACTTGAGATCTGATTGAGAACTTACCGGTGTGGCCTGATATATCAATAAAACATGTTTTTACATACACATTCCCGTTTAAGAAAAGGTTATAAAATTAATTGCCATGTTAAATAAATATTGTAAGGTTTTATTTGGTTTTACCAAATAAACTTTTAGCTAACATTTTTAGAGTTTATTGGTGGATGCGTGCGCGATTTGACTTATACAGTTTGTCAACCCGATAATTCGGTATGACATAAAAATAATAAAACCGCGTTAAATACTAACTTATGTTATGGTAACACATACTATTACATACATATATGATCCGTTAAAGATATCTTTTTTATATTAGTTGGACAGGCAAACGAGCAGATGAGCCACATGATGGTAAGTGGTGAGCGTCGCCCATGAACATAAACTAGTATACCTGGAACAAGCCCAGGCAACTCATTTATGTGTTGCCTATCCTGAGACATAAGATGTTAAGTCTCGGTGCCAGTAATTACACTGCCTGTCTTGCCCTTCTCTCCGAAACACAGCAAAGCTGTTTCACGGGAGAAACATTCAAGATGGTGGAACCCATCCAGCCGAGAGCGTGGCACAGCACATCTCCCCCACTGGTAGAATAAGCTTCTATATCTTACATAGACATATGCTATAAAAAGACATATTCATCATCATTAGTATGATAATGGTATAAACATACATACACTTGGCTCGTTTTGTATTCAGTCACATGACTACGCCAGCTAACAGTCAAATCTAATCGCTTATGGATCTCGATGATTGATATCCGTTCAAATTTTTGGACTTGAAGACGATTTCTTGGACTTTTTTATGTCACAAGAAGCCAACCGAGCAGTCGCAGCCTTATGGTGATTATCGACGTCCATAAGACATCCGCACAACTAAAAGTTATGCAGATGCGTTGCCCCCCCTTTTCTCCATCACTCCTAATGGGTCACCAGAAACTCACAAATTACACGAAACGTGACAGCATAGCTGTCACTTGATGCCGGTGTTATGTGAGCGAGAGGTAGGTACCACCCCGGTCGTGCCGGCCCAATTCGGATGCAAAGCAGCATGGCACTGCGTCATAATCCCTCGAATGTCAAGATAATTATCATCATTGACCGCTAAAGTCCACTAGACCGTTTTCAATTAACGTCATCACGTATGACGACCCCACCCTGGTCGTACCAGCCCAATTCGGCTGCAAAGCAGCATGGCACCTCTTACAAAAACTTGGGAAGTTAATTAAAACAGTATTTTCAATAAACTTGAATTTAAACCATAATTTATATGATGAATAAATTAATCTATCATGTTTTAAGACTACAGTCCACCGTTGTACCTACATGTATTCCTTATGTATAGTAAATGTAATATGTATAATAAATCAATTAGTTGCGTAGGTTGCGTATCCTTGGCAAATGTTCAAATTATATCAGAAGAAATAATTTATTTTATATATTTTGAACACAGACCTTTTGCCATTTTGCCTATGTTCAGCAGCGGACGAATAGAGACTGTTGATGATGATATATTTGAAAAATATATTTTAAAATAATAGGGGATGTGATTTTACAATGAATTGAATTATAAAACCCGGCATGTGAAGAGATGTAGATAAACTTTCGTCAATATTATAAAATGATTCATTTTGTCATTTTCTTTTTAATATATCTGTGGATATTATAGGCGATAATAATATACTGTATATATTATTATCGCCTATAATAATATAATTTTTCGGATGGATCTATGCTGACGGCCCGAAGGCCCTAATGCTACATTGGATTAGTGTGAGCCCATTTGGCTCACTTTTGGTTTGTATATACTGATAAGTATGTGATAAGTATGAGCGATGATGGCCCAGTGGGTATAGGCTCGGCCTCTCGAGTGAGAGCCGAGAGGTCCGGGTTCGATCCTGACCCCTCCCCCTGTGATGCCTAGAAATGGTTTCTTTCTTCATTTCTACTTGCATCTTAACATAAGACCATCGCTTCCTCGCCGGTGAAGGAAACATCGTGAGATTAAAAGTCTTTGAAGGTGTGTGAAGTTCACCAACCCGCATTGGGCCAGCGCAACTATGGCCCTAAACCCTCCTCGCCTGATTTCGAGGAGGAGACCCGTGCCCAGCAGTGGGACATAAAAGGGTTGATATTATTATTATTATATTATAAGTATATTCACGTAGTGTGTACGCGAATTTCACTCATTATAATAAAACAATTTTTACGGATTTTATCGCGGTTTATTAAGATTTTTACAAGCCCGACGTTTCGGATACTTTACAGCAACCATGGTCACGGGAGGACTGAGGTGTCATACGTCCTATCATTACAAAGTTATTCGAAACTACCCTATGATAGATCAATATTTTGGTCAGTCCTATCTACGCAGAAAGTGCTAACTGTATCTTTAATCTGTGACATATTATAATTATAATAAACCGCGATAAAATCCGTAAAAATTATAATAAAACAATTTTTTTTACGGATTTTATCGCGGTTTATTAAGATTTTTACAAGCCCGACGTTTCGGATACTTTAAAGCAACCATGGTCACGGGAGGACTGAGGTGTCATACGTCCTATCATTACAAAGTTATTCGAAACTACCCTATGATAGATCAATATTTTGGTCAGTCCTATCTACGCAGAAAGTGCTAACTGTATCTTTAATCTGTGACATATTATAATTATAATAAACCGCGATAAAATCCGTAAAAATTATAATAAAACATTTTTTTTACGGATTTTATCGCGGTTTATTAAGATTTTTACAAGCCCGACGTTTCGGATACTTTACAGCAACCATGGTCACGGGAGGACTGAGGTGTCATACGTCCTATTATTACAAAGTTATTCGAAACTACCCTATGATACATCAATATTTTGGTCAGTCCTATCTACGCAGAAACTGCTAACTGTATCTTTAATCTGTGACATATTATGCTTGGGTTTTGATTTGATAATTTTAATAATGGGATCCCATGCAGGTGGTAGAAGCCAGCCATCTTCTCTATTGAAATTAGGATGTTTTTTTAATTTCAATAGCCTCACGGATCATCCTTGGTTGGAATCTGTGTTCTTTTGCGAGGACTTGTGGTTTATCAAATCTGATATAATGGCGAGCTTTGTCTAGACTATGTTCACAGATGGCAGACTTAGTGTAGCGACGGTATTTTAAATCAGCTATATGTTCTTTCACGCGAGTTTTAATAGATCTTTTAGTTTGGCCTATATAGGAGAGACCACAGTCACAATCAACCTGCATGGGATCCCATTATTAAAATTATCAAATCAAAACCCAAGCATAATATGTCACAGATTAAAGATACAGTTAGCAGTTTCTGCGTAGATAGGACTGACCAAAATATTGATGTATCATAGGGTAGTTTCGAATAACTTTGTAATAATAGGACGTATGACACCTCAGTCCTCCCGTGACCATGGTTGCTGTAAAGTATCCGAAACGTCGGGCTTGTAAAAATCTTAATAAACCGCGATAAAATCCGTAAAAAAAATTGTTTTATTATAATGAGTGAAATTCGCGTAAACATTAGAAAACAATCCGTAAAAATTGTTTTATTATAATAATTCACGTGTGTCTTACTGTGAACTTGCCAGCTTTAGTTAACCGACCTGAATAGATAATAATAGACTAATATAAATAGACTTTCACAGTACCAACTATGAAACTTCATCGATTTTTATAACAAAACATAAATTAGTTTACCCATAAATAAACACTCCGTTTTATTATTGTTTTTTTTTATTTATAATTTTTATATTTTAAAAACTTTAAATTTATTTTATATTATTTTCTGATGTTTACGCGAAATTCAATAATTATAATGAAACAAATTTTTCGGATTTTATGGCGGTTTTTTCGTCCCGTGACCACGTGTATAAAAAGTAGGTCGCTGTAAAGTATCCGAAACGTCGGGCTCATAAAAAACTTAATAAACCGCAATAAAATCCGTAAAAATATATATTTTATTTTTGTAGGATATAGGTACTTAATTCAGACGTTTGTCTAATGAGTTATAATAATTAAGTTACGTTTGACACTCGATGTATTAAATAAGTAGACACAATACCTATTATACTTGCATAGATAACTAAACTTTAGTTGTGTCTCAGCATTACAATTTAAAACATCTAATTATCTTAAAAAACCTACTTTGTTATATTGGGACTGAGTATTGTATTTTAAAATAATTTTATAACTTACTACTCTGCTTGACATAGGTAATGGATCTATAAATTAGTACCAATACTTCTTCTAGTAATAAATTTTAGTATCGTTTTACAGATGATTCACATACTGTAGGAAACATGTGGACAAAAACGGAAAAGTTTGTCCGTCTACGTCATATTATATACAAAAAAATATAAATTACCTTTACTCTAAAATCCGTTTTCGGGCGGTCCTTTTGTTTTCGCTTCAAGGAAAAGAAAAAATACGGCACCTTTAATGTCACAGGACTAAATTACTTAACAACACTTACACTATTTTACCCTTCGGTGTAATAAAACTTTCTTGAAATATGTTCAACTTTTTTTAAGAGGGATTTTTTTGGATGAATATATCACTTCCGAGAAGTACAGATAGGTTTTACAACTTCCAACATTTTTTGTGACTTACACTGTTACACGAAATGTAAGATGAGTGAGACACATAGCGCATCTAGTGCCTACCGTAAGACCTATAACAGTTAGCTTTGGACAAGGAGAGTCGTTATGAGTAATACATAATGGTTTTAACTGATTATACTTTTGATACCAATTGCTGTGTAGTTTAAGGCTCAGGTCTGATCTGATTTGGGGTTTCGATTTATCATTACAATTCAATCTATTTATTTTGACACCCAGGAGAACGGATGGCCAATGGATCAATAAGGTTCAAGAGTGCAGGCTGGCAGTACCTACTAGGTAGATAGTGATACTAGTAGACGGAAAAGTAACGAAGTGTTGGTCGACCGTTAACCAGCTGGGAAAACGATCTCCATGCAGTGGCCGGTCCGTGTTGAAGTGCGAGTGGCAAGGGCTCGGTCGCCTCGGCGTTCATTGACGGAGGCCTACATAATAATAATAATATTGCTAAACATTCAGCAGTGGCCCAATGCTGCTAATGATGAACATGATTGATTTTGTTTATTTATTTTGGTTGTATATGTAGTATGGTATATATAATAGTTTATTGCGAAGCATTCAACGATGTATTAGATTATTAGCTTTAAAATTTTGAATATTGTTGATAGTTAGTGGCCTTTTTTTGGGTACTTGCAAAGAGGGTCCGTCCTCGAATCTCTACGTACAATCCTCGAGGGCAAGATACCGAGTAGAAAGCCACCAGGAAGACTAAGGCGAAAGTGGTTTTACGACATCAAGGATTGGACTGGACTAAGTTACCACCAGATGAAGAAA
Organism: Helleia helle; assembly: GCA_963853865.1. Classification (NCBI taxonomy): domain Eukaryota; kingdom Metazoa; phylum Arthropoda; class Insecta; order Lepidoptera; family Lycaenidae; genus Helleia; species Helleia helle. The sequence continues at coordinate 28,410,568 of OY971414.1, forward strand.
ATATCGTACCGAAAGCTGACCTCCAAACTCTAAAATGAAGACGCCACCCCAAGATGGTGATGATAGTTAAAGTATTAAGCATAAGAGAAAGTACATAAAAGTTACACAGTTAACAAATTGTAATGTGTTCTTTAATCCAAATTCATAAACATTAACTTTTTATTATGTTTCTATAGATTGTCAATCATCAATACCAGGTGGGTTAGCCAAGATGCCATTCTACAATCGTAAACGCTAGTAGAAAACCAATAATTGTATGGAAATGACATTTAACATCGATAAATCACGTGGTCTTAAATGTCATTTCCATACATTTATTAGTTTTCTACTAGCGTTTACGATTGTAGAGTGACATCTTGGCTAACCCACCAGAACGTTGTTGTTCCCTCATAAAAACAAGCGATGTCTCTTCTATCAATAAATTGTAATCGTTTACTGCCGATCGATGACACGTTGAGCAAATGGTAGTAAGTAGTAGTCATAATAAATTTCATAATGTTAAGTTATCTAGGCAATATATCTGCATAAAATTAATATAAAATATTATGGTTCATTTGATGTTAAATTATTTGAGTTTGAGATATTTTATAAAGGTTTATTGACATTCTAACTTTGGTGAGGCCTATAGATTAATTGTCTTCGTCTTTTCACCTTTGGAATTTAATTTAGCCTTTTTTAAACTTTGGATTATTGTTTTTAATAATTAACCTTCTCTTTACAGTATGATTTTCAATAAACAAGTTTATATCGAAGCCTTCAGGGCTTGGACCTTGTTATATTTAATACTAGCTGTCCGTCCCGGCTTCGTATTCGTATGTTACTTGCTGATAATATGGCTTTCTATAGGTGGAAAAAAATCCAATCAGTCCAGTAGTTTCGGAGACAACTGAATGCAAACAAACTAACAATTAAATCATTCCTTTTTATAATATTAGTATAGATAATTACTGTATAAGGGAAAAATATAGAACCAAGAATAATCTAATCGTTAGTTTCATAAATCATAGGTACATATGAATATGGGAAATATTATAAAGGTAAAACCTTTTTGGCTATAACTCGGTATGGCATGAACATTTATAGGTTTACTTTCTTAAGTTATTAGCTTCCTACCCACGAGCAACTGCGTTTGCGTTAAATTACATATTTATAATATTTCCAGGAATAGTTTTATAGACCCGGAATAAAAAAATATGAAATTAAAAATATTATCTGATATACTGATTGATTATCTGATATATACGCATAAGCCATCTCCAATTTGTGATTAAATAAGTTATAATGTAGAATGGTTTTTGCGGTAGTGGCTATCTGGTCAAAAGTTGGACAGCGACGGAGCACGGGCGAGTACGGGCGAGTACGGCGACTACCTGAGGGAGACGCAAGTGCCGTTATCATAACGATTCCGAGAAGGTCATGCGCACTGCACTAAAAGCTAAATTCCATTTCATTTTTTGCTCCGTCCGCTTCGGCAAATCGGTTACCTTCAATAGTTTACTTAAATTATATTTCTAGCTAAAACAAACGTAGGAGAAACATGGAGATGTTGAGATTTATGTATATAAGATGATAAAGTATTTTCTTCTCACGAATCAAATACTGATATTAGAGGATATTGTATGATAAATTAATATTCTAGGTTATCGCTTATAATTTGAATGGGTCGTTTGTTTAGTCATTATTGATTCTACAATTATCTTGATGATATCTTAAATAAAAAAAAATACAAATGGCAGTCATAGGAACTGTCCGCTGCCGATAGAAGTGAAATGACTAAGAATTTTAGTAGATATTAAAATTTGAAATTTCATAATGTTCAAATTAAAATTATCAACATTATTTTGGTTTTTAATTTAACTGAAATAACAATTAATATACAATCTTATTATTTATAGTAAAGATATGTTACTGGACGCGGCCAAGAAGTTTTAACTTCGAAAATTGTCAGGTATCTTAAATAAAAATCATACATTTGCAACCAACACGTGAACGTATGTAAAATAGTCATATTTAAAACATGTGTGACGATAATAATATTGATATATTCCGTTAAATATTCAAAGGCAACAGAAGCAAAGATCAAGCTTTATGTGTCTCATATCTCTCGTATCTAACCCGTGCCACCCACTTCCCGGTGGCGTCTGACTCAACCGCTCAATGACAAACGACCAAATATTGACAAATATAAATAAAAACAAAGGGACGGCCCGGTGTCAATCTCAAGAACAAATAAGCGTGTTTGACGAACGAATTACACGACATCGGTTTGTTTGTGCCGATGTTTGCGCTGTGGGAGTTTGGGAAATAGAATTGCGACACGAAAAAAGTTGCACCGGATGTCGGGCACTGGGCAGATGTAGAAATATGATATATTTGTTTGGTAATCATTTTGTTCTTATGTTTCATCTTGTACTGGGGATCGCCTTTAGAGTCCGTTATTGCTTATTTCTTTCGTAATATCGTTTTGTTAATATATGACTAAATATGTATTATAACTATGCCTTATGTATATCCTAAAACATGTATATTTTTTTACATAAGTTACCTTGATAAGATTATAAAAGATAAAAAAAGTATATAAAATATATTCCCCTTAATTAAGTAGATAAAATTAATATAGAATCCTTTAGTGAAAAATGTGTTGAAAATATTATGTATTTCAAAATTGATAACCTTTAGTACCAATTAGCGAAGTACACAAATAAAGTCTGCTATATCGTAAATGTTAAGTGCTTTCAAAAACGAACATCAGTGCCGAAGTTACCTTTTCTTAGAATTTCCATCTCGGCGCCTCCTCGTCCTTAAGATACATCACTGCCGCCATATTGGAATGGGCAGCGACTCTAGTGCGATCTATTTGGCATGTAGTAGTCACAGGAAATTTAACTTGAATAGAATTTCAATAAAATTAATTGTCTTTCAAATTTAAAGAAATGTGACTCGATTTTAGAAATACATAAAATAATTTTATTCCATCTCCTCTGTAATGTAAATGTAATATGATTAATTAATTTGATAGTTTTCTACAATAAATAGCCTTTATCCATCCACTGCAGGATAAAGGCTGCTGATGATGATGATGAATGTGATACATTCCATTCATGAAGACCGACAAATCTCCGGCTATTTTAGATTTTAGATACCTAGACGGAGAGCAATCACCCAACCTAGTCGAATGTTAACTTACACTTTCTAGTTGCTTGTGCCGTCTTTCAAATTGCAGGCCACGTTTGTAAAGACGAGCCTTTTTTATATTATAGGTGGGCAAACGAGCAATCGAAGCTTTAGACTACCGACTCCCATACACATCTGCACAACCAGAGATTATGCAGACGTGTTGCCTTCCTTTTCTCTATCCCCCAAAGGGCCACCGGAAACTCACAAACCGCACGAAACGCGGCAGTATAGCTGTCACTTGACGCCGTTATGTGAGCGAGAGGTACCACCCTGGTCGTGCCGGCCCAAGCCAGCTACATAGCAGCATGGAACTACTTCTTTAAGCCTTGTGAGCTGAGCATTACATCTTCATCGACAATCATTTTATTTTATTTTTTAATTTGATATGCTATTTTTAACTAGTAAAATACATTGATTCATCAACATGATAACATTGTGAGTAGTCGGTGAGGATATAAGAGTCGATAGACCTTCGTGATGATGATAGTTAGGAAAATTATTGTGTAGATTTATTTAAAACTAGTTTATTAAGATATGCCAACCATGTAATCAGATAAAAACAATTTATGTTCCTTAACATATTAATGTTAATTTTGTATTGTTATAGACAAAAGATCTAAGAATCAATGTTTATAGCAGAAGAGATTGAGATTCATCATATTATGTAATGGTAGATCATCGTTGACAACCATGATTATCATCCGCTTAATCATGAGGGGTATATCGAACCTGTGCTCAGATCAGATAGCTGATTAATTTGTTGCCTACCCTAACACAAACTTTTGGCTTGAAGTTGTTCAGGAAGAAAGCTCACACTTATCTCGCATATAATGTTGTATTCTATCATCTATCTTAGGTTATCGTTTTAATCATCGTACAATTTCAGAATTTCAATAAACGTAAAAATAAAATTTAAATTTTGAATCAAATGATAGATTCACTAAGAACAATCTAGATTCTAGAACATTATCACATTAGTAGCAGCTTAGTTGTCAATTTCCAAGACAATTTACGTAAGTCGGCAAACACGCGATTCGAAAGCCGCAAGCGTCACATGTCGCGAGAGGAAACAATGGAACGACCTCGTGGGAACCGTGATTGTCCACCCCAGCACCGGGTTCGAGTCCAGGCCGCGTCACGCCGCGTGACGGAGCATGGGGTGCCAAATGTGTGACCGTGCTCACATCCGGAATTCATAATTTCTGTTATTTCACTATAATTTTATTTGATTTGCGTGCTGCGCTAGGATTTACACCAATTGCAAATGAACTTTATACTTACATTGCTTTTCGTGTTTAGGTTAATTCAAAGATTCATTACGTACTCATAACTAAATAAATGTATAACAAAAATTACATAGTCATACAAATCTTTCCTAGTAAATTTTTCTCAAATATGTAGGTTAAAGTTATTAAATTTCGTAATTATAAAGGACATATTTACCATTTTTTAATGGGTTGCAGCTTCGAATGATTATAATTGCAAAAGATTCAGGCAATTTATCCATGCTCATTCATCTGGAACACTGCAAGGCTGGATACTGGATGCAATGAGCAGACTAGAATCATGGTGACACACAAGCGCGTCGCAGAATAGCGAATAACGGTAAATCGCGTTCAATTCATCGTTGCTGAAAGAGTAGGTATTCATAGACTACTAAAAAGGCTTATAGCGTAAATATTATTTTGACTCAACTTCTGAACGACTTTTTTGATCATAAAAATATTTTCTCATGTTTATTTTCAGAATTTTTTTTAAATGTTTCAAATTTCGTATATTTTATGTTTACATTAAATATACAGAATTTGATGTACCAAAGATAGTTCGTATATAATATTTAATTATAAAAATCATCAATAAATTACTTTAATTTAATAAATCATAAGTTTTAGTTATAGCGTAAAATTAATTCAAAGTTCTAGGTCCCACGGTTGCAAATACTACACTGTATTTTATTAGTAAATATTAAACACATCAATGGCAACTTAATCACGTGTATTAATTAGCTATTACTGATCTCTGCAGTATATGTATGTTAATAGTTTTATACTAAATACTATGAATAGAGGATATAGTGTTTTATCATCTGTGCTGAAATACATATAACATATTTTTTGCGAATTCAGCTATAAAGTATCTGAAACATCGGGAATGTCAAAATTGTTATAATAATATGATAAGAGGATTTTTGTACCAGTAGTACCTAAATAATATGTACCTATTCAATTAAAAAAAACTTTTTTTTTAAATGTGTATCGCCGCGAATGTCTGAAAGTAGGTACCTACCTCATTTAGATTTAAATATGTTGCCTTAATTTTTATGTGTACTTTTTAAATTGACTATCTTAACTATTTTGGTATGAAAGATGAAAAGTTGCGTGGCTTTTTTATTACAATATTATATTATATATTTTGTGGTGTAATTAAACCTTTTCAGATGTGAGCCCATTTGGCTCACTTTTGGTTTGTAAAAGTGGGGGGTTGCCCCCCACTAACCGTGCAGTCTGCGACCACACGGCCTCCTGGCATCGGCTTGGAATTAAAAGCTTGTGTGGTTACAAGAAAGAAAACTAGTTTGGTAAATTAGTGATGATTAAAATTAAGAAATTATCATAATTATTTCTTTTTTACGTAAAATATGGTTGTATTTTAAACAATAGAGAATTGTGCAATAATAATATATGATTACAACCACTCGCCCCAATACAAAGTCGTGATTGAAAATAGCGTTTAAATCAATGCGACTTAAACACTGGGGCGTGTTTCGCGGGATTAAGTTCATTCTGTCCCTGGGGAGGAAAAAGTGCCAGGATTCTATCAACTACCCGAAGGGATTTGATTAAACCGACCCCCTTACGTGTTGACAGTAATTGATTGAAATGCCAGTTCATTCTATTGGCACACTAAAAGATTGACATAAGAAAATATGCCTTTGAAAATAATTTAAAAAGAATAATGAATAATATCGGATAGAGGCTGATGATGATGATGATGAATGAGTCATAACTTTTAGGTAAGCAAAATTCGACTAAATAGCTTTTTGTTATTGTATAATTTTTTAAAACATAAACAGTTTTAAATCGTAACTAAGTACCTACCTAATTAGCATTATTATTATTTTTGAGCTTGTAAAAATTTAAGTAAACTATAATTTGTGAAACAGTAACTAAAATAGATCGGTACATTTATGAAAATATTGCCTAAATTTGTAAAATTTCTCAAGATATGATTTCAAGCAAAGATAATTTAAAAGAAAATAATATTTCTAATTTAATTCATGTGAATACCGAACTAATTTTGTAGTGTTTTTTTGTTAACCGAGACCTGTAAATAATCAGTTAAATTTGAAATTTTTAATAGTAAGTAATTATAACGATATCAAAACAGATAACTATAAAGTTTACCATTTAATAAGTTTTAATTGAGAAAGTATAAATTATTCTAATTTCCTCTTTGATATGATACTGTTTTAGCAATAAGCATAATTAACAGATTATTTGACTAAATAGAAACAAAGTATAGGAATTTTTAAATCAAGTCACTTGACGTCTTTCTTTATAATAGTAACACAAATAAATATGCTGATTTTTTGCCATTTCGCCCAAAACAAATTTTTCAGTTTCGAAACAGACACTATAAGATCTTGTTACTACCTTCATTCAAAAATTGTTTTAAGTCTGCATTGTGTAAAGAATAATAAAAATTAATCAATTTCAAATACAACAAGTAATTAATATTATTTATAATATTTGACATGATTAGTAATTTATAAATTACCGAGCTCGTTGAAGTCTTTAGTATGAGGAAAAACGTGCAAGAAATACTTTAACTTTGTGTTAGCCAATTCGTTTGAAATAGATCAAATAAGTATTTTAAAGGATGGTATTTTACGATAAAATAATAAACAGTGAATTTCATCTTAATTTTTTTTATTCTTTGGTAAAACAATTTATAGAAGGCAATTTCATGTATCAAAGTCAACAGGGATTCATTGGATCATTAAACAAGAAAACAAAATAGATACAATTATTAACGCCTCGTTTATTTATATCTTTCAATCGCTTCAATATAATTTGTGTCCACTGACTATTTAACACTCACTGTACACGCTCCTATGAGAATAGATAAGTCTTTCGGTATTTTTATAACTTTCGATTCCATATAACAAATATTTTGTACAATAGTCGACGAGCGTTCACTCGACGCCGTGGCACATCTTAACCTACCTACCATAGAGGCTAACTCATTCTACCTATGCTATATTTACAACTCGTTCGAATGTGCTTTTTGGTATCTCAAAACTCCACGCTCACTTTCATCGCACTCGCCGATACATCTTACATTCCATTACAATTTAAACTTAAACATTAAAAATACAATAATACATATATACAGGGTGTTTTAACAATAACCGGCCGGCCGTCGGCCGCGGCCCGCGAACTGCGAGCGGTCCAAATATAATACAAAACAAAATGGACATACCTAAGTATGTACGGCTGAATAACGATCACTGATAACACTATACAAGAGTCACTGGTGCGGCGACAGCTCAGAGCGGCGGTATGTCGATGTCGCACGCGAAGGGCGATTCTCATATGAGCGAGGACAGGCGCTCGCCCGCCGCGTACCGCTGCTGCTCGTCGGGCAGGTGGTACAGGTTGATGATGTGGTTCAGCTCGGGCTGCACGTACTCGCGCTTCATGGTCAGCTGCTCGTGGTGGCCGTGCGCCATGTGCCCGTGAGGGTTGTACTCGCGCTTCATTTGCGTGCCCTGCTCGTGCGGCACGAACTCGCGCTTTAACACCGGTCCCGGAGACACTGCTTCCGATTTGGCCGATGAGTCACTCGGGGAATTTGACGCGCACGGGACTGGAAGCACATATCCACTGGGTGACGTCTGGCCCATGCCGTACGTCGAAGGTGATGGCGATTGCGGCATGAACGGCGAGGGTTGCCCGCCGCTGTAGTAGCTGCCGCCATAACTGTTCTGCTGCATCTGCTGCATGTCGTAGCGGTATCCGTAAGGTGACTGTTGCTGGTACGCGTTAGGGTCATGCATCACGTATCCGTTAGGCACATAGGGGTTTGCCATTTGGTAAACATCACGTTGTTGTTGGGCCGAAGGTGCGGATGCCCTCTGTGCTTCGGCTGCTCCCATCAAACCACCACCAGTGAGGGGATATTTCTCTTGTTTCTTGGCGAGAGTCTTTGTCTTCCTCCTCGGCCTGTACTTGTAGTCTGGGTGCTCCTTCATATGAACGGCGCGTAACCTTTTAGCTTCATCGATGAACGGTCGCTTTTCAGTTTCTGATAAATCCTTCCACTGTGCACCGAGACGTTTTGATATTTCAGAGTTGTGCATTTTTGGATTATCAGATGCCATTTTCCTACGCTGTCCACGGGACCACACCATAAACGCGTTCATTGGTCGTTTTACACGTTCCGCATTTGGGTTCTTGGTTGTGGTGTTGTTGTTATTGTTTGGCGGCTGGTGGTGCTGTTGCTGGGGCTGCGAGTGATGCTGTGGCTGCATCGCTTGATGCTGATGATGCTGTAATGACTGGTGTTGTGACAGGTTCTGTTGCTGCGGCAGCGACATCATGCCACCGAGGGCGCCGAGCGAGCCGTAGCCATGCTGCAGCGTGTGATGCGATGGAACGGTGGCATGAAGGCTGCCGCCTTTTAAATCTGACTCCATCGTCAACATGTCTTCTTCCTGAGACGCGTACAGCTTGCCGATCCTTATATAACCGTACACAATAAGATAACAGAGGATCGGTATCCACACGTAACCGCGCCGATACACGACTAAAACGAGTATTTCACTGTACCGTGCGGCGCTGTGACTGCGTGCGATGTGAGGTGGCCGCGCTCTCGGCGGAGGCGCTCGGCGAGCCCCCCCACCCTGGGGCCCGGGGGCCCGCCCGCCTGCGCCTCCTCCAATGGCGGGCGAGCACCGACACCGCCCCGCCCGCGCGCCGACCCCCGCCGCGCCCTGCATTTTTAATCGCGTGGCGACTGAAGCGAGCGTACGCCACGCCGCCGCGCCGTGCGCCGCCTCATGCAAATCACAATTTTGTTTGCCGACGGAAGATGTACCTCTCGACCTTAGCTCATATTGTAAACATCATACCTAAGTCTATGAAAAGCGATGTTAATCTCGCTTTGCTTGAAAGTTAATTTAAATTGTTACTTTATTTAGCCTTAGTGCCTTTTCTACTTATTTATGTCGTCCAAATGAAGTATTAATAAACAAAAATGTACATAAATATACCAGCTAAGTTAACAATGAGATGGCGTAGAGTTTGGACAGCTGTATGAGCTAAGTTCAAGGTCCCCAACTGTGTCGCGAGGTACAAGCATTTAACGCCACAATTAAAATTATTTGATTGAGTACATTGATACTATTTTACAATGGGTTGCCGTTTATCTTTATTAGCTATAGCAGTAACATCTTTTGACAATAAGTCTTATTATATGATAATGATATTATAATCAAATAATGTCAGGTAACACCTATTCTTCTATGTTGTTTAACAACGACAATAATTGCTGATAACCTGCACATTGTGATGGTTGTGTACAGACCACAGACGTCTTTGTACCACATTTTGTATTTTTATAACAATTGCTTATTGAACTTATATAGAGTTTATTGTTATAATGTGCTACTGAATTTAATGATATCTATAATGAAAGATTACACACCTCTTACAATATAATTTATTTAAGTATTATGTTTTTCTAACACATTGAAAAAAAGATTTTTATAAAGTCAAAATATATTTCAGCAATTGTTAAGTGTGGCCAGTCAACGATTTAAATTTTTATTCAATGCACATTAAGTATAATATACTTAATGTGTGTTGAATAAAAATCGACTTTCGATTCGATTTATACAAAAAAAATGACACAATTACCCACACAAATAAAGTTTATTTATCAGATTTCAGGTGTTTTTCCTACGAACTTACTACTTTTATAAACATTGATCTTAATCAAAATAAACTTTTAGTTTTTTACTTAAGGTTATATAAATTGCAACAAATTTAGGATATTTTAAACATTGCTTATTCTAATGTGTTGTTTAATTCATAATTTTTCCTTTGTTTAGAGATTTTGGTCCTTGGTAATTTCCATCCAGATGTCAGTTCGGGTTGTAAGTTCTAGGTGTTAGCTACTTGGTACCTACTAGTGACGAGGTACTTGAGGGTTTTTGGTTTTTGAGGCATTACAAAATATTGTCAATCAATATATGTGTATCATGTTTTATTGGTAGGCATTATCTCGATGTTTACGGTGGTAACACTTAGAACATCTAAGGTTCTACATCTGAACAGTTAACAGTTTGGAATTACGTTTTAGATATTATTTACTGAAAATAGATAAGTAATTTAATTTCATTTCTAAATTGTACCTACCCAGCGTGTAGGTACGTTTATTTTGATTTAACCTTTGTTTATTTTAATCTAGATTCATAATAGAAAAATGAACAATGAATATTTATATAGGTACATACATATTAAACATGAGTACCTACCTATTCTAAAATAATTTATTTTAAATCTACAAAAGTGTTTAAATTCGACCATTCATCTATTCTCGCAAATACTCTCCTCCCATTGAGATTAATAGTTACTTATTATTTATTAGATATATATTTTTATATTGTTTATATATTCAATATTGTTTTAATTTATTAATGATTGAAATACTTATACCTACAGTAGACACTTTTACCCTTTATATATTCATTAAGTAGTTCAAATATTAGTTTTGTTCGTCAAATGACTTTAATTATGAAAATGAAAGTTGATGGTAATTGCCACACTGAGTTGTTTGACATTTAGATAGTAATATCATAAAAAATATTATATTTGGAAATGTGCAAATAAACTTTATTATTAAACGTTCATAAACGTTATACAATATAATCAATTATAAAATCTACACTATTAAATATGAGAACGAAATGATAATTAAGACATGTGATCGATATAATATAATATATTATATAATGTAGATGTCATTTTCTTCATATTGCATGAGCAACATCTTCATTATCATTATCAGACCTATCGCAGCTGACCTGAAGTGGTCCATATCACATATGTACCAGGCGGCATATTGTGTCATACTATTTAGTCGAACACCTAATAGAGAAAAACCTATTTCAGTAATATATAGGCGTTTGTTGAAAGGGCATGTGGGCAATGTCCAGCAGTGAGTGGTAATTGGCAGATGATGATAATTACAGTACTAAGTACTAACCCACTGCTATTACTAAAGCAGTGTTAGTTGAACTCTAGTAGGTAAAAAGTCATATACAAAAATTGACATCATTTAATTTTGTGAAACATAAAATTTGTATATAACATTTTTCTTTTCGCATACTTAAGATAACATTGAGTTAATTTTTAAAACATATTTTTAGTCTTTTTAAGATCATAAAATCGATGGCGAGTAGATAACAATAAATTCCTAGAGGTAATTGTGATAAACGGCTTAAAATATCTTTTTGCGAAACTCAGGTAATATTTTTTATGCAATTCCCAAAACTGTGTATGACTTAGAACCGGATTAAATAAATTATTTTACCCTTTTAATGTAGTTATTTAAAAAAAAATTGCTATGTAGGTATAGGTAAGTTTTATAACTTTTCTAAGACCTAGAAAAAAGTTTGTCTTCAGAATAAGCTGAGCAAATATTTTTTTTACTTACAAATTAGTTAGTATTTTTTTTTACTGGCATGTTGGTTGGTCTAGTGGTTATTATAATAATAATATAATAATAAATCATTTATTCTCAGGCCCATATGGCCCATAGATATATACCTTACACACTAACATACATATATTATATTACACAAGGGTTAGTATAAAACCTTAAAATTATGTTAGTAAACTTCCTCGCGCTACGTCTTCGTGCGTTCCGGTGGTACTGTTCCGCGGAAGCGACGGAACACCACATCCTGAGGCCAGAAGTCTTCTCGTAAAACTTCCTGCAGGTAGCAGGTCGGTACTCGCACCACAAATGCCTTGAAATTGACGTTGCGGCGCGACTCCAACTCCTGCACCCTCGGACAGTACTGCAACTTCCGGCGCACGTATTCCGCGATGTTCTCCGCCTTTGTGGTGTAATGAAGGCGGGAGATATACACCGGCGTATTCGGCTTGGCGGCACGCACGAGCAGACTGGGCTCCAGTGGGGCTTTGCCGCAGCGATTCTGGACGGTTCTGGGATGGCGCCTCTTCCTCTTCACCACCTCAAAACCATCTTCATCCCGACGTGGCGCCTGCTGCGCAGGCGCGGGCAGCGGGGCGGGGCACGGAGCGCGCGCGGCACGTGCAAGAGCCGGGCGGGGGGGCGCCGAGGAGGGCGCGGGCGCTGGTGCGGCGCAGCTTGGTGGACGAGCCGCGACCCGACTAGCAGCCGCGTCAGCATAAACGCGTCGAGGTGTCGACACGCTTACACTCGCAGCAACCGCCGGGGCATCGCACTTGATGGCATGCGGTGACGCAACGGAGTCCGCCGATGCAAAACTGCAGACGGAGACATTTTGCGCCCCGCGACGCATGTTCACGTTTGAGGCCTCTTCAGGTGACCTACATACCGACATAGCGTTGCGTAATGATACTACCTCGGCACGCAGATCTTGAATGGTCCTATCTGAGACCTCTAACTTGGACTGGACTTCTGTTAGGCTCGACTTCAGGAAGATGATGTCCTTAAGGAGCCTGGTGACGTCGACGTGGTCGAACGTGACGGGGGGCAGCTTGTGCAGCTCCTTCGCCACGAAGCTCGGCACGTCGTCCGGGTCGGTCACCTTTAACAAGGTGATGATGTCCTGGACGCTCTTCTCAGTTCCGTCCCTCCGTCTAGACGGCATCTGGTCGAGTTTGCCCAGCACCTCGTACAGCAGTCGCTTGCCGCTGATTATCTCCTCTTCTTTGAAGTTAGACTTACATATTTGTAAGATGCTAACTTCATCCATGGTGTCTATGGCGTTTTGTATAAACGCCAACAGTTCGTTGGCTATGAGTTGCGAACTCATAGCGACGCGAGCGGGCAGCGGCATATAGCCGCGCTAAACATTAATTAAATAATTATACGGTGCACTTTATAAGGCACGTCCGTATTCGATGCGCGATGCGACCGAATGATTATTGACCCTGACTACTAAACTAGAAAGTCGTTTTTTTTTTTTTTTTTTTCGGATGGATCTATGCTAATGGCCCGAAGGCCCTAATGCTTCAACGGATTAGTGTGAGCCCATTCGGCTCACTTTTGATTGGGGGGTTGCCCCCCGCCTACCGTGCAGTCTGCGACCACACGGCCTCCTGGCGTCGGTTGTGTAGAAAGTCGTGGGTTCGATTTCCACCCAGGACAAATGTTTGTGTGATGAGCAATATAATTTTTTCTGTGTCTGAATTGAATTTAGAAATATATAAGTATATATCAGTTGTCCGGTTGCCATAGGAAAAGGCTCTGCCTAGTTTGGGATCAGATGGCCGTGTGTAAGTTGTCCCATCATATTATTATTAATTTAAAGTTTTAGAGTCACGAAATTATTTTATTTAGATTGTTTAAAAAGCTATACGTACCTAGATATTTTATTTCGACGCACGTACAGAGTATTTTACACTCAAAAGCACACGACTCTTACAAGCCGGGCCGGTGGAACTGCTGCTTATGCTAGTACTTTCTCGTATGGCAGTGCCCTACTAAAAAAGAAGTACTGTAGATGCTTACCAGCGTTATAGCCTGCTACTATGACGATCCTTTGGGAGTATTCGTACCACCCCAATTTTTACACTTCCTTACGACCTAGTGACCTTCACTACTACTTTTATTGGAAGGTTGCCATTTGACTGTAGTGCTATAAAAGTGAACCATGGACGCCTCTAGAAGACTTTGTACTTTTAAGTGGATTAGCATTGCTCAGAGGGGATAGAATTCAATTGAGTCATTTTTGGGTTAAATGTAAGGAGCATGTCTAATATATAAATCGACTGGGCTATGAATAGGCTACGTGATTTTTATATAATGATCATAGTTATTCCAACTTTTGGGCTTTAAGAGAAGGCGACCTCATTTTACACATGAAAATAAGCTTTCCTCATATCTATCTTAAGATACTATATCACTCTTATCAAGCGTAGCCTGATATGAATATGATAGCGTTATAATTGTTTGCATAGTAACAGGCAACACTCAGGGGAGATTCCAGATCTATTTAGCCCTGGTTTTGAAAAAAAAAATTAATCTTTAAGAAAAGACTTCGCATTCGGACATTAATTACATTTACGGCTTACTTTATAGAATTTCCGTTTTGCCACGCCCATGTTGTACTAGTATTTTCTATTTTGTTGTGGTCCATATAATGGGTAGTACAAATAAAGTGCATTCATTGATTTAAACATAAATAAAAAAGAATAGCTAAAGTGAAGATTATTTATCTCCTACTTCCGAAACTAAATGAGTTGATGATGATGAAGATGATTAAAAAAACTAGACTAGGATTAATAAAACCATATATTAGAATCATAATATCTTTATTGCCTTAACATAATATATGAGTATGTTTCATTATTTCATGTTTTTTATTTAGTATCAAAATTATACAAAATTCATAATTACAACAAAATATTAAATTATTACATTACATACATATATTCTTTACATTTTCTTCAAATAAAGGCACCTAAAATTTTTGAATAAGAAAGTAACTAAAAATAAGTCCCATAAAAGAAGAAAGAAGAAAAGACAAGAAAAAATTACGTGAATCAAGCCTCGAGTAAAAGAGGAGTAATATTATATTCCTTTCAGAAAGTCAACCTTCAAAAATTGAGTAAAATCATCATCAGGCGATATATTAATATAAGGCAACTGAAAAGATCTTCTTGGGTGAGCCATTTGCTCAACTACTGTTCCGATTGAGCGTAAAGGCCATAAGGCCGAAAAGTCTAGTACTTTCGGAAAAGAAACCAAAAAGGTGTGTTAACAGTTAAGCTTCAATAAGAATTTACATAGACGTTGTATGGGCTTCTCCAAGTTCCCAAAAACTTTGGCATCAAACATTTGGAATGTCTAAGTAATCAAAAACTGTGCTAATATTGATTGTCGTACTTAGTCTGTAAAAAATGACTAGTTACATAGGTAATAATATACGCATATGCATGCCATGAGTGACGTATATAATACCACTTGCATACTAGCATATAATCAATTTTCTTTAGACGAAATAAAACAAAATATAAAAGTAAAATCCATTTTGAATGAAATAAATCGCAAAGTGTCATTAAAATAAATAACAAAGTTTAACATCACCTGCCAAATTTCTAAAGATAAATTCTAGGATGATACAAATTGATAAATTGAAAATTAAACTCAGTATTCCCGCCAACAATACACGGCAGCCATATTGCGTGGCATCTCGGTGTTGCCAGGCGTGATAATTATTAATTTGTAGCGACACTCGCGCCACTCGCGGTTATCATTAGTGACACCTCGCGCCAATTAGGACGCTCAGAGTGTTTGATGCTCGTTTTTTTTAACATCAGCAATTATTGGATGACTCGCAATGCGTTGTTAGTGGTTTCCATTTGTACGGAGGTGTTGGGGAATTTAAAACTTAAATCAACTTTTTGCAACGTTTTTTACTTATTGTAATACTAATTGGTATTGATTTGGTTGAATGGATTAAATTTTTAAGGAAATAAAAAGAATACGATTGTACGCGTAGTTCTTACGAATACGAGGTTGTATGAATTAAATCTCTGCTAACATTTTTGATACAATGGATTTATAATAAATAAGAAATATCTTTAGATAGTTTGCATAATATTAAATTAACAATCTTGAAATTTGTAAGTAGGTACCTAGTGAAGGAAGTTTTAAGATCAAAACCGTAACTATTTTCATTCAACACAAATATTCGATATGTATAAATTAATCAAACGCAATAATAACATAAGCACATTTTCATATTTACAAATTATATATTTACAATTCTAAGAAACCATAATAATATGTAAAAAAACAATTTAAAGAAAAATTCGCCAATACTCATACAAGAGTTATTAGTGCAGAATCGAATGTCTGCACATTAGTGCAGACATTCGATTTAGGTATTAAAGAGTTATTAAACTCTTTAATACCTCTTAATACCATAGCATTTCATGTTATGTATTACATCTTATTTATGAAATCTTTAATATAAATAGGGAATCAACAATATAAATAAAAAATAAAAAGCAAGAAAAGTCGTAAATAATAAAGCGAGTATGGTAATGAAAGCTCAATATTAGGCACAGGAGTCGACTGGACACAAACAAGACCGCACACGTAAGAGCCTGGCATCATCTCTCCTTGTGGGGGACGCAGCCCCCTACTGCTGTAGACTTCACAACTTTTAGAAGTGGCATTTTCTTTAAATACATATTTTGTTATGAATTTTTCATGTTTTAAGTTTAAAGAAAACTATAATTGGTATAGCTTTATGTTTTACATGTAAAGGAAAAAAATAGTAAAAATGATTTTGTCATAATATTTATAAGCATACTTCTTAAACAAACCTCTCTGTGCAGAGATTCATACACGAATGGATCAATAAGGTTAAGAATGTTTGTCTTCGCATCTACTCTTCCAATTTTTGATTACAAATACTAATACTACAGTTTGGTCTTACTATCATTAGTAGACATGTGTTTATATATTACTGGTCAGGCTATATAATTAAAAATAGCCATATTTTCACATTTTATAACGAATAGGCCTAGTACCTACATATATTATCTGTGCCCGGGGGGTGTCAGGCGACCCGGGTGGAGGGGGGTGCTTCCGGCCGCTGTCTCCGTCTCATCAGGCCTATCTTGGACACGAGCCGGCCGCAAATTAAATACTAATGTACGAACGGTCAGATATATTCAGTATTAGATATATACACATACGAGATAAAATATTTTGTAAATAAATATATAATAGATCGATATGTACCTACTTATCAGACTTTAAAATAGCTTAGATGTAAATATTATTGACAAATATCTTATATCTTTAAATGAGCAATTCTTGTATATATGTATATATATAATTGGAATCTCGGAATCGGCTCCAACGATTTTCATGAATTTTAGTATTTAGGGGGGTTTCGGGGGCGATAAATCGATCTAGCTAGGAATTATTTTTAGAAAATGTCATTTTATTTAAAAAAAAAAAAAAAAACCGAGCAAAGCTCGGTCATCCGGGTACTATTATATTTTCTGTCACAATGTGCAGTGGTTAACAATACTTACAACTTCACCCATCAATATCAACATAAGAAAAAAATTAAACTTTAGAATAGCGATTATGATCATGAAAATGCCGAGAAATGAGAGATTGAACTACTTCTCTCTACTGTATCTATTTCGACAATTTCAGTTATGCACGTCTTGCCGTTCCTTGAAAATTCGAGAGGTCCAGTAGGTGGAAAAAGGATAATTATGATACAACTCTTAATTATTGGTCCATCTGTTTAAATTTATTCACTACATGAATTACATAAAGTCATTACCTACTTGTATATGAGAAGTGTGTTCTCACTTCTATTCTGTTTGAACAAAGTTACTAAAATGTTATTTTAAAATGATATAACTTACAGTTATATGCTACCTAAGACTGTAATTTCCATTTTAAATCCGCTGACTTTATACATACCTACTATGAACCCGTATGATAAGCAAGAATTCTACTGCCACTTAATAAATAACGTTCTTAAGAATTATTTAACAATTATTACTTACACTAATTACTTTATTAATCAATAAGCATAAAATAAATTATCATCATGCCCGTGTCTGTCTATTTAATATATTCTTACTTAAAAAACAAGCCGTTTTCTCCACTAGTTCAGGCGGCTTACAGAATACAGTCGCTGCTATTATAATTTTTATCATATATAATATCTATCTATAATAATAATAATATCTATGGACGCTCTCACACCACGACAATCTGGTCCCGTGGTAAGTTCTTGAAGAACTTGTGTTACGGGTACCAGATAACGGAAATATATTTAATACTTTTATACTATACATATATTTAAGATTTTTATTATATAATACACATATTTAATACACATCCATGACCCAGGAACACAGAAAATATTTTTGTTCACTGGCGGGATTCAAACCCGCAACCTCCGGCTTAAGCGCCAACGCGCTTACCACTGAGCTATTAGCCTCTTCAATCAATACAGCACTTAACAACTTTTCGCATGATAAAAAAGATACTCATATTAGTTTTAAGTGTTTACATGCGGTTACGTACACACATACCGACGCGACGGTAACGTACCGTCATGTAGTTATCTACATTACGGTAATATTAAGTCTAATACATATAATAAAGATGCTAAATCATATCTGACAACTTCATTACTCATTAATAGGTACGGAAAATCGAAAATTACTAACATATAGGTAATTTGCATCAACATAAATGGTTACATATCTAATTTAGCAAAGTACTAGGAATAAAGGAACTAAATTATTGTACTAACGGTAAGAAAACAATATTAATATGGTCCATACATAGTATACATTATACGAAACACTTGAATCGTCCATTGGTTTGTCCGCGGTTGGGTCGGTACGATCAGCTGACGTCCACAATACCTGCCCGTCACACGGCAGTGCGCGCGCATCGCACACTATGACAAAAACACAAAACTAACAAAATTTCCGCGGGGAAAACACTCGTTTTCCGCGACTAAGCGTGCGAGCGTCGCGCTTCCAATACCCAGACTAAACGCGGGTTGTGAAAAAGCACCGCCACAACGCCGGCCGACAATGGAAAGCGGTAAAGAATCATAATAATAACAATGACAACAATGTGAGATGCTATAATAAAGAGCCCCGGCATTGTGCTGGCCTCGGCGCTTGGAGGGTCGCGGAGATCGATACCGGGATCGTCTGATGCCGCGATGGGCCTTTGTGACCTCCGTGGGCCAGGCCCTTCATCGGCCGCTAATCAACGTCTATTCTCTTAAGCGTACTCTTCAAATCTCCATTCCCACAAAGCAAACTTTATATAATTGACACACGTTCTTTTTGCGGAGGTGTGACATAACGGCTCTCTTGTAATAAAACATGCGATTTAATGTAATAATCCGCTCGGCACGTTATCAGTCGATCGCACCTCCCGCCGTCCTGCAGATTGCATTCGCTCATTCTCTTACTATGGATACTCTTATAACATTTTTCTACAATAGCTTATATGTACTAGCATTCTTTGAAAAACGATACGCAAAGACGCATGTACTTTATTATATTACATGTATATGTACGTTTTGTGACCGTATAAAAACTATTCACAATTATTGCATCAAAATGGGCCAATTATATCTAGGTATTACTTGTATCTATTTGTTAGTATATTTTATGTGGATTGCATTTAGCTTACTAAACTAGCTAGTGTTTATTCGTTACTTTATAAACTAATACCTACTTTATCAAGTTTTGTACAGTTGAGTAGCGCTGCTGTCAATGTCTTAACTATCATGTTGATATTACTACATTCGTCTTATATAATAATGAGCCAATAATAAGTAAATAAAAGTAAAATTTTCTTCTTCTTTTTGTTTCGTTTAAATATCTTAAATTAATATCTAAAATTATTTAAAACGGGAAATTGACCATGTTTTTCACTTTAATTCGCAGAGTTCGTTATTTCGACAAGTAATTCCGTGAACAAGACATTCGTAGTTAATGTTGAATTATCGAATATAAGTGAAAATAAACATGTTCTTTAAAACCTAATATGAATATGTTAACAGATATCCAGTCATATCCAGCCTATGCGGAGGTATAATTGGTCGGCGCGGGCGCAGAGACCGCGCCCCGCGGCGAGCCCCGGCCGCCGCACTCGTTATTAAACTGATCCGCTATCCACTAATCCAATTATCTACCTATATCTGACACGTTTCACTAATAAATTATTAATTGACTGATCAATCAATATACTATATTTTAGATCAGTCTAATAATTTAGGCAAATGCTTTTAAAACTCAGTTTGCTAATTGATAATTAGACAGGCAAAAGTGATAGAACAGTCGATGCCTATACCTGTGCCGTACGGCCCACAGGGAGCCGGTGACCGTATGTCACGATTGTGGCGCTGCGGTGGACTCGACCCAGCACGCCATCGAGATATGTGCTCGAGATGGGTGGCGCTGCGTCGTGATCTGACGGCGGTTATCGGAGGGGACTTGTCTCTGCTGAGCATTATGACCGTGACTCTTTCGGCGAGGCAGAAGGAGGCTGACTAGTGGGCGGGAGAGGAAGCCACCGACGAGGCCTCCCCCCGCGGGGGACGAACGGGGGTGCGTAAGAGGCGCTACTTAATGCGCCTCCAGTAACGCCCCTGTGCTGGTGCCGGTTTCAGGTTGGCAACCTGAGGCCACTATGGCACGACGTCATGGCTCTGCTTAGTGGCGGCCGGGCAGTACCCACTTATGAGTAGTAGTCTGGTCTTCGCAGGACCAGCCTGTCGCCGAGGTGATCCTCTTGCCTGCAGAGCCAAGATCCTCAAAAAGCAGCTGAAGGCGCTCGCAGGTGGTTTAGTGGGGTAATGCATTGTGAGTGTGTGTGACCTGCGTCATAAAAAAAGAGTCGATGCAGCCATGAACCCAAATCAGTCAATACAGGACTAACATTAATAATACTATCCTTTGATTCATATCCATATACGCGTTACGCAAGTATAATTGTCTTCTGCCTTCTCAAAAATAACAAACCTGCATGGAAATAAGTAAAACGACATTTACATTACATAATTTTTAGTGATCGAGACAGATTTATAGGTAGATTATTTTCTTAGTCTCATCCATATATTCATGAATATCCAATCTGTTTACTTGATGATTGAACACACCAAAGATGTTTATTATAAGATTTTGTTAGAAGTTTATTAGGCTTAGTTGGTGATGATGATGATGGTAAGCATGCAATAACTTATTACTCCATAAGATAAGTACATGGTCTTTGCGCGTTGCATAATTTGATTAATGATTGGTTGTCGATAAGTTCTGTCCACTCGCGTCCCACCAAGGATGCACCGCACACCTGACGTCCAACTTCAAATTCACAATCATCTCCACCGCTATTTTTAATTAAACGCGATGACTAAGTGCAGGGATCCATCACGCAGCGTTCAAAGCCGGTCTATTATTAATTATTATTTTGATCGATCATTCCCCGTCTTGTTTCATCAAAGATTCTGTTTTTGGGTCGAATTCATTAGTTCACGAATTTTAAAGGTCTATAGTATTCAACGTAAAGAGTGGACAGAGGTCAAATATTCGAAATCGGACGGTATATGTTTGTAAAGTTTACACTTATAACTATTTTAAATTATTTATTGTCTGATTCTGTTGTCCATGAACAGAAGGGTTTACTCCAGAGTTCAGCGATTGTGTAACCTAGACAGTAATATCACAGAAGGTCCGAACCATGGTTCAGGCCTTGTCGTGGCGGTGGGGCTCAGTAACCTAGGGTGAGCGATGCACCTTGGGCGAAGCTAATTGGGCCGAGGGGGCTCTTTGTACCCCTCTTATAAGAAGAGGGGACAGAAGAGCAGGTGGCAAGGGATGAGGATGGGAACCTCACCCCATTGTACTGTCCCGATGTTGGGAGGGGTTGTTCTGTGGTGCGGGACAACCCCTTTGTGGAGCCCCTTGCGGGGCTGACTAGCCGTTGAGGTGCCCTGTTAGCTTAACAGATCCGGGGCACCTCACCAAAGCGGCACTGGTGGCACTCGCCGGGTTTTAGTGGGTAGTGCTGCGTCCATCTACCATCTTTCGGGCGCAGTGAATCCCACATACCCGCGTGGGGAGACCCACTCCCCCGCGGGATGCCTCAGAGCATTTCCCGGCGTAAAAGAAAAGAGGTTGGTTCAGAAATGGGCTAGTTATAAAGATGATGATCATTAGACCGTATGACCGCCAGATTTAATAAAATTTGTATCCAGAAACTTACTTGTTTATTTCATTTAATAATACCATACCTTTTTTTTCTTTAACGCCGGGAAATGCTCTGAGGCATCCCGCGGGGGAGTGGGTCTCCCCACGCAGGTATGTGAGACTAAAACCCGGCGAGTGACACCAATGCCGCTTTTGGTGAGGTGCCCCGGATCTAATGAGCAAACAGGGCACCTAGATGGCTAGTTAGTCCCCCAAGGGACCGACGCCACCTGGACAGAGGGGCTGTCCCGCACCACAGAGGAACCCCTCCCAACGTCGGGACAGTACAATGGGGTGAGGTTCCCGTCCTCTTCCCTTGCCACCTGCTCTTTTGTCTTTTTTGTCTTGTGCATCTTCTTATAAGAGGGGACAAAAATATAAGAAGAGCCACCTTGGCTCAATTAGCTTCGCCCAAGGTGCAGCGGCTCACCCTAGGCTACTGAGCCACACTGCCACGTCAAGAACTGAACCACGGTGGGGAATAAAACCATACCTACTCTAACCTTAATAATATGTTCGCATTGTAATGAAATAAATACAAACGAGATGTAAAATTAGACGAAATTAAATGCTAGACGTTTATCCCTCAACGAGTAATTCCCATACGGGAATATTATCCGCACGGCTCAGCGATTTTTCGAAGAAATCCATAATCCGAGTTTTTTAAGTTTCGTTCAGCAGAAACAAACATTTCCATCCCTATCCTATGACGAAATCAAAAAGGCCGCTTAGTCCATTTTTTCGTACGAAATTCGCAACGTTTCGATTAGGCGAGAGATTTTGAGCGTCTTGGCATTTCGGAGATCTGTTGAACAATGGGCTTCCGGGGACTATTGGCCTTAATATTTATCACGGATAATCCCTGATCGAAAAAAAATAATATAGTAGGTATAAAGATTGTTAGAACTTATATTTTTATGGTCTTAAATAGTCTTCTCTCTAATATTCTCGCCAAGTAATTTTATAAGATGTCAAAATTATTTTAATTATTAGGTTAAAATTATTAGTTTATTATTACTAATAATAAATAATACTTAATATACCTAAATATAACAAGCATTTAAAAGCAGTTTATATTTTCAATTATTATCATTTAATTTAGATTTTTTTCATATTAAAAATATCTTTATTTTGTATGTAAGAAATTTGTAGCACTTCGAAAAACCTATATTAATAAATTATTATATTTTTACTTTATATTTGCAACCTAATGAATGAATGAAATACGTCAAATGGTCGAAAATGAAACATGCAAAAGAATCCCATACAAATAATAAAATCCCGGCTGCATGGGTACCACCATCTTGCTTGTTTCTCCCGTGAAACTGCTTTGCTGTGTTTTAGAGTGGCAGCAGCAGAGGCAATGCAATTACTACTAGAGAGACAGTAACTCTTTTAGGTTCATGGGCGACGCTGACCACTTACCATCAGGTGGCACGTCTGCCAGTTCGCCTATCCAACTAATATAAAAAAGCTTTATATTAACTATCTCATATATAGGTACCTACATAACTAACCTAACTTCAACCGAAAAATGGCAATTGTCCTTCTATTCCTCTACAACAACGAAATCGACTTTAAAAAAGAAAATAATAAGGGTCTTAGGAGTCCCTTATTATTTTGTAATACTTGGTTGATGAAATTCCCATAGACATAACCTGTGCTATGTAGGATATTGGATACTTTAGTAAGAGGTAGTTGCTTTGCAGCCGAATTGGGTCGGCACGATCGGGGTGGTACCTCTCGTTCACATCACGACGGCGTCAAGTGACAGTTGGGTGATGATGATGTGAGTTTCACGCTTTTTGTGTACTTAACACCTGTGAACTCAAATTTTCATAACTCAAAATTGTATTTAAAGAGGAAACAATTTCCAATATCGTTCTATAAGTAACACCTACATGAGGTCAGCACATTGCGGCGCGATCGCGGCGTGATACGACGACGGATCGATGGTATCGCCGTGACGAGGCGGTATCTGTAATTTGAACAGTCCATAAACTGTCCAGGTCGAGAAGGGTATACGAATTCATCGTTATCATTGTTTAGATTATACCTTAACGAAATCATCGATAATCGCGATAGAAAGTGAAATGGTTTTGATCTAGAAAATCACAAAAGATTTACAATTTTATATCGAAGTTACCAATCTGAACGTATACACGTTTTGAAACAAAGAAGGATAGTAATAGAGAATAAAATAAAATCAAGAAAATTTTATTATACAATAAATAAAATATTAAAAATACAATTACGATAATATAGAAAGAAGAATTGGGAAATATTTGAAATTCCTTGAGATATTTTATAGCCATTTACTAGATATTAGACATAAAATACCTACGTATATAATTTAATGCGAGACCAAAGTAAGTATTCCCGCTCTAAATCAAAGTGACAGGTAAGCAAATAGAACAAAACGCTCTGCTTCTAGGAATCCCGAAGTCCTCGCTCATAAATCACTGGACTCCTGACAAATGGATTCTACGAGTTTTTTTCCGCCACTCATTTATTAATAGGGCAAGGGAATGTTTCGGAAAACCAATAAAATGTGCCCCGTCATATACCTGTCTACCGGCAGACAGCGTGGCATTGTTCCTTCGCTCGGCTTTTTCTCTACCGCCTCAATCCATGTGAAATACCGTTCTCTCTATCATTATCTGCATATTATACGTTTTAATCACTTACCGAATGAATAAGATTATTAACACGACTCTTATGATCTTAATGAGTGTAATTCGACGTCAAATATAATAATGGATATTATACAGAACGATTATTGGTCGAATTAATTTTAATGATAGAAAACGTGATGCCTCAAATTCTGTTAACGACTCAAATTGGATATCATTAGGAATGCGCGGTATGTGGTGTACCTGTTTTATCTATAAATCAAAATGACAGGATTCGCAAAGCATGTCTGTTGCCGGCGAACCAGATCTGTCGTGAAAAGGATATTCAGATAATGGGAGAGAGTTTAAAATGGTTTGAATCACAAATACAGCCTTCATATGTAACGCAACTCACCTATTTTTGTGAATGGACAATTTTTTGTCCCATGTCGTGTATGGTCTCACAAAGGTCTCGTTTAAGATATTTTGCGCGTGTGAAACACGAATCACACTCGATCTTTATTGTTCTGGCCAAAAATAATTGTCATTTCCTGCGGCGGGCGAATATTGTTATACTCGCGAAATGGGACGTGTCGCGGAAAAGAATTCGTGATGTTTTAACTTTCACGACGTTTTCGCCTTTTAATGAGTTAGCTCGCGGTAAAAATATAATTTCGGTATTTCGTCACAGAATAGTAGCCTGTGGCAATGTAAAAATGCACTTAAGAGGTGTTTAGTTGTAGAGCTTTTATTAAATTCCCCTAGGTCGGTCACTGTTCCATTTATTATTTGTCAGGCATAGGTCAAAATGAAACGATTTTTCGAGGAATGAAAATAGTTCTTAGTATGCTTATAGCGCATATTTGGTGCATTTGATTTTATATTAGAACTTTACGTTTGTCCATTCGTCAAATCAATTATAAAGTTGGATACGGATTTTCTGCTCAAAATATAAGCTATACTTTTCTTGTTGTGAAACTTCACATGTCAATATTGTCAGGTATGAAATTTACCACGCCATATTTACTCATTACTGTATCTTTAAATTACTGAAAACAAATATTCAATTTTAATAAAATTTTAATTTTAATTTAAAAGTAGAACTATGAATATTTCGGGAATCGTTTGTTGGCTGTTTTAAAGAAATACAATAAAGAAAATACCTGATATTTGATATTTACACAATTTGTAAATGCGGTTTTTATTTTTTATAATGTACGATAGACGGTGAGTCTATCAGGAAAAAAACATACAGACGAATTGAGAACCTCCACTTTTTTTGAAGTCGGCTAATAATATTCTGTCACAAATATTATGTTTTACTAAGCAATGATACTTTGATTTTAAAAAGAAATAAATAATTCCTTTTTTTCTTAGATAAGCTTGAATCTATAACTCAGTTTAACAGTTGTGTGGTATATACTTTACTAGTACGTAGTATCTATTAAAAATACTTCCATATTACTAAGAAACATGTAAGTTACATCATCAAGGAACATTAATGGTGCATTTAATATGTGATATTATATTTCTGTCTTGAAACCCTCCTGCCAATAACTGGTGTATGTAACAGCTACAAATCTATAACATACAGAGAAATCACAGAACGACAAGTTTTGGGTCGTAAGGAACAAACATATAGAACTGCAAAATAACACACAAGTACTGAAGTGAGTCTTATGAGGACGCATTAAGGTGTATGCAGTATAGCGTCAGTGCACGGTGTTGGTTGTATGACGTAGTGGAGGGTAAGTTTCATAGGGTAAGTCGGAGACGTGGGAGGTCAGGGCGCTAATGGCTGCGACAGGTAACGCGAGATGAGACAAAGTGCATCAAGTGACGTTCGGGCAGTGCTGATACAGTTAATGGCACTACGTACAGGACAATGGTTATTTTAACTGACGTGATAGATTATGAAAGAAATGTTTTGATGTAGGTATGTAATATGATATTTAAAAATATTAGGAGAAAGTAATTGGAATACTTTGAAGCTACGGCGAAGTTAGCCTCATATGAAATGCGGTCTTTGTTTAAAACAAAATAGCACGTTTAGCTAAATAATTTCTGGCACAGAGATCACCGTGATCACCAGATCTTGCCTCACCACGGTTCAGGCCTTGACGTGGTGGTGGGGCTCAGTAGTCTAGGGTGTGCCCAGCACCTTGGGCGTAGCTAATTGAGCCGAGGGGGCTCTTTGTACCCCTCTTATAAGAAGAGGGGACAAAAGAGCAAGGAGCGAGGCCGGGTACTTCACCCCATTGTACCTGTACCGCCGTTGGAAGGGGTTGTTCTGTGGTGCGGGACAACACCTCTGTGGAGGTGGCGTCGGTCCCCTGAGGGACTGACTAGCCGTCGAGGTGCCCTGTTTGCTCATTAGATCCGGGGCATCTCACCCAAGTGGCATTGGTGGCACTCGCCGGGTTTTAGTGGGTAGAGCTGCGTCCACTTACCAGCTTTCGGGCGCAGCGAGTATCACATACCCGTCTGGGTAGACCCACTCCTCGGCATGATGCCTCAGAGCATTTCACGGCGTTAAAGAAAAAAAAAGAGATAGACCATATTAGTTTTGTTGTCTACTTGTTGACGTTGATCTCTATATGATATTATAAAGCCCGTGTATTACTACTACTACTACTAAAGGTTTATCTACTGGTATTTCTGTCCACTTTACTAAACAACTGCCTACAATACAAAAAAGTTAATTGAATGAAAAATCGTTTATTAGCTTCGAAAGCTAAGCTCGCATGGATATCAGAATTACAATCAACGTCAGCGTACAACTTATTAAACATGTTTTTTATACGAGTTTTCGATGTTTTTAAAAATAATATAAAAAAGTAGGATCCTGTAATCCGACCGGCTCTCCAGGACACCTGTGTAATCCTTTCATCGTGCATATAATATGCCCTTAATTCCGTTGATAAGGCATGACATCTAACGCCTTTGTGGTCTCCAGAACCTTTCGCCTCCAATTACAAGACAGCATTGTCTATATGACACACTTTTTATATGCTTTTTGTAACAGAAGTCACTGTTTTGAATGGTCACATGATTTAGTGTGATAAGTTTTGTTGTTTGGACGATTTATGGTAACAATGGTGTCAAGTTCATCACGGCGCTGAGGTTTTGATAAAAACTTTTAAATTGGATTCATGTTTATTGTGTCAACGGGAGTAACTTTTTTATTTGCATATTAATTTTTGTATAGATCATAGATGAAATAGGTATTAAGGTATGTGTTACTCTTTCTTACCACTGCAATCTGAATTAGGACGACGATCTTATAAATATTTACTCATACCACTTTAACATAGTAACGTAGTAAGCTCATAAGTATTTGTGTAACGGGTACTCGAAATAAAACAAATATTTTTTTCAGTCAGACCTAAGACCAGGATAAAACTATGTTATAATTATTATTATAAATGTAGATGGTACCTATAGGTAGTGTACCTCGTCGCACGTGACACTTTATTTAATAATTGACCTTTCATTTTGAAAGAGGTAGTGCCATGCTGCTTAGCAGTCGAATTGGGCCGGCACGACCGGGGTGGTACCTCTCGCTCACATAACACATGATAGCTGTCACGTTTCGTGCGGTTTGTGAATTTATGGTGACCCATTGGGGGGGCTAGGGAGAAGGAGGGCAACGCAACTGCATAATATTTGGTTGTGCGGATGTGTTTGGGCGTCGGTAGTCGCCAAACGGCTTCGACTGCTCATAATTGGCCTTCTAAGCCATAAAAAAAGTCGATTATAGTGTCTAAATAAAAAATAATGTAGCCAGGTCATAATAAACACTTCATTAATCTAAATCGGAATAGTAATTTGGGCTCTACGGTGGAGCATACGTAAAAACTAACTTTACTACTACTTTAGCGTGGTCGGATAAAATTAATGATATAAAGACTGAATAGTTTACAAATGCGAATATAATTTAAAAAATCGACTAATAAGAGTGTACATTATAAATAAACACAGGGGATGACTCTATTACCGGTGGGAGGGATACGCAGCTGTGTCACACTCCCGGCTGTATGGGTACCACCATCTTGGTTGTTTCTCCCGTGAAACAGCTTTGCTGTTCGGAGAGAAGGGCAAGCACAAGCAGTGTAATTACTGGCACCGAGACAATTAACATCTTATGTCTCAGGATAGGCCACACATAAATGAGATGCCTGGGCTCGTTCCAGGTAAACTAGTTTATGGTAATAACCGACGTGGACCACGTACCATCAGGTGTCTGCCAGGTTTTCATCCAACTAATATTAAAAATATTGACTGACAACAACCCAAAAAATATTCATTGTTAAATACTAGCAGTAAGTAAATACTCACTTGACAAAATATTCTTATTAAAAGAAGGTTATTCCTAATTCCGATTGTTCTATCCCCTTCGCCCCTCCCGCCACCCCCACAGACCCCTCGCCAGATGCACGGCAACGGCATATTGTTATTTACGTAATAAGTAATTCAATCTCGGGCCCACCTTTACCTATATTTCTTTTATTGCAAAATATATTACGTCACTTGTTGTAGGATATTAATAAAATAAATTTGGGTTTTGTATAATTGTGTGAAAACAACTTTAAACTTTGCAACGTGTAAAATGGCTAATAAACGGATGCGGTTATATGACCAGTAAAGTAGATCTCTACTTTAAATTAATTTAAAAACAAGCAAGTTCAATGGCTTTTTAAAATTACGTTTTCAATTGTTTTTGTTTTTTTTTATGTAATTTATTACGCATCGTGCTATAAGCAGTATGTGTAACAAATAGTATCGGGCTTTTGCACAAATATTTTATATAAACTTAAATGCCGAAAACATTATTTGCTCGCTGAGCTGAACAAGAAGAAAAAATATTATCATTCAATATAACATTCAATATTGATATCAATAAAATGAAAATTGTGCTTTTCCTAAACCAACACAGGGCTAAATAATTTTTGCGAAGGATCAAAGAGAACCGGCATCGTGACGTAACTTCCCGTAAGATGGCGGCGGCGGTGCGATTGTTTGATGTGCTAGTAATGAAGTATGCCACCTCTCCCCGCTTCCTGTCTGTCGGGGCGTCAAGATACAAACACCGTCTGCCGGCATTGTGTCATGATTCTTACTAGAGCAAATACTGGCTGTATATCTAATTGGAATATTAAATTCTTACAAGAATTATTAGGACGTTCTATAACTTCTATATTTGTAGAAGTTATTTAGGTAGATGATTGTGGAGTGTCGTATGTTTTATTTAAATACACAAAGTAAGTCTTAGCTCTTCTACCCAGCAATAAGTAGGCTGTGTAACAAAAATAAAGACCTAGGTAATCTTCGTCAGCACTTTGGTTAAATCTATCGCTTTTACTGTAAAGGAATAGAAAATATTATTTACACTAACTGTACGTTTATAAATGTATATTTTTATTGATATAATTGTTTTATTTTTTAATTAAAGTTAATATAAGTTTGAAATATTCATAATAGTTGTTGTGCTGTAAATAATCGAATCACAGAAGGTAAGCGAAGTATAATCATTGAAATATCATCAAACGGCTTTAAATTCAATTTCATATCGCAATATTGAGTTGTATAATCGCGTTACCCAGTCCACTAGTGGGGATTACTCGCTTTTTAATAAAGTACCGGCAGGGGGCGACACTAGGGACATTTTTACACAAAGAGGATTACTTTGCCCGCGTTTATCTCCACCTTACAGTTCGGCTTAGCCTTCTAAATACTCTTTGAATGCATATGCTATGCTATATTGGTATTCTAAACTATTTTGTGCAGTAAATAGGAATCTTTGTTATTGATATTATCATTATGAGTGGTCATTGGTCTAATGCTGGATTTTTAGAATGAAAGTCAAAAAGGCCGCCTTACTTATGATATCTAATGGAAACAGCAACGACGGTTTTTTTTCTTTTTAATACATATTAAGTATAAACGTAGGTTAAATTTAATAATAAACGCAAAACGATAAAGAACAATACTGTCATCTACACTGTATGGTTCTTTTTTACGCCGGGAAATGCTCTTGGCATCCCGCGGGGGAGGAGTGACTGCCCAGGCGGGTATGTGAGACTCGCTGCGGCAGAAAGATGGTAAGGTGAACGCAGCAAAACCCGGCGAGTGCCACCAATGCCGCCTTTGGTGTGGTGCCCCGGATATTTTGGGCACCTCGACTAGTCGGGCTAGTGAGTCCCCCAAGGGACCGATGCCAACTCCACAGAGGGGTTGTCCCGCACCACAGAAGAACCTCTCTCAACGTCGGACAGTGCAATGGGGTGAGGTTCCCATCCTCGCCCCTAGTCCCCCATCCCTGCTCTATTGTCCTCTCTTCTCATAAGAGTGGTACAAAGAGCAGCTCCCTCGGTTCAATTGGCTTCACCTAGGGGCTAGGTTCACCTTAGACTATTGAGCCCCACCGCCACGACAAGGCTTGAACTATGGTGGGGAAACTGTATGGTTCTGTATTTACAGTCAACTTTCACTTTACGACTTCTGTGGCTCAGTGGTCAGCGCGTTAACGCTCAAGCCGGAGGTTGCGGGTTCGAATCCCGCCAGGGAACAAAAATATTTTCTGAGTTCCTGGGTCATGGATGTGTATTAAATATGTGTATTATATAAAAAAAATCTTAAATATATGTATAGTATAAAAAGTATTCAATATATTTCCGTTGTCTGGTACGGGACCAGATTGACGTGGTATTAAAACGTCCATAGATATTATTATTATTATTTACAGTCACTAAAAAGAAGATCTTCAATTCATAGAATTTCATAAAGATTTACCTAGAAATCATTTTATTGGCTTCCTCATATATCCTGTATATAAATAGCTCTCTAAGTCTATTTATAAACTGGGAGATATTCTGAGCATTTTCTTAAATGTTTTAGAAGTATTGCTACATAATATACAGACGGCTTAACTCAAGATCATGAATGGAAGTTCTTAGAACTATCAGCGTATTAGCCTCAATACAACGAAACAAGACGCATCTGTACAATTGTTGAATTGAATAACGAGGGTGTAACGACACCAACAATGCGCGGACGCCGATCGCCCGCCGACGAGCCAATTACCTCGTTGACGGAGACGAGATGATGTGCATGCTCTGGGAACCGCACCTAGTTCCGTGTGCGAATACTGCTTCAACACACAACTGATTTTGTATTTTTTTTAAAGATCAAAGAGGCAAGAGGATATATCGTTTGACACCTAAGATTTTCGGAAATTAGAACAAGACGGACACTAATAGGTAGAATGGCACCAAGGTTGTGCGTCTGAGTCTGGATATCGATACGTCTCCTGACTCTAGCACAATACGAGTATCGGGCGGCTTATATTATGACCGTCACGGGCCGTCACGGGCCGTCACGGGATGTCCAACAGATGTTAAAATCTATATTAAAATTCATAACTTATAAAAATCTAATCTAATCTAATAATAATAATATCAACCCTTTTATGTCCCACTGCTAGGCACAGGGAAATCAGGCGAGGAGGGTTTTGGGCTATAGTTCACCGATGCGCTGGCCCAATGTGGCTTGGTGAACTTCACACACCTTCAAAGACGTTTAATCTCATCAGGCATGCAGGTTTCCTCACGATGTTTCCTTCACCGGTGAGCTAGCGATGGTCTCATGTTCAGATGCACGTAGAAATTAAGAAAACCCTATTTCTAGGCATCACAGAGGGGGGGGGGGGTCAGTCTCGAACCCGGACCTCTCGGCTCTCACTTAAGAGGCCGAGCCCGTACTCACTGGGCCATCCTCGCTCACTTTGTCATAATGTCGTCATAATGTCACATTAGCATGTCGGTGACGCGAGTCGCGCACCGGTCTATATGTAAGATACCAAAAAACCGTTATTTGTAGATTCTTTAAAATCCATATTTGATACAAAACACTTATTGAATGTTAAACGACGCATCCTTAATGCTACGCAAAAAGCCCCAAATAAACCTAAAAATATTCACCTCGCTCAAAATTTAATGAGACGACTAAATGAAAATGTGTAAATATTTACAAAATCTCCGCGGTCCCATATGAATATCAATTTGTTAGCCTCTGCGAGAACGTCATTAAATTAGCGTCCAAATTGAATCACAACTGCGACAAGCTCGCCGGAGCTGCCTACGCCGCTGCCTGTGCCGTCTGCCGGTGCGACGTCCCGCCAAACTTTTCCTCCTATTAATTTACAAAACATCTCCACGGACTTCTTCCAACCGAATATCGTCCTTCAGGTTCCCAATGTAAGACTTATCTTTCTTTAGTGAAAGCTTAAGTTTGTTCATTATTTTTACATGTCATTGTGCAAGTGACATGAGGTGAAAGCGAGTAAATTGCAACCGTAAATCCGCGGATTAAGGTGGCTATTACATTTGGGGTGCCGCGAGGGTGTATCTGGTGAAATTATGATGCAGTCTTTATTCGTGAGCCGTCGGGAGCGGTTGCAGTAATCACCGCGTATCTCCATCCAGGGGTGGGCCGTGAATAGAGCCCTAATGAACTGGATTTAGGAGTTTTTGTGCCGGCGACTCGTCAGCGGAGGTGCACAGCAATTATGATGGACTAAACAAACGCAACTTAGGCTAATGTTGAAGGCATTCAATTACTAAGTTTCTAATTATCAACGATTGTAATACGTAATAAGTATACACGTTACAACCTCCTAAGCCGGGACGGTCAGCGATCAATATAACAGTCTGCTCAGATTGATGGACCATTTTCTAAGCCATACCTAGTCTGCTATTATGTTTGGAATCGCGTCGTACCGACCTCCTCGGGACATCCAATCGTTCTTAATCTTCTTAGAGCGAAGCGAGCGGAATTATTTGGAGCCGTGCGCCTAATATGCTTAGATAATAAAAGGTTTCAGGATTGTTAGCTTAGTCTTCTCTACGTACATATTGGTAAATCTCTTCTGGCCGATACAATATTGCTCCATAAGGCAATCAATTTAAACATATGTCGTAGGTACCTAACCTTGGTACCTACTCTAAAAACTTTTACTTTGCTTTACATTTTCAATACTTGTTTTCTGCACTTCAATCATTATAAAATTACTTCGAAGCTATTAATTACTTCTATTTTGTATACAGAAAATCGACAATAGTGATTATAATAATATAAATATTTTAATAAGACTTTTTCCGTAGTTCAAGTATAAAAATAAAATATGTTAAATATAATAGGTTATAAAAAATATATAAATATTTACCGGTGGGAGGGAAGCGCTGTGCTGCGCTCCCGGCTGCATGGGTACCACCATCTTGCTTGTTTCTCCCGTGAAACAGCTTTCCTGTGTTTCGGAGAGAAGGGCAAGACAGGCAGTGTAATTACTGCCACCGAGACTTAACATCTTATGTCTCAGGATAGGCAACACATGAATGAGTTGCCTGGGCTCGTTCCAGGTAAACTAGTTTATGTTCATGGGCAACGTCGACCACTTACCATCAGGTGGCACGTTTGCCAGTTTGCTTATCCAAGTAACATAAAAGAAACAAAGAAAACTTTATATTTTGGATTGCTATATTGATTTAAAGTGACTTTGAAAATATATAGTCATAACGTTTTGCATGCAGCATTATAATGAACAATAATATAAGACTTAAATCTTATCCTCTACAATTCAGGAAAGTTTCTAAGTCTTTAGACGTGGTTCGACTTTGAAACTGTGTATGAGACAAAGTATTTATCTACAAACATAAATAAAACACATGCACGTGTTTCAATAAAAGCAAAACGTAATAAGCGACATTTTGAATTTTGAAATAAGTCTTGTATTTAGATGTTATAGGTCTCTAATTCGTGTTTAACGATCGCGGCTGCAAAATATGAGTCTGTTCCTATTTATTTACGGTGCGGCGAGCGAAGTGGAGCGAAGATGATATGAATGATAAATGACCCTCCCCGTCCCGCCGCCCCGTGCCCCCAGTGCCCCCGCCCCTCCTCTCCGCCGCCCGCGTTCACACGTGAACACACGCCTTGAGTTATTTTTATTTTGAGTCTTCTAAGTCCGTGTGAATAACGAGACACGATAGCTGCTTCAATGCAAAAGATATCAAGATGAAACAAAAATTTGTTTGCTGTATTATCGTCACTTTGTACTAAAATTTTCCTGTTTATTGTCCTTGAATGTCATTCGTTTAGATGTTTATACAACTCTTTTTTTATTTTTTTTTATTTTGACGACCTCTGTAGCTCAGTGGTAAGCGCGTTGGCGCTCAAGCCGGAGGTTGCGGGTTCGAATCCCGCCAGGGAACAAAAATATTTTCTGTGTTCCTGGGTCATGAATGTGTATTATATAATAAAAATCTTAAATATATGTATAGTATAAAAAGTATTAAATATATTTCCGTTGTCTGGTACCCGTAACACAAGATCTTCGAGAACTTACCACGGGACCAGATTGACGTGGTGTGAAAGCGTCCATAGATATTATTATATTATTATTATTATTATAGGATGGTGACGGGTTCGGGTTACGTAATACGTAGGTATAATGCTAATAACTTTGAACCAGATTCTTTTTATTCATATAATCTATACATACATACGTCAACTAATTTTATTAAAAAAAATATGACTCGATAAAATCAAATGATGGCTGGATTGAAAACTATATTTATTGGTAGTCTATATTAAGTTAGTTACGTCTCTCCTCATCTGATTTCGAGGGAGAAACAAATGAACAGAAATATAATATAACGGTTATCCATTTATTGTTAATCTTTAAATAATTACGTTGTCTTTTTGCCTTTGTAATAAAATAGTAACTTAAATCGTTAAATAGACGGTAAAAGAGCTTTACGAATAACCAGAAATAAATCCAGAATTATTTCTACTAAATTTGTAGTCTAAGAAAAGTTTGGAAAATTAAAAAACGCCTCATATTTTCACTTTCCACAATAAAATTGATTGTTTGTAAAAGCCTGTCAGTTGCTTAGCAACGAATAAACAGTCTGATATTAAAGCATATTTGTTAGTCGTATCTTTGACTTTAAATAATAATAATAATAATTAAGCGACAGTGAATTGAACGCTCATAATAATTGAGAAACTCGGCGCATTCTTACTTTAGATGATAAAAAATATCCCGGTACGATATTTTTTTCAACCAATTTCCCTGCCACATACAGACACAGAGAACACGGGCATCAATAAAAGATTATTTTTATTGTTATTATTAATTATATTAAACAAAATAATTGTTATTGAAATATATTTTATGTTCCGGGCAAATTATTTTACTTGATATAAGTGCACTCATATTAACCTATAAGTGCGATATAAAAATACACCTATAAGTAGATCACTCTCAACGCTTCGCATATGAGGCGTGCAATAGGTAATATCCTGTTTTTATTATTTTACGCCAGGAAATACTCTGAGATATCCCGCGGGGGAGTGGGGACTCCCCAGGCGGGTATGTGGGACTCGCTGCGTCCGAAAAATGGTAAGGTGTCCGCAGCTCTACCCACTAAAACCCGGCGAGTGCCACCAATGCCGCCTTTGGCCCCGTATCTGTTAAGCAAACACAAGCAAACACACATAAAAACAAAAAAAAACATCTTAATAAAACCACAGTTTTTTCTATTCAGATTTCCTCACTCTTAGAAAGTAGAGGAGCAGTAAGGAAAACATAGAGCTGAAAAATTTAACACAACAAAACTGTTAAGTTTTAATTATAGACTACATTAAAAATAAGTAAAATATATATTAATTAATGTACCTATATATTTGTTTTTAGATACTTAATCGTAAACTCGTAATCTATAAGACTTTCAGTCTAGCGGCTTTCTTGCTCTCTTTTTCTATATTCATACATACGCCTGCCAAAATTTAACCATAAATTTAAAATAATTAAATTTTAAATTACCTAAAATCCTATCCTAGATCCTAATCCTAAGCTGCATTTTATTACCCGTACTTTTGAGTAAACACTTAGAATTTTCCACTTTGTTATATGAAATTAAGAGGTACCTACATTAAAAAGGACGACAAATTAAATTGTTTTAAATCTATTTAATTAATCCCAAACTCTATTTACGCTAAGAATAACTAAGCTAAAGAAAATAAAGAGGTATGTAGTTGAAAACTTCCACTGCTCTAAGGTATAAGTTTCGTTTCTACACTGTAGCTAATAAATTCATCTCATCTATTTCAACTATCTAGCCCAAGTTATCCGAGCTAAACGGATTTTTTCAAGCCAATAGCCGCGCATCAACATGCGTGACGTGCGGCGCTATTGGCCGCCACTTTTTGTTCCATTTTCGAATCCTTTGTTTTTATTGGTTGACACTTAGCTAAGACAAAGGGGCGATGGGATGTGTGAGTATATTTAATGGAGCGTCCGCAGTGTGTCTGTGTGCGTTAAGGAGTGAGCTTCCTGTCTGCGTCGTAGGTAAGCGAGCCCGGCCGGTTATGTAGGTAGATACGTGCTCGGGGTCTTAAATTGACGAAGGTACGACCCTCCGCCTATTTAGTTTTATGGATTATAGTAAGCCTCTTATTTTATGTACGTAGGGAGTACATAATATTAGTTGCTTGCTTATATAGTTATATTACTTTTTTATATTATACACTAAATTGTTTTCAGGTAAGTACTAGTAACTAGATATTTTATTAACGATATACGAAAGTTTTGGGTTCGAATCTGCTATAAATATCGCTACATTTTTTTTATTTCTACTATCAATACCGCTTGCTTGCATCTCAACTTAGATACAATTAAGAAGTACGTCTTGTCAGATAAAGTCTAATTATTTTATCGCAAAAAGAGCATAATATGGTAAATCACATGATAGATAATGAATTTAACTGTTCATCCTGCAAAACCCTTTATTAAGAAACTTCTAGCCGTCGCTTCTGAACCGCGATATTAAAATTATTAATGAATCTTAGAAAAAAGACAATTCCGGTTGGGAGAATAAGAATCTATCAAGACCCGAGTCACGGGGCTTGACTGAAAATAATTCAAGCTCACCTCCAGACGGGGTGTAATGATTAATGAATGGGATTATTCAATTAAAGACTCCGCAGGTTAGCGGGGGAGGGGTTTAGTGGGCGAGGAAGGGAGAGATGGGGGAGGGGGGCTCTCGGCTACTTCGGATACTCTGGCTGTACTCTAAGATAATATACATTGCTTTGACTAAAAAATTAGATTAAGAATATTTACCCCTTAAACCTACCTATGTGTGATATGTGTCATATGTATGAATACAACGACTAGGTATGAATACGTCATGTTATAATATGTTGTTTGTTTACTTGTAGCGTCGTCTTGGTATTGTGCTGTAATGATGTTTTTTTTATGTTAGTTGGATAGGCAAACTGGCAAACGTACCACCTGATGGTAAGTGGTCGACGTCGCCCATGAACATAAACTAGTATGCCTGGAACGAGCCCATGCAACTCATTTATGTGTTGCTATCCTGAGACATAAGATGTCTCGGTGCCAGTAATTACACTGCCTGTCTTGCCCTTCTCTCCGAAACACAGCAAAGCTGTTTCACGGGAGAAACAAGCAAGATGGTGGTACCCATGCAGCCGGGAGCGCAGCACAGCGCTTCCCCCCCACCGGTAAGTATGTTATATCAAGGTTAAAGTCACATAGGTATTATACACTAGTTTTATTGTAATTTTGTGTAATAGATTGAATTGAAGATTTTATTATTATCAGTGATAGCTCCTCTACACTTAGAAAGATGCATCGGCAGAGGTCGGTGAATGCATCTGCCGACGTCTGCAGATGCATCTGTCTACGTGTAGAGGGGCCTTAATCATGAACCACGATAAAAGCGGTAAAATGCCCCAAAGCATGTTGCAATAAGAAAATGTTGAATAATACATAACCAGAGTAAAAGTGTATGTTCATTGACATAGTCACATAGTTACATAGTCACATAGTTACATAGTTACATAATCACATAGTTACATAGTCACATAGTTACATAGTCACATAGTTACATAGTCACATAGTTACATAGTTACATAGTTACATAGTTACATAGTTACATAGTCACATAGTTACATAGTCACATAGTCACATAGCTACATAGTCACATAGTTACATAGTCACATAGGCTATACATGTTAGGTGGCCCTCGAGTGGTTCGAGTGAGCGTGAGAGTCATCCGCGCGGAGAGCTGAGAGACGGGTCAATGTCGCCAACTGGCCAGCATAAAGGTTATCTGGTTGATCTACTTTCACAAATGGTACAAGTTTTAAAAAATATAACATACACGGTATACTTGAAGAGATATTCTAAAAAAGATGACACGAAATACAATAATGTTCTTGTTTTATTTATATAATTATTAGGCACAATTATCAACATTTGCTTGTTTCTCCCGTCAAACAGAGAAGGGTAAGACAGGCAGTGTAATTACTGGCACCGAGACTAAACACCTTATGTCTCAGGATAGGCAACACATAAATGAGTTGCCTGGGCTCGTTCCATGGTTTATCTTCATGGGCGACGTCGACCACTCACCATCAGGTGGTACGTTTGCCAGTTTGCCCTTCTCTCCGAAACACAGCAAAGCTGTTTCACGGGAGAAACAAGCAAGATGGTGGTACCCATGCAGCCGGGAGCGCGGCACAGCGCTTCCCTCCCACCGGTTTATTAGTAATAAGCTAAGTAGAAAGTACATTAAGTTAGCACTAAGACTTCGTTCTGGACATTACCCATCAGCAAAATTTTCATTCTTAATTCGGAAAGCAGACTCCCCTAATTGTGACATATGAAGATGTGCAACATATGTTGATGGATTGTGTTCGGAACAAACGTGAAAGAGAAGTCATTATAAAACAATTTAATTTAAATAGGTCAGATGTTGGTCTAATTATTTCTATTTTATCAAAACCTACATCTGAGATATGTATTAAATTCTGTTCTATTATATAAGTTTCAATAGTATTTTATGTATTGTATAATTAGTAGAAACAATGGAGTTGACATTCCTTGTTGGACAAAAACTCCTAATTAAATAAAGATAATTAAAATTAAAAAAAAATGATACTTATGGATACACACACTAACACATATATACACATATAGTGAATTACACAATTCATAATTACAATAAACAAAATTAAACAATGTAAAATGTATTCACTGCCTTTCAAGAAATTCCTGAACACATTCCATTAATTACGGCAGATTATAGGCAAATATGTCTATACCGTTATCCGAACGTTTATATAGTAAACGGATAATACGTAACAACGGAGATGTATTTGTAGGTTTGTTTTATGTTAGTATAGATAAGCAAATTGGCAGATATTGGCATGTTGTTTTGTAAGAGGCAGTGCCATGCTGCTTTGGGCCGGCACGTAATACCGTAATACCGGCGTAAAATGATAGCTTTGCCGTCGCGTTTCGTGCGGTTTTTGAGTTTTCAGTGGCACATCCCCCCGATAGAGGAAAGGAGGGCAACACATCATAATCTTTGGTTGTATGGATGAGTATGGGCGTCGATAGTCGCCAAAAGGCTTCGACTGCTCGTTTCCCGTCTATGCTATAAAAAATGTTTAATGAATGATTTTATGAATATAGATGAGTTCACCCAAAATCCTCATGCATGTGTTGTTATAGTAATATTAACACATGCATGAGGCTTCGACTGCTCGTTTCCCGTCTATGCTATAAAAAATGTTTAATGAATGATTTTATGAATATAGATGAGTTCACCCAAAATCCTCATGCATGTGTTGTTATAGTAATATTAACACATGCATGAGGCTTCGACTGCTCGTTTCCCGTCTATGCTATAAAAAATGTTTAATGAATGATTTTATGAATATAGATGAGTTCACCCAAAATCCTCATGCATGTGTTGCTATTACTATAACAACACATGCAAACGTAAGAGAGTAAGGTTTGTTGCTAATTACACTTCACGAAAGAAAGAAATAATTTATATAGAATGTTGGTCCATGCAGATGAGCGCGTCGCATCACGGCTTCTAACAGTAAATAATAATTCACAAAAAAAAAAAAAAAAAAACATATATCATGTACGTCCTCATCATCATAACATATAAGTTGGGGAAGCAGATATAAAAGTGTCAGTCAAACCTTGAGATAATATCATATTGCGCGTATCCCGTGTCCAATTATGTTTGTATCACATAATCGCAACATTTCCTTACCAATCAAAAGTTGATAGGTCTGAAATCATTATTGAATATTAGCTGTGCCATTTGGGTTCCGTCGGGCCTAATGAACGACCGCAGGCCACACGCGGCCCCGCGGCCTGGGGGTTAGATTGCGTTATAATTAATGATTTTTGTACAAAGTGCGCTGCGCACCGGAAACTAGGACAACTTACAACCAATTCTCTTTCACATTTTTGGCCATTAATTAAAATTTAGCTTAGCAGACTGTTATAATTTAAATGCGACGTTTGTGCAGTGTAAATTTGGAATCTGGTGAGGAGTGTCAACCCGTTATTTACAGCTAGATGTAGTAATATTATGGTATGACTGTGAACTAAACACTAAAAAAATTGCTAGTTTCTTCTTATTACGGTTCAACAGACACATTGTGACAGACGGACGGAAGGACGGTTGGACAGACGTACGGACGGCGAAATCTTTCTAATAGGGTTCTTTCTATTGACAGCCTTTTTAAAAGAAACTTTTAATCGATAAAAAAGAACAGAATAGTGAAAAAATACATTAAAAATATCAATTAGGTACCTACTTGCAAGAAAAAAATAATAGGTTCAATTAAATAACATAGGATGTGTTTTTTATGTTAGTTAGGTGGGCATGTGGTCGACGTCGCCGATTAACATAAACCTGGAACGAGCCCAGGCAACACATCTATGTGTTGCCTATCCTGAGACATAAGATGTTAAGTCTCGGTGCCAGTAATTACTTTGCCTGTCTTGCCTTTCTCTCCGAAACTATAACATATATGAATTATACGTTTTTTATTTCTGTAATTATAAATGTGTTCTCATTTTCCTATAAAAGAAGTATTTGAATATTTTAAAAATATTTCTTTAATGCCACCAAACACATTTAGGTACTGTAAGAGTCACATCCAAGCAGAAAGTGAATAAAGGGATGATAAAGAAAAACAAAAGATTTGTGTTCATCTCATCCATCGAGCATAAAACCGGATAGTATAGTAATGTGAGCCATAAAATTCCGTAACTGGTCTGTGATTTGTCACTGACGTAGCAATTCAACCAACCAGTGATCTATATGTACGTACCATCGGCCAATCATCCATCGATGGTCATCAGTAAGTTAATCAGAGCGAAAACCGGCGCAGCGTCGATCGTCACAGCACAAATTTGGAGATTTTGTTTTCATACAAAACATCATTACCGCTCTATTCTGCTTATACGGTCCATGATCTCATCATTATAAAAAAATTAAATTATTATCTATGTTACAAACATGATAATACTATGTCAATATGCAAGCTTTCGCTCTACTACTTCCACTACTAATTACCCCACCGCTTTACACCTTGTTGATTATTAATTATCAGCCTAATTCTAAACATTGCCTCAATCAGAGATATTACTTAATACTACATCAAGGTAAATTACCTAATAATGATTCCCATAAAATGCTTTTAGAGAAAGATTTTAAAAAATCCTAACAAAACGTCCATTAGGGCCGAACTCTCAACCCTATCCCTTCCGGATTGTAATAAATGACGCAATAATGGCATAATATAATATTAACAAAAAGTTAAACGCGTTTTTATTTTCCCGCCAAATTTTTGTTCCGCAACACAGAGCGACGTCGTTACGTCGTCTCTCCAAAAAATGGCGTCGCGAAATAAATAGCAAATATTTATCAAACTCAGTCCGCAAAGAGGGATATGTTTGTGATTTTTGTGTAAAAATTTAATATGCACATTTGGTAAATTGTTTTATAAGTAGGTTCTTCTTGCTTGATCTTGAGGTGTCTATTGCCAAGAAATAGGAAAACCAGGGTCCCTTATTATGAGTAGGTTACAAATAAATAAAGCCATCGACCATATTACCGGAATAGAGCGGTAATGTTATGTGTTTTATATGAAAACAAATTCCGCTAAAT
Source organism: Helleia helle (assembly GCA_963853865.1). Lineage (NCBI taxonomy): Eukaryota > Metazoa > Arthropoda > Insecta > Lepidoptera > Lycaenidae > Helleia > Helleia helle. Next base: position 28,453,432 of record OY971414.1, read on the forward strand.
TAGTGCTGCGACGCTCGACGCTCCGCCGGTTCTGATTGGCCGACTGATGACCATTGATAGATGATTGGCCGATGGGACGTACATACAGATCACTTATTGGTTGAATTGCTATTATGTCAGTGACAAATCACTGACCAGTTTCGGAATTTTATGCCACGCATTACTACTCTATCAGGTTATATGCTTGACGAAATAAATTTAATTTTGAAAACGGAGCTTAGAAGAAATAAGCACAACCTGATGCATAGCATTATAACACTTGTGAAATGTTGCTGTGTTTTTGGAAGAGTGTTTCCCCTTTATATTATTTAGGTCAACCTCCAGCTCCGTCAACTAATTTAAAGTACCTCTCATACAAATAAAGTTATGACAGCGATTTATGTATTTTTTTTTTAAATACATGAATTAATAAAATTTTAATACAAATACAACTTCACAATAGAATAACTTCTTCTTCTCAGTCGCATGCTCTTGGCAGAGCGGTCGTGGTCATGTCTCGGTCGAGTCTTGCGCCATTGCTTCTCTCTTGATGCGACGCCATGTAGCTCCATGCTTGGCGGAGGTCGAGAATAAAAGAACAAAGTATTTTTAATCATTATTAAGTAATAATATATTTGAATATTAAACTATGAAAAATTCAAATTTAAAACTCAATTTAAGAAACCTTTCTTAAATCACTTTACGGCGGAAATTCGAAAGGGCCAATATTTTAATATATGTCTAAACTCTAATAGATGTGAAACAAAACGTCGAAAGATCATTAACATTTTTCCAAGTTCTCCGAAATGTTCGGCCATGGTCGGCTAATCGTCGGAAATTGTAGCCATTATCGGCACTCGGTGCAACTAAAAATTATTATTGTTCACTAAAAGTAGCCATTTGCTCGTGATTGCTTACCGCGTCAACGTTAAAAGTATAGTCATTTTAAATACATAAATGCTTACCTTTTAAGCAACTGATTCTTTAAATTACACCACAGATTATCGTGAAAGTAGCAATTAATATTGAGATTAACAGAAAGTTTAACAAAACGCAAAAAAACTTTTACGAAAGCCAATGTCAACTTTATGTCATTTTGTAATCGTTCTTAAAATGTTCTAGTAAATTGCGAACATTTCTCTCGTGATGCTTGGTTTGTATATTTTTAAAGAAAAAGCAAATTTCAAGTGACTACAGCCGACTAATGGCTGCAGAAGTACAAAATTGTTACAAAATAAAAACATTTTACAAAATATTAAAACCGACTTCAAAAATACTAAACTAAAAAGTAATAAAATAACAGTTTCTTTAATGTTTGTGCTTACAACATATAATATTACTATATACTTAACTAGTATACCTGGAACGAGCCCAGGCGACTCATTTATGTGTTGCCTAACCTGAGACATAAGATGTAAAGTCTGTAGTCAGTGTTATTACTGGCACCGAGCCAGTAATTACACTGCCTGTCTTGCCCTTCTCTCCAAAACACAGCGAAGCTGTTTCACGGGAGAAACAAGCAAGATGGTGGTACCCATGCAGCCGGGAGCGCGGCACAGCGCTTCCCTCCCACCGGTAAACTCCTAAGGGAAACGTAATATTTTTATAATATTACCTATAGCCTTATAGCCTTAAGAGGGCGCCTAACGCCAGCAAAAAATTTGATTTCACCCGCCCACCTCAGTTTAAAACAAACAAGTCGCGTTGCGATCGCCAATACGCAAAGCGGCCGCGCGCGTGACACTATACATACAAAAGTATAGTATATACCTATATATGCGATATACTCGAACCCCAAATCAAGTGAATCCATATTCGTAAAGCCCTGCCTTATAATGCTTTAATGGTGACAATATTTCAAAGATTTATTAAAATACTGCTGCATCTAAGACGAAGATAAAAGAAATTCTTTTCGTACAATATTGAAGAATTACATTTAAAAAGTCTCATAAGCCATTAAAGAGAGTAATCAACGCTCTGAGAAGAAACTTAAAATACCTCACAGTTGACATTACCCTCCGTCCTCGGAGCCCTCCGCTTCCGGTTATCGCTACACAAAGAGGACCCCCTCCTCTCCTGCCGCTGCCCTTCCAACAGGAACAGGAAATACTACCCTTCTATCGCACGGTCTACCCGCGTCACGACGAGACTTTTAAAAGTATTTTAAGTAAGTTAATGACAAATTATTTTAAATTATTAAATTTTATCATTTTAATAATTATAATAATAATAATATCTATGGACGCTTTTACTTTTTTTTTTCAATCTGGTCCCGTGGTAAGTTCTCGAAGAACTTTTGTTACGGGTACCAGACAACGGAATACTTTTATACTATACATATATTTAAGATTTTTATTATATAATACACATATTTAATACACATCCATGACCCAGGAACACAGAAAATATTTTTGTTCCCTGGCGGGATTCGAACCCGCAACCTCCGGCTTGAGCGCCAACGTGCTTACTACTGAGCTACAGAGGTCGTCAAACACTTACAAATGTTAGATACGGACATTCATCGGGTCATTATTTTAAATCGTTAACTTACGTCTTTTTACACATTATGATTTTCAAAACAATCATTCTCATCCATTTCTATTTTATTATTATCTAGGTATTACATACACAGATCAACCAATATTCTGGTTATATGACAAGTATAGCCTGACCAGAAATATATAAACCTTGCGTAACTTTTTTACGTCAACACATAGTATCGTCCATACAGAAATTAGTTCCGAAATTTTCCGCAATATGGCGAGGGTTTTTATTTTTCTGTTCAGGCTATTATACATTGACATTGTTTTACGATTTAATGGAAAATTTTACGAACTTATAAAGATAGTAAATAATACGATCGAAATATAAGAGTACCTATACTTACAATTACAAAAAATTAGCCATAAATATAGAACTCTACGGATCGCTATTAGTTATGCTACTTTTCTTGACAGTCTTTTTTTATGTTAGTCTATCTTGGTTATCAGTGTCTCACGGAGCATTTTTTAAAGACTTAAGTCACTACCTACTGGGACAGCTCTATTGTGTTAACAATTGTACAAATTATACAAAAATCAATGCAAAAATAACTGTTCGTCTTTTTATATCTTAGATATACGCGGTATTAATCGCTTAATTAAATTGCTTATTGGATTTTGATAAAATCTGGCCAGAAAAGGCTAGCTTTAAAAAAAACCAGTGCGCTCAGGAGGACAAATCAGTATTTCATGCTAACCACTGTCTAAAATTATACAAGGCGCATATCCGGCCTTTTTTTTTTTTTTTTTTTTTTCGCAGTGAAAAAAGCCAGGATCTTTGGGTAGATCCTGACCCAATGTGGGACTCGCACCTGGGAGTGCCCACCCTAACTAAAACCACTGCGAGCGCCTTCAGCCGCTTCTTGAGGGTCCCGGATATGCAGGCAACAAACAGGATCACCTCAGCGACAGGCTGGCCCCGGCGAAGACCAGACTACTTCTCATAATGGGGGACTACCCGGCCGCTACTAAGCAGTCCTGACGACGTCGTGCCATACAGACCCAGGTTCCCATCCTGAGCCCGACACGAACACAGGGGCGTTACTGGAGGCGCATTAAATTTAACGCCTCCTACGCACCCCCGTTTGTCGCCCGCGGGAGGAGGCCTCGTCGGCGGCCTCCTCTCTCACCCGCTCGTCGGCCTCCTTCTGGGACATTACTGTCTCGCAGAAGGAGACCATCGCCGTCCAGGACTCATCGTCACCGAGCATCTCGGTGATGACGCTCGGCAGAGACAAGTCCCCACCGATGACTGATGTCAGACTGTGACGCAGCGCCGCCCATCTCGGACACACCTCAAGAGTGTGCTGGGCCGAGTCCACCGCCGCGCCACAATCGTGACACACTGTCAACGGCTCCCTGCGGGCCGTCCGGCACAGGTGCTCACCAAAGCAACCATGCCCGGTGAGCACCTGTGTCAGACGGAAGGTGAGGGGTTTGCGCTTACGGCGCATCCACCGCTCAAGGACCGGACGCAGAGCAACCGTCAGGTTTTTGCCATACGGCTGCTGCGCCAGGTCCTCCCCCCACCTCCGCATTAACGCCTCATGCCCTAGTCGGCGAACCCGCAGGATCCCGTCCAGCGTAAGGCTCTCACCGAGACACCTCCTATCCGAGACATAGGAGTGCATCTCGGCAAGAACCTCTACCACGAGCTCCCACGGGGGGTCACCGGCCAGGGCAGTGGCTGCTGCCCACGAAACCGTACGGTACCCCCGGATCACTCTTACCGCGATGACCCGCTGCGCTGACCGCAGCCGGGCCTTATTCCTCCCAGTAAGGTGATCCGCCCAGATGGGTGCACCGTACGTCGCCATACTACGGCAGACTCCGGAGTATAGCTGCCTGCAGGCGGCGCTGGATCCTCCGAGGTTCGGGAGGAGTCTGCCCAGTGCACTTGCCGCCTTCACGACCTTCGATCCCAACATGGAGAAATGTGGGCCGAAGGTCCACCCTCCGTCAAGGATGTCCAGATATTTGATATGGGGGCTCATCCTGACTCTCACCCCTCCGACCTGGAGGGCAGCCCCCGGTGGGGGTCCTTTCCGCCCGGTCCCGCGGAAGAGAAGGGATTCGGTCTTCTCAACGCAGATCCGGCCTCACATGGCGTACCTGCTGCTCTCACCTTTGGGCTGGAGCGCCCCAATATCATTTTCTTCCATTTGACCGCGTTCAACGCCGGGCCCGTAAATAACTAGATTATTTCCAATCAGCTTGATTGTTTGGCGCTGCGTAGAGGTTCCGGATAATACCTGGAGCAGAATTCCACCACCAGATATCGTGTCCATTTTTACGGCATTTCCTACCTCGCATGACCACTATATAGTCATGCGAGGTATAAATACTGTATATATAGTAGCTGATTAGCTGCCATCTACTGTATTTCCGAACCTATACGACTTGGGGACCATATTTGAAAGGCCGGCAACACACCTGCTAATCATCTGATGTTGCGGGTGCTACAGATAACACCACCTGATATTCATTTTCTATAAAATAAAAGGAAATAGATTCTTCCTCAAGAATGAACATAGGTCATCAGTACAGATGACACTGTCCGCCTTATTACAAAAAACTTATCTAGTACCAGGATTAAACCAAGACTGAAAAGTCCAGGTTTGTTACGGTATTAACGTTAATCCATGGACTAAAATTCATTCTTATTACAAATCGAGGACCAATCGAGGTCTAGGTAGTACCAAAGATCGTCCCTGGTTTAATTGTATCCACAGATTATTGAGCAACATATCATTCATTTTGTTCGTTCAATATTTGATTAGTTCGGTACACCGTTCCTTTTTATGCGAAGCTCGCTAATTTATAATTAAATATAATGTGGAAAATACATCAATATTTTGATAATAAAATTTATTGTGTTATATAAAATATCTGAAATCTTTACTACTTTGTACTTTGAGGTAGTGTGATTTAAATTCTTGTTTATTACACACAAATATTGTAATATTTCGCTGTTAAGTTGTTTATATAGCTAGCGTATAAGTATATAATATATAATATTTCCTTTTTATGCGAAGCTCGCTAATTTATAATTAAATATAATGTGGAAAATACATCAATATTTTGATAATAAAATTTATTGTGTTATATAAAATATCTGAAATCTTTACTACTTTGTACTTTGAGGTAGTGTGATTTAAATTCTTGTTGTTAATTACACACAAATATTGTAATATTTCGCTGTTAAGTTGTTTATATAGCTAGCGTATAAGGGAATGAAATACAAAGCGCGCGTAGTTCTAATGTCATCGAAATGTTTATTGTTTAATGTTTAGTTATTGTTCGTTCAATATTTGATTAGTTCGGTACACCGTTCCTTTTTATGCGAAGCTCGCTAATTTATAATTAAATATAATGTGGAAAATACATCAATATTTTGATAATAAAATTTATTGTGTTATATAAAATATCTGAAATCTTTACTACTTTGTACTTTGAGGTAGTGTGATTTAAATTCTTGTTTATTACACACAAATATTGTAATATTTCGCTGTTAAGTTGTTTATATAGCTAGCGTATAAGGGAATGAAATACAAAGCGCGCGTAGTTCTAATGTCATCGAAATGTTTATTGTTTAATGTTTAGTTATTGCAATGTAAGTCGAGTTACCAATAGTTACAATACAGCCATTATTGTTCTTTGATTCTAAATAGACGGTATGTTGTTCATAAGAATAGTATAATATTTTTTGTTGTGAATTTGTGTGCCACGAACATTACTTATGTTGTAAAATGTATCAACAAAAGAAAAAAGGGATGATAATTGGACTTCTCAAGAAAAGGTTAGTGTTTATTTAATCCAAACATACATGAAAAATATCAGAGTTAATTAGAATTATTACATATGATATAAAATAGGTATGTATATCAATGACAAAATACAATACAACAAAATTACAGACATAGAATGTTAAATTATATAAGGATGTCAGAATAATTATTTTAAATGTTAGTCCAATTCCATAATTTTGTCTACATCGAGTTCATTTAATTACCTTTCAATACAATTAATACGAAAAAACGCAAATTCAACGCATAAGACATCTGATAGTTTAAAGTTTTGAGGTTAGTACCGAAGTTAAACTAGGGGTCACGGTGGTCTAACTTTAGTACCATAGATAGTCCTGGTACTAGCGTTAAACTAGTTTTTGTAATAACATTTATAATAGACCATGGTTTAAAGCTGGTATTAAACTCGGTACTATATTTAGTCTTCGTTTTGGAATAAGGCGGTGTAAGTCTAAGTTGACTCGAACGCTGATGCGGGCCACAGGCTGTAAACCAGTCAATTTATACACTTACATATATATAGTCATTCCCTTTGCACGAGTCCCCTGTATGTATAACATTATATCATAAGCCATCACTGCTGTTCTCATTGGATATATTAAGTATTTGAGATCGCTAATACAACAACTTAAATACGTAAAAAACTTTTACACAATAACAGTAAACGTGGCAAAACAAGCCTGTAGTTATTATTATAGAAATGGAAAAAAATAGTAGAATAAAAAAGGTTTTATAAGCATGTTTTTTCTTACTTTCATCGAACCCCAAAAAGTGAAAGTACGTAGGGCGGGCCGGAAGCGCCGCTAATGCATCCGAATGCACCGAACCCGCGTCCCTCACGCAATCAATTCATTAGTAACCCATTGTTACGCGACTAAGCTCGTAAGATATCACGTATATACTTTGTTTTTAAGCAAGCGATTGCCTTGTAGCCTTCAGTACAGTAAATTCATAGACCCTTCAGCCAAGTGTTTGTGTTTATTTCCAGCGTTTTGTATAAGATAAATAATATTATATCATCATCATCATCATCATTATCATCTTCACCAGCCGGTTATTAACCACTGCTGAGCATAAGCCTCCCTTTTTTTGGCCAATCTCCTCTGTTAAATATCCATCATCATCATCAGCCTGTATTCGTCCACTGCTGAACATATACCACCTTCAATGAACGCCAAGACGGTCGATCCATTGCCACACGCAAGCAACACGGATCTGCCACCACTCGGAGATTGTCTTCTTACCTGGTCCCACCCAATACTTCGTCCACCTAAACGTGGCCTCTACTCTTGAACCTTTAAAGTGGCCAATATAAATTATTAATAGAAATTCTTAATAGAAAACTTCACGATTATCCAATGATCGACAACCGACAGTATACCCAAAAGTAGCCGTTTTATCCTAATGAATTTCATTTGAATTGACTTCATCATCATCATCATCAGCCTTTAACCGTCCACTGCTGGACATAGGAATCCTTCAATGAGACGACCGATCCCTTGCGACAATTGGCTTATATTAAGTCAAATAAATTCTGTGTTACCGTCGCTTGAGATCTGGTTTACTTGACTGTTACCATGAGTCAGACCTTTCACGAACCAAGCCTCGTTCTAAACCGAGTTCGTCTTATTGTCATGTGACAAACCTATTTTTATTCTCTTTATTTTTTGTACACAAAACAAACAAACAATCTCTCTATTTTCTCATTTATCACAATGTATTTTATTTGGGAATTATTTACGCTAAAAAATAATATCCCCAAATAGAAGTCCGGAAGGCTGCACTTTAGCTACACGACTTACCCATTTATCCGCTGTCCGTGGAAGGGTTTGGGATTATAGGCCGATCTCAGTAGTTGGAGTATGGCTGCGTTTAAAAAGTCTAATTTATTTTCAGAAACAGAGAGAATTGTAAATAAAATATTTTATACCTAAAATGGGATCAGTGAATATCGCTTCGACACAATTTTTAATATCGTTGAGTTAGTTATTTTTTTCTGCTTTGTTGTGATGAAGATCGTATTTGGAATGTGAATTGATGATTGCCAAAATATGTTACGTGTAATTCGATACCACTTGTAGACGACCGGCAATCTTGACGTTTATTATAATTCCAGTATGGTATTAAGGTTACTCAAAAAACATAAAAAAACACTTATAACGTATCAAATACATTAAGATTAAATTTTTCAATATTTTTCACGCTGGTAATATTTGAATAATACAAGATATTTTGAATTCCACCGCAATTTCCCAAAGACCAGAGGCATATTCATCTATCACCTGAGTCATAAAGGGGTAGGACGGGGTTGACGGCGATTCAGGCTTTTCTTATTTCAATGTGCCCTCTTGGCGCCAGAAATGCGGGTAGGTGCGACCTTTGGAAGGGAAACCGCGTGTGCCGAACGATGACCGATAGGGTCGCTAAAGGCAGCTTGACTTTTGGGCGACAATATATTTTTGCGGTTAAAAATGTTGACACTGTTTACTGCCTGTAATATCTTTTCTATTTTTATAGTACCTACCTCAGACTTAAGGTTGAATTTAGGGTGAAGAATTTCATTATTAAAGCAACATTTTATGTAATTTCCTATATAAGTTACAATTAAGTATAGAATTTTTGTCTACTCTTTTCTTGACATTAAGGAATAACATCGTAACGTCGAATACATATATCTCGTTGATTCAAAGATGGTCATGCTTAGAATACAAATCTATCAACAGCATTAATAAATAAAAATTCGGCGTCAATCCCATATTTGGTTGGAAAACGCTGATGCTATTTTTATTTTATTAATATCAAAACTTCTAATCCTATAAGTAATCCTACTAATATTATAAATTTGAAAGTAAGTTTGTTTGTTACGCTTTCACGCGAAAACTACTTAACCGATCATCATGAAACTTTGTACATATATTCTTGGAGGTATTAGAAGTGATAGTAAGTCATAGGATACTTTTTATGAAGAAAAACTAAAATCTTATCCTGCGCAGACGAAGTCACGGGCACCAGCTAGTATTACTATAAATGCAAAGTTTGTATAGATGTTTGCTACGTTTTCACGCAAAAACTACTGAATGGATTATAATGAAACTTTATAATAATATAGAGGGTACATCACAATAACTTATGAGCTATAATTGATTCCTGTACTCCCACGGGAATGGGAAGCACGCGGGTGAAACCACGGGGCACTGCTACCACATATACGATATACATTTATTCCAATGATCCAATAACACTCGAAGACGTATTTAATGCAGTAATTGTTTTTAATACGGCTACAAACTAGCCGGAGCCCTGGCGAGTCCAGCCCGCTATAACCGTACATCTCGTCTTTGTGTGCCGTATTTATGGCCATCCTTATTTTTATTTTAATGCTGATGCGACCGGTGCCGGCCAGTCTCGTCTCACGGCTGATCTTTTGAAACCCCGCTTTATCTTAAACTTCAGTATTTGTCTTTGATCTCCTCAGCTAATTTGATATTTTTTACACTTTCTGGAACTAAAGTGGCAATAGGTAAATAGATAATAATATATACCCAATAGTGTTACTAATGATCAGTTTCTGTGAATTATATAATCGTATTTTTAAATATGTTATATCAACTATTTATTTAAATATTATATGCATGTATAAAAATTTTATATACTTCAATGGTTCATCACAATGTCTCATTGTGACTGTCTAAGCGAGAAATACCTAATTGACAGTTTTAAATCCTTAAGGGGTTTACGATTCTCGCTAGAAAGGGATTTTGCTTACCAATATGGAGAATCACGGAGGCAAACGTCAAACGGCAAAAGTCATTAGTTAATGGGATGGATATTGTATCATCATTCGGGTGGCTGATTACGTTTAATTACAGGCTACATTACAATACAAGCCAATTCGTGAGCGAAGAGGCAGTTACTCCTTAGTCTGTGTCTGAAAAATATATGAAATGACTACATAAGCGAAACTTCTTTAAGTTCGGCGTCAATATTATTGCACTTAAGAGCTGAATTCTTAAAGAAACCAAGGGTAGCTCCCTGCGCCAACAATATTTCACGGTTATAAGTTTCCGATACATGAATTTTATTAACTTTCGCTCCCCAGCGCCTGACGGATGGAGTGTTAGAGTATTTGTTTTACGCGTCATCAACATGCCACCAACAGAAATTGTTGGGGTTACCTCCTTCAGTATATTAAATGAGTATTAGTGAGGTTCAATTGGGAATGTTGGGAGTGGCAGTCATTTATTGGTAGTAATTGGATTTTAATTTTGTGATCGTTCGCATCATTTTCTCGACTCCAGTCCTATTTTGTCGACTGATAGTTAGTTAGATTTGAAAAATTCCGTTCTCATACAATGTTCACGGTGAGTTGTATTAAAATATTAAAGCCCTATAAAATATACACTCTAATACTTCGAGATAGGAAAAATAAATTTGGACAATAAATTGGAAATTCATGATTTTATTCAAAGTTTATTCTTTCTCAAAAAATTTAATGTCGCTGAAAAATTAAACTTTAAGAATGTTATTTCAATGAGATATAATAAAACTCCGAGGGTTATTTGCTGAAGGGTGACTGGGTGATTTCTAACTTCGCCTTCGAGAGAAATTGGCTAAAAAATTCCTTAGCAAAATAAAATCGAAGAGCAACTTCCGAAAGTTATAGAAGTTTCCAACAATCCATTACACCGAGTTTCGCAAAAAATTGACTTGGAACTTATTATTTTGAGTGAAAACATCTTGGAGTTTCGTCGCCTCGAATAAGTTTGCCCCTTGCAGCACTTCCACACTCGATAAGAACATATCATAACATTCTCCACAAATAATATTTACAATAATTATGTTTCGGGATACAAGATATTTAAAATATCTAAATCACATTATTAATTAGTATTTTTGTCATAGACATTCTGTGTGTTTCTTTGTTAAACTAATCTTAAACATTTTAGCGCACTTTAGACCCTAAACAAGTTTCTAGATCAAGATCGACCTCCTAATTTATCAACTTTATAGACCAAATCAATCATGACACATTTACAACAACTTTGGATAACACATTAAGGCTAACTGAACTATCTACTGAAATAAGCAATTTTAGAGGCTGAATTAACAGCAAACAAAGCCAGGGCGCGCGGCAAGCGGCGGCGGGCGTCCGGTCCACCACAAAGGCTTTGTGCCCGCCACACTGACACGCTTTTTGCGTCGCGCCCGCTATCGCCCGCTATCGCCCGATGACGTCCCGATGACGTCCCGGTCGATCGATAAGAGGCTCCCACTCGTCGGGAATGCTCCATTGTATCGCTGACACTACACCGTCTGAGATGTAGAAGACCGAAGCCCTAAAACATTGCGTCACCGTCGCGTGAGCGCCCTGGCGTGACGTTTGATTAATTGTTCATTTCAATATTTACAGCTGTAATGATAACAATAATGTTGCACGCGTTTGTACCGTAATTAGATTAATCGATCTACTAAAATACTACTAGTATGGTAACCACTTCAAATTGTATGAAAGAAAAATAAAAGACATCTTACCGATAGATTATCGTGAAATAAATGAATTAGTGTGTAACAGTGTAAACAAAAAAACAGTGTAAAGTGTCAACCTAAACAATTTTCAAAAAAAAATAGACTACTTATTCAATCCGACAAGCAAACTCTTCAGCTTTATTATATTAGTATAGATACGTATACGACACACGCACATAAAATATTAATTTTAATTCTACGCAATAATTTAATTCCTTCGCTAACTCTTTTTTCACCCTTAGGCCTCGTTCAGACACGGCAACAACTGCGCGGTTTACGGTTACGGACAACTTTAAATTCAAATTTCACATGTAATCATGCTGTTCCTGCGTATCTACACAAGCCCAAAATAATTATATAAATAAGACCCGCGCGGTTTTCTCGAGATTCGAAAATCGCGCGGCTGTCGCCGTGTCTGAACAATTCCTTAAAATATTATTATTCAAGTAAAAATTATTTAGGCACGACTGGAAGATAACTCAGATTTTATGAAGTTTTATTTCAATCGTGCGTAAACATTATACGCGCACACACTTTCTTTTTGATTTGTTTAAATTTCAAAGCTAAAATTTACACACCAAAAAATATATTTAATATTATGAAAAAAATAGCATAATCATTAACCTAATTGCTGACTTCATGAATATTACTGATAATATTTATTACAATATTTCATTGAAAATGTTTATGGCACTAGTTGACGCATCGTCATACGCTGATTACTTTGATCTATAAAATTCATGAATTCATCCATAAATTAAATTTTGTTCCACATTTCTGACTTCACTTCACAAACGCGCTCTAACATGCAGTCATTTCCAATTAAAGGGAAATTTATTGAGTAACCTTCAGAGCTTAGACCACTGACATAAGTAGGTACGTATAAGTTAGCTACAAGTACTGAGTGTAAAAAAGTTCTCATGACTCGAAAAATCTGTCAATTCCGTCTTATAAGGAAGTATGTTATATTCAGCCATTGTCCATCTCATTGGCACGCCGAGGGCGACTCGAGTACGTGCCACACATATTTATGTGGTATAATGGTGGTGGGATAATTAGCATAAATTAGTCGTAAGACGCGTGAAAAACGTGAGTCACATGTCATCTGCATGAGAGATCACCACGACACAGCATCATGGCCGGAATAATATTCCACTTATAAAGCATGACTGTACTTAACAAAGGCGATACCTGTACATTGTTACGTGGTGTTAATAACCTTCGTTAAAATTAAAATCCGAATAATATCCGAATTAGATAATAGATATATTAGGAGTAATTATGAGAACCTTTTATATAAAAGTGAATTAAAGATAGATAATTATAAGATGTATGCCAATTTTGATCGTAAAGAAAATTGATTTATCGAACATTTTCGATAAATCAATTTTATTTAGACAGCAGATCACAATAATTTCCACAAGAAGATATATTTTCTAAAACAGCGTCGGGTCAATGCTTTCGATAATAATTGTAGCTTATGTTGAACTGTTGGGTATAATCAACGACCACAGGATATTTATCTTAGTTAAAGAGAAATTTAGATTCGTCCATATCATAGCTAGAGCCGATCAGATTTTGGAACTATTTATACTATTTTACTATCAGTTAGCTTTATAATGTTGGCGCCAATATTGTTCTTATTTGTCGCGGGGAGTGCTTAGTAGCGGCCGGGCAGTTCCCCCTTACGAGGATTAGTCTGGCCTTAGCCGGGGCCAGCCTGTCGTTGAGGTGATCCTGTTGACTGCAGATCCGGGACCCTCAAAAAGCGACTGAAGGTGCTCGCAGTGGTTTTATTAGTAAGGTAGTGCACTCCCTGGTGCGAGTCCCACATAGGGTTAGGATCCACCGGAACTTCCTGGCTACATGCGTAAAAAGCATTTACCTGTTGGTATAAAAATATATCATCAGGTGCCACGTCTGCCGGGTTGCCTATCCAACTAACACAAAAAAGCACAACAGCAATCTTCAGCCTTGATTCTTAGTTTACATTGCATGATAAAAATATTTTTTTGTTTTTCAAAATCACACCGACCAATTTTTATGCCCTTATGAAGTAAGCATATGGGCCTTTACTTTGGAACATGTTTCAATCGTAGAGGTTCTTTGACCAAGCTTCATACATTTTAGCCGATTCTCTTTTGGTAAGTCATAATTTTACTTGTATTTAATATATAAAAATGTGTTTCCTGGCATATTTTACAGACCGGAAAACTGAATAAGTATTTCAATTAAATACATCAAATTGTTGAAACTTCTACACTTAGATGTTACGAACAACCTGCATCAGTTTAAACCAAGTTGTATTTTTATAACAAAGCCATATTAAAGCAATTATTTGTGGCAACCGCCGGGCGCGGGTACATAGCCGACATTGTAATAAGCCGTCGAGTGCCTTCCGAAGCAATATCGTAAGATGAATACTAAGATCGCTGGTGAGGCCACTCGAACAGCTTTATCTGCCAATAATAGGGAAAACATTTTCCTTGGATTACCTTAGTGAAATCGCTCCGAGAATATTTTAAGAATCCTTTGCGATGTTAGGAATTTTGACCATTATTTTTACAAATTGATAAAATAGACTTATGATGCTTCCAACAAACGTTATTAATGCAAAAGTCTTTGTTTCTGCCTTTGTAATAGTGAAAGTCATAATAGAGTAACGACATGTTTTTGCAGTGAGTTTTTTTTTTTTTTTTTTTTAACGCCGGGAAAGGCTCTGAGGCTACCCGCGGGGGAGTGGGTCTCCCCACGCGGGTATGTGGGACCCGCTGTGCCCGACAGCTGGTAAATGGACGCAGCTCTACCCACTTAAACCCGGCGAGTGCCACCAATGCCTCCTTTGGTGAGATGCTCCGGATCTAGAAAACAAACAGGGCACCTCGACGGCTAGTCAGTCCCGCAAGGGACCGACGCCACCTCCACAGAGGGGCTGTCCCTCACCACAGAACAACCCCTCCCAACGTCGGGACAGTACAATGGGGTGAGGTTCCCATCCTCACCCCTTGCCCCCTGCTCTTCTGTCCCCTCTTATAAGAGGAGTACAAAGAGCCCCCTCGGCCCAATTAGCTTTGCCCAAGCTGCACCGCTCACCCTAGGTTACTGAGCCCCACCGCCACGACAAGGCCTGAACCATGGTGGGGTAATATCTTACAACCTCAGGAAAATACATTAACAAATAAATAAACAAATTTTGTCACTGTAATAAGTTTTTTTTTTTTTTTTTTACGGGCTAGGCCCACCACTCGTTCCCACCGCTGCTACTCCTGTATAGCCAGGATCGACAGCGGTAACCACTAAATGACCCTTTGAAACGATCTCAGGGAGCCCGAGGGATACGTTAAAACTGCCTTGGGACCCGCAACGAATTTAATCAGAAGTATTCAGGAGGAGTAGGAAAAATGTCCAGTTTCCCTCCCCGGTTAAAGCGGGAGACAGTACAAGAATGCAACGACTAACAAAAGTCAAGAAAAGACAGCAGCCGGGGGAAGCCCAGCTGCAATGCACCACGGAGATTTTTTTAATGTCTACAAATATCTGCATAGTATGATTAATATACATGTATATCAACTATGAGTTATTATGTATAACTTAGTGATTATCATGGTTGAAATAATAGTTGTTGTTTTTTTAAAGTTGGTTTGTATTTTTAAGTCAACTAATATCTACATAGTGAAGTAATATACTAGTGTATATTAACTATGAGCTATTTATGTATGACTTGGGGATATGTTATGTTTCCAGTAATAGTTGTGGCAAAATCGCTTGAATGCACGGAAGTTTCTCACATCGTCCACGAGATCGCTGTAATAAGTTACTCCCGATTTGCTACGGATGTTGTCGAGCATTAATGTTCGTTCATTTTGCCAAAGACTGCACTCCCAAAGAATGTGATGTGCGGTATGTTCCTGTTCACTGCCTTCCGTCGAACAGCCGCATAAGGGAGACGGTACGAGATTAAAGCCAAATAATTTACTTCTAAAGTTTCCGTGGCCGGTAAGGAACTGAGCGACACAGTGGTCAACCTCTAACCAATCCTTTGATAAACGATCGAATACAGATGGAAAGAAGTTATAAAGGTGACGTCCTTTAGTTGTATTATCCCATCGGGATTGCCATTCTTTAATTAAATTTTGAGTGGTTATTTCTATAGGGTCAAAAAGTTTGGTAATTTTTTGTCGGTCTTGTTGTCTTAAGAAGTCAGCACTAGACAGCACTAAAACAGGTCATCGAAGCCTATATTCCACAAAAAGGGTGATAAAACCGAACCCTGAGGGCAACCACGCGTTAGATTTTTAGATTGAGTGTGGTGGCCAAAACGGAGTTTCGTTGAGCCATTTGTGAAGTAGGAATGTATCAAGGAGTAGATGTTGGAGTAACATCCTCTATTTTTCAGTTTTAAAAGCAACATCGGCCACCAACCACCAAGCGTTGTCAAAGGCACCTGTAATATCGAGAGATATTCCTACTACATATTTAAATTCTGACAGGTCCACTGTTTTTCTAACTAACATGACCGCATCCACCGTTGAACGACCGGCTGTAAATCCAAATTGTTGATTATGAAATTTAGGGCCACCTGGAGTCAATCGCGGAACGATAAGTCGTTCAAGCAGTTTACCCAACGATGGTAGCAGCGTTATGGGATGTAATATGTATTATCAACTATGGTTTACACTTACTACTTTATAGTTTATTTGTGGTCGTACATTTAAATCATAATATATTAAATCTGTTTGGCAACGCCCCACAGTTTCATAAAAATGTTCTCAACATTGTTGTAACCGACCATCGGTCCCCGTACTATTAAACATGTCATAAGTGTATGCGCAAATGTTTGCAAACTATGTCTTCCATTGATTACACCGGGGACCCCACGAGCTGAAAGGGTTCGTTTAAATTATCAAACAGAAGCCACTTGAAAACTGCAATGACACATGTTACATTTTGGTTGAGTAATTGCGAGATCCGACAACCGATCGGCCAACCCGATCCGAACGCTCGGAAATGATATCGCCGCTATGTTTAAATTGTGAATATTAGACGAGTGCACGTATCCTATGTGTATTGTATTACCGGAACAATACGTGCTTGGAGTAATGAATCAAGAGTGAAATCTGAAATTACATAACTCATTTCCAATCAGCGGCGTCGACATCACTCGACACGCAAACTCTCCGGGATGCACGCAAAACGAACATTTTTTCCGAACGGAACGCCCTCGACGCAAAACTCTATAAAAACGTCGAAAAAAATAACAGTAAAATGGCGTATAATGACAGCTGGTCCACTTGAGAACAAAAGGGGAGAGCGGAGTCTCATCGAGAAAAAAATATAGCAGAAGTTGAAACAACTGCGCGTACGGAACATCCGCGGACCGGCGGCGAATGTCCGCTAATAAATTTGCAATCGCGTTCGATTTCAACTACGAACAGTCGCGAAATACAACTCCGAGTGGACTCCGGGCAGCGCACGCTACATGGCACCCCGCATTCATCGCGCCGCCCTCGACCTGAAATTAGGTAGCAGCGCTGAGAAAACTCGTTACGAATATTGCTATATACGTCTCGGGGAGAATAGTGCCGCTTTTCGAGTTTAAAATGCGAATAATAATCGCGCCATTCATAAAAATCCCGTGCGCGGAATGCAAGGAGAGGCCGTGTTTTACACGTTATAATTTTGCGCCGAAAGCAGGCACGACTACAGGCAGCCGGTTGTTTTGTGCCGAGTGTAGGCTCGGTTCAAATACCGCGCACGGACCATTAGTTGATGAGCGCCCGTGTATACCCGCCCTACGCCCGCCCTGCACCAGACGCTCGAGCCTGAGCCGGTAAAGAGTAACAATTTTCAGCTACAATATGAAAATGTTTTGTAGCTCCCTGCTAAAATATGTTTATTAAGAGTACAATGTTTACGCACAATGAGCGTTCATGAAACGTTATGACCAAGTACTCATGAAGTCATTACTGTAAACACTGCATTATAATAATTAAAACTTTTACGAATCTGCATTTCTGCTCGGAGCACACATTATTTTAAAAGAGCTCGAATGCAGAATGTTTACGCAAGATAGAACTTTTTCGGATTAAAGACAAAGGCATAAAGCTGCAATTACTAAATATGCATATCTGCGACGATGTCTAAGCTCTAATGTGTGATTCTGTGTTTTTATGGACGGAGTCAGGACAGTATATATAGTAAAAAACTACTAAGCTTTATTAACTCTACTAATATTATAATATTGTAAAAATAGACCACTGCTTTGTTGATTGTTGATTGATTGAATGATATTGTTGATTGATTGTTGATTGTATTGTTGATCAAATCTCGCAATGAATAGAAATTTGATATTACATTTTACCGAATTCTTAAATGTGCATAATATATATTTACATTAATTAGTTTGTACATATTTGTTATTATTTATGATTATTTATTATAATTGAAGACTAAAAAGAAGTACCTACTAAAGGTAATATATATGGTCATAGGTATAAAACATCATACAGGTATTTGTGTACACAAATGTATTTATTAGTATAATAAGATAATAATTTATAAATAACTTGGCTGTTGATCGATATTCATTGTTATAATTTATATTTCATTGGTGAGCTATTTCTAAAAAATTTAGAAATTTTAGTTGTTTTAAAAATGTAGTACAAAGAACCCCACGCTTTTTTACAATAATATTTTTTTTTGTTAATCCATTACATTCTTAAATTAAAAATTATTTTTAAATTTTTTGTATCGAATATGTTAAACACATTTTATGTGGATTTTAATCCTCTGACACTTGAGAATGGGTGAGAGACTAAAAACCACACGAGTGATTTAGGTAATTTGCGCGCCTAATGCTTTCCTATGATGTGCTATCCTGATTATAATGATCAGGATATTGGAACAAACTTATTAGTATTGTCATCGATCCTTGAAAAGTGTGCAATGTCTCAATTTTACTTGACGTCTTGAAATGAAAAAAATAAAATTTAAAGATAGATAGATACAGGTGAAACTAACTAGCGTTAAGAAAATGTGTTTCGGTCTCCCAATAAGACTGCGTCCTTTGACATATAGCATATAATATACAACTAAATCGTAATCACACATTAGTATATTGTACACGACGTATCACATAATGTAATGGAGGTTAAGTTGTCAGTGGGTTGTGTTTTGTATGAATTAATTCGCCGGCTGACGGGAGCCGAAAGCGGTTCGTTCACGGGCCAGATGGCGCGCGGACGAATCAATTTGGTGATTGAAAAAAAACCCACCAACCTGTTTGATGTCATTCATGGTCGAGCTAGATTTTAGATAAATTATCCTAAATAGTAATGTGCTTTTAACTGATTATTTGCTTAGTTTTAGTAACGGAATAGTACAACTCGACGCCAGGAGGCCGTGCGGTCGCAGCATACACGGCTGGTGGGAGGAAACCCCCCACTTTAACAAACCAAAAGTAACCACTAATCCGATGTAGCATTAGGGCCTTTGGGCCGTTATCATAGATCATTCCGACAAAAAAGTACAACTATTTGCATATCCGGTAGACCTCGAAAAGTGACTGAAAAAGTGTGACGTATTTGTATATAATATATACAAAAACATAGCAGACGTGTGATAACTGTGTTTCTTTATGTACCTGGTAATGGTACTAGTAAGTACCAATGAGGCAAATCATGGATGGAATTATGTCTGATATGGCTTATATTAGACATTTTGTTTTTAAGTAAAAAATATTTACTAATTATTAATAAAGAAAAAAATATGCATTTAAAAAATTAAAAAATTCCTTTTCTCTAGCATGAATCTTACCGGCCTTCAAATCTTTTGCAAGTAGGGCTGATAGTAGTGCAAATGGTAGAAAAAATATTTTTCTTCTAAACGCGCAATATAATGCTCAAACCTCCGTCAAACTTCATTCCAGCTAAGTTAAATACTGCAATAATATAAAAATTGTTACGTAACGAGTCATCATAATATGTTGGTTAACGCTCGGAGTTAGTTAAAATTCAATAAGATAATATTTGAGTGTACAAGTGTAACGTCGTTTTTGTCCCCCCAGCGATGGAGGGGAGATAGTGTCAGCGCAGAGTGACGTGTTTAATAAGCGCTATCTAGTATCTGGTCGTACGACCCACTACTAACTTCATGAACACGTACTGATTGTGTTTACAAAAATACTGCGCTTGAAACTGAAAAAAAAAAACAGTTGAATATCGGCCATTTTGGGATTAGAGCTAACTTTTATTTTAATTCAGTTTTTACAAAAAATAGCTAACGAAACAATATCATCATTGAAAATAACCGTACTTACATATAAATTAAAGTAAAAAAATCGGTTGTCTGTAAAGTCGGTTTACTGACGATAGTTGAACGTGACGACGTCATAAGAAAATGGAATGCCTCACAGCGAGGTAACGCCGCATGCGTCATGTTTTTTCGTTCTTGCAGCCGGCTCCATCGAATTATAAGACGTTGTCGCATCAAAAAATTACTTCGGAGTAAAAAACCTGTTATGCCATGGACGGCACATGAAAAATTTATAAGTTTTGTTTTTGTTTTCTAATGTTTACGCAAATTTCACTCGCGTAAACATTAGAAAACAAAATTTTCATTATAATAAGTTTTGTTTTGTAATTTTAGTAGTTAAAGAACCCAAAAACCTTTTATTAGTACACTAATGATTTTTAATCATAAAACTAATTTTCACTTATTAGATGATATAAAAATTCTAAACAATCATTGTAATAAATGAATACAAAAAAAATAACCAACTATTTCTTTTGTGAAAACCATTTGAAAACATTAATTGATTGTCCAATATCATTTAAGAATATTATTCAATACATACATTTTAATCAAACAATCTAATTATCCTGTATATTATAAATGTTTTATTTGTAGTAATGATTCTGTATGTAGTAAATAATAACCGTCATATCGAGCCCCACCGGGCGGGGATCAGATATCGCCGACGTGGCCTGAATTAATCCTGTATATGACATAACAATACACCCGGTATATATGTACACGGTGCCAGATCTTGGGATATCGTCTTAGTGGATCCACCATTATTTTGATATATACAAATTGTATTAGGTACAGGTATCGATGACCCATATCGTGAAGGACAAGTTTTTGTGGATATTCCAGGAAAACGAATTATTATAGTATAATGTATTACATAGTTCGTTTAATAGAAGGGATAATTATATTTATATTAATATTATTTTTAACCGAGTTCAAAAAAAGAGGAGGTTCTCAATTCGTCTGTATGTTTTTTTTTGTATGTATGTGACACGATTACTCCGCCGTTTGTGCATGGATTTCGATGGTAATTTTTTTGTGTGAAAGCTGGTGTTTCCAATTTGGTCCCATAGTAATTTTATTCAGATCTGACATGCCGTTTTTTAGTTATTCCCAATAATGCCTATTTGGTTGGTTTTGTTTACCTTGATGATATGATCATTTTATTACATGTCAATGTAACAACTATATAGGATGCTTTGGTAGCACACCATAGTATGTCGCGGTCATCGTAATCATCATCACCATCATCATCCTTTATCCGTCCACTGCTGAACATGCCTCCTTCAATGAACGCCAAGACGACGAATTACGGAATCAGTAAAAATTTAGAAATAAAACCATTTTACAAAAAATTAAAACCGATTTCAAAAATACAAAACTAAAAAATAATAAAATAACCGTGTTTCTTTAATTTTTGTGCTTACCACTTATAGTCAACTTAATATTCTACTAATGTACAAACTTTGCGTTTAACACGTCATTGTAGCTACTTTTGGAGTCCCAACGTTGGGACAGTACAATGGGGTGAGGTTACCATCCTCGCCCCTTGCCCCCTGCTTTTTTGTCCCCTCTTCTTATAAGAGGGGTACAAAGAATCCCCTCGGCTCAATTAGCTTCGCCCAAGGTGCTGGGCTCACCCTAGGCTACTGAGCCCCACCGCCACGTCAAGGCCTGAATCATGGTGGGGCTCGCTTAGCTCTTATAGAATCATTCAGAAGGTAATAATTTCGTAAATTAATTTGACATAAAGTAAAATCTGATCTATCTCATAGCAACAATGATATAGATTCAAGAAGAATTTATGACCAACCCCTAGTAACAGTGGGATAGATCAGCATATCGGCATGTAAGGCGTAGTAAGTTTTATTTAACAAGAAGGGTATATCTACCTAAGACTGATTAAGACATTATCTGTGAAGATAGTAAATATTTCATTCCATATAATAGAAAATGACTTAAAGAACGAACTTAAGTAACATATGAATTAGCATCGTTATTTATTGCTCGGACACAAATTTGCTCTATCGAGTCCACATAATAAATTCGAAAATAAATCATAGCAGGCAGTCAGCGAAACACGTTTCACGAGAAAGGGGAAGCGGGACAATCGAAAGCTCGATGAAAGTCGCTAAGAGACACGATAACATCGCTCTCTCGATAGCATGCGACCACTGCCCCTATCGCCCATCGCCCATCGCCCCCATCGGCTCAATAATGAGCGTACAAATCGTGACGGAAATTGAAAGAAAAAACTTCCCAACAGATCTTATCGCGCCTAAATGCTCTCGTAAAAATATTAATAAAACATAACTTTTTCCACCCAAACCCACATTAAACTCCCGTAGGAATTTATTGACAATTACCAGTCAATAAGTGGCAATAAAAGCACAAAGCGTCAATGTCCACGGATTTGAATGTCAATTGTACATTGTGCTGTTTTGGTGGGCTCGTTTTGATTGTGACCCAAGTAATACAATTATAGTTTGACTTCGCTCATCGATTTCTTTGGGACGTATATTTATGAGATAAACATGACACATGCATTGTGTATCAATAAATACGATATTAACACGCTTCCGTTATAAATAAACAGTATGAAGTGTATTAATATTTTTAAAATACTCATATTATTCAAGAAGGAGTTACAAAGATTATTTTAAAAAAAATAGAGAATTTTCTAGTAATAAGAGAAATTTCGTTGAAATCGTCGATGTGGCAATAAATTAAAACGAGGCCGCGAATATCGTGTACAGGCCTCTAATAAGACGACATTCGCTTAACCTTATCTCCGATTGAGGAAATCTAAAAAACCAGCCGGGCGCTGGAGAGGGGCAGGGCGCGACGGCGGGGGACCAAGAACAAGAGCCGTCACTGAAATAGAGATAGATGAACAGTGGGAAATGAAATTCTTTGTGGCATCGCGGTCCCGCAAAAAATGCACAGATTAGATTTTTCCCCTCGCCGAGGGCTGGGTAGACGGAGGCAATGATTTTTTACAGCGCTCGCCGAGATATATAGTAGTTAGTTGTGGGATCTGACGTAACTGCCCTGTGTTCGAGAATTTTAATTTCCTCGATCTGAACCGTTGCGTATTAATGGAAATGAAAGCGTCGCGTTACGACGTTTTCAACTAATTATAACATTTGGGTGACACATTAAATTTTTTATGCGTTAGAAACATTGCTAAGTATTCTTTAAATTCAAGTATAGTTTTATATTATCTATTGTCATCAATGACATTAAGGGTATGCACGTCTATGGTCAAATTAATGTTGATGTCTATGTCGGGTCTTATCATATTATGTCTTTACTTTTACAATATTGTGATTATTTTTACATTTAACATATTTTTTAACAAACTCATTGTTATAATTACTGGAAGGCCACGTCGAAGACTAATGAACTATTTACTTTGTTCATCATCCATGTTGACTAAAACTAGCGTCTCTGTCCCTATGATACTTACTAACTAAAAACTAATAATGTGGGAAGCCCCGAATTACTCTGCATGATAGGCGCTTACCGGCGGCGGATTAAAACAAGCCCTCCGTAAAAAACAGGAGGGTAGTAGCCGAGAGTGATTTAGGACTGTTGTAAGACATCTGTTAGGGTAGTTATTGCCAACATTAGTTTCTTACACCGGTTTCCCTTTTATTTGTTTTAAATTCACTGTAAATCAGATGGCTGTTGGACCAACAGGTTTTAGCAATGAAGTTTGAAAAGACCTACGAAGACTGTATGGGGATCGTGAACTGCGACTAGAAAGTTAGTTACCTGGAAGTTGGTAGGTTCATTGAAGAATACATTTGACAGTAGATAAGATCGACTGACGATATTATGGTAAAAATCTGATTGTTTGTAATCTGTGCTACCGTCAAATATATTTGTATTTTTTATATGTTTTTTAAAAGGCTTCTTAAATATCATCATCATTATCATGATCATCTTTTATCCATCAACTGCTGAACATAAGCCTCCTTCAATGAATGCCAAGAAGACCGATCCCTTGCCACTCGCATCCAACACAGATCAGTTACTCAAAAAATAGAATAGGATATAGGAAAAGGGAAAAGGAGGGCAGCGCATCAGCATAACTCTTTGTTCTGCGGATGTCTATAAGCGTCGGTGGTCACCATATAGCTCCGACTGCTCGATCACCTCTATATGATATTAAAAAAACGTAAGTTTTTGTACAAAAATGGTAATCTCTTCCAAGATTGTCAATAATTTTAATAATCTCGCTCACATAATACCGGCGTAAAGTGACAGCTATCCTGTCGAGTTTCGTGCAGTTTGGTAGTTTCCGGTGGCCATTGGGGGGATAGGGAAAAGGAGGGCAATACATCTGTATAATCTCTGGTTGTGCGGATGCGTATAGGGCTCGATAGGCTCCAAAAGGCTTCGACTGCTCGTTTGCCCTCCTATGGTATAAAAAAACAAACAAAAATTCAAATCTTTCCCATTTGTAAAGTATTAGAATAGATTATACCACAGAAACAAATATTTAAAAGCAATATGCAGGACAACCCTTCCGTAAGGAGCGGACCATGCGGCATGGTACCTCGCAGAGCTAATGGCGGCCGCGACCGGCTTGCATGTCATAAATGTGCACGTGGTACTTGATTAAAACTATAATATATTCTAAGAAATCATCATCATCATCAGCCTCTATCCGTCTACTGCAGAACATAGGCCTCATTCAATGAACGCCAAGAAGACCGATCCCTTGCCACTCGCATCCAACACAGATTGGAAGAAAAAATCAAATAATTTCAAGGGCAATTTTGTTAAAAATTATATATCATTAATAACGTATTAATTTGGATAACGATTAATACCATGTTCATAAAAATGCAAATCGTACATTGTTTTAGAAAAAAAATTATAACCATAAAAAATATTATAGTGACAAACAGATAAGAATATCATTAATAATGACCTTAAAAGATAAACATATTATGCCGTTGTAAACTATTAGAACTTTTAAAGGGGTACCATGCCATCATACATAATTATTACGTAAATTTAACCGTTTACGCAGCGCACACAATTAAAGGTATCAAAAGAAGTTATTTTTTCCACATTTTTCATTGATGACTGCTACAACACAAAAAGATTTTTCAATTCGAACTAATAGTTGCTGAGATTAGCGCGTTCAACCAAACAAACAAACAAACTCTTCTGCTCTATGATACATATTAGTATAGAGTATAGATTGTCGTTTTGACATTGTCAAAAAACATGAACTGATAAACGCTACCTCGATTACAAAATATGTTTTAAACAAATACTTTCACAGGCACAATTTCATCAGATCGATACCAACGTCCTTTTTTATCTCGGCTTCAATCGATATAATCCAGTGCATAAAAGCAGCGTGTCATTTGGGGACCTCCGTTCGAATCCCGTCAAGTGTCTTGGCAATTTGTTTGCCCACTTCAAACGCACGTTTGTCCCCCACAGAATTAGGCTTCATCTATATTACCATTGTACTATAGCCTCATTATATCTGTTACTTTATTTTGATTTATAACAATACAATGGTTAAGTGCGAGTTGGAAAATTATTTGTTTTTTGGTTCAAAAATGTGATTTCACTTCAGTTTTTGTAGCATTTTGTTTTCGAGTTTTTTTTTCATTCCACCATGAATTTTAATTGTGTAATTTTCTATTATTATGAACTATTTTATAAAACATCCTCCGTATCCTGTAAAAAAATAAACACTCGCTTTTAAGACATACGGACACATACAGTATATGTGTGGCTATATGACTTTGTAGCAGGCCTCAGCCTTAAGGCACTAAATAATAAAAGTTGTTAAATCGTCTTTTAAAAATATTTTTTCTACGCGATGATAATGGTTATCTTATTAATTGTAATCATTATCCAATATACGGATATAGAATAATGATTACAATAAATAACTCAAATTGTATTTTTCGTTGATTATAGTCAACTTTATTAGTCCTAGAGCGGCAATAAATCTTTAGTCTTATAATGTGCTACAGTAATGAATTCACATATAGGTACATGTTTTCAACGAAATATTTAACTACGAATCCTCTTTAGTTTAGTACATATAAAGTCAATTAAATTTTTGAAGTTTCCAAAATAATACTCATAGTTTAAGGAGATATTTCATATTATGGCACTTATTAAGTATTACTAATAATTTACTAATAGACAAACAATAAATAATTTAGGATATCTTTGATATTAGGCTAGTAACCAGCCAGTAACATTGGAATAATTCTGATTAATATTATTATTGTTATTCTGAAATTAAACCTATTCATCTGATCAATATTAATATACTTATTTTATTTGATCGTCAAAATTTAGTCGAAATGGAAAAGAAAACTGTACCAAAATATTCGAAAAAACGGGACATGTGGGAGAATTTCACCTGTGACAATAACAAAAAGAAATATTCCGCTATATTTATAACACTCATTCATTTTACACGTTTTTTTTTTAATTATTTCCCATCAAATCTGGAATCGAAAATTTTATTTGTTCGTCAAATGAAATTTCTTTCTGCGTATTGTATTAAGACTATAAATTAGCTCATTAAGCGGACAAGTTGTCTGCGAGTGGAAATGAGAAAAAAACGGATTGTTTCCCGAAACTAATTGCCAAACACGATAATTAAAAAACAGACTCCGCCAAGAAGAGGGATACAAAGGGAATGCAAAGTGTTCACCCGTAATTTCCATGATAAAAACTCCCGTTTTCCTTCATGACGTCCAAAATAGCCATTGTCTCGTGAGCGTCCCACTGTTTTTTTTCCTTTGACGTCTCGTTTTATTTGAGACGTCAAAGTTTTTAATAAGATATGCAAATGTGTTTTGTTTATAAATGTCAATTACTGAAACGATCCCCTGGGATATGAAAAGGTATCATAATTTATAACGTAAAAAATATTTTAATATTAAGTCGATGTGGCTATCAGGTTTGTAGTTAGAAGATATAAGTTAGTTTTCTGACAGAGTATTAGTCAAATTATACAGAATGACGACCTCTGGGTAGTGTGCTGTTTAAATTTATGTCGTCGAATTATTGTAGTGGAACTAGCAACGCCCCGCGGTTTCACCTGCGTACTTCCCATGCCCGTTGGAGTACAGGGATAAATTATAGCTTATAATATGTTATTCTGATGTATAAGCTATGTCATTGTAAAGATCCATTAAAATCGTAGTTTTTGCGTGAAAGAGTAATAAATATACATACATACGTTTATAATGTAACCACCAAATTTAGAGGTCTTGCAGATTACATATTGTTTAAAAGGCTACATGTTTTAAAAAGATTTTTACAAAGGGTCGGTCACCAACCGGTAAGGTTCAGTTACATAATATACAACAAAAAAAATTGATGATGTTTGTGTTAAGATGTCGCTTTAATATATTGTTTTCTAATGTTTGCGCGAATTTCACTCATTATAATGAAACAATTTTTACGGATTTTATCGCGTATATATTTATATATTTTATATTTATTTATATATATTTATTAAAATAATGATGTATCATAGGGTAGTTTCGAATAACTTTGTAACATTAGGACATCTGTCACCTCAGTCCTCTCGTGACCATGGTTGCTGTAAAGTATCCGAAACGTCGGGCTTGTAAAAATCTTAATAAACCGCGATAAAATCCGTAAAAATTGTTTCATTATAATGTCGCTTTAAGATAAAGGAAGGTGTACCTCAAATATGATGTCAAGAAAATAAAATCTCCGCACCTGTTAAATGAAAGTTCTTTAACGATCTGATGCAGATGTCTAGTGGCCAACATCATGGAACAATTGCTCCTCTGGATTTATATGCTTTCTCATCTAATATCGAGTACGTGCGCAGCAGATCACGTGGTTACTTGTTTGTTATATTGAGAAAGGTATAACAATATTTACTTCACGCATTGGTTATTTTATATATTTTAATATATTTTTAATATAGCTAAAAAGTGTCACTATTTATTTAAAAGCAATCAAAATTAAATAAACCGCTAAACGCCACATTAAAAGTCAAATCACCCTCACGAAGGGCGACTAAGTAAATAAATAAGTAGTCCAAATATGGTGGCAGCATAATAACAGACGGCAAACAGCATCAGAAGCCGTGAGATAAAATCGTATTGCGTTGTCAAAAATAAATGAATCCGGGGATTATTCGGGACGGCTCGCAATATTGTCCCGGCGCGGGGCAGCAGTAAGCCGCTCAACCTATCCCATACTTTCTCCCCGTTTCCACAAGATATCATATTTAATTAATTGTACATGTATGGAATAATCAATTATGTTTCTTTTATGGATTAATATAATACTTGTTTTTAATATAATATTTTTTACGTAAAAGTTATTATAGTAATTACGTACAAAGAATTCATGAAAGTGAAAGAAATTTTAGTACGTTCGAAGTTTTGTATTTCCAGTTCTTTAAATCGTTGTTTTATTTTATTTAGTCTTTTCTTGAAGATACAGAGTTCTTATATGTTAATTAGTAATTAACAACAATTAAATAAAAAAAGTTAGTAAAATCGGCAAACAGTCAGACGAGTTGTCTAATGCTTAGTGGCCCACGAACACAAACTTATTCACCCACGAAAAGTCCAGGCAACTCATTCATACATTTTCTATCCTCATTCGTAAGATATTTTTTAATAGAAAAGGGGGCAAACGGACAATAGCTTCACCTGGTGGTAAGTGATAAGCTGGATGGTGGTACCCTGACGCAGACAGGCGCGGCCTTAGTGCATTCCTCTCACCAGTATTTTTAAAAATGTTTCTATCGAGATTATTATGAAATTCATAAATATCTGATAATAATGTATAATATATATGACAGTATGACACGACGTTTACTATGTCCATATAAGATTTAAGTGGTTTTAATAATTATTCGCTAAGGGTGTGTTTTTTGCAAAGAATTATTCAGACTGAATGTGATCAAATTGCTATACCTTAAAATATGATGGCGTATATAAATAATGTAATTACTAGACGGCAACACCCTCCTCGCCTGATTTCGAGGAAGAGTGCCCAACAGTGGGAGTCGGTACATATAAGAGTTGATGATGAGACAGCAACAGTAAAAAGTCGAAAAAAACGTTTTAACAAACATAAAAAAAAAATTAAACATAGAGTTTCTAATTACTTTTTAAGCATATTTCCGCAGAAATACTGAGCCTTATAAATATGATAAACATTCGCAGTTATGAAAGGCATCTGCAGATTATTATCGTATGTATGCCTTTATCGGCTAGTGGTAGCGAGTAAGTGAACGCGAGATAAACTAGTCCGCGCGATTTCGCCGCAAAGAGAGGGCTCAACGAGCTTCCACCGTTCGCCGAGTTATATTCCAATCGAAATTTACTTTAGTTGAAAAATTCCAATATTTCAACTTTATATGTATTTGAACAACACTTGAAACATCAATGTTAATATCTACCTATGTGAAAACTTATACGTTGAGGGAATTCTCTGTACATCGTTTTGTGTTTTAGGGGTATCTACGCACGTACTACTACGTACATACTAAATTATACCAAATTTAGTATGTACGTAGTAGTACGTAGTTAGAATTATTATAGGAGAATAAGTGAAGACAGAGTGTAGTTATAAATTAAATGATTTTTTCCATATATTGTTTGCTTTAGTAGGGTATGGCAAAGATAAAATGATCTAAAATACTCTCTCTCGATTTATATACATCGATGTTTTATAAGCGATTACATTTTTTTAATAACAAAAAACAGATGATCGATGAAACTAATAAACATGAATAAATAACATTTTATTCAACCTCAAAACGACCTCTAGAAAATTGAAAAACGCAGAATATAAATCGCTCCAGTTTCAGAACGCCGAATATGACACATTTAAATGTCGTTGACATTATAAGAATTGAATAATGCCTCCCGAAATGATAAGGAATTTGAATGGGTGGCAATTTATCAATGACGTGTCAAGCAGTCGATCGGCCGGGCGTCATTTTTATCCTATTTGCGTATAAATAGTGGCATCGCGCGACGTTTCGAGTCGCCGCTAATGATACGGAAAATGACATCTTATTCCGACGCGTAAATCGAAGAAAAAATCGCTCATCTCTCGCCCGTCTGTATGAATATTTTATAGGCGCGTCAACAGCGAAATGACAGGTTTTATCGTTTGAAAATTCAACGAAAATTGCACGAAATGACGCGACGATATTTTTTATTTAGTGAGAACATCCTTCCGCCAATCAGGAGCGCTCATTGTGGGCTCACAATGAGCTCCCCCGGGACGGTTCTGGCGTAATTTTTATTTAACTGACGCAACAGTTCATTTTCAAATGTTTATTATTCATAAATTTTATATTTGATAATCGAGTCGAGAATAGAACCGTCCGGAAAACATTACAATAACCTCAATAATAGCTTTTTACAATCTCTACAGAAATTGTATATTATGTATTTTGGAATTTGCTGAAAGATTTTACTTTTTTCGAACATGTCTGTAGAAATGATTATCTACATCACGAACATAAACACTTGATGACTGTAAAAGTAATGATAGGGTTTTTAATAATAATAATTATATTTGCATTAACGTACTACTTATTGGTTACCTTTATTGACTTTTAGATATATTTTTTTCACAAGACTTATATCATCATTAGTTCATTTTATCTACAATTAAAAGGTATCTTTCAGTGACTGATAAGATCATGATAAGATGGACGATGAAGTAACTGAATAAACGAATACCATTCTAATGACCTAAACATCATGTTATATACATCTTAACTACCTGATGCCCGCATCTTCGCCCGCGTCGATTTCATAAAGTAGCTTATGTATAAATAGTATAGTATAGTATAGTATAGTAATAATATAGTAGCTTGGTAGTATAGTATTATATAATAAAAATCTTAAATATATGTATAGTATAAAAGTGTTAAATATATTTCCGTTGTCTGGTACCTGTAACACAAGTTCTTCCAGAACTTACCACGGGACCAGATTGACGTTGTGTAAAAGCGTCCATAGATATTATTATCATTATTAACTTACCACGGGACCAGATTGACGTTGTGTAAAAGCGTCCATCGATATTATTATCATTATTAACTTACCACGGGACCAGATTGACGTTGTGTAAAAGCGTCCATCGATATTATTATCATTATTAACTTACCACGGGACCAGATTGACGTTGTGTAAAAGCGTCCATATAGATATTATTATAAATGTGATTGTTTTGCCGTTTTTGATTATTATTATATATATATTACACAGAGTATTTAGTTACTTTAAAAGTAAATGATTAAATTGAAATAAAATAAATATTTATGGGGGGCTCCCAAACAAAAATCATATATGGTATAAGTGACACCTATTGGAATGATTTTAAATCACAGAAATCGTAACCGAGCTAGCAATCAATAATAGATTAATCATCACGTCACTAGATGGCGTCACACTTTTTCTCAAATACCAATTGCCGTATATTACTTTACTTTAACAAAATAAACGCGATTTTTCAAGTGTCTAATGTTGTATAATATATAATGGTAAGGAACCCTTCGTGCGCGTCTCCGACTCGTTCTTTTAGACATTTCAATTGACGTAATTATGAATTACTAATAAAAATAAGGCAAATGTAATTCTCATAGGAACTTTGAATTTTTCGGGATTAAATGTGACCCATGTGTTATTCTGGTATAAGCTACAACACTGCCCAAGTTTCATCAAAATCCATTCAGTAGTTTTGTCCTGATTGAGTAACAAACATACAAATTTTCGCATTTATAATATTAGAATAGATATCATAATGTCATATTAGAATAAACATACAACATTAGTATTGATGTTACAGAACTGCCAAACAATGATTATTGTAAACCGACCTTACTCCTAGATCAAAGGCTTATTAAAACGAGAAGCCAATAACTGTATACTGAATTGGCAGAATGGCGTTAATATCTTTGTTAATCTATTTAATTGCTTATTACCGCGCCGACTTCGCTTACATGTGTTTATGCTTGATTTAATGAGAAATGCCTCGAGCTTTGATCATGAAAGTGAAGTTCAGGTGAGCTAGCGCGAAGTGAAAACGTGTTGACTATGTAATAATACATTGGTTAAATATGTTTTGGCGCCATTTTGATATATTGCATTTATGTTGACGAATAAAAGGAATATCGGTATGAGATATAAATAGTGTCAATAAAATACATATTTAATAAGTTAAAATGTATGACATTATTTTTAAGTATCATTTTCTACTTGTATCTATCTATTCATACTTAAAGTTTCTTAAACATTTTTATCTGTTTATGAAACTATATATTTGGTTATTGATATAGTTGAGCTGCATCAACCTAGCTTGTTTTTAAATATAACAGCGTATTAATGCAAATAAATTTTACTTATGCTTTAAAGAATCATATTTACAAACAAAATGACAAATCAACGTCATCTTTGTAAATCACATTTGCATCATCCAAAAATGTACTTGAGCCTAACTTGAGCAAATCAAGTATCACATCAAAACATCATAAACCGAGGCGACGATACGGACTCATCCTCATAAGTCGCGACATATTTGTAAATTTGTCCCAGTGGGGGCACGGAACACCTGCCGTAAAGATAAGCTTTTGATGTCTCGTAATATTCCCCTAAAATAACTTCTTACTGCCTCCGGTGCTAGGCAACCCTACCCTCTTCCTACTCAACAAGACGGTTGCTTGAGCGACTGTGTACCTATCGCCTTATATAAAACATTTTACGATGTCTATAATTGTAGGATTGTAAAATTTTAAACTTATGTATTGAATCCTATATTGTATATCTGAGTTATAAGTATACCTTTATGGTTTAAGCAGTATACAGCAGTAAAGATTCACGATATGTGTGAAATCTTTAAGACAGTAAGTGAGATGAAGACCATCATTACAATCGTCGGTCCGGATCAGTCCATAATGTAGAGAACATATTTAGCATAGCTCCGGTGGGAGGGATACGCTGTGCCGCGTTCGCGGCTGCACGGATTCCACCATCTTTCTTGTTTCTCCCGTAAAACTGCTTTGCTGTGTTTCGGAGAGAAGGGCAAGACAGGCAGTGTTATTACTGGCACATCTTATGTCTCAGGATAAGCAACACATAAATGAGTTGCCTGGGCTAGTTCCAGGTAAACTAGTTTATGTTCATGGGCGTCGTTGACGACTTCCCATCAGGTGGCACGTCTTCCAGTTTGCCTATCCAACTAACATAATATAAAAGAAAAAAAAATATAAGTTGCTAATCATACTACATTATAAACAATTCATACTAATATATGAATCAATCACTTTTTCACATTCACAATTATGAAAATGATTGCAACAATTCAATACAATTTTTTTTTATCAAACCCCTCAAACTATTGGGGCTTTAATATACTATACTAGCTGGTGCCCGCGACTTCGTCTGCGCAGGATAAGATTTTAGGTTTATTTTATAAAAAGTATCCTATGTTACTTCTAATACCTCTAAGAATATATGTACAAAGTTTCATGATGATCGGTTAAGTAGTTTTCGCGTGAAAGCGTAACAAACATCCACGCTTTCACATTTATAATATTAGTAAGGAAGTAAGGATTTAACATTCCATATTTTTAAAACATTCCAATCTCCCACTATCAAACGTCAGCATCCGTTCCGAGTTAGTGCGGAGATGTCTCCAATATTCCGAATTAATTAAGGAAGTCATTACCCGGCGATGGCGCATTAGCCCCACGCACGGGAAATTGCCCACACAAAGGATATATCCTGCGTTTTCCTCGATTTAAAGCAATTCGCGAATTCTGATTAAGCCCCCGCTGCTTCGAGATTATTCCCCTTTCAATGCAAAGAATGGTTTATTTGAGACACCGTGAAATATAATTGTGTTTCTCGTGTTATTGATTTATCTACAATGTACATAAGTAGTGCTCAGAAGTGAAGAATCGGAGGTTCTAATAATTTCTGAAAACTTAAGGCTCAATATAGAGCCTTGTTTACCTGACCTTGAGCAAAGCTGTATATTGCTCTTTGATTTTGTAGTTTATACGATTTCATAGTTACAATAAATTAATTTCAAGAGTAGTTATACAATACACAGAAGTTACTTACTACTTAATAATATAATAGTTTAAATAATCGTTAGATTATAAAGAGACAAATCCTACTAATATTATAAACGTTAAAGTTTGTATGTAAGGATGTTCGTGTGAAAGAGTATCACACAAAAACTACTGAATGGATTTTAATGAAACTTTACAATAATGTAGCTTCAGAATAATACATAGGCTACAATTTATAAGCATATTGTGTGAATTGTCTACAATCAAATTCTGCGCAAACGAAGTGCGCGCACCAGCTGTGTGTAGGTATGTGCATGATCCCTCTTCTGGGAAAAGAAACGTAGAGGAGCCTACCGGTATACTCGCTGATTATTATCATTAACCTTCTTCCAACCAATATCGGAAGGCTTTATTATGAATGCTACCTTTTTTGTGTATTAAAGAAATAATTGTAATGTTCCGCCCAAACTAAAATAATTATGGTTCACACTAACATCATAAAACTTACAGCCAATAAGAGATCGTGTTCATCAGGTATCTGTAACAAGCAGGAACCGCCGCATCGCAACTAACGCCAACTTTAGATTGGCGCAATAATTATATATTCCGCTCACTCGCCCCCGACTGGGAACTATTCAGCGAAGAAACGCTATTTCTCCGTGGTCAGATAAGACGTTTGATTCTCCCCATTTTCGCTTCGGACTTTAATTATGGCCTCTGGTTTTGTGTAAAATAGTTGGGCGAGTAATTTAATCTGGCTATCAGTATGCAGGGTGGCGCGTGGCGACGGGCCGAGAAAACCAATGAGTCCGAACTAGTACGTAGGAATCACAATTGCATTGTAATCGCTACATTTTCTTGTTTAGATTTTAGTTGAACATCAGGCCTGTGTATATTTACTTATATAATTACTATAAAATGTTTTTGGTTCTCATTCCTTCGGTAGAGTTATAAATACATCAATTCTTTCCCATTTTTGACATTACACGTTTTTATTCTGGTTGCATTGGTGTGTGCGTATGTTTTATGTCCTGAAAAATCCTGGAGGTGATCTACTAATTTATCAATAAAAATCTTCTGATATAAATATTTTTCTGGTGCCTATATAATGTATGCGATAACACCAAAAGATACAACCTAACTAAGCTATCGATGTGTGTAAGCAAACAAAAATCTTCTAATAAGTCCAGCCCGATTTACAGAACAATACAATTATTACACATCAGCGGTAGTGAAGTGTTGAGCTAGTATTTTCATAAAGGATATACTACTCGTTTTCCCTAAATCAAAACTGCAAACATGTTTTGTTTACCTACTCAACCGCCCCCTTATTTCTTCAGTCGTTGAACTGCATAGCTATACTAAGGCCGGAGTACCATATAGCGCCGTAAAAAATAAGCGCACATCAGACTCAAGCATGTAATTCTAGCGCACTCTTCCGGCCCGAACAAAGGAGAGAGGGTAAAAACACGAGTTACTCGACACCCTGTACCTCACGCAGATTTGTTTCTTACCATCTTACGTCCCATCGACCGATGTTAAACTCACAACTCGCGAACATAAGCTATAGTTTGGAACGTAACAAGAACGCGTCGTCAAACATTTCGTGGTTAAGGAGAGCAGGAAATTCGCGATAGTCAAATTGTACTCTTACTGGTGTGTTAATATTAAATTATTACATTTGCAACTGTGCTGCTCAAATATAAGGCACCATTTGCATTACAATGCTGTGAAATAGGGTCCTTGGGATGCAGAGAACACGAGGACTGAGAAAGAAAAATGTACCTTTAACAACGTAAGCTTTGTAAGAAAGCTTGGACCGGTGGAAAAATAAGCCGTAATTGGATGTTTAGGGACAAGGTTATTTTATAGTATAATTTTGTTTCAAAGAATCACAAGTAATGTAAGTTAAGATAGATTACTAACTACAGCATAGTTTTCTTCTCTCTTCTAGTTCTGAAGAAAGATATGGGTTCAAGTTATTTGTGACTATGTAGATTATTCTGCTCAATTTTGTTTATATCCTCCAAAGCGTAAGAATATTATACTTCCCTCAGTTAATAATTTAGAAATAGGGATTTAAGATAAGATTTATCATTCACTCTAGTTGTTTGCTATTTACCGCAAATTATAATAAGGAACAAAGACTATTTGTTAAAATAGAAAAAAAAAATAGTAATGGTATTAGGTACTTTGCAATTTATATTAATTTATACTTTTTTTTTATATAGAAGAGGGGGCAAACGGACAGTCGTTTTACCTGCATCATTAGCCGGCCTTTCAGAAATTATATTACATATTATTGCATTTTGTATTACAAAACTTATAATATAATTGATTTATATTATAAGTTTTGTAATACAAAATGCGACAATTTATTTAATAAAAAAGACAGAATGAAAAAGTAAGTAAAAAAATTTTTCGCACAAAGTTATTAAGTTAGTTCTCTATTTTATTTCTACTAGTGCCTAGTATCTAAGTTATTAACTGATCAAGAAGAATAAGTAAGAAAAGAAGATAGGTACATGCATAGATTAAAAATTGGTTTTACCAATTTTTTGGTGGTTGGTTACCAATTTTTTATCTATGGGTACATGTTATTGAAATATTACATTCGATTTACGATAAAATATACGTATATACCAGTACCTCTACCATGAGTTTTTGTTACAAGCGCAAATGACATAACTATAGTAGTTACGTAAAAACGCAACACGAATAGAAAACTAAGGTATGGTATAGTTTTCTATACGTGTTACGCTACTATAGTTATATTAAAACTCATGGTAGAGGTATAAGTACTCGAATTTACAACAATTGTTTTGTCGCAATCACATACAGACACAGAACAAATGATCATGCTCATCACACAAATATTTGTCCTGGGTGGGAATCGAACCCACGACCTTCTGGTTTAGCAGTCAGGCTTTCTAACCACTAGACCATCAAGCCATCTCTTAAAGCTAATATAATTCAATTATATAAAAATAAAATGTCAATCAGAAACAATTAAGTTTATAATATCCGTTTACTACATACTTTCTTAATCTGAAAAAAAAACACGTAAAAACTTTAATTTACATTTAAATTAAATAAACAAAAACACAGAGCCTAGAACCACATACACTAATCTGTTTTAAATATTTGTATGAAATCTTAGCCATTTCTTTAGCCATACTATACATATAGGTATTTGACAAATGACCATTTACATCACATTAAGCGTTTGGAAACTGGCCTAAGCATAACTAAATTACTTTCAAAGAGTTCAACTGTCCTATATTCCAATGTTAGTAAAGTAATTTTATTCGTGCGATTTATTTAAGTAACACATTATATATATTTTTATATATTTAAGTAAACTTATAAAACACGAAATATTCATAATAATCCCACAGATCTCACACAAACACTGGTAAAAATTATACAAGAAACGTGTGTGAGCATTGGAATAGAGTTTTACTCGCGCCACTATAGCTCTCGTAGGTAAGTAGCTATCGCGCTCCTTTGTTCTAGCAGCTGATTGGAGCCGGGGCCGGAAATGCGTGTCACCCCACCCCCTATTGGTCCGTTTCATTTTCTTAGCGCGAGAGAGACAGCTACAAGTGTAAGGATCTCTGTGTCAAGCTCGTTCGCTGTTATGATCAACTATTTGGTGAGTCAGCGTGTTTGCAAATTGTTTCGGACCAACTTGTGTTGGTATCTTGATTTTATTATACAACTTTGTCGGATGTTTAGCCTCGCAGGACGTCGTATATGAATACAAGCATGTATTTGATAATACTTACTTACATATTTTTCATATTTAATTACACATTTAACCTGTTTAGCGTTTAATTATTAAATTAAACCTAGGATAAGTTGGTTATAAGTTGTTGGCTGATATCTTTGCAGGCAAACATCTAATTCTAAAAAATCAAAATATTACTAACATGAACAAAAATAAATATGGAGTCGAAAGGACATAATATATGTATCTAGACATGCAAAAGGTCTTCTTCTCGTCTATCACCAATAAATTCAGAGCCTCTTATTTTATACGTAAAAACATAAGGCTAATAAAACGTTCAATGAAGATATAAATACACAGCACACAACAGAGGCAGGCAGCGAGCGGCTAATCGGCCCTCCATCACGTCGTCCGCGTCACCACCAGACCGCACGTCTGCGCCGAACCCACATTTATAATCTATATTTGCATCTAAACAAAGGTAGCTATGTCGCTTACAGGCTTATTTTAATCACTTTATAATTGTTTTGCCATCTCTAATATTAATCAAACGCTTACTATAATTCACAATATAGGTACAGTAACTAAAATCACTCTGTTATATAAAATTAGTTGGATTAATGTGTTTTTTATTATTTAAGATAAACTTTACTATCAATATGATACTATATATTTATAACCAAACTATCAATACTGCATCTTATTTAATGATGTGAGTAATGGTATTTATAGCCTGATGGCTGATGTTATACGCGCCATTTTAAAAAGATGGTCCTTCGATTCGGATATGAACCAGCGGTCCATAAACCAAAAAGAACCTTACTCCTATTAACAAAAAACGACAGAAAATTTAATAATATACCATTATTAAGCAATGTATGTCTAAAACTTAATCAAGTTTTAAGTTTAACTACATAGTAAGGCCAGATAAAGTTCTTCCAGTTAAAGTTATTTCATGTCGAACAACATTTTTTATATAAAACAACATAATACATAATATTTGTTTATTTCTTCTATACCCCAATTTCCACTATGTGGGAGGTCGAAGGATGAACAATCCCTCATGTTTGAACCTTGACAATCGATATTTGTACTCGATTGTGTGCACACAAAGGAACCACCGAATCGATGTTGATATTAAAAAAACAGGTGTCGTATGAAATTTAGGTACTTACACAACAATAAGGGCTTTGATATGTTTATCAACCCTTTATATTTCGAGGCCAGTCTTTTGAAAATCGTATAATCTGTGGTCCGGGAATGGAGTCTCTGATGACTATCGCCCGAGGTTACTGACAGGTGAGATGTCAAACGATTCAATCGTTGATTCAATGGTTGCGTTGGCGGCAAAACCTCGCGTTTGTAAGTTCAGCGATAACATCGCATTACCTGATGCTTCAATTTTTTATGAGCTGTCTACTTGAATGGTAATATGATTTGTAGACGCTAGTTTGTTTACTCTAAGTTTATGGGACAAATTGAATTTGTTTTATCTTTTCCCCACCATTATATGTTCATAAAACGAACCACTTCATGTTAGTTTTTTGTGATAGTTGGTTAAGTAAATTATCAGACTGATGGTTTAAGGTCATGGGCCACATGCGTAATCGAGTTCATCTCGGGCTAGCCCAGGTAAATCATTCATGTGTTGCCTATTCTGAGATATAAAACGATCCGCCCTAGTATATTATTATCATATAATATTATTTCACAGTAGAAATAAGCTAGATACAGATGGGTACGTGACATAAGCCCATCTCTCCTAACGGTAGATACCACTATACACTAATAATACATGAGATTAGACATAATTAAAATAATCTGTTAGTAATCATCTACTCTTTCAATTTTATTGAAATGCATACGTAAACATTTTAAAACGTATCCATTAAACCAACTCTTTTGTTGACAACACACCTTGGGATGTGTGACTAAGCTGCCAAGTAAGCTATAGTCAACTGAAATAAATTCAGAATACTTTAGGTTAAGTATTAAAACAAGTAGGGCCTACAAAAGCTATACTCTAAAGTCTAAAAAATGCGCTGGAAAATACATCGCAAAGTTTCTGTTGAAAGTGAGGTAACGCACGGAGCGTTGCAACTAACCAACCATAGAACTAAGGAAGCGGCTCAAAACATAAGCGACAGCGATAAAACGAAAACAAAACTGATTAAAAGCTCGTTGACGCTGATTATTTGTATTATACAAAAAACTGATTAATTATTAAAATAATTTGGTCTAAAAATTTCATTGAAAACGAAAAATAATTGTACAAAAAGGTAAATATTTTGTATGGATGTTGTATTAGTTAGATAGTACGAGCCATCTGATTGTAAGAGGTCAGCGTCGCTCATAAGCATTCATGTGTAGCCTATCCTTAAATTGAACTGAAGATGGTAGTCTCGGTGCTAGTAATTACTTTGCCTGTCTTGCCCTTCTTCCTGAAACACAGCAAAGCTTTTTGACGTATGAAATAGGCAGGATGGTGGTAAAGCGCATCCCTCCCACTGGTAAATCTAAAAATGTATCAAAAAGTTTCATGTACAATCGTCGTGCCTAACTAATCCAGGTTCCCATCCTGACCCGACACGAGCACAGGGACGCTCTAAGAAGCGCCTTCTACGCACCCCCGCTGGCCTCCTTTTGGGACATTACTGCCACGCAGAGAGAGACCATCGCCGTTCTGGACTCGTTGTCCTCGAGCATC
Organism: Helleia helle; assembly: GCA_963853865.1. Taxonomy (NCBI): domain Eukaryota; kingdom Metazoa; phylum Arthropoda; class Insecta; order Lepidoptera; family Lycaenidae; genus Helleia; species Helleia helle. The sequence goes on from OY971414.1 coordinate 28,494,116, forward strand.
GCGGTGATGACGCTCGGCAGAGACAAGTTCCCTTGCTGATGTTGAGATGCTGCCCGTCTCGAGCACACCTCGAGGTGGTTGTGCTGGGCCGAGTCCACCGCCACGCCATAATCATGAAATACTGATTACTGTCACCGGCTCTCTGTGGACCATCCGGCACAGGTACTCACCAAAGCAACCATGCACGGTGAGCACCTGTCTCAGATGGAAGGTGAGGGGTTTGCGCTTACGGCGCATCCACATGCTCGAAGACCGTACGCACAGCAGCCATTAGGTTTTTGCCATACGCCGGGTCACCGGCTAGGGTAGTGGCTACCACCCACGAAACAGTACGGTGCCCCCAAATCACTCTTACCACGACGACCCGCTGCGCCCGGCGCAGCTGAGCCTTATTCCTCGCGGTAAGGTGACCCGCCCAAAAGGGTGCACTGTACGTCGCCATACTCCGACAGACTCCGAGGGGAGAAATCTGCCCAACATACTTTCCGCTTTCACGACCTCGACACGACACGACGAACGAAGAGCTTTCATTCACTAAATATCTAAAAATACCAATTTAATGTAGCCATCTGAAAATACGAATAGCATAGTAACTAGTGTAATAAAGATGTAAATCTTATATATTCCTAAGCATAAATTATTATTAATTTATATATATCTAACCTTTTTTATGCGAAAATACTTTCCTGTCTACAAGTCTTCCAAAGCTTTTTGCAGTACGTTAAATTTAGAAATATTTTTCATCACATAAAACAGTAATCGCTACATCGTACGCATCGAGTCATCATTTCAGGTCGAGCTGAATAGCTGGTGTCGGCAAGGCGAGCGCCTACTGCTGCATATTTATGAAGCGCCTCAAACACTATAAATAGTTGATACGAGCCTCGGCCTCGTCGGGTAATGGAGTAAATACAACCAGCCTCTGTAATTTGTGCACTATGTCGAACCCGCCTGATGAATGTGGAACAGACTTTATGTTAAATTATATTATATTTCTCCATAAATCAATTGTTGTGATGTACAAAAGTGACTGAATAAATATATTTTGGGAATTTTGTTAGTGCAATAATCCCTAAAATATAGCTCCTTAAGAAAAGAAAGAAAAATTAAATTTACCGAACCAGCTTTTTTCTGGCAACACCTATCCTCCGAGCGAGAGGGACTATAAGTTGCCACGCAAGTTGCGAATCTATAGGTTTTTTATCTGAGATTGATTTGACTGTGCTGATTAGTTGTATTAAATTGACACCAGTTGTATTGTATGTAAAAAAAATATATTTGAAGGTACAATAATCTTTTTTTAGCAGTTTTACGGTCACATAATATTATATTTTATATAAAAGAATTGTGATGGTGTCTATAAATTCTTAAATGGATTTCAAATGGCTTTTTTTATGTTAGTTGGATAGGCAAACTGGCAAACGTACCACCTGATGTTAAGTGGTCGACGTCGCCCATGAACATAAACTAGTTTACCTGGAACAAGCCCAGGCAACTCATTTATGTGTTGCCTATCTTGAGACATAAGATGTTAAGTCTCGGTGCCAGTAATTACACTGCCTGTCTTGCCCTTCTCTCCGAAACACAGCAAAGCTGTTTCACGGGAGAAATAAGCAAGATGGTGGTACCCATGCAGCCGGGAGCGCGGCACAGCGCTTCCCTCCCACCGGTCATTAATTGTTAAGAATGTATAAGTACCTAGCTAGTAATTTCAAGATAATCCTTCACGGCCTACTGAGATCATTGTAGCATGTACTGATATAGCTAAGATAAACACGGACAAAACTATTCGAACTACTTCTCGGCGTTCATTTTTATATAAAACGACGTAACTGGCTGCGAAAACGTTAGACTTTAAAACTATACACACAAGCATCACTTTATTATATACTCCGAGTAGCCCCTGACGCGGGAAGAGGGTAGAGGGGGGCTGTCCGCTTTACACGGTCCACCATTAACTAGGTACATACTACATACCTGTTGGGAACGCGAGATGAATACAGTATGGACGTTCCAGTGAAACTAAAAAATTAAACCCGTAGATGACACTTAGAATTCTAAATAAAGATTTGAATGGAGGAGGACTTAGTGACATGTCTCTGGGTTATTTTTGTGATTCGAAAGTCGAACGTGTCGCTGTAATAGCTCACCCGCTTAACTCAGTTCCAGTTTGTAACTGGTACAGGTCATGTAACTGTAAGAATTTGTAGCGACTTAGAGAACAAGATTTACATTTGTTTTGGAACCATTTCTCTATGATATAGATTATCGCCGTCGCCTTATTAGCAATATAATATATTATAGTTCTTCTTTATTTCCTCGCATAATTCCCGAGCATAATTCAAACTACTAAATTACATATCTATTAAGTTAATATTTGATAAAATAATTTGTCTGTTTGTTTTATTTTCTTATTTCAACAAAGTATTAACATTAGTAACGCTATTCTCTTTACCTTTAGAGATGGACAAATTGTACGTTACGTAAAATTACGTACGTTACACCAACATTTCGGTGCAGGACAAGATGTATCAATTTTCTCCATAACATTGACGTGGTGTACAATTCTGCTTTATCTGTGGAGGTATTGAGAGTGTTCGGATTTTGGTTTCAATGGGGGCCGGATGAGTGTGAATTTTCGCTGTGTTGCGGTGGCTGCTCGGCAGTTGTGGAGCATGCTAATCTGCCGAGTGTCGCGTGTGATTGGGCAGACGGCACGTCCAATTTTCCGGTACCGACGTTGCCGGTTGCATTAGTTGGTCAGACAACGGCCGCTGCTAACTGACGAGCATATATCGTTATTACAATCCCGTAATGGCTTTTATGAGATGACGATGTTTTGAAAACGTTTTTGCTATGTCATATATTAGGTATATATGACTCAGCTGACAGCACATAATAAATACAATTTCTAATAAACTATATATTTGCAAAAGTATAGAATTAAAAAATTGCAAAAATGTACTACTTCTCCTACAAAGCTTTTCACATCCTTTACATATGAAATGTTTATAAAATATTAATTGTGTAACTAAGTTTACATTCTCAAAATCTCAGTATGATAGCTCCATCGAGCATAATATATAACCGGAACAGAGCGGTAATATCATGTACTTTGTATAAAAAAGAAAATTCAGTCAAATTTGCGCTGCAAAGCTGCGCGGCCATTGATGGATGATTGGCCGACGGGATATACACACAGATCACAGGTTGGTTGATTGCTATTATATCAGTGACAGATCACTGATCAGTTTCGGATTTTATGGAATATTCGGATATTACTACTCTATCCGGTTATATGCTCGATGGATTCGATCGCTCTAAAATCAGTGGTGGATTGAATTTGAAAGCTACTTATTGAATAATATAAAATTGGTCATTTTACCATATTTATTAAAACGATCCAGATTGAAACAATTAGATACACTTTAATCATCATACCTTTATCAATCAGCTGCTAGTCATTAGACATGGGCTTAAAGCAAGCTGATATTATGCCAAAGCAAAATTAACGAGCCATGAACAGAAAACACATCTTAATGTCAATTTGTATTCGCAAACAAATCTCGTTGGCAAACAACTGCACTTGGCTCTAATGATTGTTTACCGACGGTGAGGGGTGCGGGGCGGGGGGTGTAGGGGGCAGTTACCCGTTAATGCAATATTAATGCAATTCATTAAACCTGCAGCCCAAGTGCCTGCCCCTCGTGAGGTTTCCTCCGCGAAAATTCACTTTGTACTTCATTCGATTAGAGTTGAGTTAGGGCGAGGGATTTGTTTTACACAATCCTTGTTCAAACTATAAAATAATGTTGACATATTAATAAAGGTTGGTGACAACGGATTTCCTTCAACATAAAGTTCCTGGAAATTTCTTTTTTCTCTTCAATATCTATAAAAATAAAAGATAAGTTTTATATAATTTTTTCTAATTATTGACTTGTATGTGTGCAATATTTAATGAACCTCAAAATAGACATAAGATTAAACTAGTAATTAACACAGTTCTCTACTCATTTTAAGAAATATTTTTTTAAATTTCATATTAAAACAAGAATCGAAAGCCTAATAAAACTGCCAAATAATATATAAAAAACACACAAATATACACCAAATATGATATAATAATCAATAATATTATAAAACTTGAAAAGATACGAAAAACGTCGTAACAACGAGGAGGAAAAATAATTTGGACAAATCGAGGCTGCCTCGGGCCATATTACACAACCAAAATATATGAGGCAGACGAAAAGGAAGCATATTCCGGGCAAATATTTGGCCCGGCAATGAGTCCCCGCGCCCCCAGTACCACTCCATGACGTCACATTGTTCAGGCGATCGATTAGCTTTCTGTGACGTCGGCACAAGAGTTGCGTCCAGTTTGCTAGCTTTATACGGCTTTCCTAGTATGCATTTTACGCCAATGATCTATTTGTTCCCGTTTTGTGGATACATTGAATTGAATACTCTAGGAAACTTGTTATGATACACATATTATTATGTACTTGTGACATTATTGTAATGTAATAATAGTAATGTATCAGATAACTACAACCACAAAGGCAAAAACTTATATTGATATAGTATTTTATCTCAAATATTAAATTTACACACATAATTTTATATTATCCTACGAAAACAAAATATAGTAAGAGTAGTAGTTTCATGCTGCTTAGCAGCCGAATAGGGCCGGCACGACCGGGGTGAGTCCTCTCGCTCACATAACACTGGCGACAAGTGACAGCTATGCTGTCGCGTTTCGTGCAGTTTGTGAGGAGGGCAACGCATCTGAATAACTTTTGGTTGTGCGGATGTATATGGGCGTCGGTAGTCACCATAAGGCTCCGACTGCTTGGTTGCCTATTTGTGATATTAAAAAAAAAATAAGACAAAAGCTATTCCATTAGCATAAGCACTAAAAGCAACCAATTTTGTATTAATGTCAGGTGATTAGCGTATTTTTTTGATAATTAATCAGATAGTTAATATAAAAATAATAAAACACGAGGTAAGAATATTTTGAAGCCCCTTGGATCTTGTTGTCATAAAAAATAAGCAAACATGATATTCTTCAACTATGGCCGATTGTATTTTTGTTTATTAACTTATTGAATGGGACTCGGTTAAGGCACCGTGTGAATCGGACGTCTTCATAGCTCCCTGGTTCAGAAAAACATATTTTCAACAAAAAATAAAAGCAATTGCGAGAGCTTGGGGGCGTATAACACTGATCGAAGTAACCTGTCAGCCCCATGTTAAGTGGTTTTGAAGGAACCTCAGCATTGTCCGCGTAACCAGTAGCGTGTTTTCTCGGTAAATGTTTGAATTGGTGTATTTATTAATCGTTGTTACGAGGATTCCATTTTTGCCTCAGTTTGTTATTGTTGGGACGAATTACGGTAATCCTTTTGAAATGAGCACTACGAAAACAGTCAATTTTATTGTGTATCTTTTTACATATTTTTAATACATTTTAAGAAAAGCTAAACGGATTGATACCTAATTGTGTTATTTATGGTAAAGACTGGCTTAGCTTGGAGTCTATTATCACTCGCTAATGTCTGTTGTTTTACTAAAAATATACGATTTTTACTCTTGAGAGTAAAATCAGATTGATCTGATTCTGAAGTGAATCTGATTAAGACTGTTTAAAACTGTAATACATATACATACATACACACGACGAAAATATCTTGAAATTGGTGGCACTAGAAATTTGATACTAAGAACAAATGAAAATAACAACATACCTGCTATGTTGTGGTATCTAATATAATCTCGATATCTATGTAATCTCAATTTCAAAATAAAAAATAAATGTTACCAAAGTAGTCATCTAGTTTTTTTTATTCAATAAATAATAAAACATTTAAAATGTACACGACACAATAATATAATATAGACACTTAATTATAACCCTAAATTAAAGGTAATAATTATTATATTACCTGTAATTCGGGATTAGTTAATAGAAATAAATGTTTTGGCAATAGAACCTTTATGGGTAGATTCATGAGTCGACATCATAATAAAAAGCAAAAAGGGCTATTAAAGCATACATTAAATACGATTCACGCACGCATTTCGTTTTAAACATCATCAGCCAGCAATAAATCATATTTGTACTCTCAATTCCGAGACGCAAGTCGCATCCGAGCGACTCAATCGCGCATATGTGCCTTTGTCCTCTCACAATGGCGCTGCGAGCTATTCACCACAAAAGTCTGTTTCACTAAACTCCTTGTAACATTGACCTATTGAACCAGGTGGATCACAAAGAGTTTGTTTGGGTGTCTCCGAATTAACGCCCTTGCCACGCGTTTTACTGTAACTCGCTTTTATTGATTCGTCTTTTCAGTTAAGTATCGCAATTTTATTTGCCTTTTATTATACTGTAAACTGTTTGAATAGATTGTGGGTGCGCTAATGTCGGATAATACACTTATAAATTTCGTTCAGGAATGTTTCGAGATATGGGATTTAATACTATTGTTAATTGTTATACGAGCACGAAATTGGTGAAGAGAGGACTGCCCAGACTGGTGTTTATGTCTTAAGTTTACGACAAACAGAATGTCAATGGTTAGACATTCATCATCATCAGCCATCATAGGCCGATCCCTTGCCACTCGTATCCAACACGGACCGGTCACCGCATGGAGATCGTCTTCGTCGTGCCAGCCCACTGGCACTTCAACGAGCTTATTCTTTGCGTGATATCGGATATATGTTTGTGGTTAGACATTATTAAAGATAAACATAAATTTACAATAATAAAGCATCTGATTGTAATTATTGACCAATTTTTGACTTCAATGGACGGATGATATAAGAATTTGTTAATTATCACCACGATGAGCTTTAAATTCAGATCATATAGCAAAGTTTTTCCACTCAATGTACCACATACAGAACATAAACCAATGTTTATTAATATAGCATATACTCTGAATGCAGCATGTATACAATGACCTCACATGTATATTCCCTATTAATTAATAGGACGCTAATTATACAGCATGAGTGCAGACTAGAACGGCCAGTCACACAAAAGCCTGTCGACGTATATATGTACATTCGTTGTTTTGTAAGCGCAATACTCTGTTACATTGGCGGTATTGTAGTCGCAAATCTCAAGACATTGATCTTCTGGTCGGTGACTTGTGAATGGCTTAAAACTGTTCATACTTTAAAAGTATTTGGAATACTTAAAGGGAATATAAATCTAAGTTTAGGTTAAGAGCTAATACAATTTTCACCCTACTCGGGGAAAATACGTTTTCAAGCCTTTTTGAACAAACGATTTTAATATCCCGATTTTTAGGAAAGTAACATTTTTCTTTCATAAACAAGATTTAGAATATCCAACAGTACTAGATGTTTAATAAAGTAACAACTAAGTAACAAAAATAAAATTGAAAACAAAAATGTTCCACAATATTTTTGACGTGACAACGTCTTATAATTCGATGGAGCCGGCTGCAAGTACGAAAAAAAATGACACATGCGGCGTTACCTCGCTGTGAGGCTTTCCATTTTCTTTTGACGATATTATTTTCTTATGACGTTGTCACGTTCAACTATCGTCAGTAAACCGACTTTACAGACAACCGATTTTTTTAACTAATATTTTTCATATTTAAATAACAATAGGCACTAAAATTCAACTATATAAGTACATAAATTGCAAGGATTTTAAAAATACCGATAAACATTTATCAATCATTCAAAACATAAATATTCTACAAATATAACAAAGCCAGAGAACCGAAGAAAGGCACAGCACATCATTAACAATTCATCTTCCTAAGAACGAGGCACGTCAACAGCTAGTCACTTTAATTTATATTCAGAGCGGGCTATATTATTCATATTCTGTTTTTCCGCGGTTCCGAGATGGCATGGATTCGCGGCTGTTTCGTCGTTTGTACCTGGCCATTATACATCACTGCAGTGAACATGGACATAGCGGTTGTGATACTTTTCAGCTAATCTTTTTTTTTTGTGGTTTTTAAAGGCAAGGGTCAGACACCATACAGCTATAATCTTAGGTTGTTTATTTTCTTAGTACTCTGTTGTTGCAACAAAATGAGGTTTTACTGCAAAAAATCTAGTAGTTACATATATAGATCTGTACTGGTACAATATAACCGGTGAGAGAGGTCCCGGGATCCCGTCTCCTTGGGTACCAACATCCTGCTTATCTCTCCCGTGTAACAGTTTTGCTGTGTTTTGGAGAGAAAGACAGGACAGATAGTGTAATTACTGGCAGCGAGGCATAACATCTTATGTCTCAGGATAGGCAACACATGAATGAGTTGCCTGGGCTAATTAAAGTTAAATTAGGCTATGTTCATGGGCGGCACTGTCCACATACCATCATGTGGCTCGTCTGCCCGTTTGCCTCTCCAACTATCATAAAAACAATAACGAATTAAAAAAAAATGTTTCTATATAAAAGAAATAAATTGGCTTATTTATAATGATGATCAATATATTTTTCTCCTTTTTCTTTTACTTACAATATTATTTTATTAGCATTTCTAGGACTTAATAATTTTTCAATAAATTTCAAGACAGCCAATCCCCCGCCACTTGCATCCAGGAACAATAAGCAATACTAACCTAGACTTAAATATCAATGCATGTATCTTGTCATTTTGCAATTTTTTTAAGTTGGCTTTTTATTATTTCAATTCATATACAGCAGATATTAAAGTTTCGACAGAATACAAAGTAATATTTTAGTATCAAAAGTTACAGGTTGAATCACATGCCCTCAGTTCACCCCTCAGTTCGGTTGCAGCGAAAAATGAGAGCATTCGTGGCAAGCTAAACGGGTAATGTCTCCCGGTATTATCATAATAAAATGCACTACATAGTCGCGAACAAAATATTTAAAGACCCAGCAATTTCACGTATATACCTCACTTTTGTCTCTCAAATAAAAGGAAAACAAAACTTTACACAAAAGGAATATTATTATATAGTCCTTGATAGATATTAAAGTAAAAAAGGTTTTATATAAAAAAATTCTCCGTATACGCGGGCATTAAACCGCACAATCAAAGCCGGATAAAGAATAATTAACTAATTTGTCATTTTAATGTCACATGCCATCACGTTTGGGATTGAGTGGCGGGAAATAAATGAAATTATATAAAAAATAATCCAACTAAAGTGTACCATAAAAACGTACCGGCATAACTCATGGCTTTTGTGTGATTAAAAAATAAAAAGATTTGAAAAAAAGAACATTAGTTCGCGCGTAGGATCCGTCATCCGCGTGTCGACGACGGCGACACGTCCGCGCATAACTTATAAACACTTATTAATTACTACCACTATACATGGTACCTATTTGAGTTTTAATAGACAGGTAGTTGAATAAATTCACGCCATAATAAATTGAAACTGACACAGAACAAATAATTTTGTGAGCTATTAAGCGGACACACGGAGTTTTTACTACCTATTGAAAGTTGTACTTTTTCTGTTGTAAAATAACTATTACGTCGAATCAATCATCTCGATTATTGTGTATTGCAAATACCGAAATATCAAGAACAATCAGTATAAAAAAGATTACCGGCGGGAGGGATGCGCTGTGACGCGCTCCCGGCTGCATGGGTACCACCATCTTGCTTGTATCTTTTTATGTCACAAGGGGGCAACTAAGCCTTATGATGACTACCGACGCCCATAGACATCCGCAGAACCAAAAATTATGCAGATGCGTAGGTAAACGTAATATTATGTAACGTAAACAAAGTAGGGTATACTTTTCCATTACTTTTCCCATTCACCCCCCCACCCTTACGACAACTTAAAACTCACAAACCGCACAAAACGCGACAACATAGCTGTCACTTTATGCCGGTATCATGTGAGCGAGAGGTACCACCCCGGCCGTGCCGGACCAATTCGGCTGAAAAACAGCATGACACTACCTCTTACAATCTCCCGTGAAACAAATATGCTGTGTTTCGGAGACAAGGGCAAGACAGGTAGTGTAGTACTGTCAGCGAGGGCGAGACATAACATCTTATGTCTCAGGATAGGCAACACATAAATGAGTTGCCTGGGCTAGTTCCAGGTAAACTAGTTATAAATGTTCATAGGTGACGTTGACCACTTACCATCAGGTGGCACATCTGCCAGTTTGCCTATCTAACTAACATATAAAAGGTATGTAGAATGTGAATATGGCTAATTATCATATAAAATATAAAATGGACACCAAAATAAAAATATTAATCATCGAAACGACACGGTCATTGATCTTTATTTTAACATCTCAAGTTTGGAGCCATCAACAAAACCACCCACCGTCGGGGGCGTCCGGTTCGTCATCATGATTAATACTGACTTTCAACTCATTAGCTGAAGGGCTTAAGGAACGCCGAAGTACTTAATCACCCGAACAAAGCACTACCTACTCGCGAGCAGACGAAAGCATCATTCTTCGTCAGGAATGCGTCTGTGTGGTGCAATTGAAAAGTGACCGCGATCAGGGCGATACATAGTATTTGAAGAATAACGTTTTGATTCGTGGTTTTACCTGTGTACAATTTTATATGTATGTTATCGATTATATTAATTACTATAATGATCAATTAAAGTAAAGTCCCGAGCTATCTCGAGAAATGTATGGAGTACATTGAGTGCAAATAATGTGTACGGACAGCGTACAACTGAATATCTTGTACCTCGGCTTATAAACAATCTACCTCCCGAACTACGACACAAACGTACGTACCTATCGAAAAATAAATTGTTGTTATTAATTAATTAAGTTTAAAGTGGTGTACACTAAAGTTTAGCACTTGTTTTTAAACCCTATGTGGTTTTTTGCTGCTAAAATCTTAAATATCTTCTGTATTGTATTTTTTATTTGGTAGTAAAAAAAAATTAAATTTAGTGAATATAACGTTGAAAATATTATTTTAAGTTTCAGTGAGTTATTTTAACAGATAGGTACTTTTTTCTGTTTTGACTCTTATTACTTTGCGCAATCTCTTACATTATTGTAAGTATTCAAATACTTTTTTAAAATATGTAATTTTTAATACACATTAATTTAAGTTCATATCGATACATCGAATATACAAAATAACATCTAAAATTGAATGTCGAAGTAATTAAAAGTTTGGTTTTTAATAGATTATTATCCGTGTAAAGATAACATCAAATTCCTCCTGTATTTACTATTCAATTATTGTTTTATAATATATAGTATTATGTATTTAGGTCCTTTCAATTTCTCTTACACGCCATCGCAGCCTTATTATAATCTTAATTATATATTATTTAAATTAAATTATTATTCAAAACTTTACATTTATTATATTATAGGATATATTCACAATAAATACCATTTAACGCCATGCATGAATATTATATATAGCCTGATCATAACAGTTCCACATCATTCTATTGAAGGCCAAACAACTACAAAATCGTATAGGATTCGAAATTTCTAGAACCGGCACGTCCTGAGTATATCAGGCTTTAATTATCATAATTAATTAGATCCCGCGGCGTAGACGTGCACAGAATAGACGATTGATGTAGGTAACATATCGACGTCGGTGACGAGTCTTTTAAAAGCCCGTCATTAGTAGGAAGTGAGTTTTTTGTTCGGTATCATAGCTGGCGCGATCAATCATACTAACGTTTTGTTCTTACCGTTACGATCAGGTACGTTTCCTATATAAATAGGCTGTTTATATGTGTAAGTGTATATATATACATATATGTCTAGCCATTTCACTGATGCACAAAGGGCTAACAATCTAAGTATCTGCAATATCGTCAGGGTAGAATTGAGAATTTTTGATCTTATATTTGATACTATGTTAGTTAAGGCCAAACAGTAAACTGTCACCTGTAAGAACCCCTTATTTGCTAGGAAAGGTAAGGTGATAAAGCTTACTGCAATCATCGCCCACGTCGACACAAAAACGTAGACACAACGGTGTCAACTATCGAGCCCATAATTATATCTTTCTTAAGTGTGAACAAATCATACAAATTGACAAAAAAATTGTTGATTTCGACCCACACACACACTTTCAGGAATTCATAACGGGCAAACATTGTATCCAATTTTTTTATATACATATCATTTTTTACATACGTGAATACATTTAAATTTGTTAAAATTTACCTTAGGTATTCTTAACAAATTGCACTGACTGGTAGCATAATTCAATAAATACTTGTTCTGACCGTACAAACTATCCTAATAACTAATTAGCTACGATTTCAATAGCAACAATATACCAGAGACGGGTAATAAGCATCAAGGGGGCAATTATAGACCGCAGGCGGTAGCCGGTGTTCTTGAGTGGTGAGTGGTGAGTGGTGAGGCACGCGTGCGCGCCCACCCCACTAATTGCACTTTACTTTATTGCTTATTAGTAAAGTTCTTGCGGGTATTCTTTAGGTCAATACTCTTATGTAATAAATATGATGTTTTTTTTATATCATAGGGGGGCAAATGAGCAGTCGGAGCCTTAGGCGACTACCAACGCCAATAAACATCCGCACAGTCTATGCAGATGCGTTGCCCTCCTTTACCCTATCTCCACTCATGGGCCACCGGAAACTCACAAACCGCATGAAATGAGACAGCGTAGCTGTCGTTTTACACCAGTATCATGTGAGCGAGAGGTTCCTCCCCGGATATGCCGGTCCAATTCAGCTAAAAAGCAGCATGGCACTACCTCTTACTGATGATGGCTGACTTTTATTCTGGCTTTTATCTGCTATATCGACATAAATTTAAAACTTTTTTCTGAACGATATTATATAATTAATAGACTTAAGCTCTAGACAGGTTTTCAAAATATTGAAATAAAAGTTCGCAAGCTCTTGTTCTAAGTTAAATAAAAATAGTAATCATAAATAAAAAATATATACATAAAAAAATATTATAAATAAAGCTGTAGATAGCTCGTTAGTATTTTTATCAAATCATGTATTACGTACTAATATAAAAAAAAATTGGTAATGATAATTAATTTTAAATCACTTAAGTGTAAAAAACATTATAAAATTAAATAGATACTCAAATTATATTTATAACATGACATGTAATATTATGTTAATAACATACATTTATTGATAGGTATATTTTATTATTGAAAAATTTTAATCAAACTAATCGAGTGTCATAGAGGCGAATGAGAAAAGTGTTTTCCAAGGAAATGATTAATCATGGGGAGAGCGTACCACGTGGCTGACGAGTCACGCTCAAGGCACGGCTTGATACCAGTCTTGGTAAACTGCCTTACACTGGAATACATTCATTAATTAATTTCTGACCTGGTAGTCTTCTTTTGAAATTTTCATTACTAAAAGTTTTAATTTCACCATAAAAACCACTAGAGCTTATTAGGATTAAAATATTCTAATTGGCAGATAAGTAACAATGGTAAGGTAAACACTACACCCGAAACTAGCACTTTATTCTGTAATAGTAACCCTTTGCGTTGCCTACGGCGATACGTAATATGGTAGATGTACCTAAGTGCTAGTTTTTATATTGTGTACTCTTTCTGAAACATATCAGAGCAAAAATATCGTAATAACGTATACACAAGCCGGTGAAGACTTTAATTAAGACCTTTATTTCCTAAACATACTCTATAAAAATTTACGTTTATTAAATTCCACTCATCTTTTTCTCTTATCAATGCAAGTATTGTGTCAATTTAATAGCTGGATTCAAATCATATTGTTTAGACGGCGGTTATATTAAATATACACCTCAATTTTCGATATCTCAAAATATTAAATTTACACCGATTCCCAAGATTCAAGATTCCCGAACAAAAGTTAGTTTTGTTCGGGAATCTTGCAACTGAGCTCTACCTGTTAAAATAATAAAAAAATGTTACAGTTTTATGTAGTTTTTACATTTAGTTGCGTCCATTTCCATCTGACATCCTCGTGTGGCCCGTTTGACCTCATTCCCACCAAAACGTACGACGTAGTTGAAACTAAAAACTCGCTTCTAAAGACAGGGCTTTTGATTAAAGAATAATCACCATGCATTTGGGTCAAAGTGTTCTTAAGGCTTCAGATCAAATACTCGATAAAAGCGTTATAGAATGGTAACAATACAAATTCGTATTCTCTTTTAAATGTTTTTGTTGTAATTCCACTCCTCTTTTATGGTTTTTATTGCGTTTCATTAGGATTTTTACATTTCCACCGCTGATATACCATGATTATTGCTGTATACCATCCAAAAAGTAAATTTTTTAAAAGTCAATTTTGTATTCTATTAACATAAGCTAAGCTTTATGCGAGTGGCAAGGGATCGGTCGTCTTGGCGTTTATTGAAGAAGGCTTATGTTCAGTAGTGGACGAATAAACGCTGATGATGTTGATGACAATGAATGGCTTTATTACAATAAGTGAAAAATAACTTAAAAAATTGATAAAGCGCCTTAACATTTAGCATTACTATTTACCTTATACCAATACTATTAATCTTATTTGTTGTTTCAGTAATCTCGACATGGGCTATTTATTTAGCGTCAGAAATAAAATGGAGTGTATACATCACGGCGATAAGGGCCCCTCATTGACTCAAATTTACCGTCGATTAACCACGGAATGTATTTATGTCGAGTCCAACAGTCTCAAGTTGGTCGCCATTACAACGAAAGACTGATAAAAATATATTACTAATTTGAGTTGAAGTTGAGGCATTATATGACCAATTACATATAGGTTTATTCTAAAATCCTTATACAATACACATATTAATTCAACTTTAAATTATGAAAGAAATATTTAAAAAATATTTTATATATTTTATTCGCATAGGAGAGTAAATATAAATAAATATATATTCACGCTCCAATGCGATTAAAGAAATTAAATTGACATTTTAAGTAAAAATGGTTATTTTCATTACTAAAATTATTTAAATCGGGGTATTTACCACGATTTTAACTTTTATTTCATATATATTTTAATGTATTGTTCACGAGACTGATAATGTCGAAATATCGAGCTCCGCGAAATATCCGTTCCTCCGTTGAAATCCGTTGAAATCAACGATCTAATAAAAGTAGCAAACTATTTGCAATATCTCAATTAATTTATTTCTAAGATATTGCACGACGACGGCGCGTCCATCTGCAAGGGTCATCGAGCATATAACCGGAATAGAACGGCAATGTTTTGTATGAAAACAAATTCCGTCAAATTTGTGCTGCGACGCTGCGCTGGTTCTGCGTTCTGATTGGCCGACTGATGCCCGTTGATGGATGTTTGACCGATGGGACGTACCTATATACAGATCACAGCTATTACGCCAGTGACAAATCACTGATCCGTTATTTATGGCTCACATTACTACTCTATCCGGTTATATGTTCCATGGCAGGAGCATCATCATATTATGTCACTGGACAAGAAGTACCATCGCTGGTACTGATACCTACATTTATACAACAAATGAATATGTAGTCTAGCTTGTGTGAACTTATGATCACTAATGGTTCCTATAAAACAAATATATAAAAAATACAATACGGATTTCTCTCTCATATGTCTTTTTTCGTGTTATTTATAAGCTCCTCGTGTAATTTATAAGCTACTATTACACCGCAGTTCCTCGTGGCCGTAACGCAATGCGTTACGTAGGGCGGCCGGCGAGGCGGATGGCGGGGCGGACCGGAAGCGTATTACTCGCCAGCGCGGGCGGAAATCGACAATATATTCCGATCGCCGCCGGCCAGCGCGTAAATAACCATGATAAGGCACCGTATTTACCTCCCACCGTAACGCGGTTAACTGAGGGGTCAAGACTTCAAATTATTTTACTTCGTTCCTGCTAAGTGCAGACTAATTTATGATTCTGTCTAGGTACCTAATTTTATGTTGCTCAGGTCCTACATTTTTATTTTATTTTAATGGCATTTACGCTAATCGTCATATTGTATTTATCTTTACTCTATTGTGCTTAAGTTATTGGCAAATAATCTGCAAAATGTCCAATTATAAAACGATAAAAATCCGTCCCTTGTGTAGTTTCTTAAAAGTTATCTCATGTAATTAACGATGATTATAGCAAATCCTGCACCAATATAGTTCAGTCCCAGTGATCACTCTATGAATGACAGGTGCACCAAAGTTCATAACCTTTCGGAAGCGAAATTTTTGTTTCAATTATTTTGGGTTATCACATAACATACTGATATTTCTTTAAAATCGCCAAACGCTATTTGAAATGTTAAACATTACATTAAATAAAACATAACATAAAATTAAAGCTAAAACAATTTTTAGAAAATAAGTTTACATAATCCATATAGATACAGTCTAATACGACTATCATTAGACGTTGCCAGCGATGGACCACGACATTTATTTTACGGCATCCGGCCATAAAAGTGATCCACTGCTTGCATTCTGCAGCGCTGTCCGGTGCCCGGGCCGTCTTATATAAAACCTAGAAAAGACTTCCACCGTATAGTCAAATAAATTGATTATTGGACGTTTGTAAATCAGAGTATTTTTGTGAATTTTGTAAATGAATTTCTATTTTTAGTATACATATTTCAACGCATGGTATTTTATTAAAATCTTGATCGAATTCTTACACCTTAAAACAATCACACTCAGCTACAAATCTACAAATAAAACTTTTAATATTCTCATTTTACAATTTTCTAAATTTAATAATAAACATGCGTATTATGGTAGTAAATTTAAGTCAGACATCAATAGATACAATAAGTACTATCAACACCTAATTTTATTTCACGCTACTACTACACTTGTTCTACGTGTGGCATTTGCTACTAGACAAACCCTATAACACACACAAATAACACACACTCAACAACAAACGACACCTAGTAAACGTACTTTTTTTAAATTCGTTGACATCTAAAATCAAATCACTATTAATTATAATATAATCCATTCCCATGCATTATGATTTAACTAACATTTGGTTTATGCTTAAAAAGTAAACCAATTCAACTACACTTTCACCAAACTACTTCCTTACTTCTAAAATAGGAATATTGCTCGTTATCAAGAAACTTACATGAATAAATTACTATCAGTCCCAGTAAAGTGAAGGTCGGCAATAGATTGACATTGACAACTACACTACTTACTAGAATACTTACATATAAAATATGAATAAAAAGTAAAAATATACATACAAATTTATGATGCATCTTTCACATAACGCATCTAGTATCTATAGCTCCATAATCATTTGCCATGTCCACGTCCCCACGGAAGTGATAAAGCTTTTTGGCAAAAAAGCGTTCGGGTGGCGATGGTGCGGAAGCGACGTGAAAATTACCAACCATGGTTGAGATAATCTCGACGTGAGCAAAACCGTAAAAATAGTTTATAGTGGTGAGTAAAACAATCATATACTGCATTCATATTGTGTGCATCGTACGTAAGTCCCCTACGTTTTTTAGACAAAATAATATGAGTATGGTGAAAAACTTGCAAATGGAATAATATCATAATCTAACGCTTTTAATGGGTTTGAAAATTACTACTACTAACTACCGAATAAAAATTGGATGTAGTAAACAATAAAGATAATGATGATATACTTACAACAACCACGCTACAAAAAAATTATGAAACAAATGTCTGTAAAATGTATATGATCGCAAATATGTTTAAAACAAAGATACATAATTTCACCTTAAAATAATCATAGTCTGTAAAAAAAACTACCAAAAATAAACATGCAACAAAACATTCACAACAACAAAGAAGCAGAACAAAGGCCAATAGTTGTCGAAACGGTCGACATTATTAAAACCAATCGACAAATTAAAGGTCTCGACGTCTCCAAAAAGTTTATTGACAAATGAACAGCAGTGGGTAAAAAGGAAATGAATCTGATTCACAGGAAATAGGACATTGATTCAATTGGGTACGGCATTGAGCCGTCACGGCCGGTTTTAACTGCTCTTCAGCATAAATAATAAAGATGTATTTCCCATCCGTAGTAATAGATGTAGTAATAGATGTAGTAATAGGCATATTTTTATGAGCTCTACATAAAAATGATTAAAGCGGGCAGCCATTAAGGAAATCAAGTACTTGACCTATCCATATCTGTAAAATTATTTATCTTATTTACTACATGAAGCGCTATATAATATATATTAAAAACATATGGTAAGATATTAAAAATTACAAAATTATGACTACATATACATAAAACTATAACAATTTGAATAATTATAGCAAAAAATACAAAACAACTGAAAGTACGAGACTTACATATCACAGATCCTCATAATACATCGATCTGCAAAAGAAAAGGTATATTAATACACAGTTCTATTAAATTGTACTCTCATAATAGTCATAACATAAATACTATTTTATTAAATAATAATTTAGTCGGGCACCATCGAACCCCACCTACAATTAGTTGCGCTCAGAACAATGTGCAGTGATTTTTAAATGATCACCCCCGTGCCATCTGGCGCGCTCGCTCGAAGCCCGACTACTAAGTAATATTAGTAATTGCTTCTCAATAGTTCTGAACTAGAAGGGTGTGTCCTGATGTTTGCTGTTCCTAAATATGTGTTAAATTATTGCACTACTTATAAAAGCAAACCTTTCAAATAGCTTTAGTCGGTTTCTATTGATGTATTTACATCACTATTGTCTTTTCTTCTACGCTTGGTCCTATATCTTTATATATAGAAATCACGTGTCACGTTGTTTGTCCACGATGAACTTCTCAACTACTGAACCGATTTTAACCAAATTTTGAACATAGTGTGCAGTTTGATCCAACTTGAGAGATAGGATAGTTATATCTCAATTTATAATCGCAATTTTTTAAAATTCATAAATAATAATTTTACTGTATTGAATAGTTTACTACAATATATTTTAAAGTTTATTTTAGCCACAGCAACGCGTGGCAAGGTCTGCTAGTATTTTTATAAAACATAAAATATACTAGGTTTGAAAGTTAGTGCAAGCAGACTTTAAACGTCTTCAGAAAAGTAACATTGCTCTATTCCAGCAGGAATAAAATACAGTGAAATAATTGACTACGAGATCCAATGAACTTAACATAAGTATTATTATTTAGGTTAAATGGTCTAAGTACACAATAGAAATAAGAGCTAGTGTAAGCAATAACTAGAAATATATTAGTTTATTAATAATCATGTTAACGAAACTATTTATTATTTACTATCAATTACGATTATCTTATGTCAATCTCGAATACTATTTCTAAGAAAAGTTTATCATAAAACGATAATAGTGATTGACGTTTGACTTAGAAATAATATAGATGTTATCTGTGTAGAAACGTTCAAATACTAATTCGGAGTTTCAAAAATATATTGCCAAATACATACTTTATGTTAAATTGCCTTTATTGTTTTTCGAGTATAGTTCTAGTATTGAAACTATATATCAAAATCCGAGCATTATATCTAAGCTTTTCAACAGAATTAATTAGCTCTCGAATAATTTCCATCGACGCCTCTACGAGGTAATATCGCTTTATAATTAAAATTTCCTACAAAATATTATTAAAGGCACTCAGTTTAATTTGCCAGCATTACGTACGCTCGGCTGTTTATTGGTGCTGAGAAATTAATATTTCGCGCCGATATCAAAAGTTCACGCTCAACTAGCCACCCCCGGGTCGGCAATAACTACACCTCGGACCGATTGTCAGGTGAGTTCCAAATGCGCTTATATTATTATTTTTTTCACCTCGCATTGACGAGATCAAACGTCGTCGTGGTTACCTCCGGTATCTAGTCGTCGGGGCTGCGCCAATGGGCGGAGGGGGCGCTGGAGGATTATCGCGAATTATTCACGTGCCATAAAGCGCAAATTACATCGGCAGCACGTGCCGTGACGCTCGCAATATTGCGGGTCCTTCCCGCGGGACGCGATCTAAAACAATCGCCACTGGGTGCCGAGCATGGCTGAATTTAAAATATTGGAAAGCTCCCACTTTCCGATATTAAATTTTCTCGATACCTATTGAAAATCGACGGTACATTCACGTTCGTAAATTGCAATTAAAATATCCGCGTACACGAAGAGGCAACGTTCGATTGTGGATGTGAATTATTTGCGCATAATATTTTCCGGGCGCGATTGTTTCGACTCCACTAAACAAATAGTGTTATTGGGGCTCGGGAGTGGAGGCGTTTCATCGGAGCACCTATTAAATTCTGAATGCGAGGTTAATCCGCAATTACCGCCTAGTTATCGCCGGAAGACGGCGGAGATAGTTAGGGCCCGGAAAATATTCCGTTCACTAATTATTCCGCGTAATTAAACGCGGGCATTATCATGCACCGCTGCCGCCACCTGCCGCATTGTGCGAACGTGATTTACTGCGACCCGCCGCTACCCGCCGGTGCCTGCCGCTACCCGCTGGTACCCGCCGCTACCCACCGCGACTCCGTTGCGTTTCCAAAGCGGATCCCTCTTTTTGCACCAATTAATTATCGAATTGTTCATATATATTAATTGCTATAAAATTAATGTGAAGAGTAAGCGATAAGTTATGGCTTTCAGAATCTACTTAATCAGGATAAATGCCCTCTAATTTTACCGTTATTATTATAAGTTCTAAATGTTCTTTTCATTAATGTGTAATGAATGTATCGTACACCGTACACGTTCTTATTCATATAATATATTATTACATATTCTATCGTATACTCGTAATACCACCATCTTGCTAGTTTCTCCTGTGAAACAGCTTTGCTGTGTTTCGGAGAGAAGGGCAAGACAGGCAGTGTAATTACTGGCACTGAGACTTAACATCTTATGTCTCAGGATAGGCAACACATAAATGAGATGCCTGGGCTCGTTCCAGGTGTTTATGTTCATGGGCGACGTCGACCACTTACCATCAGGTGGTATCAGTTTGCGTATCCCACTAACATAAAAAAAAAACAAAAAAATACCACATAATTAGCGCTTGTCAAGTCTTCGACGTTATACATTTAAGGTTATTATTATTACAAGAATTTATAATCTTATAAAAATAAGACAGGTTTAGGCCTTCCGAAACCATACATATGAAATCTTCAAGTATCCATACAACAGAGGGGCATTTTAGACGCAAATATAAGATAAATACAAATAAAAATTCTTCAATTGCGTTTTTAAAACTTTTTTTGTAATAAATGGAAAGATCCATAATAATTAAGTTTTATAACGAAACTACTTTAACTATTTTTTCGCTCTAATTAAAAAGTTATTTTAAATAAAGAATACATTTTTGAACTCAGTACGAAAATCGTTTGACACATTATTGTCAAATTATTGTATAAAATACCATTAAAATCGTATTATTATAAATTAAAATATCGCACCAAAAAAGGCAATGTATTCGTTCACTGAGTGAATGAACTAAATTAACGACTTGGGTACATCACTATTTATTTTTCGCCGTCATCTGCTATCACAGCAAATGTCAAACGATATTCCGGATTTGTGGATATATGTTTGACACAGACACAGGTGATGTATGTATGTAGTGTTTGACTTTCAATGGAATATATTCTTTTGACATAATGATGTCACAAACATGGTGGTAAATCGTGGCGCGTCTGTAATGTAATTTATTATAATTTTTAACAATTTTTTATTCCTTATATTTAAGTATTTTATTATTTAAGTAGGTATAATAAAGTTCTTAAATACATATTTTATGTGATGTTTTTGTTTTTTTTTTCAAAATCCAATTAAATCACTCTTAAACCTATTAGATTATATTTTATTTCCTAAGATTTCGTGGAAAAATAGATGAATAGCAACGAATCTACAAATTGCTAACAGGCATTAAGTACTAGTTTTTTAATATTCCTATTTCTTATTTTTATGTCATTGTAAATAGAAGTATCCTACCTTTTATAATAATATTACTACCCAGTTGTACGATTTTAATGGGTATGCTATTTAAACATATGGAACTATGAAAAGATTCCTCTCATCCAGGCCCATTTTTCCCATTGGGCACTCTGGGCATGTGCCCAGGGCGATCGATGGGGACCCATTATTTCTATCAGAATATATTTCAGTGACAATTTAAGGAAAATCAAAGTATTATGGTCGATCGATGGGGCCCCATTATTTCTATCAGAATATATTTGAGTGACAATTTAAGGAAAATCAAACAATCATGGTTGATAAGAATACTTAGTGGTTCACGCGGTGCCCTAAATACTCTGTTTACCGAAAATCCCGGATCAAAATCACTGTTTTCGTCAGGGGCCCATTATTCTAATACCCAAGGTCTCCGATAGCTTAAAGAGGGCATAGCTCTGTTCCACTAACAACACAACACTGAATAGTTTCACGTTTTAACTGTAAACGAAAGAAATATTAAAAATGGGAATGGCATATTTTTGTAGATTTATTTCAATTATTTCAAGGAGTACTGTCATCTTCATTGGGGAGGCAGCGAAATAAGAGGAAATACTCCGGGAGCAAATTAGAGAGCGGCGTGCTTCCGCTATAAGAGTGGACCCTGCGACTTCCTATTAAACGAGGCCCATATTGTTGGTTTATTTTTATCTCCAACTTTCCATCTTTGCATTTTTCATATTAAGTGTTCGTGGAATATTTCATTTGTAGTCTATGTAAAGAGCAACCATGGACATGTTTGATTTCACTGAAAGTATTATTTTCGTTTCATTTGTAATTAGCATATCCTTTGCTCTAAATGAAGCCTTAAGAAAATTTGCTTTATTAGATGTCCTTAGTCTTATAACGCGCGCGCGCGTTATAAGACTAAGGACATCTAAGAACCGAATGAAAATACGATAACCGAATGGCTTCTTCCAAGTTCAAACGAGAATTTTAAAAGGAAAAATTAGTACAAGTGCGTTACCTTAAACCGTCTAGATCTACTTAATAATTTTCATACTAATATTATCTTCTTGTTAATATTGATGTTTCACTCTCTTGCTACTTTCAATTTTACTGAAACCATTTCTTAGCATCTTAAAATAGAGCAAGAAACTTAACTTAATAATGATGTTTGTTCTTACAAATTAAAAATACTTTCAAATTTATATATATTTTAGGACGAAACCCAGGTCTCTCGATTCTAATTTTAACCCTTATAATATCATTACCTCCTGCTCCAAGAATATGAAAATGAAATACAATTTCGCTACAGAAATATTTTCTATTTCATAATTGAGAAACATAACCACTTGATTCTTTAGCATTAATTTAAGTCACGGTCTTAGTGCAACTTGTTATTCTTTTTTCTCATTATAAAAAGACATCAAAACATACTCGAGTAAGTTTCTTGCATTCATTTATACTAAAAATATAAGCTCATTAGTAATTATGGAGGCCTGGTGCGGACGCGTGGCTAAATATTTTCTCGAGGCGCCCGCCCAAGCCGCAGTAATTAAAAGAACGGAGGTCGCCGGCTCGAGGGCTGCGAGACAAATCAAAAATTATTGTCCACATATTTTCTTGAAAGAAAATATTTTCGTTGTAATAAGGGCTCCTCATTATGTGTGGCTTTTTGGATTTTGTTTTAGTATTTTTGGTTTCTTAATGAGAGTTTTATTAGCGGTCATTGTTGGACATATTACTTAGATTGATTTTTATGAAGTATCACTTTAAAATCGTATAATAGGTATCACTATTATTTTGTAAATTTGCAAACCATTAGGTATGTCTGAATCATACCTATTACAGAAGAAGAATAAAATATTCGGTAAATCTATTGCAAATAATATGATTTAGATACCTATATTCCGAAGTCGTAATAAAAAAACCAAATCAAGTTCACGTGTGTTTTTTGACTACTTAATTGTAGGGGTTATTTGTGCATATGTCGGGCCAAAATATAGTAGAAAAAGAGGCGATGTTTGACTATAGTGCAAATGTATTAAGAGCCATGTGCAGCATTAAATACATACAAGTTGATGATGATATTGATAATGTATAATAAATCATTCTTCAGTGCAAAAAAGTAGTAGTTGCTTCACAAAGATCGACAGGTAATAATAGCATATATTAAACTAACATCCTTATTCATAACGCGACAAAGGTCTGTTATCTAAAAGCATTTTGATAATGAGGTTAAAAACAACCTGTGTCGAGTGGCGCGTCATTATCGCGCGTGCGGCGAGCGTAGCGGGTAGCGGAACGGGTGGCGGAGCGGTAGCAACTATAAAGCCTTAATGACACCTCGTGAAAAGGCGAGATGAGTTATTTTTGAGAGGAAAAGGCGAGCGTCGAGTGGCGCGGTTGTTTTACGTGCTGTGGCAGCGTTTTGTTGGAACTAACGAGGTCGATAGTGGGGCGCCGCCGGTAACAAGTCCCGCGGTTGTTATTCCGACACTCCTGTAATTATTGTCGAATTGATTTTGGTAAGTACTTCAAGCGGTTTGTTCATTTACAACATTCTTCATTTATGTGCTTCAGTTGGTCTGTTTTTGAGAGATGTAATTTTTTTATTTATTTAAAATCCCGATGTTCTGGATACGGCAATCACGTTCACTAGAGGATTATTATTATTTTCTTATGTTTAATAACTAATGAAGCATGGAAGTGCACTGTCCTGTCTAAACCACCTGTGAGCGCCATCAGCCGCTTTTTAGAGGGTCCTGAATTTGTAGGTAACAGGAATACTACAAGCGACAGGCTGGCTCTGGCGAAGGCTGGCCGTGAGACTTTAGACTACTCCTAGTAAAGGAATACGCCATAAAGCAGTCCCCGCGGCATCGTGCCTAACTAAATACGCATCTCTGTTCGTTGCGGGGGGGAGGCCTCGTCGGCGACTTCCTTCTGGGACATTAGTGTCTCCAAGCAATACGTGGTTTTCAATATATAGTTTGTGGGCCGAGCATCGCGGTGATGACGCTCGGCAAAGACAAGTCCCCTCCGATGACTTATGTGAGATTGTCACGCAGCTCCGCCCATCTCGGGCACACCTCGATGGTGTGCTGGACCGAGTCCACCGCCGCGCCACAATCGTAACACACTGTCACCGGCTCCCTGTGGGTCAGCCGGCACATGTATTTATCAAAGAAACCCATAACAATACTCTGGATAAGTGTTTAATAATAATGGCTGAGCACCTGACTTTGCTAACATATGCCTTTAACAAAAGCAAAGGAATATTTTAAAAGCGAACCTACAACCGATAAGTTTTAAATTTTTTGAAGACGCGATGTTCACCAACTCGCACTAAGCGTAGCAACTACTACGAAAAGACGATAGTTAATCAGAATCATGTTATGTATATGTTGTTCCGAAATATTGAGAACGCCAAATACCATGACCGTGAGAACTCTTGTAGGTCAAAATCTAAAAAATACGTTAAATTTGCGTAAATAATTATTTCTATAAACATATCTCTCTCACTCTTTCTGTCCCCTATTTCCATGTAAAGGTTGCGTCAGTTTAAACGTGTCTGTACTAAAATTAGCATAATTGACGCAAGCGAGGTGCGTCCCCCATTATCATAGTTTGATCTGAACCTGCAGATATTCCGATTTACAGTTTAATTAGAACATTGTATAAGCTCATGGTTGACTGACCCACGACGATATTCGTATAGCGTTTAAGTTGCGATTACCTGTGACAAATTAGACAAATCGTCATCAACATCAGAAGTCGTCAGACATTAGGATAGTTGGTTTGGCGTTCATTATTTTATATTAGTCGGATACGAGCCATGTAATAGTAAGTGTTCAACGTCACTCATAAAATATATTAACGAGTTCACCGGTGGCTAGTACACTCTTTCATTCGCTGTCTATTCTGAGATGTAACATGGTAAGTTTCAGCGCCAATAGTTATACCGGCAGTCCTGCTCTTCTTCCCAAAACACTGCGAAGCGGTTTCACAAGTCCAGTTTTAAAAGTATTCTAATTTTTCTTACATCATTGTAAGGATGAAATATAAAATACTAATAACCCTTATATGTCCCACTGCTGGGCACAAGTCTCCTCCTCGAAGTCAGGCGAGGAGGGCGTTGGGCCATAGTTCACCGAAGCTTTCCCAATGCGGGTTGGTGAACTTCACACTTTTTCAAAGACTTTTCAATCTCATTAGACATGCAGGTTTCCTTACAATGTTTTACTTCACCGTTGAACAAGCGATGGTCTCATGTTCAGGTGCACATAGAGATTTATAAAACCCCATTTTCCGGACCTCTCACTCAAGAGGCCGAACCCAGGATGGATGGAATTATGTTACTAACTATTGAACTATGTATCCATGAAACATAGTGGTAATACTTTAACTAACACAGAATATCGGTAAATTATTAATTCACCGAAATACTATGCTTATAGCTCGAGTATGGACGTATGTTATCTCCCAATCAAAAAAATAATGCATAATAGATTTTGATGACTTTTTCACAAATCACAACAGCGTCTTCATCAGTATACTGACATAGGCTATCAACAAATACAAAAATCTAGAGACCACGCCTAAGTGAGCAACAGCCTGTAAGTTGTGGCTAAGACACGAGAGATATGAGAGATATGATCACAACAAAAGATTGGAAGAGACGTCACTCAAGTAAAAACAGAGCAATCCCGCGTTTCATATCACGCGCACACATCTCGATTTTCATGCACAAAAAATTAAAAAGTATAAGGTTGATCAGAGGCACCGATAACTTGCGCTACCGTTTACGCGCTCTTTGTTCGAGATAATAATAAACCTCAAACAATGAGAACAAGAGCCGAGTTGCCTCAACACGCCCTACTTGAGACAAAAAAATATTTAGTGGTCTCTTATTGCGTTCCCAAGCTCATCATGTGCGCTCTCATGTTTTTTTATCAGCGAATTCCTATACGATTCGCAATCAAAACGCTCGGATTCAAATTAAGGTTTGTCTTGAGTGTATGTTAATGTAAGATCCTCAGTGCACTGGACTGCTCTAAGAACTTAATCAATCAAGAAACCTGCAAATCCTAAGTTATTCTCTTATTTAGTATTTTTGAAATATTGTCCCATGAGGGAGTTGTTTACAAATATACAAAAAACCATTTAAAACCAGAATATATTCGACCAAAGAAACCTAAAACAGAAATAGTACTTAGGTATAGTTATTCACTTTAAAACATCCTAAGTCTGATATTATCTTTTAGACTTCGGGACCTAGAGAACTAATTGAAGCAAGCTCGTAATGCTAATTAATTGGTTCATTATTATAATAACAAATTGCTTTTTAATATGTATGTAATCTTGATCTTCTTGTAATTCAACCATGTAACTAATAGTGTTTATTTTATGATACATATTATTTAATATAAACTAAATTATATCGCAATTGTAGTCATTTAAGATACCTACGTAATAAATCTTATTTACACGTAATTCCAACGGATTTGCGGATATCCTACGCATTATTTGACAATACAAATGCAAGTAATAAACAACATTTGGCATCCTACGCTGAAAGTTTTATGAACCCACTAAATTCAATTCGCACTTTAATTCGTATGCTAATGATATTGGACTAAAACTCCGTCGATTACAAATGGTCATCCATATTAATTTTTGCTAATTCCAGGTCGAAAAAAGATATCGAAAACTTTCTGTCCGACTGTACCGCGCACCTGGGTCGCCGGGGGCTCTTATTCAAATGCAAATCAAACGTTCCATTTTAAAAATCTACCATCTCGACTCAGTTTGCTTCCGGAATGACATAAGTCCGATCGCTCCCAAGCGCGCGACGCCGTCAATCAAATCCCAATCTTATTCCAATCAAGACTAGTTTTGTTTAAACTTGTCAACTATTCTACATACGCCGTATAGACGCTGAGTGGTTGTGTCGTATAAGCCCTTTTAGGTTAAATTTGGAGTACCCAGGTGTGCTCCCGATCCGGTTAAGGGAAGCGTCCTTGTTAGGGATTCTCGTATGAAATGGTTTAATGGTTTGTTTTTAATTTCATTTTTATTTTATAACGATGCGATGTTGTAAATTAATGGCAATAAAATTCCGTTACAGGCTCGACATTATTAAAGCGGTGTGCTATGGTGTAATAGCGCTAATGGATTATACATATTATTATGATATAGCTACATAGATACATACGTATCTATAGTAGGTAATAGAATCGAATTTAATCATTATAATTTAAATTCGATTATACTATGAGTATAATATTATCTAAAACAGTGTACCTATATAGGTAAATGGTTTGAGGATACTACCTGGCATTAAATATTAAGAAAATTATTTCTTGGAGTAGGTTTTGAACAAACAAACTTGAATAACTCGAATGATATTATGATAATCGTTCAAAATAAGGCAAATAAATATTTCATAAGGTGGTGTTTTCGATATAATTTAATTCCTATTTTATATTTTTGTATTAAATTTTATCCGCTAGATAAATAGAGGAGCATAATAAAAAATGAGATGACATTTTATAGCAAAGAAGTCAACTGGCCAATTTCACGTGCAAAATCGGCACTGGGATAAGAGTTAGGTATTCGTATCTTAGCAATATTTTAACATTTTGATCATGATTTTTAGCAATAAAATAGTAAAGTAATAAAAGTTAAACCAAAAACTTAGCTTAATTTAATTATCTTAACCGCACTTCATTGTTAGCATTTTATTATTTATGGGACTGTCTTCGCGTGTATAAAACAAGCCGTACAACATTCCTCGGGGCGAATATTAACAAAAAACACTAAAACATCGATCAGGGACCCCACACATCACCAGACAGCGTGGCACCATCTTTATGACCCCAAATTAATGTTTCAAATTCCAACCATAACTTAGATCGAAGATTGGATTTATTGAACGTAGGTGGTATTTACGTTTTTTGTGGGATGATGATGATGAATTCATTTTTGGATGGTTGTTGTCACTTTTGTCATTGTGGGAAAGACTGAATCAAACATTTTTATGATTTTGTAAAAGTTGGTTGGTGTATTTTATAGACATATTAGAGAGATGACAGGTTCATTCGCATGATCCAGGTTTACCTCGGGTAAGGCTTCTGGACCTATGTGAGGACTCGCACTTGGGAATGCACTACCCCACTAAACCTGCGTGCGCCTGCAGGTGCTTTTTGAGGTTCCCGTATCTGCAGGTAACAGGATCACCTCAGCGACAGGCTGGCCCCAGCGAAGGCCAGATTACTCCTCGTAAGAAGGACTGCCCGATCGCCACTAAGCATTCCACGCGACGTCGTGCCATACTGGGCCCAAGTTCCCAATCTAAACCGGACACGAGCGCAGAGGCGTTACTGGAGGCGCATTAAGTAGTGCCTCCTAGGCCCCACGCCGGCCTCGTCGGCGGCCTCCTCTCTCGCCGACATTCGACCTCGTTCTGGGCAGTAATGACTGCCTCGCAGAAGACCATCGCCGTCCAGGACCAGTCGTCACCAAGCATCGCAGTGATGACGTTCGGCAGAGACAAATTCCCTCCGATAATCGACGTCAAATCGTGACGCAGCGCCTCCCATCTCGGGCACACCTCGAGGGTGTCCTGGGCCGAGTCCACCGCCGGGTCCTCCGAGGTTTGGGAGTCCCAACCGTCCCAACATTGAGAAATGTGGGCCGAAGGTCCACCCTCCATCAAGGATGAGGCCTAGATACTATGTGGGAGGACACCCTGACCTACCCCCCTCCCCCCATACTGGAGGGTAGGTAGTAGTGATTAATACACAAATTACATATTGTTTAAAAAATGTTTTTAAAATATTTATTTATTTATTTCGGCACATCAATAACATAAACATTGTTAATAATAATAATAACTCAAACGATCTATGGTACTTTCTTTTATTAAAGACATGCACAACATCTTGATATAAATGAGATCATTAGGTACATTCATTACTACATTCTAAATTATTCTGAAATGATATTAGGTTGGTGCAGGATACTTAACTTAATACTTTTTTTTAGCAACGGGCTTCATTGTCGCCTACACATATAGCCTTTTCTAATATTTTATCTCAAAGTCAGCACAAGAACATCTGAAATCTAAAATAAGTTAACCGCGTACACTCAGATACTTCAAGTCATTTGCCTTTTACTTTAAGAGAATCATATCAATTTACAAATTCTTACCATAGTTAAAAACAATATTTTACACAAATAATGGGATGATTCAATAAAAAACTCTCCTTGGACTAGGCCACATGAAAGACTTTCGTAGTTTGCCAATAATAGTTAATAGTTTTCTCAAGTTCCATACAAATATGATTTAGTACCTCAAAAGTCGGCCAGTAAATCAATGTTATCTCGGGCCGAATCCCATAATGATGACTCTACACGTGCTGTCTCATTATTCCGCGTTTTAAAATAAATAAATTTTATTACTCCGGCCACATATACTTCGGTAATGGGCAGGACTCAAACGTCATTCTTCCTTGACGTTAAGTGTCTATGAAACTTAAGTTACTGTTAATGCTCAAGTTATTGCTAGAGTTATTGTTCAAGTCGATACGTATTAAACGTACGTCGGTATGTCATGTTGATTATGAAAAGGACATAAAAATACCAACTTTTTTCATAATCTGTCATTGCGTCCATTCTTTATACATAATAACAAAGTTCGGAGGACATAGGATGGTAATCAATAACTTTTAAAAATTGACCTTCAATGCATGTAATTGCAATTCACGTGTTAAAGAAGCTACACATAACCAAAACATCGCAACAATAAACAATTGATTACTATCCTATATTCACTTTCCTGCGAACTTTGTTGTTAAAAAAACCAACACACGTCGAACTTTTATTTGTAGTTTGAGAAAATGGTTAACAAAATCGAACGTTTATTTGCGGAAATTTTATAATAATGCGGAAATTTTAAATATTTTGAAAAACACATAGTGTATTTTATATTTATAAAATTTAGCGTGTATGTGGTAAAAACATAAAGCGGTTATTTTATAAGAATGGAGGCCGCGTTTAGGTAGCCGAATTGTTGGTCGGCCTTTATATATTAACCAGGTGGGAAGACGTTGTCCGTGCAGTGGCCGATTCGTCTTGGATGCATGTGGATCGGTTGTCTTGGCGTTCATTGAAGTAGGTCTATGTTCAACAGTGGACCGATAGAGGACCGATGGTGATGATGATGATAAATTATATATAAGTTTGAATGTATGCGGTAATTTTAGAAATTCATCAGATTGAAAAAATTCTTTCCCCAGCAAAATTCTACATTGTCATTCTATGTGTGACAGTTAGTCAGTAGTAGTTAGTGACACAGGCTATGAAATAATCATCATCTGACGGTTACGGCTGTAAAATAAAGTTAACGTGGGCGAAGCTCCGGGCACCAGCTAGTTAGAATATAAAGAAAGTTGTCTTAAAAGATTATAAGATAGAGATAATGAGCATGTACATTTGGGTATATTAAGTGTGTTTTTTTATATTTTATCTAATATAAAATCGTTAATACCTCGTACAAGTACACTTTCGAGGAAACATATAAACTTTGACTTGGATTACGATAGCGCATGTACGCGTGAAACTTCTAACGCGCTGTGGAGATGTGAGCGCACGCGCCAACCTTGTCCGACCGTTCCGAATCGCGGGTCCCACTCAATGGCATATCCTTGAACTTGCTGACAGTATTTAATGGTGTTAGTGAAGCTAATAGAAAACGTTTCTATTCACTGGCCCCCGTCCATAATACACATTCAAAGTGATCCCAATATACTACACGGTTTTCATTGTATTGGAAATGTATTAACGAAAACACGTCAGAGTTATAGCTCGTTTTTATTTGTCTGCTGTGTGTCCCTTAATTGGCTTATTAAAAGACGATTAGAATACCCTAAAATTGGTAGGGATTGAAAATCGCTCTTGAAAACAAACCGTTAAGTACACACTGAATTAGTTCAATAACGTATAACAAATTATAAAAGCGGTCACCACTCAAAACTCCGTCCAGATGAATTAAATTCATACACGAAAAGTATTAACTGTGAGCATCAAAAAGGCTCGACTGTCCGTGCGGGGCTTTCCTTTTAATTAGACCCTAAGTACTCGTTAAAAAATAGGATCTTCCCAAACAGACAAAGCGGCTACTAACAAACACCGGCTATATAAAAAACGTTGGATAAATAAGTGGAAAAATACAGGTAAGTCCAAGAGGGGTTTTTGTACGGCCCGGCCGGCCACTTAGGTCATCCTGCGAAATAAAGGCCCAAGTTTTTTATATCGCTTTTAAATGCGAGCCTCGTACGTACGGACCCGCCCCATCCCCTCGCGATCATTTGAAAAGAAACAAACGAAAGAAAATGTTTCCGTGCGCCCGTTCGCTTTTATTGAACGGTTGTAAGTTTCGATTGCAAATAGTTCGTGTAATTCAGTTAGCTCAGAAAGAAATAAGAACATCGGAAAGTCTACCGGACTCGAGTTTATCTTAAAGGCACATTACGAAATCAGTGAGACGCGTAATGACGTGCGGCGGAGCTTTGAAAGGCTTTGTGTCGCGGGCTTTGTTTGCTCACCTAACGCAAATAATGATGCAATTATAAAAAAACAATTAGTATATACAGACTTGTGACCGCCCCTGAATCCCGAAATATATAAACCTTGGTTGGTTGTTACCTACTCTCGTTGATATAGTGGTCCCCGTGTGTGGTTGTCGCTCGGCCAGGGGGGTGCCGAGTGTTTGAAGCGGTGATTAGTAATGCGGCGGGGGCTTATGGCGAAATAAGCTTAGTGAAGTCGTTAATGAGAAAACATTTTACTAGCCCACAGTGTGGACTCCACACCTCTGGAATATTAATTCGAGTTTGACCCTGTATTTAAGTACCTATATTTATATAAGTATTTCTACTTTTTTAGTACTTATTTTATATTTTCGTAATAGGTGTAGATTAATACCTAATTGAAAGTGATCATGTTACCTATAATAATTGTAAGGGCACACGTTTGTTGTAACTAGCACAGCTTGACGCATGTCATCCGTCATCCCCACCATGGTTCAAGCCTTATCGTGGCGGTGGGGCTCAAAAGCTTAGGGTGATCCTAGCACCTTGGGCGAAGCAAATTGAGCCGAGGGAGCTGCTCTTTGTACCCCTCCTATAAGAAGAGGCGACAAAAGAGCAGGGGGACAAGGGGTGAGGATGGGAACCTCACCCCGTTGTACTGTCTTGACTTTGGGAGGTGTTGTTCTGTGGTGCCGGACACCCCCTCTGTGGAGATGGCGTCGGTTCCTTGAGGGACTGACTAGCCGTCGAGGTGCCTTGTTTGCTCAACAGATCCGGGGTACCTCGCCAAAGGCGGCATTGGTGGCACTCGCCGGATTTTAGTGGGTAGAGCTGAGACCACCACCACCTTTCGGGCGCAGTGAGTCCCACATACCCGCCTGGGGAGACCCACTCCTCCACGGGATGCCTCAGAGCATTTCCCGGCGTAAAAGAAAAAACATGTCAACGTCATACAGCGTCACTCGACATCGCGAGCAACATAAGCAAGCTGAAATCGTGGACGGGTCGCTTACCCTATAGAATACTGGTGGTATTCTGCGGTGGTGGCCACTTTCCGGAAGACGAGGAACCAGTTAACCTGAGATGGTAATTCAATTTCCCTGCAATGGTGGTAAAAAAAAACGTAATAAACCGCGATAAAATCTGTAAACTTGTTTCATTATATATACCACCCCGGTCGTGCCGGCACAGTTCGGCTGCAATGCAGCATGGCACTACCTCTTACTCTATTATTATAATAAATATCTTTCTTTTTTCCGTCTGATAATATTGTAAATTTTTTGAGAACTTCAAAAGATCTAACTACTCTATCTATCTATTTGCCTAAAACGTTATAAATTTATTCAATTATTCCTCCAGAACTATATCCGTAATCAAAGCGCTGCGCCGTAAGATTATAATAATTAAAAAAGGAATATATATGTCTTTAACTGTTTACTTTTCTTCCTAAAATAAATTAAATAACAAATGATGATATACAATTAGGTAAATAACTTCATTCACACCACCGTAACCTTTGGACGAATGAGGCCATATCTGTTAATGGGTTGATAAAAACTGCTAATGTGACACAAAGCTAACATAGACGGGTGGTAATCTGGTACATATCACCCTTAGTAAAAGGATCATCATCATCATCATCAGTCTTTATCCGTCCACTGAACATAAGTCTCGTTGAATAAAAGCCAAGACGATAATCGGATGTCTGTAATCGACTATTCGTGAATTCTGTTACATAAAAGTTATATTCATAGTATTAAATGCAGAAAAGAAGGCTCTTCCTTCTACAACCATACATATTTAGCTAAAGTAAATATGAGCTTAAAAAAATAAACAACAATAATTGTCCTTCAACAATCATTCAAATAGTTAATATACTTACAAATACATGCATTCTAATAATATTAGCTAGAAGTATGGAGTCACTTACAGCAAAACAAGAGGAAAGTATATAACGAGAAGAAAATAAATTGATTCTGTTCCACACGACCGCGCGGAAGGGTTGTCTTGTGCATCCAGCCACCCGCGGGGCGGCTACGTCACTGTCGCCCATAAGTTTATTGTCACTAAATAAATTAAAATACGGCTTATTGGGTACACTTAATTGAAAACGTATCGGTTTTTAAAGGATTCGAAATGAACACATTTTCAAACTTTTTTATTTTTTAAATATTATAATATTATAATATATTATGTTTTTAAACATATATTAGTTCTCGTAATATTACCATAATTAATATAGCTATGCATCTTTTAGCGAACTTTAAGTTTTTGGGCTAAGTATCATTGCCCAATAAAAAACTTAAGGCAGCAAGTGTCACATTTTAAAGCATCATTCAATCGATAGTGTCAGCGCAAGAAATAAAACCCCCTTTTTGTCATTCATTTAAAATCAAACTATAGTTTTATCATCAAAAGTCTTGACTCCTGGCATGATATATTTTCAGGCATTTAATGAAATAGCCTTTGCCATCATAAAGCAAATGGGTGATATGGATGCTAAATGCTAAATGCCGTATTATAAGTTATTTATGAAAAATGGCGTTTGACTCTGCACCTTGTCCATGTGAGGATATGAAAACGAAAGTAATTATAAGTGGTTATTAGCATCTAACTAATACGTAATTAGTTTAAACAGGGTGCGGGCAGTCGACGCGGGGCAAACTCCTATTGTCGCGTTATCGGCCGCGCCCACTCCATCCCGGAATGCCCTTATATTACCTTTTGCTTCGCGAAATTTTAAATTGAACTTATAGCTCAATAGACGATAATTTATTTTCTTGTCATAATACTTTTATTAAATAATGGAGAATACATATATTATACATTATGTATAGTTAAAAGTCAATATCATTATCCCACAGTTGGACGTATGCCTCACCCGAAAAACCTGAGCTGGATATTCGGGTTTTCTCAGCCAGTTTAACGCACATCATCGCTCTATCAACCAGCACCTACACTTGCAAAGCCGGGTCTACAAAGCTATATTTTACAATATGAAGTATCAGCCAGAAAGTATACTTTGCTTTTGCAGTTTTTTGATTAGAATATGTAGTTGAATGTACCGGGAGCATAGTATCGTATACCTGTGTATATACGGAAAATATTTTTACTAGCAACGACATGAACTAAGTACTTTAATCAGACTTATCTTTTCAATAGACCCAGAGGTGCTAATGTCATAGTAATCTTTGAACGGCTAGGTGATAGCCCATAGCTTCCATCGAACATCGTACTCTCGTTCAATCATCACGACATGTAGTACATGATATAAACGATATATTACAAAAGTAACCAGTATCAATTAACAATCGTAGTAACCATTTAACCACTCAGGTTCCGATCGGCTCCGGCGGAGGAGGCACGTGCGCGCACACTCCATCGAATCGCAATACGTACCCAATCAGGATTATACAAATCCCCAGCGGCGATCGGGGACGGGGAAATAATTACGACAGAGTTAATCAAGTGGCGACGCAGAAGAAATTTCTTTCTAATATCCCCAGATTAATACCGATAGAACAAAACAATGGGATGATTGAATAAACTTCATAAATGCGTTACTAATTTTTTGCTAATGTAATGCGACAAGTAATTAATAAAAATTTAAAGTATATAAACTTTTATATCCCATTCTTTGATACACGTCTTTACCACCAAATAAGGTGATGGTGCTAAGGCTGATGGTGAAGATGATTATGACGCCAACGAATTATAAATAGTATTAAAACTGAAATAAAATTCACAATAATCTATAAACACAATTATGAATGAATGAATTAATAAATGAATATACTTTATTTTGTACATACAAATTAACAAACATAAGACAATA
The DNA here is from genome assembly GCA_963853865.1 of Helleia helle. Lineage (NCBI taxonomy): Eukaryota > Metazoa > Arthropoda > Insecta > Lepidoptera > Lycaenidae > Helleia > Helleia helle. The sequence continues at coordinate 28,530,428 of OY971414.1, forward strand.
AAATTTAAAATTCAAAAAGTTAAGTGCAAATTATTTTCATTATTTTATTTGAACTTTAGCAAAAAATGCTATCGTTTGAAATTCCACACAATGTGCGAACCAATGCCCATGGAGTGTATATATAACACATAGCTATAATATCAATATCCTATAGACTGGTGACACTGTATTAACATTAAACGTTAATTAATACACCAAAATTAGCGCTAACTAACAGGACACGAGCACGCTTTGTTAACGTGTGTTACATCCAGTTAATTGGAATTATATTATGTCCTAAGTATCAAATATATATCTATACTCATATTATAATGTTATAAAAATAATAAACATCAGTCTGGGCAATGCTGTATTTCACGTTAACGCAGGCGAAGCTGCGGGCAACTACTAGTAATATATCATTGTAACACAGACAGATAATATATGATACTGCCGATTAAGATAATTAAATAAAACCAAACAAACAAGTTTTTATATCACCAAATAAATTTCCATATGATAAGGAATATATCATCATCAGCCTATTATTGCCCACTGCTGAGAATAGGCATCCTTTTTCTGCCAATCTCCGCTTTCCCTTGCCTGTCCACGATTTGCCCATCAGCGTTCCCATTCCTCGTAGGAAAGAATACATGTAAAGCTTAAAGTGGCTGCACAAAAGATTTTTTATAAATGGATCCTGAATTTTTCAGGCCATTGTAAAAGTAAGCAGTTATTGCCTGATAGTTGGCGGTCCCGTACGTCAAATCCGATTGCCGTTGATACCAATAAGGTTCTGAAATAAAGTCTGCGATTGCGAAGAGGTGAGAAATAGGTGACGATTGGCTAACACTTTATCTATAAGAAGTTGGTCCAAACACATCCAACGTTACAATATCATCAATACACTATAGAATAATTGTGATATATGTAACTTTTGTGACTCACTAAATTAAATTAACTTATTATTAACAAAGGACGTTAATGGCTGAACTATAGTTTAGACAAAATTAATATTATTTCTAAAAAATTAAAAACCGATATTATTATGACCCCAGTCCTGTATTAGCTGTATTTGTGACTCGTTCCTCCGCTTGATTGGTACGATCGGTTGGTGAGTTAATAAAGTATAGACACATAATTGATGCCTGAAGGCTAATGCGCAGTGGGACGCGATGAGGCGTCACGCGACACGTCACTGGGCCTCTGACCGAGCCAATGCACCATTGCACACCCTCGTGTCGCCTTCACATATGACGGAAAGATATTAAAATGCATCTTATCTAATAATATTTGGTTTGGTTTATCACTGTACCTCCTGTGAAGAATCAATATTAGATATTGTAAAGAAAAGCTATATTCTTCAAGGGTTTGCGTGTTCGAATTCCGTCAGGATCATAGAAATATTAAGAAAAAAAAAGACACTGTATGATAAATATAAATGTTCCGTGGTTATGGATGTGAATTGTATATGTTATATAAATTTACCAAGTCGCATTGACTTAAAGTAATTCATATAAATTCACATCCATAAAAACACACAATTCTATTTACAATACATGATTAGATTTTTAACACATACTTTATTTCATTATCGATTTTACTTTTCCCTTTCTAGTGAACAAATCTTAGAGATCCTAGAACTCATGATAACTTCAATTGGTTTCAGACTACGAATATGATGTCCTGGCCGTAGGTCTAAATCTAAAACACTATTAAAAACTATCATAACCCCCTTTATAATATTTACCGGTGGGAGGGAAGCGCTGTGCCGCGCTCCCGGCTGCATGGGTACCACCATCTTGCTTGTTTCTCCCGTGAAACAGCTTTGCTGTGTTTCGGAGAGAAGGGCAAGACAGGCAGTGTAATTACTGGCACCGAGACTTAACATCTTATGTCTCAGGATAGGCAACACATAAATGAGTTGCCTGGGCTCGTTCCAGGTAAACTAGTTTATGTTCATGGGCGACGTCGACCACTTACCATCAGGTGGCACGTTTGCCAGTTTGCCTATCCAACTATCATAAAAAAAACTCGAAAGTATTAGTAAGTAATAATAATAAAAGAATAAACAACACTATTTATCAAAATACGTAAATTCACATCCACGTTCCAAACAGTATGTAGATGTTGTGCACAGAATGGCATCCACTTACAGACAAAGAGTGTACGTGTGTAAAAGTTTACCTTTTCAAGTTCTGAATCGTCTCCTCAACGGAGCGATTTTCTTCAAAGCCGTATTTAGGTTCACTTAGCGAATGAATGCAGGCTTCTAAAACTGCGATGTCCTTGCGACGTATTGAGAGGGACCCTATATTTTAATGTTAGGGACTCCTTTTGATATCTATTCAATCCTCTTATATTGGTGGATCAAATTTAAGTATGTACTTGTATAAATAGTGTTGTTTTGATAAAAACTTTATTTTTCGTCTTTTATTTTTCACAAATAAATTCGAATTGCGGGAATATTTATTTATTACGTAAATTAATGTAATAAATAATACACACATAAAACAGCCCATATTTTACAATAATAATAACAGATAGCTAAGTTTATTTTTGGGGTAACGGGATCTTGTCACTCTATGTTCTAATTCTATGGTCAATGAACAAAGAAGAACTAATAATGCCCGACAAATATAATTACGGATTTTTTCGCGATTCAGATTCATCCGACAACCCACCAACCAATTGGTTAATGTACTAAATAATACTTCGCGTCCAAATAAGAAAACGAAAAACCGTGACACAAGAAACATTTTTTTTTTGTTTTTTTTTATAAATTGGTTAAAAAAGCGCTTGTCAACCCTAATCGCAGTGGGAAAGCTCCAACCAATTACTCTGAAAGACTCGGCGTGGAGGAGGTATTTCAATTTAGCTTATTGGCTCATGTGCGCCGGGATTTTGACAATTCCTTTCCTGGTCCGCTCCTCGTCCTTTCCATCCCATCTATCAAACATTTTCCGTAGATCATCTTATATTTACTGATGTTACATTAATTTGTCTAGTCATTTTCGTAAATGGTCCTCAATATATTGGACACAGATATAATATTATGTTTTAAAGAATATTTATATAAAAAATAAATATATTAATAAGCAATTATTATTAAAAGATATACTCAATATTATAGAGGTATTCCCTCTATAATATTGAGTATATCTTCCATATATACATATGGAAGATATATATGTATTGAGTGAATATCCAGCAATGTATTGTTGAAGTATAAACTTATTTTAGCGCGCTACGCAAATTTTAGATGAGATAATATCTCTGAACTCTGAACTCCGAAACGCTGGAGATGCAGTTTGACGTTTATATGACGTGGACTCGCGACACGGCACGCGAGCCGCTGGAGACGAAGTTTGACGTTTGATTTATTTATATATGATTATGCAATATTTGTTTTGCAAATTGTGTTGCTTCTAAATTATGTCATGCGGCCATTTCGAGTGCCGTTTAAATTGTATAGGTTATCATAATCTTTTACAGACTGTCCCTGTGACTGGTTAAGTTTTTTCAGTTACGTTTGTCTGCGCACAGACTTATAGATTTGTCTAAAATAAACCGAAGCGAACATCTAATTTGTAACTGTACGTACATATATCATTACTACATATATTTATAGCGCTTTATGTTTTTTTTTTCTGCTGGCAACATATCAAATATTATGAATCAAAAACAATGTATTCATTATTTATTAAATGTATTTTTAAGCAAACGGGCAGACGAGCCACATGATAGTAAGTGATCAGCGTCGCCCATGAACATAAACATATTAACTTGAAATTAGCCCAGGCATCTCATTCACGGGTTGCCTATGCTGAAACATAAGATGCAATCTCCGAGCCAGTAACTACACTGCCTGTCCTACCTTTCTTTCCGAAACACAGCAAAACTGTTTAACGATAGAAATAATCAGGATGGTGGTACCCATACAGATAGGAGCACGGCATAAGCACATCCCTCCCACCGGTAATCTTTTCAACAAAAAAATTTAATCGGCCAATGTCAAGGCAGTTTAGCGCTTTAGCCTGTGTTCAAGCGCTTAACCTGTATTAGCGTATGTGACATAAAGGCGCGTGCACACAGGTCACTATCGCCTTCTACTTCATTAGGCAGCGGCACCGGGCGCGCTATCGCCGCGGGCCGCTCATTTTTCACGTCACGTGCGAAACTCCTGCATTATTTACTATTTTGAGAATAAACTACATTTTGTAGTGTTACTAAAAAATATAAACCAATTATTATAATACTTAAAATTACTAACGTAATTTTGGCTCTTTACGTAATGGAGTCGACTCGTAACAGTAGAAATCATATAAACAAAGAGTGATGTTATTAACGCAATTGACGGATTAGCACTAAGCTCTAAGTCGATTTTGGCCATAGTACAAAAGATATTTTTTTTGCACTTGCCATGACTTATGTTTGTTTCTAGAAAATACCCGTAGGAAGCCCAAAGATAAATAAGTTTTAAACGGCATATCAATTTATCTAGCTTGCATTGGCCTACACATACATTATTGTCTATGCAAGTATAGCCTTTAATGTCCTGATTTTGAGAAGCCTTGTGTCCAACGCCCTCTATAGGACCCGTGTTAAAATCGAGTTTAGACAATAAAATCACTTTCTCGAACATTTTAGTAAATATCATTGGCTATAATCCATTGTTTTTGTTCATTAAATCGCTGTTTGTACCTGCACAGACGGCACACCAATTTAATTTACACTGCCCCCCGTTGTTCGGGGACAATATTCAAATAAGGCTTCTTCTATTAACGTACCCTACATGTGCCATTATCTATCAAATTCATCGCGGAGACCCTCCGATCGCGGGCCCCTGGTACAATGCTATTGCTAAGATTTCTAAGTAGAATTGAAAACTGGGATTGATAAAATATTAGCTTCACTGATTAATAAAATATTTGATATATCAATTTGATGTTATTACGTTGCTTTTTCACAAAATTTAGTCAAATTGATTATTAGTAAGTCGATATAATATGCTATGTATATATAAGACGATGTGACAGTGGTCTAGTGGCTATGGGCTCGGTCTCTTGAGTAAGAGATCTGGGTTCGATCCTGGCTCCCTGTGATGCCTTAAATTGTTTTTTTCTTAAATTTTATGTGCACTTGTGCATGAGACCGCGTTGGTCGTGAGGAAACCTGCATGCCTGGCTTGATGAGATTTATGGTTTTTGAAGGTGCGTGAAGTTCACCAACCCTCATTGGGCCAGCGCATCGGTGAACTATGGCCCATCAACCTCCTCACCTGATTTCGAGGAGGAGACCCGTGCCCAGCAATTTGAACGTATAAGAGTTGATATTATTTAAGTTGATATAACTGCTGGTGAATTTTTGCAATGTATATATTTTCAAGCTTTTATAAAAACTTACAAATCTTGTATATATACATGTTCGGGTTAAATCTTGCAAGTGAATTTAAAGCAATTCATCATTTACAGATTTTGATGAAATTTTTAGAATACCTAAATGGTGTCCATTTTATAACATATCCTGATAGATAAAAGACTATTTAGAGGTGGCAATCAAAACCCTATACTGCTTAAGTGATTTTGGGTGTTGAGAAACCTTATCAGCTTATTCTCGTTGGTTCTAAAAATAATACATATATAATGAAAACCTATGAAGGTACAGCAACCAGCAAAAAATCGTGTATAAATAATAATTTATTAATGTAACTTATATAACAGTTACTGTTAAATATCCTAAACATCGAGCACGTAAAAAACTTAATACACTGCGATAAAGTCCGTAATAGTTGAAAATGAATGAAATTAACGTAAGCATTAGAAATAATTGCAAGTTATTTAAAAATTTGGTACATAAAATACTCAAACTCATTGCTTCCATGACAAAAATAATAATTCATATTGCAATATTCACCATGATTGGAGTCCCCAATCTGAGGCGAAATGAGGCGGGTCGGTGGCATTTTTTCAACCCTTGAGACAACCCGCGGCGCTACTCAAACACATGACCCCGTCAATCCCGACTGAATGTATTCGTTTGTATTTTGCTCGTGACAGTCCAACGTTTATTTACGATTGTGGTAATTACATCTATATACCGGTGGGAGCGATGCGCTTTATGACAACACAATCATCCTTAAAACAAGATTCCGACTAATTGAGAACCTCCTCCTTTTTGAAGTCGGTTAAAAACTATTTAAAATGGGATATTTATGTATTATTTTTACGAGACCCGTGAACAGGAACATTCGTAGATAATCGAAGTATCGAATTCCGTGAAACAAAAGGAAAAAATGGTAAATAGCCCGTTTTGAATTATTTTAATAAAAATAATAGAGTAGAATAGATTAGAATTTTATTAAGGAATATTTATAGTTTATAGGTACACTGTTACACAAACTCGTGTTTATTTAAGAAATACGACGATTAAAATTTTTATTTGTTATTTATTTCTTCCAGAAAGATGGACAGGACAGGCAGTGTTATAAATAGCACAGAGAGTTTGCATCATAATGAAGAGTAGACTCACAGATGAGTGTACTCATACCTGAGGACTTGGATTACTAGCCGGGACTTATACCTAAGGATTTATAATAATAATACAAGAAAATCCTACTAATATTATAAATGTGAAGGTAATTTTGTTAGCTACGCTTTCAAGCGAAAACTAGTTAACCGATCCGATGGGCTCGTTCCAGGTATACTAGTTTATGTTCATGGGCGACGTCGACCACTTAACATCAGGTTGTACGTTTGCCAATTTGCCTATCCAACTAAAAAAAATAAAAAAAAATAGTTGGGTCGTTTGCCGATATTCCATGCAGCATTTTGCATACATAGCACACTGCAGGCGGGAGACCCGCTCCTAGTTGCCCACGAATAATCTCACACTATATATGCGTTTCCAATTCGTTCCCCCCTCATCATTAATTAGTAATTACCCAATACAACATAATCTAAAATTCCAAATTCTACACGGTTTTAGTGACGATTAGTAACTAAAACGGGGATAGTATTTCCAATTTTAATTTTTCAGAGCCCGGCGTGATTTGATGGAACGCTTTGTGCTACAGAAATAATATCGTGCACGGATCATCGGAGCGCTGCACTTTCGAGTATTTTCATCTGCTGTAAACTCCACAATGGAGAGCGATTTAAAATATTGCATAGAGTTAGTTTTCGATGCAACAGACTTGTTTTAATATCGGACTATGAAAATTCTATTTTATAGCAATCTCGGAAACGAAATCAGTTTAATTCTACACTTTGGGTCGGGTCTGAAATAATATTGAGGAAGGGTTGTGTATTTTACTTGTGCTTATATTTTTTAAAACATCGGATGAATGTACAGATATTTTATACTGTAACAGTGTGACAGTATGTAACTTAAATTATTTTCAAAATAAATACAACATACATAAAAATACAGAACGATAGAACTTCGACACAGAATGGAAACTACATATTACTATTTTTCTTGAATTAATGCTTTGAAATAATCCAAACCTCATTATTTATTGCAACAGATGATAGATATAGGTTTATGAAAATGCTGAAAAAAATCTCTGATTCAGCAACAATGATATATTATAAATAAGCAATTAGGTATAAAAATGCTTCCGTTCTTCTTATTAATCACAAATTTCAAATCAAATCATTTAGATATAATAGAAAAAAAAAACAAAACGGATAAAAGACTTCCAAATTTTGAAAATCAATTCCTGTAGACAATGGAACCTCCGTGTAGATACGTCGTACGGGGGGGAGATCCCGTTTTGATTGAGAAAACGTGTTATGAACATTTCCTACATTTGAAATTGATCCTAAATTGTCGATTACCTCAAAATACATATTTAGTGTTCAATCAAAGACTTTTTTTCTAAATAAAATTTCCAGATGGAGCTTCAAGCGCCATTTTGAAAAAAGTTATTAGCCGATATCTCGGAAACTATGCATTTTAGAGGAAGTTAGTGAGACCATTATTGTAATGAAAAAATTCTCAACTTTTATTTCCTGAAAAATTAATTATATAAAATTTAATTTTATATTTCCTAAAAATAAGATGCGAAATTATATTCTCTATAATAATAGTCTCAATAACTTTTACCTTAAATTAATTAATTAATTTCTGAGATATCAATCAAAAACTTTGCTCCACCTGGATTTGTCAGCATTTTGTGATTTCATATGCCCAGTAAGTGACCTTATAAAAAAATTGGATCAGAAATTTAGTGTGAGGTTAAATTCTTTTTTTACTGTACTACTAGTGACATTTCACTTCAATCGGAAATATTTATATCAGTTTGATAAAGTGGAAAGATAAAGTAAACGTGAAACACTTGTTCATACAAGTATACCACGCAGTAAAATGCAGCAATTATTCTTGGTAGAAATTCACAAAATTTAAAACGCAGGAACTAAACCATGAATATTCATTAGAAACCGTAATTTTTATACAAATCATCGTCGATATTTTATGGAAATTAATAATAATTGTTATTGTAAATCATTTATTAATTCGTTATTAAATCAAACCGGCGGAACTGGGGTGAGAATGAAACAATGAGGCATCAACCCCTCTGGTGAGCCACAGGAGAATATCATAAATGTCGGCTTAAACACTCGTCTCCGAGGAGAGCAAATAAAAACATAATAAAATGATTCTGACGCAACATATGGGCAGACGCACAAATTGTGTCGGAGGACCCATCCAGTTAGGAACGCGTATCATTAAATATGTTTATGACACATTATTCGATTGTTTTGGTTCCATTTGAAATTGTTCTAATGTACCTAATACATTACCTACATATTAAGCAATATAAGAGTTATTTTAATATATGTAGTAATATAGTAGTGAATTTTTGCTCCATTATAATATTACTAGTGGCACCGACAGACGTTGTATTGTACATTTTTTTTTTGTGAATCTAATCTAATCTTGAACACACAAAAAAAATCATCAAGATCGGTCCAGCCGCTTAGGGGGAGTTCAGTGACAGTACAGAAAAATTATATATATAAAGATGATAAACTATCATTGAATTGTATTTTATCGGTATTTTAGTCAGTAACCTGCTGATATCAATAGCAGGAAATACATATCCATTCCTATAAATTATATTCAATTTTCCTTTGTTCATATTTAAAAATTACGATCTACAGACGGCTAGTCTAGGAAACTCAAAGAGTAACGTATCACAGTCGAGCGATCCGTCAACAAATCGCAATCGAACGCCACACTCGGTTCTGGTGTAACGCAGCTCCCCCGCGATGTATCGAGTGGTGTATCGAGATCGACTCGACTCATAATCGAACCCTCGCGGTGTCCCGCACTCAATCTCGGGGATTTGTAGACGACTGCGTATTGTACATTTATATCGCCCCCAAATATAAACCTTATGACGAGAAACTTAAGGTAGTATACAAACATATTCTGTAGGTATTCCCTGTGCTGGGGTGACAATCAAAAGAATTGAGGACGGTTATTGAATTTCTTAGCATTTTTGATTTGTCTTCATTCGGATTATTGACCGAAATCGAAATTAAATTGAGCAATGGTGTGTGTTAGAACAAAAACACTGGCCATATAAATACTGCATTGTAGAAGTATGATATACGAGGGGCGATCAAAAAGTAATGACAATGAGTATAATAAAACAACGATTCTAATTTAAATTTAATTTATTTTTCTACGTAGTCTCCTAACAAGTCGATACATTTAGTCCAACGTTTCTCTAAACCTAAAATACCCTTTAAAAAAAAATCTTTATCAGAGCTCTCCCAAAATGCCTCTACAGCAGCCATCACCTCGCTATCATCGTCAAATTTCTTGCCCCTGAGGTGTTCCTTGAGCCGAGGAAACAAATCAAAGTCGCTGGGGGCTAAATCTGGAGAATAGGGCGGGTGTTCGACCAGTTCGAAGCCCACTTCTCGAATGGCAGCCATCGCAACTTCGGATTTGTGTGCAGGAGCGTTGTCCTGATGAAACAGGACTTTCGCTCGGAGTTTGCCGCGTCTTTTTTCCTTTATGGCTTCTCGCAGTCGTCTTATTTGATCAGCGTAGTAGGAGCCCGTTATAGTAGCTCCCTTTTTCAGGTAATCAACCATTATGATTCCCTCAGCATCCCAGAAAACGGACGCCATAACCTTGCCCGCCGAGCTTGAAACTCTGAACTTCTTCGACGTCGGTGAGGATAGCCTTTTCCAAGTCATCGATTGTTGTTTGGTCTCAGGATCAAAATGATGAATCCATGTTTCGCCCATGGTCACAAATCGAGACAAAAAAAATTCTTTTTCAGCCTGGAACTTTGCAAGATTGGCTCTTAAAATGTCAACTCGCTTTTGCTTTTGTTCGTCCGTTAACATTCGCGGTACCCAACGAGCGGAGACCTTTTTCATATTCATTTTGCTGGTCAAAATGCTTTGAATGCTGCCATATGAGATCACTGTGACCTCAGCTAAATGTCTGACGGTTACTCTTCGGTCCGCTAATACGATTTCTTCGACTTTTTTCACGTTTTCCTCAGTGAGGGACGAGGTTGGGCGTCCCTCGCGATGTTCATCTTCTGTGGACGTTCTACCCAGCTTAAACTCTTTGCACCACCGTGCCGCCGTAGAATATGGAGGAGCAGAGTCCCCTAATGTCTCCACCAAATCAGCGTGTGTCTCTTTGGTAGACATTGTTTTTCAAACAGAGGTACTTGATGACGCATCTCACTTCGTGTTTCTCCATTTTCGTGTTGTCGCTCCGACTGCTGGTATTCAAATGAATGTAGCTCCTGCAACGTCCTATTTATACAATTTTTTAGCTGGGAAGTCGTGAGGGACTGAGGAAGTGAAAAACATTTTTTTTTTGGATTTTTATCTTCTTTAAAAATACCTGTTTATCATTACTTTTTGATCGCCCCTAGTAGTATAACCATAAAAAGTTTTATAACAAAGGTTATATTATATTATCTTCTGTGGTTTCGGTAATTTTTAAATTGTTTTTATTAAATGAGTCTATTTTGTAATTCGGTCTTGCCTTTATGAAAATAACCATCCATCCGTGATCATGGTAGCTGTAAAGTATGTGAAACGTCGGGCATGTAAAAACTAAAAATCTCAATAAAACGCGATAAAATCCGAAAAGGTTGTTATATAATAATAACCACCCTCTTAAAAATTAATTACAATTCATGTTACCGAATTTAAGAGTTAAAACGTGAACTCAACATATTTTGAATATTCGATTTCTGTCCATTTAATTTTAGAAGAATACGCAAATCGGAAGGGAAACTGTTCAGTTGCACATCCTCGAGGGGAAAGTTGAGGTGCACTGGTGCGCGATTGTGAACATACATTCGAACGGGGAAAGAATCCTTATAATCATTCGTATGTTTCATACGCATTAAGATACGCAAGAACCTTATACAAAGGGACTTTACATGCCAACCGATCTAAGAATCACTAACCTTCTATCTTCCTCTTGTGCTAAGTAGCACTTCTTGTTACAGAGACAGTAAAGTTATAAGATGAATGATTTACGATACCAGGTCTTAAAATCATAGTTTGGAAGCTTGATATTCAAAAAACTTTTTAAAGTGCTGTATTTCTTACGAGGTTCTAGATAGGAATCATTTACGAGTATTGTGGCCTCGGAGTTATATCTACGCACAAGCATTCATATTATTCATTTTGTAATGTCACCAACACGTACTAGTCTTAAGACCTAATGGCGAAAAATATTTAAAGTATTCTCAATAATATATTTGAACACCATTGTCGAAATCATCAAAAGTAAATCATCATCTATATATTTAGTACTTAACAATTTTACGTTAAGTAAAGATCCTTAAATTTACTTTACCTAAGTTACCCGGTCATATCTTGCTTAAATTTCTTCTTATCTAGAATGTCCTTATTTCTCATCTACATTTTATACATCCAATAGAGTTACATCAATATATTTGCTATTATTTTACCAGTAATAACGAGATACATCTAGCATATAGTTATATTCCTTCAAATTTTGCCAATAATAACGATGTGCATGCTTTTGGAGGCGCAAACCAATTTCGGCTGTAGCTACCCGTGTCTTCTATTGACAGAATCGGTCGCCGGGCAGGCATGTGCGGCTTACCTAGCCAATTATATCAGCTAACTCGGGTAAACATTGGACACCGCTTCACATGCTACCAATTATAATATAACGTACAATAAATAAAAATAAATATTTGGTTTATATATTGAAAAACATATGCTTACAACAAGCTCTAGAATAACAAAAATACTAGATTCTTATGCTTATTTGTTGTCCTATGTTAGATAAGCAAACTGGCAGAGTAAATGGTTGACATCGCCAGTGAATATATAAGGGCTCTCCCAGATTGAGCCTTATTTTGAAAGAGACAGGCATACAGGCAACATATGGATGATGTTGCTAATTTTGAAAGTCAAGATGAATCACCAAGCATCTGCAAGAATATAAATAACATTCCTTGGTTTTAGAAATAAAATATATAAAAACAGCGCTATTTTGTCAAACGTTTTAAAGTGCGGCACCTTTAATTAAATCGCAGAGAATCAATCGTATTAATGTCGCGAAATCTCGATTTTGTGATTAGGGAAGCGGATTACGAGGCGATTTGCTACTGCCGAAACTGCAACTGAATCAACGTCACTACATGTTTACAAAGATTAACACACAGAAGCGACTAGTAGTTAGCATTGTGTTATTACATACGTTTATTCTGATATTTTTGAACTGAAAACTTATTTTGGCGCACCGCATACAGATTTTTGTAGGCTGTGAGTGAGGCTGATCCGTCACGCTCCGAGATAAAAATCTCGATCGGGTGAACTCGGGACCGTCGAGTGTGCCCGAGCGGGAACGATACAGTCAGCTGCTCTTTTCACTTCTATCGGCAGTCCCTATGATTGGTTAGGTTATTTTCATACCTATACATTTCTAAGCAAGCGGTGTTTTTGCTTTGAGTACATTTGCTTATAACAATCTGCTTCCCTTGTAGAAAGAAGTCTTCAAGATGAATTAAAAGTTCACCCTTTTGTATAGCCACAACAATGTTTTATTTATATGTTATTATTTTATTATATTTTTAAGATACGTGTTTATCCCAATCCCAATAGATTTCCAGCTAAACAAGCAGCGTACAAATGTCCTGCATACGACTGCGTGGTAAAAGTTTTCTAACATTATGTTAGAAAACTTTTTTTTCTAATATATAGAAAACTTTGTTTTAAAATGATTATACCTACCTATAGCTTTTAGTTTTATTCTTTAGTTGGTCTTTGATAAAACTGTCATCAGAGGAGTGGTCTGGCGGTAATGGAGTGCTGGTGGCGGCGCGTGCTGGCCGACTGGCGCACGCGGCCCGCGCCCGCCCGCGCGTGCGCGCACTCCCACCGATTATACCGCTACCCTCACGTGACATTCAATTTGGAAATTTCTATTAAAATAATTTCATGTCCGCGAACATTGTAAAATTTACTTTCATTCATGGACACCGCAATTTACATGCTCGCGTATAAATATTAAAAATCTCACTAGGAAAATTGTCATGCCAATAAACTTCGAGAGCACTCGTGCCGTTACGTAACCGCAAAATGCCTCTATAGAGTTCGGGTATAGAGCCGAACGAAACGTAATATCTAGGTGTCAACTGCAGGCGATAATCGCGGGGTAAAAAATTGCTCCCAGACCTCGGCACTATTTCCACCCTTTCTGGTATCAGGGCGTTTATCGGCCGATAGTATCCGAGTGAGACATCGCCGGTGACGTTTGAAATATGATCGGAGGAGTCCCAGGGGCCGGCGCGGGAGGCCACGTGCGTCGCATATTCAAATCAGCACCGCACGCGGCTAGTCCCCCGTGTTGGCTAAATACGCCCGCCGCCGCCCGGCCCACCCACTTACCGAGGGTCGGCCCTATGTAATCGAATTTGAAAATTATTCTAAAACACTGAATAATGTATTTTGGAGGGACCCGCGCCGGAGGCGGTATGGCCCGAGCTGATTTTTAAAATAAATTAAACTTAATCAAGTGGGTTCGCGCACCTAAACGGATTAACTTGGCGCTGATTTGACTTTGGTACTGTTTACACATTGTATCGAGGGTGCCGGCTTCAATGTTATTTGGAATGCTATCGGGCACACATCCTATATCTTCAATGCAACTTCATTTTATATTCTTGTCATCGAATAACGATAATCTTATCGAACTTTAATAATTTCATTAAAGAATATCTCAATCATTAAAATATATAAAAATAATGCAGTTAGCACTATTTTTATCAAAAAGTACTAACACCAAAATAGTTATTATATTCTAATAATATTTGTTTTCGTAAATGTTTATTGAATTGAATGTTTATTGAATTGAATATATTAGAATTCAAAAGGGTAACCTTCTTTATTTCTTTTTCGGAATAAATCATTGTAATCACAATTGATGAAACTTCTTAACGTTGGCCCAAGTTCAAAATTTCGACTTCAAACCCAACTTAAAAGCATATCAATTGATGTTAGTACGCAAGCTAATCGATACACAAACACGGGGCACAAAAATCCATTCAATAAAGTTTTATGATTCGCGAAAATTGGCTAAATTGATATTTGAAAATTAAATATTGGATAAAACAATATTAGTTCATTCGCTACATTAAGTTTTATTACGCTATGAATACATTCGGCTCGGTGCGATTCGGTACGGGGGATGAGGCCCCGCCATTAGCGCCCGATATGAAATTAAAATTAAAATATAAAAAAATCTCCTACGAGTACACTCGACAGACCACTAAGGGGCAACCCTAAGATTAAAAAACTATAAAATGTCATGGAGTCGCAATTTTTATTGAAATTTATATACTCTTACATGTTTTATTATCTTCTCCTAATCTAATCTTCTAATATATAAAATTTCCATGTCACAATGTTAGTTACCGTACTCCTCCGAAACGGCTTTACCGATTTTTACCAAATTTTAAATGCGTATTCAGTAGATCTGAGAATCGGCTACTATCTATTTTTTATACCCCTAAGTGATAAGGGTGGTCAACTCCTGAAATTTTAAAAGTTAACGCGGGCGAAGCTGCGGGCAACAGCTAGTTATTATATATGTATATGTAGTAACCTAGTCTACAGCTTCGCCTTCATATACTTAGATTTACAACCGTATCCGGATTGACGATGATTATTTTTATAGCCTATGTCCTAATTCAAGGTATAAGCCATCAACATTTCAGCTTTCAGTCAAATCAGTTCAGCCGTTTTGCCGTGAAAGATCAACAAACATCCAAAAGTCCAAACTTACAAACTTTCGCCTCTATATATTAAACACAAGTAAGATAATATATTGCTTTACACTACTATTATTCAGTAAGTCATTTTAACTACTAAATTTTTGGACACAAATCTGCCTAGGAATTCAGATCTCTTTTCAAATATGTATTTAGGCTACTTAACATACTATTTTTTAAAGAATTTTTAATTTTCATTGATTTACTAACAATAACAAACGATGTCAGGATAATTATGTTTTTCATTAAAAAGCAAGCCGCTTGAGATATTTTTTACATTATCAAGTACAAGACTAAAAATATTTTAAATGTCTACATGTAAAGCAATGTCTAAATTTATTAGTACAATTTTAAATAATTAGCGCTTTTAAACGGCAAATTTTATTATTTCTAGTTCAATGTTCGAGCAAGGAAAAAAGCGTCATCAAATAGAATCAAATTCCTCATGAATAATAAATACTAACTAATCCCACTAATACACTTGAAAGTCATCGTAGAAGTGTCATCAAGATGCATATACATGGACAATAGAACTAATTATTCAATTTTGATCATTTGCAATTGCTTAAATTAAGCATTTGTAGCGGTGCTTTCAACAGTGAATCGACGTCTGGATGTCAAAAGCAAATACTCGTATGTGTATCGAAAATAACTTAGAACGCGTACAACGGTGGTGCTTTATGACTGAATTACCGTCTGCATCACTTTCGACAACGTCAACAGTTATCGACAATTTAAAACCAACAACGACTCCATGGCATCCGCCATGAACTATCATGTAGCGGTGTACTATAGGGGTGCTACTCGATGATTTGGTTTTTCGATTCGTTACGCCGTCAAACTACCCTCAAAAGCGTACCCTCGAATATGTTCCCTCGCCTTGAATATTATTTATACGTTTGTTAAGTGGAGTTGTACGCGGCCGAGAGGATTATAGCCCAGAGCTCAGCACTTCAACAAACATCGGTTATGATTTCTATTATCGATCGCGCAATTTTAACGACTCTTATCATTTAAGATGCTCCACGAATGAAATAACCCGAACCCATTATATTCTCGAAATATTTTCCGGAATAGATATTCATATGAGAGATGAAAATACAAGATGAGATTGGACATTACATAATTATAAGTTTTCTTTTTATGTTGTTTTTTTCTTTAACGATTTATCCGCGTATTATAAACCAACGTTCGAATATTTGACAAATTTAAGCATTGAAATCAGCTGGGATAGTTGTATATCTAATCTGGCCATAAATACTGTTACATAAAAGCTTTTATTATTTTATTTACTTTTATAGTTTAATTATTAAATTTCGAATAGAATATATTTTACTTTCTGCTGAAACTTTAAGAAATATGTAGGTATACATTTTAATAATATTACAATACTTGATTTAAAAAATGCATTTTCATTTGTAACAGAACTTACGACTGGACTGGACTGGTAGTAGATTATGTTATCACTACTATAGTTGCAAGTAGTCTTGGGGTCCAAACTCAGTGATGTCACATTTATATAATATCAATAAAAGTAATTAT
This sequence comes from Helleia helle, assembly GCA_963853865.1. NCBI lineage: Eukaryota > Metazoa > Arthropoda > Insecta > Lepidoptera > Lycaenidae > Helleia > Helleia helle. Next base: position 28,547,250 of record OY971414.1, read on the forward strand.
TATTGAGTCATATCTGTACAACCGATGATGAAGAGTTTTCGATACTTTACGACGATGACGTAACTACTGGTAGTTTAAGACGTAGTGCCATGCTGCTATGCTGCTGAATTGGACGGCACGACCGGGGTGATACCTCTCGCTCACACAATCCGATGGCCTATGGATGTATATGGATAGGGGAAAAAGGGCAACGCATTTGTAAAATCTCTGGTTGCGTGGAAGTGGTGCAATAAACAGTTTCACAGATTAAAATAATATTTCTCGGTAGACTCGTGACTTAATTCAGTTATACCTACATAATATGGTAGAACACAATAAACACAAGATTCTATTAATCAAGAATATTTTGATGCCCAAAACAAACTATCGAGTGACTTTACAAAGTAAATAATATGTTATAATGGTCTCCGATATCACAAAACAAAATAACTTAACCTTGAAATAAAATGTACTTAATTTTCGTCTCATTTTCCGTGAACACAAACAAATTAAAGTATTTATAGATACAGTAGGAAAAACAGGTCATTGACTCTTTTAATACACAAACTTACTAAATAATTCCATACTCCCAGAAATCGAAAAACCGATAACTAATTTATAAGAAATACCTACTTGTATTGCGAGTCGATTTCTATAACTATATATAATATAAAAACCTAACCTTACCAGTCATAGGGAATGCCGACGCATTCAACAGTGTTGAGCATCTCCCCGCCATGGTTCAGGCCTTGAACGTGGCGGTGGGGCTCAGTAGCCTAGGGTGAGCCTAGCACCTTGGGCGAAGCTTATTGAGTCGAGGGGGCTCTTTTTACCTCTCTTATAAGTAGAGGGGACAAAAGAGCAGGGGGCAAGGGGCGAGGATGAGAACTGTACTGACGTCGGGAGGGGTTGTCCTGTGGTGCGGGACAACCCCTCTGTGGAGGTGGCGTCTGTCCCTTGCGGGACTGACTAGCCGTCGAGGTGCCCTGTTAGCTTAACAGATCCGGGGCACCTCACCAAAGGCGGCACTGGTGGCACTCGCTGGGTTTTAGTTGGTAGAGCTCCGTCCACTTACCATCTTTCGGGCGCAGCGAGTCCCACATACCCGCCTGGGGAGACCAACTCCCCAGGCGGGAAGCCTCAGAGCATTTCCCGGCGTTAAAGATAAAAAAAGTGATGAGCATCTGATTGTATCTTTCTTGCTCGGGAACACCGGCGGTCCCGAGTTCATCCGATCGAATCTTTCACCTCCAAGCGTGATGGATCAGCGTCACTCGTAGTCTAAAAAAAACTGTGTGCGGTGCGCCAAAAGAAGTTTTAACTTCAAAAAGAAAATACAAAAGTTATATATCTTAATTTATTCAAAAATAAATAATTGTAAGACTAATATAAATTATAATTACACTATGATTTACGAATTTTGAAGCTATAAGCTTATTCATGTTTTTCCATTACTGACGTTTCGGCTACTTTACAGCAACTACATTATATAATCACTGGAGGTCTGTAGCCATTGAAATCCATATTTTAATTAGTCCTTAATACTATGCATTATATAAAAAACAAAATCTATTGAGTAAAATTCGTATAAATATAAGAAAATAACAAAACAACTTCAGCGAACTAAAAAGTTTTAAATAAAAAATAAATGTTGACTAGTTTCACCATAGATATTTGTTAAATAGCAGAATGCGAGTAAATCTAAACAGGCATATAGTGCACTGCACAGGCTGCATTTGGTATGCAAAGCAAACATATTTTCTCTTGAGACTAGAACGGTGAGCAAACAGTGGCCAACAGGAGCGAAGGTTGGGCCGTGTTTACCCGCGCTGCGTCGCCTGCCCTCATATATTAAACATGCCGGGTCTACCTCGCTACCTCGCCTTCTCGTTCGCTCAACCTACGTGCGAGAACAACGACCGCGACCTAAAAAGACTCAAATTTCGCTCTCATCTCACGGAAATTCGCGACATAATGTTTCTCTCAACGTAATGAATCCGTTTTCAGCAATTTAAACATCAGCATAAAAATAAGGTCGCGGCAGTTAACACGTTTATCGGGCGCTCATTAAAGCGGAGGGCGATCTTGCTTCGGAGTCGTTAAGCGCGCAATAGTTCGCGAGATCCTCGTAAAAAATATCTCGCAACCGACTTTACGAGCGCCCTTTGTGAATGCATCATTAAATTTCCATCTAAATTTAAATTACTAACGGTACGATTCGACGCGCTCTCACGTGTTTCTGTTTTCCTAGTTGGTGGAAATGTTATAATTGCCGCACAGAGAAACGCAGCCGAGTCGAGAATTTGAAAAAAAGATGACGTCAGTTGGAATTATCTTCAGCGCAGCGCAATTGAAACGGCTTTGCGACGGGGCTTAGTGAAAAAGTTGGCGTTCGTTTTAATAATTCCCAGCTCCGGCGCCTCGTCAGAATGCCGTTGTCACTTCGCGGATTAAGCTCCGACACGGTTGAGTTGGGATTTGTAAGTTATTTTAATTTGCATTTTTCGTACAATACTAATCGAATAATGTTTCTAGAGTTTTCTATTCGAACTACATTGTACAAGTATTGGCTATACATCATCTACTTTGCATTCAGAAAGAGTTCTGAGATAAGGCGAGGCGGACAAGTCAGCAACGACCGTGCCGACGTTTAGATAAGGCTCTCATAACATCACTTCCAATCCTTGCAGTGACGATCGTACTTTACGTTATCAGAAACACATTTTCCAAATGAACTATGAGATTTATGAAGAAAATGATAAATGACGTATTGATCTATTGTCAAATATCTTAACGGATCTATGATCCGAGTGAATGTAGACAAGTTTCCACATATTTACCCACTTCCATTCTATCTCCTCTTATTTATATATTTAAAAAGTATTAAGGTTGCGTATGCGTAGGTATCGTAATACGATTTGACATCAAAGCAAATCAGCTTTTTACTCTCAAAAACATCGTTTCTGTCGTTCAGATGGCAAAGAGAGCTACTGGTGCCTACACAGACAAATCTCAAGGCTAAACTTTGTCGTAAGACAAGTAAAGGCTCGATATTTCACTCGGACCTGGTACACCCGTGCTCATGACACTGACTACTTTCCAAGGCTCGTCTGTCGGTTTGTTCCTAATATAAAAATGTCCAACCGATTTAAAAAATACTAGCCTACTATCACAGAAATAATGTTTTAAATATTTACTTTTGAATAGGGGAAGCTGTGTCTTTGTAACAAACAGTAATGAAGGAATGAATAAGCTCAAGGATGATACTAAAAGCAGCATTGTTATTCCAATGGCTCCTCAGTGAACTAACTAATAAGAAAATTACAGAAGTATTATTGTTAGGCTCTTTATATACTTCCTGTTCAGCCTTGCCGATAATTTCTGAAAGTGATTTTTGACTTCATGATCACAATATATTGTCTAAAGGGTATCGCTTTAACTAATTTTAAGCACTGGATTAGTAAGGGTTACAGTTGATCGTCGATTAATTAAATTATATTTAATTTGTACATGATAGTTCAAAAAAAAAAAAACAAATCATTACCATCCACCCTTTATGTATGTACACATACTATACATACATCAGGATTCAGGATGGATCTCTTTCAATGAAGAATCCCAAATATACCTAATCAATAGCATTAAAAATATAACGATTTATATCATTAGCCGAAACGCTACCGTTATCATTTCCTGCCAACTCCTGGCTTTCCGAATGCGACCGTGTTAAAATAAATTGTGCGACTGGATAAAGCAATATTTGTTCGTCTACCCCCGTATTACGGCCGCGCCCATTAGCGGGATGCAAATAACGTCTTGTCATTTTAACTTCTTTATTTTTCCTCATTGCCTCGAGATTCGCTACTTGGCCTCCCCTCCCACGGATGTTTCGTGGAAGCAGAATTTATTAGAATGACATTAAATTAAAAACTATGATAAACAAGAGTTTTATTGGAGTTGTCATATTTTGATGTTAGAGTTGTCTAGAAAGTTTGGATATTGTTAGTCATTATTCTCTTTAATAGAGAATGACTCTACATATTTTACATTTTGATTATTCCTCCGCTTGGTTTTTAATGTTATTCGCTTATCAGATATAACCTAAAAATGATGACCTTTATTTTTGATCTGTGTCGTCGTAAATCGGCTCTAATATTTCCATCTAATGTTGAACGTCAATTGAATCTGCCACGGTTCCAAGGCAAGCCCGCTCAAAAGAACCGGCGAAACAAACTCAGTGGAACTAATCTTTTCAAATAATGACTATTCTATAACAATTTTTACATCTTATCCTGAAATGCCTGGGAGGAACGTTCTATTCCCAAGGTTTGGTATCTTCCATGAAATCTTTTACTTTATAATATCCTTTACTACACAAACGCTCTTTAATAACTTTTTTGAATTTTTTAATGGATAAGCTTTTGAACTTTTTCTGGGATCCTATTGAGAAACCGTATACCTTTAAAAGAATTTCTTTCTTTTGTGAGTGTAATCACTGGATCACGTAATAATAATAAAAGTAATTGACACACTAGCCTGTGTCTATTACGTATATCCCTACTATGAATATCACTTTTCTTACAAAATTCATTTATTTTTTTTCCGGACATTCAGCAAGTTTTCTAAGATATATTGAGAAGCGACAGTCAGAATCTCTATTTGTTTAAATTTTTCTTGCAAAGACAGTAGTCATCTAAAAATCGTCAAAAACATACATTGAACCCAGAAGAGCCAGATTGAAATCTAGAATAAAATCTTACCCGTTTTCGCAGTTTCAAGCTTATGTTCTTTCAATTGCTAAAAAATTATAATACTAGCTGGTGACTTCGTCTGTGCAGGATATGATTTTAGTTTTTTTATAAAAGTATCCTATGTTACTTCTAATACCTTCAAGAATATGTGTACAAAGTTTCATTATGATCGGTTAAGTAGTTTTCGCGTGAAAGCGTAACAAACATCCACGCTTTCACATTTATAATATTAAGTAACGATAGTAAGGATAACCGTTTGACAGAAAGGCACTAGCAAATTTAAATCCACGTCAAGCCCATGATACGTTACAAAACAACAAGTAAACATTGATAGTAATGTTGCCATATAAAATAATTGGGAAGGTCTAAAGCCCCACAGTTTACGAGCTCATAAACGTTTCGCTACTGCTGTCGTTACATTGTTTTATCACTCCCAACCATCTGCGGCTTTCACGATAAAAACAACTTTGTTTTTACGATAAACATTAATATTATTGTTTTTATACTAAATTGTATTTCGTTATTTGATTTAGTATGGACATGTAAAACGGGCTTTACCGATGGGTATTTTGTGCAGTACGAACTCCGTCTTCAGTTATACACCGCGGTATTTTTATTATGTCATAACTCTTAAGGGGGCAAACGAGCAGTCGGTGCCTTATGATACCGACGCCCATACACATCCCCACAACCAGAAGTTATGAAGATTCGTTGCCCTCCTTTTCCCTATCCCCCAAAAACACAAAAAAATACTTTTTCAGAAACTCACAAACCGCACGAAACGCGACAGCATAGCTGTCACTTGACGCCGGTGTTATGTGGGTTTATGAAAGAGGTTCATGAAAGTCATTGCAATCCTTGTCCACCGACAAGTTGATTTTCAAAGACAGAATCACACGAGGTAAATACTTGTATTTTTAATAACAAATTAACATTTTCGATCGCGAGTAATTTTATACTCGATATAGTAACGAAAAAGTACAGTTAATATTTTATTCAAATCGAAATTCTAAGGACAGAATATCGAAAAAAGAATGTAATATTTATGTTTCGAATTTTTATAATGACCGAAACAAGATTGAATGAGCATTTAGTGAGGGCACGGGGCGAGCTGGGCGCCCGCGCACAGCGCGTGGGCGGCGTGGCCGTAACTCGCGCACAACAAGATGCGTGCGCGCACCGCTAACTACCACCGAACTTGCCGTATACAGAATGATACATTTTAACACACTTATTTTCACAAAAAACGTTTTTTAATATATAGTTTATAATACTTTATGTGCTTATGTCGATACATACAACCCGATGGTTTTCTGGGTTGCTTACTTGTTTTATGATTTGATATAATACTAATAATATCAATAAATGAACTAATAACTATAATGAATTGTTTTTAAATACTAGCTGTTGCCCGCAGCTTTGCCCGCGTTATCTTAGATTTATAACCGTATTAGGCATATTTAGGATATACAATTCCACCATACATTGTCTCCAACTCCATCCGTCTGGGACGCGAGGCGCGGCGTCATGGAGCGCCCGCACGGCTCGGTCGAATCACGGCGACGTATTATTTTGATTTTGCTATATCTCCTAAGGACTAAGGTATTCATTTAATTTCCATGGTGTAAAGGGAAAAAATATTCTTCATGAAATTCTCAAGCTAACTAACGCATTTAAAATGATAGGGATTAATACCGCAAATACCTTTCCAATTACCGCTTTATAATTGCCAATTTTTTTTATTTAAATGGATATAGTATGTTATCCTTAAGAGATATACATATGTCATCGCGGACTTTTTTGTAGACCGTTTTAAGTTGTACAATAATCTAGTACATTATTTTGATATATCCGATAGGGTTCAGCCAGCGTTTGCAATGTAAGCGCAACAAAATGTGTTTATTTACGACATCACATTAGAAACCTCTAAAATTATCAGTGTTTATCTACTTTTTTATGAATGTATTATACATATAAACCTCCCTTGAATCACTCTATCTATTAAAAAAATTGCATCAAAAACCGTTGCGTGGTTTCAGATATCTAAGCATACATACATACAGACAGACGCGGGAAGCGACTTTGCTTTATAATATGTAGTGATGATGTTGTAAGTACCCCTGATTAGACGGTAAAAAATGGCAATTAAAATATCGTCCCACCTACTTAAAAATCGACCACCTCCGTCTTCCCCAACATGAGAGACAGACACACTAAGTTTTTTTGCGTAGGTATAGACTTTTGCCGTTGAAAACCATATGTTTAATATTTTAAATTAAGGAAAATGATATAACATCAAGCTGTATATGGTGAGTGCAAATCCAAATCATAACTATATCCACTCGGCCGCCACCGGATCACTCTTTATGGCCTATAAACGTGTAATTCACGCCACCTTAATCCGGCCCTGTTCCTATAAATCTGGATTAGCGGGTCCGCCGCGATTGTGCGATCCTCCTGATTATGCCGTTAACAATCGTAATTGTAAAATAAAGTGCAGCTAATTACAATCGTAATAATGTTTTGTTTTAAACTTAAATATAGATTGGGAAAAGAGGTTTGATCCTATTGACGGGCTCAGTGCCGTGGGACCTGGTCGCAAGGGCCCTGGTGCAGGCGTGGAGGAAATGACGAGAAGAGGAGGTGGAGGAAGAGGTCGAAGGGGAGACTAAGTCGACTAAGAAGGCAGATATACTCCACGAGTGGAAAAATCTGCAAAGAGAGCCGAGTGCGGGACACCGCACAGCGTTCGGCCGTCGTCCAAATCTGGAGCAGTGGGACACGGATGCTTCGAGAGGTATCTGTGCAAGGTGGGGCAGGCTCGGGGAAGTCCCCACTATGATTCAAGCTATGTCATGGCAGTGGGACTCAATAGCCTAAAGTGAACCCAGCACCTTAGGCGAAGTAAATTGAGCCATGGGAACTGCTCTTAGTGACTGACTAGCCATCAAGTTGCCCTGTTTGCTCAACAGATCTAGGGCACCTCACCAAAGGCGGTATTGGTGCCACTCGCCGGGTTTTAGTGGGTAGAGCTGCGTCCACCTTACCACCTTTCGGGCACAGCTAGTCCCACATACCCGTCTGGGGAGACCTGCTCCCCCGCGGGATGCCTCAGAGCATTTCCCGGCGTAAAAGAAAAAGAAAAGGCTCGGAGAACTCGTCAGGGCGTCCGAAAGAGTGGACCTCGGCGCCGACCTTTCATTCCCTGCGGTCATCCGCGCGATGATTGCCTGTGAGAGTACATGGGAGGCGGTCCTCTCCTCCTGCGAGGTCGTGATGCCGCAGAGGAAGAGCACGGCGGCTACAGGCGGTCGCACCGCCTTGAGGGACCTGTGCGCGGCCGATTGAGAATCCGCCGCGCGCGCCTAAGGACCAAGCTATAAGGCACCCTAATGTGTTGTGATGTGCCTGAAGTGGAGAAGGAGGAGGGACCACACCATAGTTCCCGCACCGGGACAGCACGATAAGGAGAAAATCGGCGGGTTTTAATGGGTATGTGGTCTACCACAGACGCAAGGTACGGACGCACTAGCTGCGTCCACCTTATCATCTTTTGGGCGCACCGAGCCCTACATACCCGCCTGGGGAGTCCCCCCTCCCCCACGGGATGCCTAAAAGCAAGGCGGGAAAAAAATACTGGTTCAATTTGTGTGAAAGTTTCCATAATAGTTTAAACTATTAATCGATAATTAACAACATAATGACTGTACTAACATTATAAAAGGTAATTTTTGTAACCAAACTTACAAGTTAAGTAGTAATCTTTGAAACTATTCATGCTATTTTAAAAATTATTTCACCGTTATAATGCTACGTTATCATTCATTGACATAAGCTATATATCATCAAAAGTTACGGTCTACAATAAAATAGTATTTTACTATAGTTATATTATATAGTTTACTAGCCAGTGCCCGCAGCTGCGCCAAGAATTACAACCGTATTAGGATTGATGCTAATTATTATAAAGCCTATGTCAATTAGGCTTAACCTATCATTCTAACGGTAAAATAATTTTTAGAATCGATTAAGTGAATTTGTAATCAGACAAACAAATTTTCTCCACTTTCTCTATTAAAAATATTGATGTATCATACTTAGGAACTTTTTTTTCTTCTTTCTTAACGCCGGGAAATGCTCTTGTACCAAAGCTGACAGTGAAAACCGCATCAAAATCCGTCGAGTAGCTTAGAAAATATCGATGCATAAACCGACCAACACAAAAAGCGACTTTGATTTCTACTATGAAAAGATAAACATATATGATGATGAGTTAACTTGAAACCGAAGGTCAATGTTCTTTTAGCCACACATTTTTATACTTGAGTATTAATTGTTTATGAGGACATATTATATGACTGTGATTTTAGGCTAAATTTTAGGCTAAATTTTAAATGTGTGAATATCCTAAATGACACACAAGTAACTGTTTTTATAGATTACCGATTTCAAATCTACTTAAGTTGCTTGTTTCTCCCGTGAAACAGCTTTGCTGTGTTTCGGAGAGAAGGGCAAGACAGGCAGTGTAATTACTGGCACAGAGACTTAACATCGTATGTCTCAGGATAGGCAACACATAAATGAGTTTCCTGGGCTCGTTCCAGGTATACTAGTTTATGTTCATGGGCGACGTCGACCACTTACCATCAGGTGGTACGTTTGCCAGTTTGACTATCCAACTAACATAAAAAAAGTTAATAATGTGCAATAAACATTGAATCTTAAATAATCTTTATATATTTAGAATCATCCAATCTCTACCTTGACATTTCCATAGACCACAAATATCCCATAATTTGCAGGTGCGAACATAAACCTAAGCTAATACAGGGCGCTCGGTAGGCTTGTCGAGGCGGCTATAAATTAGCTAAAACAAGCGACAGATGTCGACCTCCCTGCCTACCCCCCCTTCCCCTCCGTCGCCCCTTGCCGCCCCGCCCCCTCCCCGGTAATGGCAGCATTAGTAGCACTAATGGCTCTGGACGATGACGTTTCCCCATAAATTTATGTCAAATTTGGGATGCGAACTAAACACATTACGGTATATTCAATTTGCTTGTATTAAAAATCTTTGTACGGTTTTAATGTCATTAGTGTTTAAATAAATAAACATTAATAATTGTATGCCAATCGAAAATAAAATGTTTCAAAAAAAATTGTTAAAATTACTTACACATAAAAATTATCTCTTCTTGTTGATAACCTGTACTTAATATAATAACTAATAACTTTTTACGGATTCTATCGCGGTTTATCATTTCAGTTTGTCAATCCTCCAAAATCCATAGTTGCTGTAAAGTACGTGAAACATCGGGAATGTTAAAATCTCAATATCATCATCATCATCAGCCTCTATCCCTCCACTGCTGAACATAGACCTCCCTCAAAGAACTCCAAGACGACCGATCCCTCGCCACTCACAATCCCCTCAAATGCATTATAGACGAATCTCAATATGCCGCGATAAAATCCGTAAAAAGTGGATTTTCAAGTTTATGAAATTGCGTAAACGTTAGAAATTTATTTCTTATCATATTTTCCCTCTTTTTTACAATATTTATAGAATTTATATATATATTAAATAATATACTTATAATAATATTAAATGTAACAATAAGAATAAAACATGAAACATACGACCGCGTGAGAAAACCGGCCCCTCCGCGGAACAGTGCACCCCAAAACAAAGTTATCCTGCGCTGGGGCACTAAAAATTCCTCATAATTGAATGAATCAATTCTATCGCCATTAAATCGAGTTACCGAGCATATTGGGTGAGCAAATTTATTTAGCTAATAACCCCGCTCCAACGGGATCCATCCCTTGTGAGGTTACGTGAGACGATTTTCGAAATCAGATAATTGTAAGGATTTATTTGTAATTGTGATAAGCCGTGATCTTTGTTTATGTAAGTTTAAACGATTGTTAATGATTTGTAATTCAATGTAATTTTTTTCGGTAAAATAAGAGTGTTTAATGAAAAGAATTCACTTGGTGATGATTTATTATGCTCAGTTTAAATATTAAGTAATTGAAAGATTATCTCAGTCCTCCCGTGACCATGGTTGCTGTAAAATATCAGAAATGTCGGGCTTGTAAAAATCTTAATAAACCGCGATGAAATCCGTAAAAATTGTTTCATTATAATTATAAAACAAAATACACTATTTCACTTCATAAGGGTGACCAAGAAGATACATTGAATAAAACAATTCCGAGCAACTAGAAACTACATTGACAAGTTAACCTCAAGTTGGAAACTCGGATAAATATTAAATCCACGAAGAAACCGTCACCGCCACGTTCGAACTACCCGACCAACTGCCAACAAACTTGGCTACAACTAAGGTAAATTAATACCTGACATAAATTTGCCATAACACCGCCAAGTTTGCCATAGGCCCCAAGACAGTCGTACAAACGAGCTACAAATCGCGAAGCCGGAAGACTTCGCCTAATGGCGGCATAAAGCAGCGGGAATCGTAATGCGACCCTTCCTCCCCGCCACTTGATCTTATCAATTTGCAGGACATGCGGGACATAGGCTCTATCGTTGAGGTACAAGCTCTCGAATTTGTCATACATTTGACCTTTACTAAGGACAATACTAATAAATAAATAATAATGATACACGTTCTACTTCATATCTTTGTTCGCCGGAAGAAGATAATAGTAGGTAGTTTAATTATGCATAATATATCGCAATGTGAGTTGCACACTTCACAGCGGCATTCATTGTTATGCGGATGACAGCACTGGAGATGCCTTATACACTGGCCGCTCTAATATTTCTCGGGAACAAGTCGATGAGTGTCGGAACAAACTTGTGTCTGAAATCGAGTCTCTGTTGACCAAAGTCTCGGAATGGGGACGACTTAACCCTCCCTAACTGCCGCAGCCAGCATTGGGATACTTGGCGTTGACATATCGAGAGATGTGCAGTTTCGTGGTCATTTGGAAGGAAAGGCAAAACTAGCCTCTAAGAAACTTGGCGTGCTCAATAGGGCGAAGCAGTATTTCATGCCTTCACACCGCCTTCAATTATAAAAGGCGCAGATCCGGCCTCACATGGAATACTGCTCTCACCTCTGGGCTGGAGCGCCCCAATATCAGCTCCTTCCATTTGACCGCGTCCAACGCCGGGCGGCTCGAATCGTAGATGATAATGTGATCTCCAATCGGATTGATCCCTTGGCGCTGCGTAGAGATGTCGGATCGCTCTGCATCTTCTACCGCATCTACCACGGGGAGTGTTCTGAGGAATTGTTCGGATTAATACCTGCGGCAGAATTCCACCACCGGACATCGCGTAAGAATTCCAAATTTCACCCACACCATCTTGATGTCCGGAAATCCACAACATCTAGATTTTTACGGCATTTCCTGCTTCGCACTACAAATATATGGAATCAGCTGCCACCTATGGTGTTTCCGAACCGATACGACTTAGGGACCTTCAAGAAAAGAGCATACTCACATCTAAAAGGCCGGCAACGCACCTGCTGATCTCCTGGTATAGCGGGTGTCTGTGGATGTCGCTATTCACTTACCATCAGGTGAACCGACTTCCGTTTGCCCCCTCTTCTATAAAAAAAAAATAATAATAATAAAAAAAACTTCACATGCGCTTACAGTTGCTTAAATTACCATTACCTATATTCATTTATAATTGTATGTACATTTTATTTAAAATATGATCAAAAAAATACTGCTCTAAAATCTTTTATTAAGTATTTAGCAATTTAACCTTCAGTGTCACCTTAACTTATCAATGCTTATCTAAGACGATTACTTATATTTATCTAAGCATATAAAACTATATATGCCATATTTATCGATAGAGAACCCTAAAAAAATATGTTTTTACGATACAACCTATTATCGTTGTCAACATTAAATATACATTTTGGATAAAGATATTACCTATTTGACTTCAAAAATATATTACGATATTCAGTATAGGTTTTAGTAGTTTTCCCTGGTATATAATATCTCAGTCTATATATAGATAGAGAGATTAAAGTACTAAGTTATCTTAATTTGATGACGTATTGCGTAAATAAAAAGCGAAGTTACAAGCTCAATTCTTGTCATTAAGTAATATCAATGTAAAGACAATGTCTGATAATGATGATGACATAAAAACGGATGGCAGCACTTTTATCAACAAGATATATTTTCCCGTTTACGAATTCAGACTCAGCTTGTGTGAACATGTAGCCTTACGAAGGCTCCTCGGCAGGCGGGTCACGCGCGCGGCCGAGTGGTTCGTACGTCCAATCACCCTCTAAACTAATAAATCGGAAGGAAGCGCCGGCGCATACGTCCTCGGCCTGCATATAAATTGGGTTACTACACATGTAAGTGATTTTCTACGGTAAAAACTTTCCGCCTTTTGCCGAAGCGGAATATTACTTACTTTTAGAAGTAACGAAAGGAATTATTATTCTTTCACGTCGTAAGCTAATAGACCGAGGAGGCTATCCTAACTTCACCTGGACGAGACTTGAAGGCTGAAACCGCTAACGCAATTATATGCGTTACTTTATTGGTATAAAAAGAAATTCTGTCTACACATTTTAGGAAATATAATTTATTATAATGAAACAGTTTTACGGAATTTATTGCGATGTATTAATTATTGCGATGTATCGCAAACCGCGATAAAATTCGTAAAATTGTTTCATTATAATGAATGAAATTCACGTAAACATTAGAAAACAATATTAACTTTACGTTAACATTACTATGGACAACTTTTGGACATCCTGCTGTTTAGGCAAACTAACGCCTCATGCATAAAGATTATTAAAATAATTATAGCTATGGATGATCGAGTGATGACTTTGAGATCTTGACGTGATAGTCATTCGTTCATCATTGACAAGTTTAGTATGTTTTTGTCATAACTCATAGGATAGTTCACATCTTCGTTTCTACTAGTTCAGACGTATAGATATAAAATGTAAATACCTAAGTACTAAAGTTTGAAAAAGGTCGTTTAAATAGTTAGTGAGTATCATTATGCTTAATTTAGTCTGTTGTCATTCACAACGCCAAGTTGAAACGTATATATTTTTTTTACTCTCAATTGCCATACCGAACTTAAAAATAAAGAAATTTTGTAAATTTCAAACCAACTAATAACGAACAAATGGAAAATTACATACGACATCCCGTTTCAAAAAGATGATCCATCGCGAACGTAGAGTCAATTTATCACCGGGGGAAAAATGAAAACGCCCGCGCCATTAAAAATAGTCGCTCATAGTCGCATGACCCATAAAACGGGAAATACAACTGGGAAAAAATAGCACCTCGCCGAGCCAACGGCCAAAAAAGAAAACCAATTTGCCCGCTTGAAAAGGTTCGATCCAATCCCAGAACCGTATCCACTCATTTGATATTTTCTCTCGATACAGAACAAATTACAAACTGTCTATCAATCCGAATTATTAGAGCTATTTATTTTTCTGTCAGCCGTCTCCGAGCTTATGGAAATCGCTTAGCACCTTGCGTTCGAAGTTTTCCTATTAACGCTTTCATTCAGCTCTTTACTGTTACTGTATTAAAATGAAGATTGCCAATAAGCGGCTTTCACTTCAGGAATGAATTTGAAAATCGTTTTTAATGTCATCACTGGTTGGTTACCAGTTTATTATTTGTAATGTAAATATAATTTATATAATAATTGATGTAATAAACGATTATAAGAAACATCTGGATATGTGCTAAATAGTCGAAATTTGAAAAAATGTTGTTTATTGCGAATGATAATTAAGATCATAAAGTTCAACATGGTAAAGATTTTAATCTAATCATAAGAACATTTTAATCATAAGTAAGACCAAGGAGGTCATTGTATGTATCCAACCTACACTAAAATAAATATAAAACAATGTTATTTTTATCTAAAATAAACAAACCGAGAGAAAAATTAACAAAGCGCTACATAAAACTGTAATACGGATGTCGGAGAACATATGTATGTCAGAGCCTCCCCTCCGTTACCATCACGACGGCGAATTGGCTGCAAGCTTTGATTTTAAATGTGTTTTTTACGTTAGTTACAATGTTTACGCAAACTGTGCCACCTGATGACCATAAATATGAAAACAAAAACCCTAGTAGCGGGTGAACCACCGGGTACCAGGGTTTTTGTGCATGCCATAAGCATACTGGCAGACATGCCACCTGGTGGTAAGTGGTCAGCGTTGCCTATGATTTTAAATATGTTCACCTAGAAAAAGCCCAGGCAACTCATTCATGTGTCGACTATCATGGGCCAGTAATTACACTGTCTGTCCTTCTCTCCGAAACACAGCAAAACTGCTTCACGGAAGAAATAAGCAAAATGGTGGTACCCATGCAACCTGCCCACCAGCCTGGTGCATAAAATCATATCAGAGTAGTGCTAAGAAGGCTTATTTTCTGAAGAATGTACCAATGCTGTATAAAACGTATTCGTCCCACCGGTAAAACGTTTAATGCCAAAATGTTAATACCGACTTTATGACATTTACCTGATGGGTAATGAGAGGTCGGCGATATTTTATCGACTGGTCGATAAATCATATCGACAAGATTGATGCGGCGGTTGAAAGGGAAACGTTTTTGATTTGTGTGCCCGTGACAATGGCGTGACGTCACTGTCTCGACACGCCGCGGGATTTATATAGAGTGGTACAGTTTATTATCGCTGACAGCTCGGCGCATTAAAGGAGAAATTTTGTTTTAATGTTTTATAAATTTTGGTATATGTTATAAAGATGCTATAACGAAAACTTTCCTATATAGATCTAGTTGCAGCAGATATAACGAAAACTTTCCTGCATGATAATAAAAATATGAAATAATTTAAATTTATTATGTTGAAGTTCGTACATTATGCAAATACGACTTCTTTATGCATTTACTTTACATATAGGTATAATAATCATAATTCATATATGTATTAAAAGCCACTGAGATTCGTTGCTGGCGTAATGATGAACAATCAATAATGCTCTATTTTAATATATCAGTTAAATAATGACGTTTATACAATCACCTTCTTTACTTAGCTTTTTCTTTCTTTAACGCCGGGAAATGCTCTGAGGCATCCCGCGGAGGAGTGGGTCTCCCCATGCGGGTATGTGGGACTCGCTGCGCCCGAAAGCTGGTAAGTGGACGCAGCTCTACCCACTAAAACCCGGCGAGTGCCACCAATGCCGTCTTTGGTGAGGTGCCCCGGATCTAGAAAACAAACAGGGCACCTCGACGGCTAGTCTTTCCCGTAAGGGACCGACGCCACCTCCACAGAGGGGTTGTCCCGTACCACAGAACAACCCCTCCCAACGTCGGGACAATACAATGGGGTGAGGTTCTCATCCTCACCCCTTGCCCCCTGCTCTTCTGTCCCCTCTTCTTATAAGAGTGGTACAAAAAGTCCCCTCGGCCCAATTAGCTTCGCCCAAGGTGCACAACTCACCCTAGGTTACTGAGCCCCACCGCCACGACAAGGCCTGAACCATGGTGGGGTTCTTTACTTAGCTAGTCTTGAACACTCGAATTCAACGATGGTACTTTAATAGAAATGCAAAATGTAAGTCATTCACCAATCACAATTCAAAGTCCTTGTTCGAACTTCTATTAAAGCTCACATGATTCCTGATCAAACATCTAATATATACAATTCTTATAACACAGTTTTAGTATTTATACTTCTCCGAAACGGCTTGACCGATTTTGATGAGATTTTATACGTATATTCAGTAGGTATGATAATACGCTTATAACTAATTTTGATACCCCTAAGAGTTAAGGGTACCCCACCATGGTTCAGGCCTTGACGTGGTGGTGGGGCTCAGTAACCTAGGGTGAGCCGCTGCACCTTGGGCGTAGCTAATTGAGCTGAGGGGGCTCTTTATACCCCTCTTATAAGAAGAGGGGACAAAAGAGCAGGGGGCAAGGGGCGAGGATGGGAACCTCACCCCATTGTACTGTCCCGACGTTGGGAGGGGTTGTTCTGTGGTGCGGTACAAACCCTCGGTGGAGGTGGCGTCGGTCCCTTGGGGGACTGACTAGCCATCGAGGTGCCCTGTTTGTTTATTAGATCCGGGGCACCTCACCAAAGGCGGCATTGATGGCACTCGCCGGGTTTCAGTGGGTAGAGCTGCGTCCACTTACCAGCTTTCGGGCGCAGCGAGTCCCACATACCCGCATGGGGAGACCCACTCCTCCGCGGGATGCCTCAGAGCATTTCCCGGCGTTAAAGAAAAAAAAAAGAAAACCGCACTCTCTCACCTCAAATATTTTTTTCTTTTCATTTTTTGGACAAAAGTTAACGCGGGCGAAACTGCGGGCAACAGCTAGCATACGTATATATATTATGACATATACGTGTACCTAACACTACGTCTACTTTTGACGAGATTTGACTAAATTTAGAACAAAGTAATGCAACAATAATATGTCTACTTAAATTTCATTTAAAACTTTGTATTTAAAGTTAGACATATGAAAAGTATATACAATGAATGAGAAAATGATTTCTAGAAATTTCATTAAAATTCCGCTTCGTCAAATAAGGGTGCTTTTCTCCAGGGTTGTCACTTTCTTAATTATCTATAATAATATCTCGTATGTAGCGACACCAGCGATGATTGTTTGGGTTTCACTGAGATTATTTCTTGCATATATTGTTACAAAGAAAAAATTATGTTCCTATTGCACGTAACATTTATTACTATTACTACGTGTTATAATTTTAGTTTAATAATAATAGTAATAATAATAATGACGACCTCTGTGACTCAATGGATAACGCGTTGGCGCTCAAGCCGGAGGTTGCGGGTTCGAATCCAGCCAGGGAACAAAAAAAAGTTTTGTGTGTTCCTGGGTCATGGATGTGTATTATATAATAAAAATCCTAAATATATTATGTATAGTATAAAAGTATTAAATATATTTCCGTTGTCTGGTACCCGTAACACAAGTTCTTCGAGAACTTACCACGGGACCAAATTGACGTGGTGTAAAAGCGTCCACAGATATTATTATTATTATAAATAGAATACAATTCTAGTCCTTGAAGCTACCATTTAGGTACTGTGTACATGTTAAGTATATAAATACCTTTTTGGCAACTTCGCTATTCCCTAATTCTAAATTTGACAATTAAGATAACTAGGTATGTGTGTGTGTGTGTGTGTGTGTGTGTGTATGTGTGTGTTTAAACCATTATATAAAGCTTATTTGAAGCACGCACTCTTTCATGGGAAAATTGTTCACTGCCAATCGTATGAATTGCTTTAGGGAAGCCAAATTATCATGGGATTTAGAGCAAGCTCTCTAAACCCGACAATAGATCATAATCCAGCTGATTAAGATCGGGATTAGATGATGGCCAGTCTTCAGCTCAGATGAAGTCCGAAACGTTGTTTTCTACCAAGATTCCAAGTTCAAATGTTTTATTAATTTTAAATTGCAACAGTATTTTAGGCCAGACTATGTATAGCAGGAGAGTAAGAGTTTTCAACAAGAAAATTATAAAATCAAGTTAATGATAGTCTAAACCACATTTTATGGAAAACAATCCGGTTTAAATCGTACACATAAAACATAACAATCTTAAAGTTAATATTTAAAAACAATCAACCACCGCAAAGTAATAGCAGGATATACAAAGTTCAAACCATATATAGCCAGCCGCATCGCATACTTATGCAAGTATGCTAATGATAACAATTTTCAATTTGGCATATAGCATAGGATCCCGATATAAAGAGGACCTTCACCGAGCTGGTTATTGGATGAAACTTATTTTATATTCAATTTAATATATTAATAAATATATTGCATATGGGTTGCCTAAAAAAATTCAGTCCAGGATTATTATTAATTAGTATTATAAAAAAAAATTACAAAAAAAATAAATTTTAAGACAACCTTATACTATCGTGATCGTAATGAATTAATCTTTATTTTCATTTAATTTTAATTCGTTAACCAGACCGGTGCAAGTCACTAGTATCGATTTACTTATTATACCCGTCTACCCGAGAGTTGTGACGGGAAAAAGAAAGACAACCTAACGTTTGCATATTCTATGGGGTTTAATACTTTCGATTGGTATGAAATTTGTCTATTAACTTACCTTAATACCTTTAAAAAAAAAGTTAAAATATATATTTTTTTAATTATTAATTAATCATATCCTGGAATGAATTTTTTTAGCATTACATTTTAAATATTTGCAATATATTTATTGACATATTAAATTGAATATAAAATAAGTTTCATCCAATAACCAGCTCGGTGAAGGTCGTTTTATATCGGGATCTTAGGCCAATATCATTCATATATACAACAATTGTTCATCAGTGTTAATATATTACACTAATAAAAACATTTACAGCACACATTCCAAATGTAAAGTTTTCTAGTCATTAAAATATATTTTAAAAACCTTTTTAGTATTTTTTTTTTCTTGACAGCCCTGAAAAACAAGAAGGGCCCTGGGTGTGGGCGGGCGGATTCGTCGTGGGCCGGAAACAGCGAGGAATTCATTTGGGCGTAATAGGTTTCCTGAGCCGGAGCTCGTACGGAGCGCGGACGGTGCGTCCGGCACGCAACGGAAACGCGTACGCGGACTGAACATTTTCCGTACTATATAACTATTGTTGCCTTTTATAATAATAGGTACTCCGTAGTTAACCATAAAATATTTAATTTATTCAAATTTAAGTTACAGTCTTAACTTTCATTGATCAAGGAACGTAAAAATTGCAGCTTATATTGATTGTCAACATAATATGTGGAACATATATTGGAAAATCTTTTCATAAAATGTCCGAGAAGAATCTTCTTCTATGTCAGAGAAAAGAAGGTGGATATACCTATTTATAAACATCATCATCAGCCTCTATCCGTCCACTGCCGAACATAGGTCTTAAACTTTATCAATGATTATTAATAATCTTCATTTTATATATACCCATTATCGTAAATTTTAATGACATTGTAGTACTTATTTATTTATAACACAGATAAAATTTCATTCAAATACTCATTTTTGGTGACTTTCATAAAACTAACCTAAACCTCAGACACTGAAGACTGAAGACACGTAAGCTGATTATAACTACAGCGTAAAATTGTGTAAAAAGACTTATATAAATCAATTATTATAAAAAAAAATCACATTTAAAAGTATATTTTCTACAATGAATTCTTTTAGTATGTATCACAGAATTAATAATTATTATTTTTTCTTCATGGGACATGGTAGCCAAAATGACTGATAACAGCCAAAAGGTCATTATTGTCATTAGAATAAAACTATTTGAAATGAAGGAAAACGACGATGACAATATTCATCTAGTTAGTGGAGATATCAATTAATAAGACAGATGGTGTTCATGATAGTCACTAATAGACATAAACACAAATTTTCCTCATTTTAATCCCACCACATTCGGTTTTGACGCGAAATCCATTCTTCAAATAACACTTAATTTCCTTTGAAAATTTGCAGAGAGGTCGTTTCATTAAAACTTGTGTGACGTGTCATTAAGTCCCCGCTCGCGATAATTATTAATATTCAAATCATAATTTCGAGTGAGGGAGATGAAAAAGCTAAGTCGTGTTAACTGATGAATACCATATAAAGTTCTAATACATGTAAGGTATAAAGGCAGTTGATATTATGTTAGTTGAATTCGTTTTTTTTTTACTTTGATAAGAGAAGTTTAGAAAACTTAAAGATACGTACATATTTTGAATAAAAACAATTTGGCCTAACTAGAATCAACTAAATCTAACATATATAGACAATACCCATATAGGTAAGGCATAAAAAGTGTTATAATATTTTTAATACAATTCAGAAGGTATATGGTAATCTAACCCAATAATTATAAAAGTAGGTTACCATTTTTTTTATTTGAGAGCTCTGAACCTTTTTCCCAATCATGACGCCACAAGTCCGCAATTTTTCATTTCAAATAAAATTTTCACCGTACAAACATTTTATTTGTTTGTCACGTACCCTACTCTGGAGGTCCAATTTATGAATTCAACCAGCATTAACTTGGTAAACAAAACCCAACAACTCGTAAACCCGTATAAAACAAAATACTAACACGATTTGTGTTCAAGAGAGCGCAAAATAAAATAACACGGCGGGCGTAGCGGGTGTAGCGGCGTAGCGGGTGAAGCGGGTGTAGGCGCAGTTTCGCCCGGGGCTTGACGATGTCATTTTTCTAGATATTTCATATTTTGCCCGTAGACGCCCGCCGGCGGTCTACGACGATGTAGACGCTCGTAGCACGGCTACAAGGTAGTCTTCCATATTTATATAGGGAGGTACTAAATACAATGTAATCGTAGTTTATTTTAAGTATTATTATTGTAAAGTGAGCGGTGCAGGTGAGAGGTCTGGGTTCCAACCTAACCGGTGCACTCTGAAATGGATTAATCTAAATTTCCCATACACTTGACCTTGTTAAAATCGCTTGCTCATAGGTGACAAGAAAACGCCGTGTCTATCTATCGTGCCTATTGTCATTGAGACTCTAAAAAGGTTACTATTATTTAAAAGTGCTGAGATAATAACGGATGAGATTACAGACTATTAGTTTGATACTGATCTCATTTGTTATTCGACAAGTCATCTTAACTTTTGCCAAATAAGAGTAAATCGATGAAGACTGGTGATGATAGTTAATTACCGCTATAATTTTTGAACCACTTTTTCAACAAATTTTGTTAATGGCCATAATTGAAAGAAGGTAGCTTTGAGTATTCATATACTATCAACAAAAAATTATGCCAGCCAGTAGCAAAACTTCACGTAAAGTCAAACAATAGTTCACGCTTTACACACTTAAAAATATAAGCCTCATACATTTTCTTCATTCCTTTATGTCATACAAAAAACTTCAATAACGTATTATTTCATTATATAAATAAGAGTGTAAAGGTTGACGCTGAGCGCCAAAGGGCGTGTATGTACCGTCCATGTACTTGCCTCACACGAGAGTACTCCACTCTCAACATCCACGCCAGCGGCTTGAACCACTCAAACAGTTGTTAAGACACTGCTCAAATAATATTACACATGTTAAACCACATTATGAACGCGAGCATTCACTTTTCGCTTTGGACTAATTTTGTTTGTAAAATGTTTTTTTATTACCATTATTATTTTGTAGATAGTAAATTAGGTAGGAAATAAAAAAAAATCTAGACGAGCGCGTGACTCGCGCTGAAGGTCGAAAACATGTTTTTTATGTGTTATGCCAAGAAAATCACGGTTTTTAGTTTTTTTTAATGAAAACTTCTTTAGCTGCGTGGAGCACTTTTTGGTAGGGGAAAATCTTATAGCTTCGCGTTACAAACATGCTAATTTGACATTATGACGTTATTATGAAATTTTAAAATTTTTAGTACCAAAATTTGAAATTTCATAATGTTTTTCATCATTCTAAGTTATTTTACTTCTATCGGCAGTCCCTATGACTGCAATTTTTTTTTCTTTACTTGTGTTGTGTCACTAAATTTCATGATTCTATATCAATGGTAGGTACCCAATAGGTTTTGGTTATACAGATTGACAGACAGACAGACAGTCAGACAACGGAGTGATCCTATGAGTTTCTTTTTAAGACGAGCAGTCGAAGTCTTTTGACGACTATCGACGCTCATCCGCACAACCAGAGATTATGCAGACGCGTTGCTCTCCTTTTCCCCGTAAACTCACAAACCGCACGAATCGCGACAGCATTGCTGTCACTTGACGTCGGTGTTATGTGAGCGAGAGGTAACCACCCCGGTCGTGCCGGCCCAATTCGGCTATAAAGCAGCATGGTACTACCTCTTACAAAAAGTGTTCTGTTTTGTCATTTTGAGGAACAGAATCTTAAAAAAAAAACAACGTACTATTATTAGCAAAAGTAAGACAAAAATCCAAGCCTAAGATTCTCGGAACAATAGCTTCAAGACATCTTTGTAAATTATTAGCATCTTATTGCTTTTTTGGAGAACTAATATTCATCTACGTTAATAAGTCTAAAATATTATAATAGTTAATAGAATCAAGTTAATTTGCACAAAACTGAGATATTATGTTACATATTCTTATCAATGTTCCACAAACATGTACTATATAGAATAAACGTGTGAATACACGCACATGCGTGCATAAAGCACCTCTATTCTATCCTGCACTACATATGTACTCGTGCATATTATATTGCATTGCAAATATATAAAATTTTACAATAATATCTATTATAATAGCTTATAGCATACTAGAAAGTTATTGTAAAATAGGAAATTGAATCATAACATAATGTATGTTATATAATTTATTAAAATAGTTTATTGCACAAAACATAAATATGAGTGGTATAACATAATATAACTAACGCATAATAGATCATACACTTATTATAATTTATTTATGAATTCTATGATATGTTAGATAGATACCAAAACAATGGATTAAAGATTATAGGATTAATTATGGGTAGGTATGTATGTACAAAATGTTAGTCTCTTCGAACAATAAAAAGCTAGAAAAGTAGCAACGAATGAAAAAGTATTTTCGTTCTTATTGAACGATCTCAAGAATATTAGTTTCTTTCTTATTCTACTTACCTTTAGATTATAAAGGAAACTTACATTAGGATAGGACATATACAGATACTTTCCTGAATTAATGCAATAATGATTGTTATCAGCGTGTTTTTATTACTAGTAAACTATCATCATCATCATCATCATCATTGATGATGATGTCAATGAGCCTTTATCCGTCGAACATTTTAAATCATAATAGACATTAATAATATTTTAGCCAACACCAACAGTGCGAGAAAACACAATCAGGACTGTGTTTTCTCGCACAGTCACTTAACTGAGTGGTTTCCATTTTAGGAACTGTATTACACTGTTGTACATTTTATTACAGTTATTATTATTAAAATAAAATCATATACTTATGTATATATTTTTGTAGGTATATATTTTTATGTAGGTATTGTGTTTGTAATTTCATACTTTTGTTCACTATATAATATGATTGATAATATGTACCTTGGAATAATTAAATATATATATATATTTTTTTCTTTTCTATCTTAGTAAACGTAAGTAGATAATAATTATTATAAGTACTTTAAGTGTGTAACAGTGTAATATTTTACCAAAATAAATGTTATTCTATTCTATTCTATTCTATTCAGTTATCTAACTATTAAAATTACATTTTAGCCTGTGCATTCAGCCCGATCTTAATTTTAGGCATAGTTAATGAAATACAATCCTAACTAATTTAAAAATAGTCCGACTGATCATAAGACGTCTCCTCACTAAACAAATTCAAGTTATAGAAGTTCTTATACAAAAACTATTTATTTACAATAAATTATTGAATTGATTGACACTTTTTTTAAGTTAGAATTTGTAAAGTTGGAATGTTCTTTTCCTTGCTTCAGTTCAAAAGGCGTTATTTTAATTATAATTATGTATACTCATCGTAATGCCATAATAGATATGTGTTACTGGGATCATACATAATACCATTACTAGGTAGTGGCTACTTGATGACTCATGACACTTTCTGACCAATATTGTGCCCATCATTGCAACAAATGTTTAATTTAAAAGATTCAACTGTTCCATTATGCCATATTTAAGTTTTTTATTACATGGCTGCTGCAATATTCAACCGGCACATAGCGTTATGTAAGCCAGCCACCAGCCAGTACCCTCGGCAGTCGACTTGGCTGTAATTAATTAACGAGCTTAGTTTAAAAGCAGGGCCGTAAGACTTGGCTCGGGTGGGATCGCCACCCACCGGGGGTTTTCTTCTCGCCAAGAAAAGGGTGGGGGGTCCATGAAGAAATTTTGGGGGAAAGTTTATCATATTTAGGCGCAAAATGGCGAATCCAGCGCTCGGATGCCGCCGAGAGATTAATATCTGGATTTAACTCGCTGGAATGAATTTCGTTTTGAATAATGTTGACATAACTTTACAGTTTTAATCTCGGATACACTGTCACGAATTAAGCATTACATTTAGTACTTGTATGCTTGAACAAACACAAACAGAATATAATAATACGGCACAAAATTTATATTTACATCAATCGCAGCAATTGACGATAAAATCATCATTATTACTGAAGTAAACGTCATCATTACCTCGTAATGAAACATATCAATTCAAACATGTGGTTGTTTGCCAGAAATCTGTGCTTATTTTTATTGGTAAAAGTTTTGGCCGATTAAGAAAGGATTGGCAACTAAGTGGACATAACATCAATTTCTACATTACCTGATCGACAGTGGAAATCCCATTACCTGTCTGACTCCTGTCAGCGTGACAGACCTTAACCTTAAAGAGTTAGTTTTATATTTTTATCATCAAGGAATTAAATAAAAATATAATAAATAAAGTTTATCCAAAATTAAATTCGTATATAAGTGTATTAAGAGTCGCGAGTTTGAGTAGCGCCTTGGACAGATATTTGTATGGAGGACTATACAATTCTTATCAGTCAGGGATATCTAAATCCTAATATTCCTTTTTTATGTTAGTTGGATAGGCAAACTGGCAAACGTACCACATGATGGTAAGTGGTCGACTATACTAAACTAGTATACCTGGAACGAGCCCCGGCAACTCATCTATGTGTTGCCTATCCTGAGAGATAAGATGTTAAGTCTCGGTGACAGTAATTACACTGCCTGTCTTGCCCTTCTCCCCGAAATACAGCAAAGCCGTTTCACGGGAGAACCAAGCAAGATGGTGTTACCCATGCAGCCGGGAGCGCGGCACAGTGCTTCCCTCCCACCGGTACTCACTACTTCCTGCTAATATTCTTAGTACTTCCTACTAATATTTAAACGCGAAAGAGTTTGTATGTGTCGATGTTTGTTACTCTTTTACGCAAAAACCACTTAATGGATTTTAATGAAACTTTACAATAATATAGTTTATAAATCAGAATATCACATTGGCTAATATAGCTTATAAATCAGATTATCATATAATAATAAAGATTTATATTTCATATTATAATCTGAATGACCGAGTACTAGTTCTTACTATTACTGGATCTCTTACTTGGTCAGGTATCATTATCATCATCAGCCTCTCTCCGTCCACTGCCGACCATGGGCCTAAAATAAGCCTTAGCCTGAAGGAATGGGCCGACTTGGTGTTCATTGGGGGATGCGTATTTTCGGGAGTGGACGGATAGAGGCTGATGATGATGAATCATTATGATAGTCACCATCCTGTATGTTATTTCACTAGCATCGTGATGAAATTTTATCATGACCATCCTGGAAATAAGTTTAAAATAAAAATATTCATATAATCATAATTCCGTCATAACTTAAAGACAAATAAAAGCCACTCAGCCCCATGTTTGTATCTCCCGATGGGTATCGCGGGGCAGGCAAGGCTGGAGACACTTTCATCGCTCTATAATTAATTGCTACTAAATTCGCCCCAATTTGAATCCGGTTACCAAGTCCGCGAAGAAACTTACGAGGTACATAAGACTTAAGGGCAGGGCCGGCCGGAAGGAGGGCAAAATGGCGGCGCAGGGCGCGACCCTCCCTGGGGTGGGGGGAAGAAGGACGTGAGATTTACTCTAAGTAATTGCAGTAATAAACACGCAAATATATCATGGGCAGGGTAATGAGAGGAAGCGACGAAAATTACCAAAGCAAATTGCGTGTGTGAGATAAGCTCATTTTTTGTTCAACTGCGAAAATATCTCAATCTTTCCAATTTACATTTTTGATGGCGCATTTAAACTTTTTATGGCGATAATTTTTATTTGAATTAGGGAATGTATGACTTTATAAAGTAATTATATTTTGTAAACGATATAACGATTAATATTGTGGAATAGAATACTAATAGAAGGATACTTACTACGTTAGAGATGTTAGTTAGCAAAGGCTTTGCTAACTAAATACCTGTGTTACAACTTTTGAAATTATATATTTGCCATAACGCGGAATTGATGAAGGCGATCCCTGATGGATTATTTGATGGCCCTGAGTGAGTAATACTTCAAGATATGGCTATCGCCTGGTGTAAAAATATATACTTACAATAAAATAATAGTCAACTATACAATGACCATTGCCACGCCTTTTAGTTCCGATGCGGGTTGAAAACTTCTTTTTATCTAAAAAGTTTATTAGTATTAGTTCTATGTAAGATAATAAAAATAGCTACACACGTTTTATCCAGAAAAACGATTTCGCTAGTTGTACCTTTACTTCTTTAATTAAATGCCAATGAATAAAAACTAGATGTATTTTATCATATTAAATGCGGTCCTAGTACAATGTAATAATATTCTAAATGAACATCAAAAAGGGGCTGTTGATGATCTAAAATCTTTAGTTTCTGCATTAGGCAAGCGCAAAAGTGTGTCCTTGTCTGATTTCTATGCTTTTTACCTCATAGGTCTAAAGTGACGCGAAACTATTTTAAGAAATGAACTCAATAAAATACTACCCAATTTACGTTGATATTTTCAAAAGATATTACATATATAACAGGCCAACAATTGTAGCCAAAGTTAGAGCTTACAAAAGTCAAAAAAATTAACATGATATGAATTTCCCATGTATTCAGTCAATAGAGACCAAGCTTAACGTGTATCGGTTTTAAATAAGAAGCCAGACCGCTGCGTGAAACGTAAACGTGAAAGCGTCTAATTCGTCAATTCCTTTACAAATTAATAATAATAAAAAACGAAAATCAAGAACAATATCAATAAAAAACAATTCCAACCCGTTGAACTGGCCAATATACAATAACAAAGGCTTAAACTACATTAATTATTCGAGACAAGAAAAGGCCCATTTCCAATATTTATGTGATGCCGATGACGTAGCGCGAATATCGGGCGTCGACTCCTTTTTAAAACCCGAAGAAAAGGCCAAGAAAGGCCGCCGGGAAACGGGCCTTAATGCACAAACAGCTCCTCACCTGCCCGCCTCAGCCCTAATATATTGGGCGGCTTTGTTCGACGCTCGTTACAAGCTTGTTGTTGCGTTTTTAATTTATTTTGCGAAATTTTGCGCGTTAATATATATTCGGAAAATTGTTTTGTGTTTCCAATTGATTTAGTGTATTAATAAGTGATTTTTATTCAAAATCAAAATATAGGATTACAATTTGATTATAAATTGATATGTGGGCAGTAATTGTGAAGAAGCGTAGAGCCTTATGGGGAAAATAATGGAATTTAACTTAAGTCTTTAATTGCGCCAATGATAAACTTAACGGATAATCTGCAAGTGATTGCCTAAATTGTACATCCTTAGCGTCTGAAGAAATAAACATAACTTTAGGATGATGTGCAGGTAAATATCCAAATAATCTTAAAGGAATGACAAATTTGATTATCTGGCTATCATTTAAACAATAATTGCCAAATTAAAAAAAAAACCTTTGTAGAAAAAGTCAAAATGATAAAAACGATGAAGATGATAATGACAGTTTAAAATCACTCACTTTTTCATATGATTTCAGACCAATATTTATAATTATGATGATCACATCGAAACAATAATACCAGCAGTGGAGAAATCATTCGCTAATTTCGCTCCCAGAGGATTAAACGTTACGAGTTACGAGTTGAACTGCACATCTGAGACTTAAAGTTTCTTCATTTACGTTTTATTGCTATGTTTGTAGCGATTTTTAATATCTGTAATGAGTTTTTGATATATTGGTTGCGATAATTAAAAATAAAATGAATTAAAAATAATATCCAACTGCTGAACCACCCGATGTCGCCCATATGTATGAACTCTCCCAGGTGACCTTACTGTGTCAGACCCATCTAATTACCGAGCGCTGACTGCCGCCGCCTATATGCGGGCGTCTTGCAGTCTATGTACGGCGCGCCGATATGGGCGGCCGCTCTGACGTCGGAGAACGTGTCCCTGTTGCGACGTCCGCAACGGGTCATAGCCGTCAGGGCCGTCCGTGCGTACCGCACGACCTCGTACGAGGCGGCGTGCGTACTGGCGGGCACTGCGCCGTGGGATCTGATGGCAGATGCCTTGGCGCTCACCTGGCGGAGGAGGAGGGGAGACGCGGAAGAGGAGGTCTCGAATGGTGACGAGGCTGAAGGAGAGGGGGAGAGCTGGCGGAGGCGCCTGAGACGGCGAATGCTCCGCGAGTGGAGGAAGCGGCTGGAGGAGCCGAGTGCAGTGGAGCAGTGGATTGACCGACGGCACGGGACAATAACCTTCCACCTTGCGCAGATCCTGACGGGGCACGGCTGCTTCGGAAGGTATCTGTGGAAGGTGGCAGGGGCGGAGGACTCGCCAGGGTGTCATCACTGCAACAGCAGCGAAGACACCGCAGACCACACCCTGGCGGAGTGCCCTGCTTGGGCTGAGGAAAGGGCGCCCCTCATCGTTGAGGTTGGCGCGGTCGCTCCCTGCGGTCATCCGAGCGATGACTGTCAGTGAGAGCATGTGGCAGGTGGTCCTCTCCTTTTGCGAGAACGTGATGTCGCATGACAACGTGACGAATACACCTTTCAAACCTTCAAGTCCACTTATACAGTAAAATACCCACCTGTGTAAACTGCAAACGACACAAATCTTTCAAATACACAATACGTGCAGATTTATTAGGCAGGACATTAAATCGACACTAGAAGGCCGGCGATGGTCCATGAATGAATACGAATTGGCGTCGCCGCAAACGGCCGCCAGCCGATTGTCGACGCCACGACTCATTGCCGATTCAACGGTGAGCTCGCAAATTTACCCCAACTGTATATTCTGGGACAATCTTCGCCGTGATTGCACCTTGGACGTGGTTGGATTTATCACCTGGCCTCGGTAAATTCTGGATTCGAATGAAAACAAAATTTAAAAATGCGTTTATACGTGCGATTTAAATAAACTACTCGGTCTATAGGTTTGTAATCGTACAATTCAAAAAATACTTAGTGTTGATAGCTGGCTACCACACGAAATGGTAGTTAATTATAATCACACCAAGGGCAGAAAATGTAAATGATAAATATGAATCATTATTCCCAGTATTAACGCACAACGATTTCCTGAATTTATTTCTTTCACTGGCGCCTGTAACTATTTATAATACTTTTTATGTTTGTTATGGCCTTAGCTCAAGGTATGATGAATATATATAGAATTATTTATATATAGTGTTAACATATATGTACTTATATGTATATGACACACATGTATATGTATAACATAATAATACCACAATATTCCAGTCACACACCCAACTAACATATAATTTGGACACCGCAAGTGACGACATAAATATGTTTAGTCCGAGACGAAGGCTGCGGAACTGAATTTGCATACACCGACGCGCTTAGCATCACAAAGAGCAGCTCACGTGAGCCGATGATTGGCCGTCTATGTCCATTGGAATTTTCTGCTTGGCTCACCTAATAAAATGGCGTGCATACCGAGTACCGACACACCGCGACGGAATTAACAGACACTTTTATTATGTGCTATACTTATTATTATTAATTTAATAAATCGCGATAAAATCCGTCAAAAAATGTTTTATTATAATGAATATACAGTTCATAATAACGGTCCTATGAACTGTATATTCATTCATCATCATTATCATCATCATCAGCTCCTATCTGTCTACTGCTGAACATAGGCCTCCCTCAATGAACGCCAAGACGGCCAATCCCTTGCTACTCGCATATTCATTAT
The DNA here is from genome assembly GCA_963853865.1 of Helleia helle. Lineage (NCBI taxonomy): Eukaryota > Metazoa > Arthropoda > Insecta > Lepidoptera > Lycaenidae > Helleia > Helleia helle. The sequence continues at coordinate 28,577,735 of OY971414.1, forward strand.
AATAAAACAATTTTGTCATCAGTGATGTCTTCATCTGATTCTATTAAAACTAAATAGGTACCCATTAAAGCTAATAGCATTAAATTACAAAAGATTTGACTTTACTTTGCATAAAAGTGATATTATTATTATTTGCCTCATTACAGGACTATGAAAATTATTCTAGGTAAAACGCTGTGTTCGCATATAGTAGTGTTTTACATCATGTTGATAATCACACAGCAAAGACGAGCTATAAACATATTCATTATACAATAAAATTATACACCATAACCGCAATACAATATCTCGGCTAACTAAGGGAGATATGCAAAATATACAGGGACGATGACAAGCTATGATCGGCGACGTTCACCCTTCCCTCATCAGTCATGGCGGCCCGTCAGACGGCTAAGCGGCCGCATTCAAATTGCGATGCGATGACGACGTGCTTTCGCGACCCCTGCCTTGTCTATCTCGGACCCCAAAGAGTAAGAAAAAACTAACAATCAATGTTAGTACCTATTAAAGTGAGTCTCTGAGTGATTATTGTAATTTCTATAAGTAAGAAAAAAAAATTGTATGAAAGTATTTAACGCATAAAATAACTGCAAAATAAATATATCTCAATAATTTTAAGTTACAATTGCCTTAGATCATTACGAACTAACCCTGATGAATAAAGGATAAATTGAAAATCAGTGTAACACATTTTTCCACCAAGCAAGCAATCGTCAAATCTTTTTTCTGGTACCAAGTTATTGATGAGCAGTGTCTTCAATCTAATTCAATGGCGTAATATCACTCACTCACTCATATTATGATTTACATATTGCCATTTACTATAAAAACCGTCAATATCTTCGCATATTATAAAACTTATTAAATAATTACTAATATCAGTTTTAATTAATTATTTTAAAAAAAAACTTCAACATAGTATTTTCGAAAATTTTATAAGACAATACACTCGGGCGCTAGTTTTGTAAAATTGTCACAATGTGAAGGTGTCTCTTTATACTAGTATACTCTATGGTCTGACCTCGGTATATTATAGAGCGGGGACATACTTTTTACGTCATTAGACATAAGGTTGGCTCATCGGGTGTTATGGCGGTTACTATCAATCCATTATAAGGGACGGGGTGACTTATAAATTTCATAGGATATTTATAAGATATCGCACTTGCTGTGTTATTAAACTATAGAGTATGCCTAAATTTGGTCTCATAAAAGGTTAAAAAACGACCGAACTTAGATAAATTTATTTTGTTTATAATTTACGTTACAGTTCAAGTTATAGTAAATGCATTCTAACTACATGTCTTATATTGTAATAAGTACCTACAGATTTTCGAGTGCGAGTTGCGATTTGCGAGTGCCTTCAGCTGATTTTACCTACAGTACAATGTAATTTATAGCCTATATTTTTTCTCAATAAAAAACTATTCAGAGCAAACAAAAATATTCAAACTGGCAGATTCTTAGATTGCGATGCCCGCTGAAGCACACACTCTTACAATATTTAATTTTAGTACCAAATTTAGCAAGGGCACATACAGCTTAAGTCAGTGTTTGTGTATGTATGAAACTCGTGAAGTCTTAAAGACTTAGCATAAGCTCGTATTCTTAATCCAACGCCCGAACGCAAATCTGCTTTGCCTTTGAGCTTTTCGCATCTTAGCTTAATAGTTTATAAGAAAATATAATCTTATCAGTATTTTGTAATCGTTGTCATCATCAGACCGTTTTTGACATGGGTGGGTTTTTAAACGCAGACTAGTCTACTGTTTGAATAATAAATCAAACGACTAAAGATAGGTAAAATTGTAATTAGCATTAAATCAGAATATTTTGTAAAGTTTTTTTTTTTTACTTTTTAACGCCTAGTAAAGCGGTCACTAAGATAATGAATGCACTGACCTTGTCGTGTCTTGCCAGTAATAACAAGTAATTTAAAGATTGGATAATGATTTTATTTTAAACCTATAGTCGAAATGATTCACGAAGCAAAAGTACGACATTGTCTTTATATTCTACGTAAACTAAAAAAAAGATCACAGATTCCTATGATTTGATACTTAATATTTAAGTTTATTGACGAAAAAAACCAATAACTAGTAAAGTGTCCCATCAATTACAAAATACGATAGTTTCAATGAAATATAATACGGGCAGATTTAAGTGTAGAACACAGTAGTGACGCCCTCGGACATAAAATACATGGCTATGTAGCCACGGGAACAAAACGGAAACGCGGCAATAAACATTCATTTCGAAATTAAACACAATCTACCTGCGAGTTTACCATCACCGAATCACTAAATGAATAAAACAGTGAGGAATTGGACGCCGTAAATTCGCATTCGAATATCAATTTGGCGAGGGAGAGGGAGGCGGCTCGATAAATAAAAATATATAATATACAGCCTACGCAACATGAAAGCCGTGAATGGCACTTGTGAAAAATGGACTTGCCGCTCTTCCAGGGAAGCAATCATTCAAACTGTTGTCTGTTTGTGCCTCTGCTCTTTTTCGTCGGATATTTTTTGCGATTTTTTTTCGCCGGCGTCATTCGCAGTTCAGGTGGGACACGTGGTCCGGGGCAAAAAATTATTAATAACTAACATTTTTTAAAGTCCTCGCGACGGCAATCGCTCATTGTTGTCGATATTTCGTAAACGATTTAACTATGATGCGGCGTTTTTTGTTACCTTACAGCTTTGTTGGTCGGGAGGGGCGGGGCCAGCGCTTCCCTGCCTGTTGTGTTTATTTAGGTGGTAATGGACAGGTAACAGTAGCGAATAAATAACACTACGATGATACAAGACAAAATCGTTGTGAAAATATTATATTAAAATACGCACTTAACAATGAGTTTACAAATTATATTGCATTTCACTACATAACTTATTGTGTTTATATTATTATATGTTTATATTTTTACTTTCTCTATGAAGCAAAATTATAAAATAAAAAATGACATATTTGTATAACACTGAATTTATACGTACATACAACTTATATTTTGTAAATTTCGTTAGTCTATTAATATAATTGTTATAATAAATAACATATGTCTTACCAGACGGGATTCGGACCTGTAAAACTACAAAACTACCAAGCTAGAGTCAGTAATTTATCTGCACTTTCAATCCCACATACACGAAACTACAGTCATTGCATCATGCTAATTTGCCCACTCACAAAGTTTCCCAGCTCCAAAACAAAAATCGTATTTGTTTTATTAGAATCCTTGGAAAGCTATTAGATATATTAGTCCTTCTTTGATTCGGCCCCTCGGCAGTGCATTAACATTTTTTCATAATTACAATAATGTCTTCTCGTTCTTCCCCCATTCATCCACCCAATGTGCTGTGGATAAACGTTGTTTGAGATCGTTCCCTTACAAATATGCCCGTTTTATCCCGATTAGGAAAACGAGGAAGAAATTATACGATTCTTTCAGATAAACATTTTTCTGTTTCCTGGAAATTTTTGTTGTTTCGTATTTTTATCAAACGAAACCTTTTTATTCACGACTTAGTACAGCGAAGAGGTTGTAATTTTGAATCAACATAATTATGCTCTTGTACTTTCTAGTATCGGGCATGGGTGTTCTTGAAGGTAGGTGAGGAGTTCACATAAGTACTCGTCTACCATAGGTTGGCTAACATCACACACCTCAAAGCATTAATATTATCAGGCACGCAGGCTTCTTTATGATGGCTTTGTTCAAAGGGGCCAGATATTTTATAAAGTAGTTCGGAAAAATAAGCCTTGAGGTACACTGCCAAGGTCGATCCAGACCTGATATTTTGAGTTCAAACCTGGGACAGCCTTGTCATCTTCGCTCACGATAGTTAATTTATGCTCAGTGAAAAACAATAACCCACTTTGTCAAATCAGACGTATAAAAATTTTCATAGTTAGTATTTATAATAATATTAATTTATAAGGTTCATCTTCCGTAACATCCGGGAACACCAATAATGATGTATATTATAAAATAGAGTGGAAGCCACTTTTAGTTAGACAAAGTGTTGGTCGACCAGGTGGGAAGACAATCTCCGTGCAGTGGCCGGTCCGTGTTGGATGAGAGTGGCGAGGGATCGGTCGTCTTAGCGTTCATTGAAAGAGGCCTATGTTCAGCAGTGGATAGATAGAGGCTGATGATGATGATAAAATAGAGTGTAACTTAATTGCTGATTTATCTTCAGAAATTGCTCTCTTTAGAGTTAAGATTGTAGGAATACTGAAACCAATTTTAGCTATTTTATTATTTTGTATTCAAGTAAAACATATACTTGGTAAAACCTGATTCAAAGCTGCGATTCCTACCAGGATTAAACTAAGCCACTAACCAAATACCAGAACCCCATATCTTAAATGACACGAGGAACGTACACAACCCTCTAGAAAATATTTCATATTTTTCTCAGCACTCGACATCTCGACCTCGCATTTAACCCGAATTCCAGCAAACTGCATAATTTCGCCACTAATGAGAAGAGTCGGCGTCGTCTAATTAGCGCGGAGTTGGTAAGACGCCCACTAAACAGGGCCGGGGTAAGGCGCCCCCCGCCCGCCGCCCTGCCGCCCCGCCGCCCCTACCACGGTGACGCGGACCGAAGAGCGTCGCTCACCTAATGAAGTGTTTCGCTTTGACACGCGTGTTCGTTAGCAGACCACTTCAGCGGTTGCGACGAGCTGTGTTCAGATGACAGCTTCCTCAAATTTACCACTTAAGTGGCGTGCAATGGTACTGCACGTGTTAACTAGTCTGATACGCCTGTTTTAATCATACAATTGTTTAGTATCAAACGTTACATATCCTTACTTGGAATATCGTTTGTAGATTTAAACTTTATGTTGATAGATGATGATGGTCGTCAGACTTCTTTCTTTTGGTACCTACTGCATGTACACCTCCTTCATTAAACATAAGAATCTGTAAAGTATTGATTAATTATAAGTTATGAACTCATAGAAATTGATAACGTTAGAAATATTTATATTATGAATATCTGATAGTAACATTTTTTACATATGACAATAATATTTTGATTTATAATGTTAAATAGGATTTTGTATAATATATTTTTTGCTCGCTACTGGCCTTGATTCGCGTTTTCCTTACCCCTTTCTCTCAATATTCTTAACCGTCATTTGACTTTTTATTAATTTTAAGCTTTTTATTAATTGTGGGCTTTGCAAATAAAAGTATTATTATTATTATTAGATTGGCCACTGCATTACACTAGAAAGCAGTTTATGGTGACTTGCACATCGCGCTTTGACTACGGATGCCGGAAAATATTTTAATTAACCATAATTAATTTAATTACGGTCGGAGTTGTTTTCGCGTTTTCCTCAATTTAGCGTACATTTGCTTAGATAAAATTCATGATATTAAAACTCCCTAACCCGTAACAAAGTTTCCTAATTGTAGCGAGATTTACGCCCACGATAAACTTGGTAGCGGGAAAAAGCAATTATACTTTCTCTTCTGTGGAGGTGAGAAAGCATATTAAAAAACTTGAAAGCGACAGCCCTAGCGAGTGGAGCAGACAGTGATGGCCATTAATTAGAAGGGTTAAGATTGCATCCCGCTTTAAAAACAGATACATATAGAATACAGCACTCTTTGTGATACTGTCTTTAGCTTCACGAGAGGTATCATCGTATACGTCCATAGCTTATGATAGCGTTCCAACTTTAGCTAATCAAATGTAATGTTTTATTAAAATCCTCTCAGTAGATTTTATGAAGTTGAATGTGACATGTTTATCGATCGAAGATAAAGCACTGGTACCGTTGGCTGGTGTAGAGATTACGGTCGTGGGTTCGAATCTCGCCAAAGACCATAGAATATAATAATAGATGAATATAACTGTTATTATAAAAAATAATAGTTGTGGCAATTAATTTACATATAATATTTATTGATATAGTAAAAGCGTTGCTTATTCGTACTGTATTATAATGTCTTACAAACACTAAGTTTACGTAGTATTTTTCCTATGTATTTAAAAGTTTATGGAGGTTTCGCGAGTTACGTGAGCAAAGTCACGTGCTACAACATGCCTAATATTTCTTTCTAATATCATCTTGTTACACTGTCACATAGACATGACCTTGTATTGTTGGGGATGGCTTTGTATAATTCTGTGACCGACAGCTAATCTCATATAATAATTACCAAGATTCGTGGCCGGCTATGTTAGCCAACTCGTTAGCAAGTCATCTAACGCGATGGCAAATCAATGTAAACTGTTACATCATCATCATCATCAGCGTATACTTTTAGTATTAAACATCTGAGACGTCTAGGTTTTCGTCGCATTCGGCCTGCATACGACAAATAATTTTACACAAAAAAATACGAACAGTTTATGAAAAAATAAAAATAAAAAGCCTATATTTCTTACAGAATATAGGTTTACAAAGTTCTGGTATTAGTAACATTTTTTATTTATTTATATGTGCGTTTTTTGTTAGTTATTCTGCAAGAACCCCTCTGCAGGTAAAGGCATCCTCCAAAGTGAGCCAGTCTTCTCTAGATTTTGTTGAAATCATCCAATTTGGACCCGCTGTGCGTTTTATTTTGTCTTCCCATCTATTTCGGGGTCTTCCTTTTCTTCTTTTGCCTATTGGCCCTTTCCACGATGTCACACTTTTTGTCCATCGCTGGTCTTGGAGGCGAGATACGTGCCCAGCCCCCACTTCCATTTTTGTGCCAGAGCTTGTGTCAGACTGTCTGTTGCTTTTGTGATATTTCGTATTTTTGTATGTCGTATTTTTTAAATATTTAACATACTGCGCTCTATTCCGCGTTGGCACGTCATAATTTTGTTTTTTATATTTTGATTGAACTTCCAGGTCTGGCAGGCGTAGGTCAGGCACGGTATAAGGCAGGAGTTCATAACCTTGGTCTTCAGGTTGATTGGCATGTTATTCTTAAATATTTCCTTTAAGCTCCAGTATTTATTCCATGTTAACTGTGCCCTGGATTCCACCTCCTGGTAGTTGCTAGAAATGTCGAAGCTAATTTGTTTGCCGAGGTAGACGTATTGTTCGGTATATTGAAGAAGCTCGTCGTCGGCATATAATATTTCTATTTTGGTGCTATTTGTCATTATCATTATTTTGGAGGGGTTCATTTCTAGGCCAGCAAGCTTGCTAGCGTTATTTAATTACTCTACCATGTACTGTAATTCTGTACCTTTCTCTGAAATAAGCACCAAATCATCGGCAAAACGTAGGTGGCTTAGATACCTGCTTTTTACTTTTATGCCACATTCTTTCCAGTCAAGCTTGTTTATTATGGACTCTAATGTGGCAGTAAATAATATAGGTGACAGTGGGTCCCGAAATGAAAAAATATAGTAGAAATTATTTTTTTTATTCAAAAATATCAACTCTTTGTTCATAATAGTATCAGCAAATAAGGTAACCCAACTGATAAGAACCGGCAAAACAAACTCAGTGGTACTAATCTTTTTAACCGGCTTCTCAATATATAGACTTAGTTCTATGTTCATTTCTGGTCAAGATACAATTACTGCTTTTCTAACTTTCAGTTCCTCTGTTAAAAGAAATAAAAAGAGGGACCAAAAAAATAAAAGACATACTTCTGTCTATACATATAAAAGGCATAAGTGATTGACTGATTTATGATATGTATACAAGGTTGATGAAAAGCGAGAGGCATTAAATTAAACCACGTATACTATGTACCATTTTCAGGCTACACACCAAAACTTAGACCAATAGAATCAATAGTTTAGTCACAGGATATTTTTAAAGTTTTAACTTTTAAAGCCGCTCCGGTTAGTTCGACCCGGTGAGACGCAAAGTGCTGTGCGACGTTGCCTTTTAGATTCGAAGGACTTTTTACAAAGGTTTACAAAGAGTTTTTACGTTTTACTTTGACTATTCACGTATTTAAGTTCTTTGAAAAACTTATTATTTATTGCTCTCAAACTATTTTTTTGTAGTTTCGGATTAACCGTAAGCATGTGTAGTATATGTAGTTTAATTTAATGCCTCTCGCTTTTATTAACCTTGTATGTGCGCACAGGCCATTTTATTATTTTATTTTGGAAAATCCAACCCCTAAAAATTTAAATTTCTCACACATACTCTTATGACGTAGGTAGATGATGCCTATATGTATTTAAATTTTATAATAGATACTAATGTGGGATTTTTCAAAATTCAACCCCCAAGGGGGTGAAATAGGAGATGAAAGTTTGTATGAAACTTTTATACTTTGGACATTTTGCATGAAGTTTCGTATGAATTGAGTACAGCAAAAATAATGAGTTACGTATTTTAGCGTTTTAAATAATTATACCCCTAAGAGGGTAAAATAAGGGATAAAAGTTTTAAATAAACACACAGACTAAACCCTTATGGCTAGAAACTTTAAATTTCGTGTTTAGACATATCCCTCTTATGACGTAGGCATCCACTAAGGAAGAATTTTTCAAAATTTATAAGAGATTTTACTTTTATATACCTATTACATGAAACTTTATATTATGCTGAAAGGCTCACTTAAAATATTTTATGAGAATTCTAATTTTTTATTTTTTATTTTTATTAAACCTCGAGCGTTTTAAATATTTTGTTTTGTGTTTGCAGATAATCTAAACTCTTGTACTTAGTCGTAAGGTTTAGGTTTCTTTAATATAGTTTTTTTTTAATTAATTTAGGTTGGCGTATAATCATATTAATATAATTTGTTGTTATTGTTGTCCTCAGCGTTCATTGAGGGAGGCCTATGTTCAGCTGTGGAAAAAAGTGATGATGATGAGACTCAGATGTTGGGCTCATTTTGTTTATTAGGCATATTTTAATTATGTTTTTATGGCCTATTATTAAGATAAGTTTATTTTTGGTTCAGAAAAAGTTTTTTTTGTTTTAACATAGTCTGAGTTCATTTATTTATCTTTGGGATACGTATATTATATCTTTTTAGTACAATTTCATTATTAAGTGAGGAAATATATCAATAGGCAGTTATAAATAATTTATCTAAAGGATAAAATGGCTCGCACGATTAATTCCATTTAGTCTAAGGTTGCTAGAATCCAAAAATCTGAGGAGCAGACTCAAGTCCGTCAGGTTCTGGATGCTGAACAAATGAACAATGAGCGGCGTAAATATAACAGTGTTTGAAAAATGCTCTAATCGTCACCAAGTACCAGTGAACAGAGTTGATCTATTTATTGATCTACTTTAACGCGACCGAAGCGGCGGGCAAAAGCTAATTTTATATATAAAATTGATACACTACCACTACTTTTTATATCAAAACTATTCGCCTTGAATCATCAATATAGCTATAAATAGCCTCAACAGACTAACTTTGAAGAAAATATTTCTCAACATTCTCTAAGTTAAATTTTATTGAACCTAGATCCCGGATCAGCCATTAATCCTCAACTTTAGTATTCCTAAAGAGTCATTACCAACAATCTCATAATCAGACATTGCAGTTTGTTAACAAGGTGCTCCAGAATTTATGTAAACTGTTCAGCTCTACTTATCTGAGATTAAAATCTGGCTGTTACTGAGGTAGGCAGTAGGCGCCGGCAATCACTCCTCTGGGACGTCGCTTTATTTTGCGGGATCTTATCTGTAGTCAGCACATCTGCATATTCATTATGCCATCGATCAAATTATCTTGAACTGCGTATTTTGTTTTATGTTTGAATTACTTTAAATATGTTGCTGTATGATTTTTACATATTTCAATTATAATTTATTTTTAATAAGGTTTGAGATTACAATAAAAAAAGAAAAACAAAAAAACTTTTTTGGGTGTTGTTTGATTTTATTAATGATTCTGATCTAGCCACCTTGAACTTGAGAGAGCGAGGCCAAGGCGAGATCAAAGATGGAAAGAAATCGCCCACATTTTTATCACCGATTTGATTAAAAATTTATAACGAAAAGTATTTCCACAATACTGTGAATAGATGTTTAAATTATCAAATCACCGAATATCCGATGTAACAATTATGTTACGAGTGAAACTAAGAAACAAATCAAAAAGTTATATGAAAATGTAGAAATAAATTACAATAATCCTCACCAGTCCAAGTACAAACGAAGGAGAAGCTGGGGGCAGGAGCTAGTAATAACATAAGTTTATCTGTTTACGAGGTTTTATTTGTACCACAGAGTAGGCGTGTGCAATCATGTACACTCTATCCCAATAAAGTAAACATTTATCGTACAATTTATAGAGTAACAGTTCATCAACAGCATCATCTTCATCCTTTATGACAGTAATAGTACATTGCACAAAACTCTAGCTTAGAATAGGATCAGGAATATGATATGGTCAGACATTTGATGAATGGGTCCCATTGACACAGGTGAATCAATAATGCACCTGCCGACTGCCCACCCACTATCGATGATAAAATCTTTGTTTCATCCATTCACTATTTGGATCATTGATTGTTTTGGAGACTTGGCGACGCCGGCCCGGACCGTTTCGAATGAGAATGAATTCTGGTATTGTGTTGCGAATATCACGACGGGCCTCTATCAATCAGGCCAGTGGACCCCCGGGGCTCGTTTCCGACCAGGTGTTCCTTTGGAATGCACGCCGAAAAACTGCGCTTCAAGTTGGAACGATAAAAAAATGACGGCCATTGTGCGTTTCTACGTAGTGCGTCCGAGCTTGCGAATATCAGGTACCGACTAGTTCACTTGAGGTAATATTTAAAGGTTTTTGTGAGTATAATTAATATTTTATGGATGCGTCATAATCTCTATGGAACGATCGGTACCTTTACCCTATACTCTTAGAGGTTTAATTTGTTCTATATTTCAGATATTTAAAGTCCTTATAATATTATATTCTTCTATCTAAAGATAAAAAAGGAGTACAGTTTGCATGACCTTTTCAAATATCAGAAATACTAATTGAAATTTTTTAATTTTTTACTAATTAAGCTTTACAAAAATTAACTTTTTTAAGTGAAGACTTAAATAGAAAAGTGAAGCATATCTTATAGTTTAACGCTTAGCAACTAGTCCACCATTGTAAGTCTGCATACACGTAAGCCGTGAACAACAACTTATAGGTACGACAAGTTAATGAAAGCATTCTAATTGCATAAACTATGTAATTATCGGCGATGACTTACAAGCCAATTTATAATAAGAACTTGTTTTTGTAAACTTTAAAGTAGAAAAAAACGACGTAAGTACTTGTGTAAAGTAAGTCTACTTGGTTTTCTTTTAGCCGCTTCTTTTCCTCGACTTTTACACTTCTTTTAATTATGCGCATAAAGGGCTTAAAATTAAAAATCATATTTCAAAAGAAAATAGAGACTTTAGATTGACCAAAACTTATGCTTGAGTGAACATGAGAGCATATAAATTAATTAAATTAGTTTATGAAAAAATACAAAAAGAAGTTTTTTTCTAGGTTGTAATACTGAGCTATATGCGAAAAAATTGGACGAATGAAGTATAGGAGTAGGATAAGTATACACTCTCCATAATGGTTGAAGCCTTGTCGTGGCGCTGGGGCTCAGTAGCCTAAGGTGAACCCAGCACCTTGGGCGAAGGCAAGTGAACCGAGGGGGCTGCTCTTTGTACCCCACAAAGATATACTTATAAGATGAGAGGACAAAAGAGTAGGGGGACAAGGTGTCGAGTATGGCAACCTCACCCCATTTCACTGACCAACGTTAAGAGGGGATGTTCTGTGGTGCGGGACAATCCCTCTGTGGAGGTGGCGTCGCTCCCCTAGGGCACTGACTAGCCGTCGAGGTGCCCTGTTGCTCAACAGATCCGGGACACCTCACCAAAGGCGGCATTGGTGGCACTCGCCGGATTTTAGTGGGAAGAGCTGCATCCACCTTACCATCTTTCGGGCGCAGCAAGTCCCACATACCCGCGTGGGAGCCCTCCTCCACCGTGGGATGCCTTAGAACATTTCCCTGCGGAAAAAAATAGGATAAGTAGGTATACACTCTGAGTCTCAGCACCTATCAGTTTGGCTTCCAGTGGGACAGATCCACCCTGGACGCTCTGGCCAGGGTGAGGGCCCTCGCCGACGAGGTGGTTGAAAGGGGTGAGGTGCTCTTGGTAGTGTCTATTGACATCGCCAACCACTTTAAAAATCCTACCCTTTGACACAATCTTGGAGGCGCTGAGATTCCACAGAGTGCCGGCGTATCTGCGCAGACTGGTAAGAGATTACCTGTCTGGTAGGTGCGTCGTGTACCCAACGGCCGGCAGCTGGGTGATGAGGAGAGTGGAGTGTGGTCTTCCACAGGGTTCTGTCCTGGGCCCGCTCCTGTGGAACATCGGGTATGACTGGGTCCTTCGCGGCGCGAACTTAGCGGGTGTTAGCATTACGTGCTACGCCGACGATACCATCGTTGGCATTATGTGCAGATTCTGACGGGGCACGGCTGCTTCGGAAGGAATCTGTGGAAGGTGGCAGCAGCAGATGACTCGCCAGGGCGTTATCACTGCGACAGTAGTGAATACCTAGGCGGAGTGCCCTGCTTGGGTGGAGGAAAGGGTGCTACTTGTCTCCGAAGTGGATGCGGGTCTATCGCTCTTTGCAGTCATCCGAGCAATGACCGTCAGTGAGAGCACATGGCAGGCGGTCCTCTGAGAGATAGTGATGTCGCAGAAGGAAGAGGCGGAGCGGGAGAGGGAGCTGCCTCCAGAGGCGATTACCTGCCGGCTGCATGGGTACCACCATCTTGTTAGTTTCTCTCGTTAAACAGCTTTGCTGTGTGCGGAGAGAAGGGCCAGACAGGCATTGTAATTACTGGCACAGATACTTAACATCTATGTCTCAGGACAGTAAATAAGTTGCCAGGGCTAGTGCCAAGTAAACTAGTTTATGTTCATGGGCGACGTCGACCACTTACCTACCATCTGGCGGCACGTCTGGCAGTGCGGTCGATAGTTCCGCCACCGGCCCAGCACGATGAGATCTGAGTCCTAAAAATGTTTCACTTTAGAAGACATTTTGTATATCAAAAATAAAATTAACATTCGCGCATTTTATATATGTATGTATGTCTAGTCACGTATACCCTTGTATAAAGCTGAAATCGCGTGATATACATCACTTAATGACGTGTGTATACAGATTGATTTCCTTTTATATGCGTTTATGTTGTATGTACCATAGTAAAAATTATGGCTTTTAGAATTAGCAAAAAATCGCTGTTTTTTTTTCTTTTTTTTAGGTTTTTTCTAAGTCTACGTTTAATTTTCTAAGTCTAATGTGATTAATGATCATGTGACCATCCACCGTGACGTTAAAACTGACGACATAAATTCGGGAAACCTCCTACCTTGACACACAAAACTGTTAAAATATGGGCTGTCGTAAAAACCCATGAATTACGACGCACCTCGCATACCGACAATTGTGAAGCAATTGTTTGATAGTTCTGTCCCTCGCTTAATTTTGTGACAACAAAACGAATCCGCATTCTATAATTAACATTATAAGGTACATTTTAGTATTACGTATACTAAAACAGCGGGATTTTGATACCTTTAAAGTTTTTGCCCGTGATGTATGAATGGTCTTGGAGTATTAATGGGTCATTTTGAATTGCGTAGTTTTAGTTCTTGGAAAAGCAGCATACTTTGGTCTTCCTGGCATGAGAGGTTGGATGAAGGTCGGTCTTCACATAATAGAACGAGCAAGAGGATATTGGTGTAATTTACTTTAGCTTATAATTGTCAATACTCAATCAGATGAGCCAACTGTAAGATAAACAAGAATAATCTGATAGAAAGTGATCGCATATATTTCATTTTTACTGATACAAAAATATCTGCTTCCGTCTCGCTGGATGGACATCTTGCTAAAGAACGCATTTGGTAGTCTGCCAGAGACTTGGATCTTATAATAGTTTATACACTTTTTCTTGCAACTGTAAGAAAAAGTATATAAACTATATATAAATATATATAATATATAAATTCGTAGACAGTTGCAACATTGAGCTTCCATATATACAGTATCAACTTTGCCACGGTCAGATTGTTTGTTATATCATTACGCGCAATTTAATTGATTGTACTGAAGTTAGCTAAGAGTGACGTCGCAAAGTGATTTCTATACAAAATGCATGACGATCATGCTCAAATGTCATAAAACTAACTTTAAGCCAACTATGTTATTTTTTTCAGGCTGCTGTGCGATCTTATCAGATGATGTCACTAAGCTATGGCATTTGAGGTGTTATTAGTTATGTTCTTTTGAAACCTAAATATGTTTTTTCATTAAGATAGAGTCAATTAAATGGAGGATCGATTGCAGCCATAAGAATAGTGTGGAGGAATCACATACAGGTGTTAGGTCTCGTGCTTCGCTCAACAAAAGCGTCACTAAATCAATGAGCGCGCACGCTGTAACAATAAGATTTTTCGGACGTCTTTGTATCAGGATTACCTTTGTCACGTGGGACAGGTGATGCGCACGCGTACATCTGCTCCTCCGTCGGCTTGCGTAAGATTTTAATCGATTTTTTATACGATGACAGCCAGCCGAATATTTCGCGCCGGTTCTACGCAGCTGTGAATTCTTATATCGTAAATCACTATTTTTGATTTTTCATTTAAATTTAGCGCCTATAAAATATTTAAGCGTTGAAATGTAACACAAAACTGATGAATGCTTTTCTATTTTATCTTAGCTATTTCTCTATCTTATATTAATGAAGCAGTATACGACGTCTAACAACCACAATGTCACAGAAATACTTATACAAGTAGCACAATAATATTATGATTATTATTTTCATAGAGGTTCTACATCCTCGTTTCGTCTAGTACAAGTGAAACATTGCAAACATACGATCACTACTAACATCTACTTTAAATGTTTGGTGTTTATTTGATGGAGGATTTTCGTTTGCAGATATACGAACTGATAATAATTCCGTAACTGTAATATTCCGACTATAAACCGGAATTTTATTGAATAATTATAATAATATCAACCCTTATATGTCCCACAGCTGGACACGGGTCTCCTCCTCAAAATCAGACGACGAGAGTTTTGGGAAATAGTTCACCGATGCGCTGGCCCAATGCGAGTTGGTGACTTGAGTTGGAACTTGTGTGATGTTCACCAACCCGCATTGAGCCATCTTTAAACACTTTTAATTTCATCAAGCATACAGGTTTCCTCGTGATGTTTCTTTCACCGGTCAACAAGCGATGGTCTCATGTTCAGGTACACGTAGAAATAAAAACCTATTTCTAGGTCAGGAACAAACCCGGACCTCTCGGCTCTCACTCAAGACGCCGAGCCTATACCCACTAGGTCATCGTCGCTCACAGTGAATAAGTTGATATAAATTTGTCACTAAAAAGCATTCATTCGGCATAATGATAAAACACCTCTTTTCTGCCACGCTTTATTTGTAGATTTTTTTTCTCTATTTAATGTTCTAAGATTAACACACATCGTTCGACTATAACACCTTTATGATATACATATAATAAAACTATTCAGACATCAATAAGCCCAAACTCGTTTGTACCGAGAAGTATTCTGCTTGCTTTGAGTAGCATGTAACCCTATTAGAATGTACGCGACAGGAATACCTTCCGCGGGCACAATGCCACATCCTTCAAAACGATTACATACCCTCTCACCCTAAGAGCATAATACCAGAAAAACGCATACTTCTAGACTATCAATAAGTAATCTACAATAAATGATATTACTTTATGTCAATTTTTTCACGATAGGAATGAGGTTACACATAAAAATTATAATGTTAAATTAAATACAAAAATTCAATAATTAAATACATCAATCAGGCAAGAAAACAAGTTGAATAAGTAATCAAACTGGCAACATAGAGAAGTTTAGCTGGCTCACAACTACTAGCCCTGGCAACTCATTCGTGCGTTGCCTATTCTAAGACATAATACGGTCTTGGTAGCGGTACGGTAGTGGTAAGGTTGTGTCATTGAATTAACTTATTAATATAACATTCAACAATTCCCGAACTTGACATAATATTATATTTAGTTGTTTTTTTTTTTTCGTTTTTGCCTCTTTAAGGCAGAGATTCTAATCTTAGTTGTGAAAGGACGGATAGATGTTATATGAAGATATAATTAGGTATTCCGGGTGTATAATTTGAATGAAATAAAAATATTCAACAACATCATAATTTTCTTCCCCTGATAAATTCTTTCTTCCATGAATATTACAAAAATAAACAAATATCTTTGTCTAGTGTTATATTTATTTTTCTTATTTACTAACTTACTTAAATAAAACAATGTTATTCAACGATCAGCTAATCGAGCAATTATTTGACCAACTGATCGAGTGATTAGTCGACCAACAAATCGAAAGACTGGTCGACCAACCGATCGAGTAATTAGTCGACCAACAAATCGATGGACTGGTCAACCAACCGATCGAGCAATTAGACAACCAAATAATCGACCGACTATTCGACATACGAATCGAGCGACTGGTTGAATGGTCAAATTGAATGAGCTAGAACTATTCGACGAAATATACTTTTCAGACACCACTAGTTACTAAAACTTGGGGTTTTAGGTTGACTAAACAGCTTTATTCTAAATACTCCCATGAAGAGTCAAGAATGTAAAAACTTAAATAAACTGCTATTAAACCGCAAATAATAGTAAACATTTTTTTATATATTGAGCTTTCAGATTTTACAATGTTTTATAATACTATTATAATTGAAATAAAATGGTGTACATACTATTCAGCGCTATTGAAAGCTACACGCTACACTAACTAATCACGTATTTTCTCTGACTAGTTTTTCTTTACAAATCAGATTTAAAAAAAAATATAACATAACGAAAGGGAATAAATTTAAAATAATTCCAAGGATCAAATCCGTGAACCGTCACACATTGCGAGGTGCGAATAAGTGCTTTCGTGGAAATATTTCAAATCAGTGGCGACGGCGATATACGGCCAATAACGTGACGAGGACGTGACAGGAGCGTGACGAGCGCATGACGAGCGTGCTGCCGTGTGCGGATTATCAAATGAACATCTGAAAGGGTCACGTATAGGCCTTTGTATGAAGCTGTGTTTTAGAAGTCCATAAAATACGTTTTTACGGGCTCAAAATTAAAAACACACTACTTTATATTATATTTCTATCCGTCGTTACCTTCTTTATTCTTACCACACACATTCTCTCCCTTTTGGAGAATCGCTACTGGCGCTCTCTACATCTCACCCATTACTCTAATTTACACTACACAGTACTCACACACAGCCATTTTCAGTAATGTCTTACGAAGATGGTGATCGTCTCATGAGATCGCCATCAACTTCCGTCTATGTCTATGCACAGAAAATGGGTTTAACAAAGATATTATGTATGTTTTGTCAATTTGATGTTGAATAATAATTACATTATAATTATGACAACAATTGCGATTTCTATAATCATATTAATATATATTAGAATCTCATTAGTGAGTTTTCGGAATGCCGGTGGCCACTATTCGACGAATGCCCTATCCGGCCCTAGCGAATATCTGAAACCGCGAATCCCGAATGCCAAAAAGCCGAATGGTCCCCGCTCTGTGACATATTGGAATGTGACTCCATTTATCCTCGCTTCCTATTGGAATCCCGAGTGACGCGGCAAATTGAAAATTGCGGTTCCTATTTTTGGCGTTATTGATAATGCCACTTGTAACAGCGCTATTGGAATTCCAAATTTTAAATGATTATCGTCATTATTCCAATATTTATATCAATTTTCGGGTGCGATATAACCGGATCGGCTGCGATTCTGCGCTTCGCCCGCGATTCCGCGTGCATGCTTCGCACGTCAAAGCGGACCCTCGCGTGCGTTATTAAATCACATTTTGACAAGCGTACCGTGAAAAATTAATCGAGTGTCGTCAAGTGAGCGAGCAGCAGAAAAAAGGAAAACATGATGGCATTTCAGTCCCTCGGCCAGAAAGGTCAGACGGGCAGCGGCTCGTGAAATGTCTCGCCCCACGGACACCGGGCACTCTCTGGGGACACTTGTCACATTGCGCTGACCTGGATACACTCTGTGCCAATCCATGCAGTCATTTAAACGATCGACGTCGTGTGTACTAAATTACAAGTACGTTAGCGCTGTTACGTGTTTACAGTTCGTTCATTTGATGATCCAGATAATACACAACGTATGTAGTAGTAAATAGCAAGGATCGGCTGGGTGTTTTTTTATTATTTTATTTTCAGCAGACAAAATTGACGATTACTATAGAGAACTGAACAGTTTGCTTGTTTCTAGAACTTACACAACACATGCAGTGGTCGTTTATTTCAACACCTTAAATGATCATTCAAGATTTCCTTCCACTACAAACTTTGGGCAGCACTGTATACGAGAATGACACTGAAAATTCTTTTAACTGGCCCCTTGTAAAAGATATAATATAAAAATAAGCTAAATTTTGAAAACGGATCTTTTCCAATATTATTGTTTACGTTTATTTCATTCATAAATATCACTTCTTTTACGTTTTAGCGGCAAATTGAAAATTGTCTGTGTCACGTCAGCATGAATTTAATGCGAAAAAAAATCGTGCAATGATTTTTCGATATCATTTAAGTCAACTAGAAAGCTATGTTAGATTGGGCTTTGACGATGAAGCCCCCCCCCCCCCCCATCTCGTGCCACTGTTTACAACTTTAGTGAGTTTAAATATTATGGTCGCACTAATCTCACCGATGATCTGCGTGATGGACGGCCTTACGGCCTACGGCGACGACGAAGCTGAGGATTCTCCTTCACCACGACAGCGATTCGTCACACACCGTCAAGCAAACGATCAACAATTTAGCGATATCAGACGTGGAATTACTGGATCACCCGCCGTATAGCTCTAACCCCGCATCTTGCGAATGAATGCAATATTGATGCTAATGGATACTATTTTGAAAAGGTATAATAAAACTAATAATTTGATAATTTGCTTAGCTTTCGATTCTCTAAGAACTTTCAGCGTCGCCCTCGTATGACCCAACACGGTAAGGAGATAAATAATATGTATAGTGGACAAAGCATTAATTTCCCTAATATTTTATAGGTCAAGTCAATAACTACCCGATACTAATACCCGTTAATTATAAGATCTCTCCAACCACTATCATTTCCAACATTTCCTATGTTACAAAACTTTTTCGTTATCAATATCTTAAGCGCATGTACGGTGGATAAACAAACCAATACCGAGGCTAAAACCGTAGTAAGAATACTCTCTAAGTTAAATGACTGTGGTATATGTACGGATATAGAACGTAGATTTATGGACGTGACGATTTATTTGCCATTCCACGACCATGGAATCCTAAAACCGTAGTCTTGGTAACCAAATGTCGCTTATAAGTTGGTGATAAAATAACATTTTACCGATATACGCAAAGAGGTTCTCCCGTGACCATAGTTGCAAAGAATCCGAAACGTCGGGACTGTTATAAATCGCGCCGTGAACATTTGTTTCATAATTAAATTCTCGCATATTTCCGTTTACACTCAAATTATTCCCCACACAATCGCACAATTAATAACAATAATTAATCCAATAATTCTCGTAACCTCATGATAAACGACACTCGATAATAAGAAGGGCCCGCCCGGGCCCCAAATAGTTACCTTATGCTTATCTAACACGGAATAATGCAATTAATCCCGCGAATGTTCCGTAAGCAAATCGTGAGAACCACCACTTGTTGGTGAAGGCTAAAAAACATCGATAGTGAGAACAAGCGATCCATCACCGGGAATTAATGCTACAGCCACCGGGATGGAAGAGATTACGTGTATTTTGGGATACATGTTTGCGTTGTATTCGTAGTGGACTGGAGATATGTAGGTTCGAATACCAGAACAATGATTTTGAGAGCAAAATAACACCCATAGTAGGAGGTAGTGCCATGCTGCCTTACAGCCAAATTGGGCCGGCATGACCGGGGTGGTGGTGGTGGACCTTTCGCTCACATAACACCGGCGTCAAGTGACAGCTATGCTGTCGCGTTTCGAACGGTTTGTGAGTTTTCGGTGACCCGTTGAGGGGATAGGGAAAAGGGGATAACGCATTTGCATAACTCTTTGTTGTGAGGATGTCTATGGGCGTCGGTAGTCACCATATGGCTCCGACTGTTCGGTTGCTTCCTTATGACATAAAAAAATCCATGCCACGAGAATGAATATAATATAATATTATTTTTTTGTTTTGACGCGATTTTAGCCCATGGGTATTGTTATGTTACCACTTCACCAGGCGAGCGTCATATTTTTATAAAGGTTATGTATTCAGCGTGTAAAAACAAAACAGTTCAATGACTTTTCTACGCGACATACATCTAGATAGAATAGTTTCTTTGTTCACTCAACCTTCGTGGTCAAATTTAGACCCCTAAAGTGGAGAATAAATTAACTAATTTGTGCATATATTCATACCTTCATTCTGTTGAATATTTTGGCTTTTCATTTCCCCTAGTGCATTAGCTATCACAAGAATATCTGCTTTATCATCATCATCATCAGCCTTTATCCGTCAACTGCTGAACATACCTATGTTTTTTTTGACGCAATGGAAATGCTTTGCGCATTCACCCGGGGGTGGGTTGTCCCCGGAGATATGTGGGACTCCCGGTGCCCACCAATCTACCCCTGGTGCCGGTATACCGCACTAAAACCACTGCGAGTTGTCTTCAACCGCTTGAAGGGGAGTTTCCTGGATCTGACTAACACAGGACACATAGGCTCCCCTCAAGGAACGCCAAGACGACCGATACTTTGCCACTCGCATCCAACACGGACCGGCTACTGCACGGACATCGTCATCCCACCTGGTTTTGGTCTACCTAAACGTGGCCTCTTGAACCTTATTGGCCCATCGGCCACCTGTTCTCCTGAGAGTGTGACCAGCCGCCTGTCAATTCACTTTTGAAGACGAAAGTTTTAACCAATGCATTCTCCCCGTTATGACCTAAGGGGCCGAAACGTGGACTCTAAATTTATGACTGGGACGTACGAAAGTTTGTCGTAGCTCAACGTGCTATGGAGTGTGCTATGGGCGTTTCTTTGGCAGATAGGATTTAAAACAAAGACATCTGCCAGAGAACTATGTGGTCGATATCACGCGAAGAATAAGTCCGTTGTTTGCGTACTCCACATTAATATATACAAGTTACAAAATAAACATAATTAAATGGATCCTCCAGGCGAAATTAATTAACATCAATTAATACACGTATGTTCTCAACCCGAGGCGATTGTGCCAGCTATTATAATAAGCAAATTCTATGACCACGAAATTTCCGCGCACACGGGCACATAACAATATCCGACACTAATAAAGGTCTCAATCCTTTCAGCTGTGTATATTGTGGGCTCTAATTGGTATTAAAATTCGGCGAAAGAATTGAGGTAGCCCCCAACAAGCGCTTATCACCGCATCAGTGGGCTAAATCGGGCCCCGGCCGTCCCTAATGATTCCCGCCCCAGGTATCACGGTGTTACCACTTCATAACACTACACCGTGGTCTAAGCAACAACATTGGTAATTTGGTAATTTAATATTTGAAATAAAAAAAAATGAAACTAAAAGAAGTAATGAATTTATGATTATTTCAAAATATTGCGCATTATCATAGTTACTAAAGAAGTATTTCAAAAACAGAATTTATATTTTGATTTGGTCATAAAAAGCACTCAGTATGAAAAAATATGAAGGATATTTTTTCAGTTTTACTAATCGTAATAACAAAACTTAATTAAGGAGCTTGAATAATTAATTTCACATCGGATGCTAATAACATTTTTTATTTCTTTAATTACATTTTTACATTCACAAAACTGTAACTATTTTTAATTGTATAAATTCACAATTAATCACACTAGCTTTTTTGCCATTATTAAACCACATGAATATTTGGTACCACATGCAAATAGTACACAGTAACGGTACGCTACACCGAGCTGACGTAATCTTGATAATTGACGTTTGTGTTCCCCACTAGTGGGAGTAGTGGGTAGTCAGTAGTCACTCACCCGCGATCGGGGCGCGGAGATTGCCTGCGATTGTTTTGTCTGTACCTACGTTAAACAAACTCTTGCTTTGCTTCATTAATGTATAATTCTTGAATATATTGCGTATAGGTAATATACGCTTAAAAATTGTTAAATTGGTTTATTCATAGTTTCATTAGATTAAAGGCTTTTAAACTATTATCATACAATTTTATCATAAAATATAAATATGTTCTTAAAATAATGAGTTGCAAATAAATATACTTTTCTAATAAAATCTATGTAAATTTAGCAGATTGATGAAAAGCATGAGATAAATGGGGCACACACACACACACTCTTGAGAGAACCTTTCCAAAACTATAGACATCGTACCAAATAAATAAACACAATTAAACATTGACCCGTTAATATCAACATTTATTTACCTAAGTCTGGAGTAGTTCAACTAATTTAAACAACTATCCTGCATTACAAAATCAATGTCCGCGTGGGGTGGGGGCCCTCGGGGGCGCTTCATACCGTATCTGCGTCGTCACTCAAGCGCAATAAATACCCAAATAAAGCGCAAATAATACCCAAATCGCTCATCAGACCCTCCCCAACTATAATTATCCGTAATCAGAATATACGCATGTATAATCACCGCGGGACGATTGATTACAATTACTATGATTTTGATGCGTTCTTTGATGCCTTGGGATTTTTGGAGAGGTTTTATTTTGATTAATCTACTTCAAAAATGAAGAAGTTTTGATTATATACTGCGTATATTCGGGAGAAACGTAATCATAGTTTAACAACTTTCTACGAAGGATCGGTTAAAGGAAATATTTGTTGTTGTTGTCGATTCGTTGTAAATAATCCTGCTGAATTTATTTAAAAAAATAAAATAAGTTTTTGAAATTGATGATTATAATAACTTAGGTAGGCTAATACGTTAAATTGAATACGTAGGTAATTAACAATAATACGTAAAAAAAAATACGTAGGTAGTAATAATCGATACAAAATCTTTAAATATATTTTAGTCCATTTGTATGTTAGTTGGATAGGCAAACTGGCAAACGTACCACCTGATATTAAGTGGTCGACGTCGCCGATGAACATAAACTAGTATACCTGGAACGAGCCCAGGCAACTCATCTATGTGTTGCCTATCCTGAGACATAAGATGTTAAGTCTCGGTGCCAGTAATTACACTGCCTGTCTTGCCCTTCTCTCCGAAACACAGCAAAGCTATTTCACGGGAGAAATAAGCAAGATGGTGGTACCCATGCAGCCGGGAGCGCGGCACAGCGCTTCCCTCCCACCGGTTTATGTTTTATTAAATTTAAAATAAATCATTTAAAATACTATTGACATAAGTCAAAAAGTTTAAAATTAAGTACTGAGAAGGATATTTTTAGTAAGTAATACAAATTGTAACAAAACTTCTTTTTACGAATTATATCGAGGATTGTTAACATTTCACATTCCCGACGATTTGATACTTTAGCAACCGTGGTCATGAAAGTGACGTGTCAGACGTCTTAATGTGACCAAGTTGTTCAAATTTGTCATTACAGTTATCGCATATAAGTTTTCATTATATTTCACTGTAGTGGCATTATAAATATGTGGGTCGCAGTACCTACAACTACCTAATCACAATGTGAATGGTACTTCATTTTGATCAAATATTGAATTCAAATAAAGTCCAAACGGAGTACGTGTGTTTTTGTGATAAATTCGGTGTTTCGTCCGCGATCCTCGGGTAATTTATACGCGGAGGGAGTTGACCCCGACCTCCAGTCGATTAACCATCACTAGCTCTTCTTTCAATTTCATATTTATAAACGGGGATTACGCAAAAATGCCAGCGTAATGGATCACCTATTTGACACGATGTATTTTTACGCGATAAAATAGTTTTATCGTGTTTACTTGTGTTTTATTTGCACGTAATTAAATCTAAATAACTTGACATTGGAATTTGGAAGGATATGTTTGGATTGAAAGTGATATGGTTTGGGAATAGCGTTAATATAAATTCATGATATATATAATAACAATAATGATCTTCATTAAAAGTTAGATAACAACGTCTAGACATTTGTTTAGAATATGTTTAGCCAAATATGGAGTGATGACGATAATGATAGTTATACATTTAAATTAACTCATAACATTCAAGAAAATATTGTTAATACATGTATCTATGTCCAAAACACGGAGTGTCCAAGCATATTTCAGAAATATCTAAATCGAAATAAATTCATTCATTCAAATCATTTGTATTTCTATTAGTGATACACATTAGCAAGAATAATATTTAAGGCAAGAGTCTTCAAAGAAAACTTGTGTGTTACGTAATTCTCTATTTCTTTCTCTACTCTAAAGTTAAGTGGATACGGAATTATGTCTGCCGTATATGATTTTAAGTGAACATGGGTATTCTCATTGCTAAAATTATTCAAAACGGGATATTTACCATATAGGCGATAGGGGTGAAAGAGACAATAGTAGCTGTGACCAGTGTTTACTAAGCAAACGTACGAGAAAGGAGGTAGTCTGGTACGGACAGACATAATTTTATCTCTGCTTTATCTCTCTTTTATGAACACATCAACGCTTAGGACTTAGACCGGGTTTACGGTCAGAGGGGTAGGGAAGGCTCGTCCGGCGGGAGGGGGTGCAAGGGTCTGATCGTCGGACTCATCCATCACGCGGCTCACGCATGTGAATTGGGGCGTTTTATCTGAAGATAGCCGTGCCCATTTAAATATCTCGTTTAGGTAGCATTAGGTAACGTAAACAAATGCGTGTCATACTTTCAATGACCATATCGGTGTTCTACAATGAGCCAGGTTTCACTATTCATCTATTACCTCCTGTGAGCTACTGCCTACTCTACAATAACTAACTAGGTAAAGCGTTCAAAACGTCGGAAATGGAAAAATCGCTATAAAATTTCGTCTTTGTTGTGGTTAGTTGATGGGTGTGATACTTAGAAGAAGCAAGTTCCACAGAGGCAATTTGTATGATGTCAATATCATAGATATGTATTAATATTTTTCTTACTTACATTGTTCCGTATCTGTAATAGACCTTACCGGCTTTCGACGGAGTACTTAAACGTTAACGGTTATTGTTGATAAGTAATTATAATATACAAATTTAGCGTTCATTGAATACATACAGTGGTACATTACTAACATATATGAAGCATATTTTATGAAAACGACATGCTATTTTTTAATTATGGTAAGATGTTAATCAGATATGAACCTCAGTATATCACTCTAGATTCTATCGCAAATAAGAGCAAAGACATAATATTAATATATGGGAGAGTTACCGGTAGAAGGGATGTGCTGTGCCGCGCCCCCGGCTGCATGGATACCACCATCTTGCTTGTTTCTCTCGTGAAACAGCTTTGCTGTGTTTCGAAGAAAAGGGCAAGACAGGCAGTGTAATTACTGGCACCGAGACTTAACATCTTACGTCTCAGGATAGGCAACACATAGATGAGTTGCCTGGGCTCGTTCCAGGTATACTAGTTTATGTTCATGGGCGACGTCGACCACTTACCATCAGGTGGCACGTCTGTCAATTTACCCAACTAACATAAAAAAAGTTTACTCTGCGCTTTACAATTATCTGCTATCCTTTCACACGACTTTAACTTCTAATTACAAAAATATATATACAAATTTGAAATTAGTTAAATTTTATAGAAGATACACTATGAGCATGATAGAATAAGTTATTTCAAGATTTATTACTATACTTCTAAGTGCCATTAAACATAAAAAGACTAAAACAATTTGTCTACATAAACTGTAATCGACCATTACATACATGTTCCAGGTTACATATGTGTATGCTTCAGTAAAATGGCGCTTAACCCGTTACAATAGGTCTGACTTTTGTTTAAAAAACATTTAAAAAGTGACGTCGTCGTGTCACAGCTTCAATTGGTTGCGTTCATTTACCTGTCACTCTGACACGACTTTACGAAAACATACTAGACTTTTATTCATTCGGAAACGCCGCGATTTTTGGTGATTAATGTCACTATCCTGAATATTTCTTTTGGGTAGTAGCTTTAATGCTTTCTATAGTAAGCAAAAAATGTAATTAGTGGCTCCAATACTTAATTGCGTCTTGCTGGGGCTTGCCAAATATGGGCTATTCTCAGGTCAATCCGTTTATATTAATTTGCATTGACCTGCAGATAGCTGGTCTACCTGTAATCGTAACTCGTAGTTTCCCTATCGCAATACGAAATACCTATGTTGTATAAAATAACGTAAGGCTCTTGATTTATGTTGGTTCACTTTTAAAAGTTATTTACTACTTCATGTCATGTTACTAATTACACTTGAGCTTTAAGTAAAATATAACATTCCTTTATAACACAACTTCGCCATATAAATTTTAGTGCTAGCAAACTACGTTTCGTGACGGACACGGTCAAAGCTTAAGCCCGTATGTTTCCAGTTTTAGGCGAGAAGACGCCATTTTGCCAGCTCTGAAGTGATCGACGTGACGGCGAGGACCTGTCACTTGTTACGGCGCAACATTCGACATGGATACGTATCGATTAAGTGTCACTCCACCTTTCATTATTAACACAACTTAAACAACAAACACGTAAAACATAAGATAAAACTATAAAAAACCTATATGTTGTCTGTAAAATCGGTTTACTGTCGATATTTTTTGTTTCTCCAGCGTGCGGTGTCGCGAGTCCACGTCATATAAACGTCATACTGCGTCTCCAGCGTTTCGTGTGCGGTGTCACGAGTTCATAGATTTTATTTCATCTAAAAATATACGTACCGTGCTAAAAATAAGTTTACGCTTCAAAAAAACACAGACAAACGCGAATCTGACTCGCGCGCTTAGAGTTCCGAAAAACGTGTTGTTGTGTATTATATCAACAAATTAATGGATTTCAATTATTCTTTTCATTTACTTATTTTGTGAGAGCTAGTTAATCTCACAAAATTTACGTACCTGTGTACCCTATGGACCCTACAGGTTTTAGTTTGATAGACATACAAACAGACAGACAACGGAGTGATCACATAAGGTTTCCGTTTTTTTTAAGGGTTGGAGACCTAAAAAAATCATTATGATCCTTATCGACCTTATTTCATTCATGATCGAATAGGGCTCTTCTGATGAACTCCAAGACGGCTGAAAAAAGAATCCTAACAGGAAGATAAATATTAGTTTGTTTTGAACAATGTTTTTGTTAATAAAGTTGAAGTAAAGTCACATTTTGCTCAGTCTGAGTTTATAGTTCGAGAAGTTCTCATTGAATCATACAAAGTGAGCGGCGATGGTGTGGACTCAGCTTTTGGTAGGGGTTCGATCCTGACCCCTGTGTTGCCTTGAAATGGATTCTTCTTAGAGACCTGCATGCCTGATGAGATTAAAAGTCTTTGAAGGTGTGTGAAGTTCACCAACCCGCATTGGGCCAGCGCATCGGTGAACTATGGCCAAAAAAACACCCTCCTCACCTGATTTCGAGGAGGAGACCCGTGCCCAGCAAGAGCACGTATTATTTTATACAATATGCCTAACTAAATAAAAAAGGTAGTTTGTTTGCTTTATGATACCAGCATTTAGTAAATAATGAAATAGGTTTGACCCTCCGATACCTTCATCCAATATAGCAACCAACGATAAAACTTCAAAAAAAATAAGTCGTATTTCGCTCCTCTGGTTTAAAAGTAGAGAGAGGTTAATCTGGCGACAGGTATCCAAACTAACATCAGAAATGCTAAAGTATTCGTTTCCATTTCACGGTTAAACTGCAAATCAGATAAAATTTAAGAAGAACCTAATATTAACTCGAGAAAGAACTCACGCTGCAAAATTATGTATATCACCCTTTATACTATGACAATACTTACGGACGAAACCGCGTTTTACAACTAGTGATAAAGAAATATTTTTAGCACCTCATGAGTAGGTATCTAAATCTAGTATTCGGCCCCATGAGGTCTACTTAACAACATAAACTAATATATCTACAAATCATTTATTACTAAATTTTTTAGATAAAATTTTTTTAGGTCTTTTTAAAAAAAGATTTAGGTAATTACTTTCACCAATCTATTTCAAATGTTCAAACTTAATTAACTAATATTTTATTAGCTAAGTAAGTATATTTTTATTATTGATTTAATCAAAATATTGTAATTAATGTAATAAATTGAGAGCCTTTAATAAATTTAAAAACAGTTGCTTTTCTTCACTTAAAAAAGTTACATAAATGTAATTAAGACAATTATTAACGAAAAGAAATAACCATAAAAAACTAAGTAGATACAGCACCCGCTTTAGTAAATAGTAGATGCAAATAGACGTAATAAAGATAATAGATTGTTATCAGAAAACTAGATCTTCAAGCTTTTGGAACTCCGTTGGAAACTTTTAGGGACTAGACTTATTCTAGGTGAACCCAGTACCTTGGGCGAAGCAAATTGATCCGAGGAAGTTGCTCTTTGAACCCCACTTATAAGAAGAGGGGACAAAAGAGCAGGGGGACTAGGGGCGAGGATGGGAACATCACCCCATTGTACGGTCCCGAAGTTGGTAGCGGTTGTTCTGAGGTGCGGGACAACACCTCTGGTTGTCGGTCTCTTGAGCCGTCGAGGTGCCCTGTTTGCTCAACAGATCCGGGGCACTTTAACAAAGGCGGCATTGGCGGCACTCGCCGGGTTTTAGTGGGTAGAGCTGCGTCAACCTCACCACCTTTCGGGCGCAGCGAGTCCCACAGACCAGAGACTGCCTGGGCAGACACAACCCCCCGCGGGATGCCTCA
Organism: Helleia helle; assembly: GCA_963853865.1. NCBI lineage: Eukaryota > Metazoa > Arthropoda > Insecta > Lepidoptera > Lycaenidae > Helleia > Helleia helle. The sequence continues at coordinate 28,606,607 of OY971414.1, forward strand.
ATTTCTCGGCGTAAAAAAAAACAAAAAAGGACTCATTCTAATACCTAACATAACATTTGTGTTTACAAAAATTAGGTATTGATCTGTTAAATAAAGTAGTTTATTCGGACGTACTGTATACATAAAAATATAAAACGTCTTTTAGCATACCTACCAAGTAAATAGTTAAGAGGCGAAAACAATTCCTAAACATTAACATAATAGTTGGAGCTACGAATGTTCTGAGAATTGTCTGCTGCGGAGAAATAGACTTATTTACGTTACCTAGAAACCCGTAACATAGTTTCGCTATATATTATATTATAAAGTTTGTTTTATTGTATGTATGAAAGGAATTTCTTAGATATAAACCTTCAAATCGTGTTATAACCTACTTCGTTTGTTTACAACCAGCTTCTATATATTAGGAGCCTTTAGAATAAATTGGTAAAGGTTTCTTGAATCCTGAAATCACAAAGTTGTTATTTTAATTTTTATATCAATTATAGTCTTTATTTTATACATAGTTTATTGTAACTTTAATATTTTATACATAGTTTATTGTTACTTTAATATTTTTCATCGACCTTTCGAGCAAAAGAACGATGATCATGATGATGGATATTACGGAAACAAGCGAACTTCGACAACCTTTTATACCGGCGCTATAAATAGGCGAGGCATTGTTACGTTACAACCTTGACAATCAACTTCGAAAAAGTCGAAGTATTTACCCTTTTGATTAATTGAATAATCTTTTTAGCTAGCTTTTAATTAAAGGTTTCACACGGTAATGACTGAAGCCGTCGGATAAAACGTCTCGTTAGCGACGACCTCGGCATTAACATGTTTAGAGACATTATAAGAATGAGGCGTGTTGTGCCCGTCATCATCGGCGAATAATATCTCGTTGCGTATATAAATAGAGGCAAACAAGTGGACGTACGGGGCCACAACCGCCCTTGAACTGAGGCGCGGAGGCTTCTGCGGAGCGGCGCGGAGGTTGCATGCGCGGCGCGGGGCGGAGCCGGCCCGGCCAATCAGCGCCCCTTCACATTTTTCAACTCCCGCCCGCATCGCCGGACGCTGCCCAAAAACAAAAGGATCAAAGTCGGCGAAACCTATCTCTTTCTTTGTGAGGCCAGCAAACGGGCTTCGATGAGAGGATAGATACAGTGTGTCGCGCGGGCGCAAATCGATAAGCTCGCCCCGCCGCCCGCCCGCCCGCGCGCCCCGCGCCGACCGCCCGCGCCGCCCCGCGCCCCCGCAGGCCCCCGCGACCGCCGGGCCCCGCCGGCCATTTGCACGGATGTTTACTATTATTATTTTATTGAACGGACGCTATAAGTGGCGGAATAGGAATATTTGCGACCGAAGCGTCCACCACCGTCTACCACCACACGACACCGCCGACCCGCGGGGGTCGTTTACAGATCCGGGAACAAACATGAGACGAAAGGAACACAACTTTAATAACATTCACAATTAAATAAGTAATTAAGTTTTCTAACATTTTATGAATTATAAAATCCAATCTTCACGTGAGTTAAAAGAAAACAAGTATGACGATCAACTTTTAAGATAACTCACTAACTTATAGCTGAGTGGATTTCAAACATCAAATTTGCATCACTTTAAATATTTATTTTATATATTATATATTTATTTTGCGACTTCTCGTGTAAGAGGTTAATTAATATATTGTGTTGTAAATAGTATATACATTAAGTCTTAAAGTAAAATACTTATAAACGAAAGAAAAGTTTATTTAATAAAGAAACAAATACATATTATGGAAGAACCACATGCATTAGATACTAGATAGCTAATTAATAAATAATAAAAAAATATGAACAAAACAAATGTTAAAACTGTGTGCACATCATACAGTAGCAGCTATTTACCTTTTTTTGTTTTCCGCCGCGAAATGCTTTGAGGCATCCCGCGGGGGAGGGGGGACTCCCCAGGCGGGTATGTGGGACTCGCTGCGCCCGAAAGATGGTAAGATGGACGCAGCTCTACCCACTAAAACCCGGCGAGTGCCACCAGTGCCGTCTTTGGTGAGGTGCCCCGGATTTGTTGAGCAACAGGGCACCTCGACGGCTAGTCAGTCCCCCAAGGGACCAACGCCCCCTCCACAGAAGGGTTATCCCGCACCATAGAACCCCCCCCCTTTCAACGTCGGGACAGTGCAATGAAGTGAGGTTCCCATCCTCGCCCCTTGTCCCCCTACTCTTTTGCCGCCTCTTCTTATAAGAGGGGTACAAAGAGCTCAAGATGCTGGTTTCACCTGTGGCTACTGAGCCCCACCGCCACGACAAGGCTTGAACCATGCTGGGGCAGCTATTTACTATGAGTTAGTTACCGATTGGTTTGTATTAAATTAGACTTATAGATCCTATCCTATATTACTACGATTAGCAATCGTTAAGTGACGTGCAGGCCCAAACACCCGCCTTATATTAGCTGGTTCCTCTACTACCCCCACCGAATAACCGTATCCCACAAAAAACAGTTTCACTGTAAAATGTCGCGCCAAGTACCTACACGTCTAACTATATACACGAGGCCATGCTGCCATATCTGTTGTGTTAACAAAAATATCTTGTCTGTGCTTTGGAGAAACGGCGGAAAATGCCAAAAAGCGCGGCTCTGCCCCTCTAGCACCCATCAATCAACTATCACTTCCCATTCTATTCACCCAGAACAGTTCACCATAATATTCGCCAACGAATCATATTATATATTACACAGATTAAAAACAAACACTACAGTTTAAATAATTTTGTTATTTCTCGAAAAATAATTAGACTGTATTGTCATTTTTCTTTCCAATTGGCATTTTCTGTTGGAACGGGCTAAGACCTGAGGCCATGCTGCCATATCTGGTGTGTTAACAAAAATATCTTGTCTGTGCTTTGGAGAAACGGCGGAAAATGCCAAAAAGCGCGGCTCTGCCCCTCTAGCACCCATCAATCAACTATCACTTCCCATTCTATTCACCCAGAACAGTTCACCATAATATTCGCCAACGAATCACATTATATATTACACAGAATAAAGTTTTAAAAACAAACACTACAGAAAACCATCAGAACAGTCCTACAATAGAAAACCACTCCAGAAAAGTTCTCCACAATATTCGCCAACCAATCACAATATATACAGTTTTTAAAACAAACACTAGTAAATAACTCAGAATGAACAAAACACAAAATAACAATTAATTAACGGGAAACTGGGAAGAAACGAAGAAGATTGAGCTCTTAACAGAAACGAATACATTATGAAACAAAAGACGTTTATCAAATAAAAAATACGACAGAAAAAATATATTATACGAAAGACGTTTATCAAATATAAAATATGACAGAAAAAATAAATAAAAATAAGCTATAGAGAATACAAAAAAAAACGAAATACTTAATTTTTAATACAACACCGTATATTGATAACGATAGGCAGCATGGCCTCTAGCCTTTGCCTGTTCCGATAGGATAAAACTAAAAAACAAGCAACTTGTCAAAACTCAAAATTCTCACTGTAACGTCATATAAAATATTTTCTCTGAACCTCATTAATCGCAAAACGGCGCAAGCAATAATTTTCATGTTTGAAATGTATTAAATAATTGCTGAGACCCAATAATTTTTTGTAATATGTAAAATTCGTAAAAAGAAACTTATTAAAAATAGTGTGAAGTCTTAGTGTTTTGGCATTAATAACAAAATAAAGCCCCAAATTTTATTTTTTTGTTTTGGAGGTTATGTTTACATATGTCTCGAGAATATATACACAGTGCCTCACGCCAAACTACTTGGATGTGTTCTTGGCGCTAGACACTAACGTGTCTCCTGATTATGGGAGAATTCGTTAAATCGGTTTTGGTCATTCAAAAATGCAATCGATTTATTATTTTTATGTTTTATTATTTCGAGTTGTTCCAACACACTTAGTCGAAATCCCTTGTCGCATTTGTGTAAAACTTGGAACGTATGGTTGCTACTAATATTATGTCCTGTCTCTAGTAGATGTTTTGCAAAATGGGATTTTTGAGGCTGGTCGTTCTTAAACGCTGAGATATGTTCTTTATATCTAGTTTCGAAATTTCGTCCAGTTTGGCCTACATACACACCGTTACACTGTGAGCATTTTAATTTGTACACACCAGATGAATATTTACAATCTATTTTGTCTTTGTTGTTCCAATTATTTCTTAATGTATTATTTGTCCAGTAAGCAACATGGACATCAAAATTTCTCATTTTTGAATGACCAAACCGATTTAACGAATTCTCCCATAATACGGTTATTCGGTGGGGGTAGTGGGGGAACCAGCTAATATAAGGCGGATGTTTGGGCCTGCACGTCACTTAACGATTGCTAATCATAGAGTCTACATCCTGAGGATGCCTCGGTGTCGGGGCGAAACGTGCGTAGATTGTGTGGTTGTGGTGCATGTGGGGTGGTGGCGCATGCGAGTGTACGCATATGCAGTGTGGGAAAGAAGGGCGGTGCTATATGCATGCATATGCGTGCACTCACACATTTGCAGTAAAGACTGCGTGTTTTGCGGGATTATTGCTAATTAAATTATAATTTAATCTTATAAATATGTTTTTTTTTTAATGGTAAGTGGACGCAGCCGCCTTTGGTGAGGTGCCCCGAATCTACTGAGCAAACAGTCTCGACGGCTAGTCAGTCCCTCAAGTAACCGACGCCACCTCCACAGAGGGGTTGTCTCGCACCACAGAACAACCCCTCCCAACGTCGGGACAGGACAGGTGAGGCTCCCATCCTTGCTCTTTTGTCCCCTCTTCTTAGAAGTGGGGAACAAAGAGCAGCTCCCTCAGCTCAATTTGCTTCGCCCAAGGAGCTGGACTCATCCAACGCTACTGAGCCCCACCGCCACGACAAGGGGACGGCTAAATGTGTGAACAAATGACCTGACAAACATTTATAATTCCACATGGGCAAAGCACAAGGCAAAAGCAAGTATTTAGTAGTAGTAGTATAGTACGTATCATCATCCGCACACACTCGCATCATATAAATCGTCACCATAAGCGCCTTAATTCACATTTTTTTTATTTATCTATATAATATTAGCCTCTGAGATTTGTAACGTAATGTTGACTAAATGTGGACTAAAGTTTTAAATGATTACCAAAAAGGTACAAAAACATGTCCTATAGCGTTGATAACAAATCTGAAATGCAATGAAATAGCGTACGACACTCTCACGAAGATACGGTAAAAATGTAGAGCATCATTAAAAAAATTACAATAAAATAGAAAATATTAAATTTACTTGGCATATTTTCACCTTATATTTTTTATGCTAGGTCGGAAGACCACAATGTATTTTCTGTTTGTACATTATAACCGAAATCCATCTAAGTTCGTATTTGACTTAACGGTCATAAGGTACAATGGATTCTACTTTACCGGGAAGTTGTGGGGTCTAATTCCGTTGAGGATAGATTTTCTTTATCATTATTAATGTTCCCACTACTAAATTAATAAATGAACCAAGATGGCCCCTTGCCACTTACATCTTCGACATTTGCACATGGAGATCGTCATTTATTCAAAATATACGTATACGGTATAAATAACAATACTAGTCTGTTAGTATTTTCCAGGCCAGCTCCAGCGCAACGAGATGAATCATCGACATCCATAGAGAACAATCAATAACAACATCGTAACATTTATAAACTTAATATATTCTACCATTATATCTATGTTAGTAAGACACCGTAGATCTAGATGATTATAAAAATCAATTTAGTCTTCCACGGGGAGTGTTCTGAGGAATTACCTGCAGGCGAATCCCACCACCGGACGTTGTAAAAATTTTAAATTTCACCCACACCATCTTGACGTCCGGAAATCCACAACAACTCGATTCTTACGGCATTTCCTGCCTCGCACGACAAATATATGGAATCGCTGCCACCTACGGTGTTTCCGAACAGATACGACTTAGGGACTTTCAAGAAAAGAGCATACTCATACCTGAAAGACCAACAACGCACCTGCTAATCCTCTGGTGTAGCGGGTGTCTGTGGATGTCGCTTTTCACATACCATCAGGTGAACCGACTGTCCGTTTGCCCCCTCTTCTATAAAAAAAAATCATTAATGTAACCATGACCGTTGAAATCGGACTACGCGGTTAAACATCGCAAAAATATTCATAAAAATATTTCAAAGCATAATAATGAAAAAACCTATTTTGGATTTTATCGCAGTTTAAAATTACCGATTAATTTATAACATAAATAACATAACTGATGTTTCGGATAGGTACTTTACACTTTACAGCAAATATTATGGTCACGGGACTATGAGGGAAATTTGCGTAAAAATTAGAAAACAATATATTTCAAAGCAATTTTTGTCAGATTCTAAAAATATTTCACGTGAAATCGTGTGTCGAAAACAATGCATGTTGCTCAGATAATTCATAATAATGTATTGCAATATTTGCAGTCGTTAAAAATTAACTTGTAAAAAGGCCTAGCATAATATTATTATTATGTTATTTTAGTTTAATGCTCAGACAAATGCTGGTCCGATTTGACGGGTATTTTACTGACACATAAATAATTTCATTTAAAAAAAAGGATTAGAATTAGAAATGAAATCCCGTGATTCAAATCGAGAAGTCACAGAACATATCCAAATCGAATTAATCCAAATTTGGCAATGAGAAAACAAATTTTATCATCAGTTCAAATACGGCTGTAAATCTAATCGAACGAAGGTAAAGCCACATGAGTAAATAAACGGACAGAGGCAAAGCTTCATACAACCGCGCGAATCGATTGCACTACTACAAGTGTCCTTACGCATGTGTGCGTTATCACTCGTGGCTTGTCACGTACGAGTAGAAACCGGTTGAAACCGGTTCGACGAGTGCTCGAACGCAGGGATGTGAGTGCACGTGTTAAGTTGCGTTGTATATTTGATATTTTTTTTCGCTTGGCGGGTATTTCAAATTATTATCATCGTTCTTAAATTTTTGTTAATTAAAAGTAAAAAGTGTCAATATTGTAAGTATACTGTACTGTGTGTATGAACAATATTATAGCAAATAAAAAAGAATCATATTTTATAACATTGTTCTTAAATTATTGTTGATAATTAAAAGTAAAAAGTGTCAATATTGTATACTGTACTGTCTAAATGAACAATAATAGAGCAAATAAAACAAATCATATTTTAGCTATCCCAAAGATTTCAATAGGTAAGTTGTATCTTATTATTTTATTTCTACTAATTACTATTACTTTTGTTCACTAAGTTTTTATGTATGTGCCTAAACTCTTGTTAGGGAAACATTTGACCCGACATTAAATCTTAAATCTTAGCTAAACTTTACAGTAAAAATACAATAAGTATAGGTACAGAATACGTAATTAGGAGACGATTCCTGTTCGGAATAAAAAATATTATAATAGTTATGATAAAAACTGATATGCAATGAGAGTGCTTTCCATTAGAATTTACCACTTTATTAAAAGGTACAACAGATTATTGCAATTAAAAAATATAAACACAAAATATTTAGAAAACATATTTTGTAATAAAGATTTCATTTACATAGATTACTACACAATAAAAAAATCGTTTTGTTCGTTTAATTTTATCCACCTGTGACAACCCTACCATAATAGGTAACAATTTTACGCGTTGTATGGAAGCTTTGTCTCTGTCCGTTTACTTACTCGTGTGGTAAAGCTGCTTCAACAGCTAAACATAATAAAGTTTACTTGAATTTATTATACTGCCATCTATGGCGAAGTAGGCGAACTATTTACTCATTTAAAACTTGCTGTGCTGCCATCTAGTATAGCATGATTTAAACAACATAAGCCATGACGTAGTTTACAGAAAACTTTATAGATGGCGCTTAGGAAATATGGCAGCAAGTAATATATTTGTAAAAATATTTGAGTCCAACTGTTTAAAAATATTCTATTATACCAATAATAAATTAAGAAAAAGCAGGGAACTGGGGTTTTAATCTTTGGTTTTGTCGCCGTTGAAATAATAAAAACCCACATTCCATTGTTTGCTGCGTAATAGACTGTTTTACCGACACAATAATACTTCCGCTTGCCGCTCAACATAACGCACACGCAAACTCCAGTAATGTAACCAACTTCACTCAATAAATGTTCGATCTCTTTTCAACTACGTCGAGGCTTGTACATTTTGGGGATTACGCTTTTCGGTAATTATTGTTTTACTAAATTATAGAGTGCTATCTGAGTTTGTGATTACATTTCTAGCCAGAGGTGAGTGTTTATTCTAGAAATTTTGAGTGTGAAAATAAAATTTGGCGCGATCGGCTGTCAACACTCAACACAAGCCCAATACTTGAGTCGCACAGTGAATTCTCTGCACGTGTAATGCGAAATACAGTTCTAAATTTCGATTTTCAGACATGGCTTTAACCGTTGCACTACCTCTAGCTGGATTGGAAACAGAAAATTTTAACTCGTTCAGGCATATCATAGACATAGCGGGCTTATCCCAGTCGCAGACAAGCCCGAGCCCATCTGTCTCCAGTGAATCTAGCGGAATCGGCTCTTTGAGCTCATTGAAGTCAGAGTCTGTCAATAGTGACTCTCTACCATCCAGCCCTCAAACAACAGAGAAGGTGAGTAAATAATTGATTAAATGGCTTTATTTGTTTGCATTCGTCCTGGCCTTGACCTCTCTTATTTTCATAATATTCCGTAATGGCGAATGTCTTATGATAACATGTGTGAAATTGACGTGTAATGATGGAAAAAATTCTGTTTTCTTAATTCAATAAATTTTTGATTGGTTTTTGTTTATATTTGTATTTGATAAAAAATGACGTAAAGGAAATCAAAATGTCTGCCATAATAAACAGTTATCACATTTATTGGCGTTGATTTAGAAACGAATTTAGTTTGTATTTTATTGTTCTATTTATAACCATACCTGTTGAATAGGGTTATAAAGGGCATAAAATACTTTTGTCACAAGACATATTAAGTGGTTTTATAGTTATTAATACACATTTTTATATACGAACTCATTGTTTTACAGAAAATATTCGAACCCGTGGTGCAACCACAGCCGCGTCCTAAAGAGAACAAAGTTGATAATATTAAAATTGCTTATGGCGGACGTGATATTCTTAACTTGATGGCTAATCTCACTGATCCTCGATGGAATTACCGTGCCACGGTGCTGCCGCCATCCAACCCGGCGCTGTTTTTCGCTAACCGGTCGCAGTACCACAGGCTGGGACCGCATGGCACTTGCACACAGTACGTAAAAGATACTTGCCAGATGTGTGGCTTCACATGGGTCGTGTCTGTCACAGATTGACGAGACAACTTGTCCATGTAAACTCTGAACAAACGAAATCGAACAGGTATAGCTGGGACACAACAGGGTGCAAATCAAACTTTAATACTGTCACATAATGGTGTTGGAACTTTTTAATACTCTGACCTATGACTTTAGTTCATATATTTCCTAATTAAGTTTTGTTGTACAATTAATAGTCTTACATACTGTATAAAGATCAAAGATTATAATTTTTGAAGTATGTACTAAGTGAATAATTTTAAATTGAACTCAAGTCAGTGGTTTTGTGACATTTTCCTAATAATTTAGTTGATTGGTATGTTAATCTGTTGTGGCCCCATTATACTGATGACTGTGGAATATGTGAATATATATATCATCAAGCGCTTTCACCGAATAGATTTTGAATGTGACTTAATACTGTGATCTTAATTTAAACAAGGCAATTTTTGACGAATTCTGTAAAACGCTTGATGATGCAAATTAATTTCGTATTAACTTATTTAATTGTGTGATAAACTAAAGTTAGGTGCAATACTGGTTAGAATGCTATAGTCTACACTGGCATACAAAATTGGCATTTATATTCCCAAAAATTAGTTGTGCTAATATAGACTTCAAACTTAGAAATATTGAAGCACATTTCAAATATCTTGCTTCGTTAAGGTTCCTTATTTTAATGTTAATTTTTATCCAAAGATTGATATTTGTCTAATCATGAATTATTATTTATTTATTATCACCGTTTGTATTGATAAATCATAAAATCAACTGAAAATCTTCCTTAACTCATTTCAGTTTTACATCTGATTCTTATTTAAAATATCGAGAATTTTATGTATGTTAATGTGTTTACCCACCATTTAATATTATTGTATTTGTTTTATTAATAATAATTAACAGTTACATTTAGTGCTAAGATATAAAGGTTAAGATATATTCCACAGTCATTTTTCAGCATATTTGTCACTATTTTAAACCAAAAGGCTGCTTCTCGTATATTCAAATACATGTTGACGAGGTGGCATCAATATAAAGCCAATTTTAGGTTATAATTTTAAGGTCTAATTATGATGAATGATGGATTTACCGTCCGAGCATTACATAATAATAGTGATGACATAAATTAGAAAATACAATGCCCACAAATCTATTTCCTATCTATTCAGTGTGAAAGCTTGACAACTCATTTATTTATATGACACCCATAAATAACATAGTTGAAAATGGGTAATCAGTGCATATCATCACAAATTAATGCAGTGATTAGATATTCTAAGGTATTAGTAGGTGTTACAGACGGTTTTAAAACGTTCAAGTCATTGATGTGCCCAGATACTGGGCGTCTAGTGAAATTATAGTAAGTGTCGTTAACAGACTGGCAATATCTCTATATAAAACATATTTAAAATGTAATATCCGTGGTCTCTTAATTTTAGTCAAATATTTAATAGTGTGAGTCTCTTAAATTATGTGTAAGTAATGTGTAACATGTTAACTATAATGAATTACTAATGATACTGTCCTCTTGTGCAACTTTAGTTCTGCTACGTTGTGATCAGCTTTAATTGGAACTGGAGTATTGTACACTATAATGTTGACATATTATATTTCCCACAAAGTTATTTTTTATAAAAAATGTTGAAATGAGACAATACAGTTTGTACTTTTCCAAAGTTGGTTTATATTGATATAAAATTCACTTCAAAGTTTGGCGATTTTCTGGAAGGGACCAACATCAAAGTGTTGTTTAATTTAAATTTTTATAAAATTCAGTAGTCAATTCTTTATCACAGTTGTTATCTTAATTGAAATTACTTGCATTTTATCAGTTTTTTGTCTGAGTCATCACTACAGTTAGTTTTTGCCTGCAAATATAAAATGGGCTATGATCATAAACATAAGTCAGGTTATCAAATAGGTAATATACAAAATTTATTTATATAATTATAGTTCAGTGGGTCATGACTGAACATATAGCATGGATCTCAGAATGCAGCTTGCTGATACTAATGCCTAACATTTTTGTCTCGATTGGAATGCATTTCTAAACATGCTTACGGCCTGAGGACAATTAGAGGTGCATTCATCAGTGTGCTATATCGTCAGTCACACATACTCACAAATGGTTGTTATGGTTATTTAAATCAAATGTTGCATTCAGGTTATTATAAGTTATTTTAATATGACAAGTATCAATCGAATGTAGTTCAAAGGAAAGTATTTGGAGTGATACGCACAGTTTTAATAGTACCTCTTGTTGTAATGTCTCCTTAAGTTTTAGTAAATGAGTCCCTTTTGGCCCTAGTGCACAAGGCCGCTGGCCGGTGGTCTTCTGTCTGCCCATGTCAAACAACGAGGCCAAGGTTTGATGCAATATTTGCATTCCAATTTTGTGTTTAAGTTAGCAGCCGGTGGGTAGTTGTTAATTAATTTAAAATCCACATTGCCAAATATTTTGGTTGTTGTGCTATTTATTTTATGGAATGAAATTTTTATAATATATCAATTAGTACCTTCCATTGCTAAGTGTCTTCAAATGATTTTTTATAATGTTCAAATCATTTCAATCAAATGCATTTTATTTTGTTTAGTCAAATCATATACTTGATATTATAAGTAATAATATGTTATATTTTATCTATTGTTCATTCATATTTATTATAAATAATTTTTCTCATTGAACTGTAGTCAAATGACAGTATTTTTATAACGAAAATTGTATAGTTACGAAGGGTTTATTGCCTCGACAGAGCGGCCGCCCAGCTCATGTCACCGGCAAGGGCGCCGTGGCCGCTCGTCCGGTGTGTATTATGTATATCTGATAAGCATTATGTAGGTTTAGCATAATAGAATTAACTCGGAGACAAAACTCCAAGTACCAAAACTTATTGGTTTAATGTTGTTCTTATATTATCGTGATATAGTGTGCCCCCGCGGCACAGAGCTCAATATTTTAGTAACCCTTAAGAAAATTAATACCTCTTTTGAAAAGAATTATAATATTTATTATATAATATATCCAATCTTTAATCACATATGTATTTCCCTGTTTATTTTGATGTGATATCATAAATGACTGATCTGAATTTAGTTTTTAAGTTGGTTATTGATATGCAGTGCTATTTCGAGAGTATAATTAAGATTTAATATTGAAAGTGCCAATGCTCGTAATATAATCTATGACTGTTCCTTTTATGTAGCTATTGTAAAGGCTCAGCGCCTCCACTCTCATCCACTTCAGTGTTAACGATCATCTTTCATAGCGTTATGTTAAACTTGTCTTCAGACACGATCACATAATGTAATGCACAATCTCAGTAATGCTTGCAATATTATGTATAAAGTTAATCCTCATTTTACAATTCAAATCAGATGTAATGTTAAGAGTACAATATGAGATGATGTAATATATCATTCTAGTATCAAAATTAACCGAAGATAATATTATTATTAGTTAGGTAAAATTTTAACATAGCTTCGTATAATTGGGATGTTTTTAGTGTTTAGTAGTTGTGTAATACGACGTAGTGGCAAGCATGTCTCGTGAGTGAAGTGAAATAATGTTAGTGGCAATAATACTCTATGTAAGTTCCCTGCCAAGAGACTGTACAGGGTTGCGCCGCCCCGCCCCGCTGCTGCCAGCGCTGGCAGTGGCGCTGCCCTGCGCTGCCAGTGCCAGGGCTGGCACCGGGCGGGCCGACGCACGCTACCGATCGATGATAAACATTAGTCGTTTTATTTGTTGTAATTATAATAATAGCCGTAGGTATTTTATCGTACTTAAATAATTATTCTTGCGATGCCTTAATTCTGGTTGTCAATTAGACACGTCTGCCTAGAGTGTTATCATTGTTTTTATTTATTTTAGTTTTTTGCTGTTCCGGCTTCCTCCGTGAACTTCCAGTCCAGGCTGTTCTTTTGAAATAATTTTGAAGTCGATTTATTTTTACCTAAGTGTTCTTATTAAATGTTACCAAAATGTTTTTAATAAAATATTTTTATATGTATGATATTGTTTCATTATTATGTTATTTCTGTATTTGTTAAATAGTTATTCCGGAATATATCCTGGGTCTTACTTCAGCTCATATGTAAAACATTAATAAAAAATAACTAAAATTATAATTAGTCATTAGCAATCTCAAAATTTACCACACATGCGAGTGCCTAGTTAGCACTTTTTACGTAAACAACTCGTCGAGTTGTGAGGACAAAAATTACTAATTTTATTAATTTCTAAACTATATTTACGCTGTAATAAGACAGTTTTGTACTGTAAACAGTATGGGCTTAGTGCCAATAAAGCAAAAATGATTCGCGCTGAAAATTGCATAGCAACATTATTATAGATAGGTAATGTAAGTATAGGTGGAATGCAAAATTGACGTCGGAAAACTAATTATAAATAGAACCATGAAGTCACTATAATTATACTTGAAAAAAAAAATTCGAATAGTTAAAAAACGATTCAGTTCTCCTGATCAGTCAGACAGATCAAAGATACAGTTTAAATAACTTTTATTGTGATATATAAAAGTTTTTTGTGTTGACAAGGTATTGACGTCCTATAACTTTAGAATCTACGGTAGTCATCTTTAAATTTCCCGCAGGACTAAAATGTACACTGTGCGCAGGACGGACTACGTAACTACCTTTTTTTTTCGCCGGGAAATGCTTGAGGCATCCTGCGGGGGAGTGGGTCTCCCCACGCGGACCGTATGTGGGACTCGCTGCGCCCGAAAGCTGGTACGCGGACGCAACTCTAGTCTCGGCCCACTAAAACCCGGCGAGTGCCACCAATCCCGCCTTTGGTGAGCTGCCCCGCATCTAATTAGCAAACGGCACCTCGACTGCTAGTGAGTCCCCTAAGGGACCGACGTCACCTTCAAAAAGGGGTTGTTCCGCACCACAGAACAACCCCTCCCAACGTCGGGACAGTATAATGGGGTGAGGTTCCCATCCTCGCCCCTTGCCCTTGCTCTTTTGTCCCCTCTTATAAGAGGAGTACAAAGAGCCCCATCGGCTCAATAGCTTCGCCCAAGGTGCGGGCTCACCCTAAACTACTGAGCCCCACCGCCACGTCAAGGCCTGAACCATGGTAAAGGGTGCGTAATTAGCTCTGCTAGTTACATTGTAGCTGTAGCATTAAGTATTGGTTGGTTGGTGGTGGAAGCTGCAAATTATTAATTTTTATAGCACAAGAAATTACCGCGGCCTTATGGACTTTTGAAATTACAGCAAAGGTCTTTAATACTGGCTACTAGCGCTCAAGTTGGATCCACAGAAACCTAACGATTGTTTCATAAGAGGCATAACTACATGCCCATGCAGTAAAGCATAATAGTCTCATAGTATATTTATGTCATAAGCATATTTATCGTTCACATTACAGCACATTACAGAAACTTGAAGCATACGTAAGTCATAACCTTATTATGCTCCGACGTCAAAAGGTTACGTAACGTCGGATTGTAGTCAATGTACTGTATGTATAATCTGTCGTGCATTAATAAACAATGCCTGTAGCAGGTATGCATGTAGATTGTTTGTAGGTAAGCTGTCGAATTTAAGGTACTGTACCTACTTATAACAATCTTTCTAGTGTACCTACCCTCTCTAGTCTCTACAGACTAGGTGAATTTCAAAATTAACTTTATTACTACGCAGACTCACTGCATGCCTTCCATTTTATACAAGAAGCAGCATAATATAGAAAGTCGTTTTTTTTTATGTCATAAGAAATCAACCGAGCAGTCGGAAGCTTAAGGTGACTACTGACTACCGACGCCCATACACATCCGCACAATCAAAAGTTATGCAAATGCGTAGCCCTCCTTTTCCCTATCCCCCCCAATGGGCCACCGGAAACTCACAAACCGCACGAAACGCGACAGCATAGCTGTCACGTCTTGACGTCGGTATTATATGAGCGAGGTACTACCCTGGTCGTGCCGGCCCAATTCGCCTGTAAAACAGCATGGCACTACCTCACTTATTTTCATCATTACTTTTTTTCTATTGAATTAAATCTGTACAAACTAAGATCTGTATAATTGATTACCAATTAAGTACCTCCTATTAAAATACGATACATGATTTATCAATGGCATTGCAGTTTAGCACGTCTTAATCTATTACCACCATAACAGGCTTTTTGTCATATCATCTTCAAACGGACAGTTTTAAACACTGGGGGAACTCAATAGTTGAAGGTGAACGTACTATGATGTCATGGCGGCCATTACATAGCGCACGTAAGAAGCTTCCCTTGTCAAGTAAATGTTAGATTGTAAATATTGTTGGGAGTTCAAGATATCTCAATATTTTAAACACTCAATTTTTTGGATGGATGCCATCGGTCACCATAATCGAGGTGCCCCGGATCTGTCAACAAGAGGACAGCGACTGACCGGTCCCTAGTCAAGAGACCAGTCTATCTACACTGACTTTAAGAGCGGGGGCTAAACATTGATTTAGACCTAACCCAGATTGAATCCGACCTGGATATTTGAATATGTCGGTAACATTCATTTAAGTGTGTTTAAAGATATATATATATATATATATATTTCCAATATCAACTATCCAAAACTCATGTTCAAGTATTTATTTAAAATTCCTCTTAAATAAGATCCAATAACGGAGATTAAATATTTAAAGGTGCATTATAAATTAATATCATCATCATCATCAGCCCCTATCCGTCCACTGCTGAACATAGGCCTCCCTCAATCAACGCCAAGACGACCGATCCCTCGCCACTCGCATCCACCATGGACCTACATATTACTAATCTGTGAATATGGACCGGCCACTGCACGGAGATTGTCTTCCCAATTGGTTAATGGCCGATCAACACATAAAGAATATCCCCCCACAGATGGATACAGGTATATATAAACATACCTAATATTTTACAATTGAGAAGCCTTTGAGATTTCAAATCTTTAACAATAGTTTTCTTGATTATTATATGTATTTAAATAATATGATATCAACCCTCATATGTCCCACTGCTGGGCACGTGTCTCCTCGAAATCAGGCGAGTAGGGTTTTGGGCCATAGTTCACCGATGCGCTGGCCTCTCTAGTTAAACAATAGTAGTCTTTGCGCTGGCCAATGCGGGTTGGTGATCTTCACACATCTTCAAAGACTTTTAATCTCGTCAGGCATACAGGTTTCCTCACGATGTTTCCTTCACCTTGATTAATTATTAAATATTAATATGTTCTTAATACAAATATTTTTGTTGTATTGAATTAAAATAAATTATGACACGCATAAATCCCTCTATAGTTTAAAAAGAAGTTTGGTAGTCATTTGGTACCTTTGTATGTTAAGAAGAGTTAAGAATTGAACATTGAGCAGTTAAAAAAGCCTGTATCTAAAAATCAAGGTAACAATATTTACGATCGATCGAGCTCTGTTCGACTCTGATTTATAATAAAAAAACAGGTTTTGAACATGCGCATTGAGTGTTTCTGTCTTTCACAAACTAGGTATATAGCAAGTACCTATATATGTATAGGGAATACTTTTTAACGACACAGATTGACAACTGACGAGCACATAACAATCAACAATATACCAGTACCAGTAACGAGTATGTAGTAGCGGTGTTGATAAATTTAATTTTATAATTAATATATTATTCTAGACTGCTTGACGGCTAGGACGTGGAAACCGAGAAAATTAATGTATGGTGTTGCTTAATATTACCGACCCATTATACACCAATATTACCCAATATGCCGTGGCATATAACATACTAGGTATACATTGTTACAATTTTAACATTATACAATTATGTATACCTTAAAATATATTTTACCATAAAATCAAGTAACAGTGCTATTTTGAAATAAGCTTAAAGCTTGAAGTGAAGCTAGCTGCGTATTCCGTAGTTCATAAATCTACAAGGACTTTCGAGCGAGGGCGCTGCAGTAAATCCCCATACCTTTGTATAGGGGTCACTGAATTTAGCCCCTCCAAAGATTTTTTTCTATTATTTGTCAAAATGCGTTATCATATATCGTTTGTTAGTGGTTTATTCTTGATTGTTTTCCATCAATAATTTTATGTTCCTAAATAATTTATTTATAAATAAATAATAAAAAATCTGCCTTCAAGTTAGATTAACTAAATTTCTACGTGCACCTGAACATGAGACGATCCCTTGCTCACCAGTGAAGGAAAACATCGTGAGGAAACCTGCATGCCTGGAGGAGGAGACCCGTGCCCAGCAGAGAGAAATAGTATGTACACCCGGTTCATGATTTAGGCAGGACAGGTACTTAGTTCTTATTTTAACCACGTCTTAAATGAATTTTCTTTACAAAGTTCGTTTTTCTGCATTTGATACATAATAAGAAGAAAATAATATATTATTTAAAGTAATTCAACATTATTTATTGGTTGAAAATACTACCAATGTAAAATAGAGTTCGCATATAATACTCCGCCATCTAGCGGTATTTAATAAAACTTAGGAACAAGTGAAAGAACGTGAATGTATTAACGTTCCATAATATACTAAGAGATGGCGCTGTAGATACAATAGTAAAGCTCTAGATGGCGTTAATGTTGGAAAAATTGAAATACTTTTGACTTATTAAATTTTCTGTTTTCATTCGCATCATCGTTTTTAAGCATAGTTTTTAAGTTTCATCAAATCTATACAAACACTTCAAATAGTCATGCTATTTACAACTATTGGCTATTTAAATTCCTACATCTAATATACAGGGTGTATTTGGAACGTTTGCGAAGATTAAACCCTAATAATATACTATTTATATACTATACTAGTTGCACCGACAGACGTTGTCCTGTACATTTTTATGTGAATCTAAACCATCCTCGAATCCCCTTGAACTCACATAAAAAATTTCATCGAAATCGGTCCAGCCGTCTAGAAGGAGTTCAGTGACATACACACGTACACAAGAAATATATATATATATATAAAGATAAAGATTATGAATATAACCATTTATCTCAGAAACGTTTTATAAAGAAAATTTTAGGACTTGTGTATTTTGCAAACCCGCAATGTATGTATACACGACGCGCGCGGTGCGGGAGTTCGTTCACCTCGTGCATGCGGCGAACGCTATCAGCTGATTCAGTCCACCAATTACATTGCTGTTTTTTTTTCAAAAAACCATTATTTGAAAGCATTATCATCAAATTAATGTAACATTATGTTTACTAAACCGGATTATACAAAAAAAAGGCAACCAAAAAAAAAACTCGTTTTTTTCACTTGTATCATGACAGGCTATGCCAACACTATCATATCTCTTCGTTTTCGCAAGCGTTTCCAATACACCCGGTATAAAATTCTCGTGTCACGGTGTACGTAATTGAACTCTTCCGAAACGGCTCGACCGATTCTCATGAAATTTTGTGTGCATATCGGGTAGGTCTGAGAATCGGTCAACATCTATTTTCCATCCCCCTAAAGGTTAAGGGTGGTCCACCCCTCAAATTTTAAAAGTTAACGCGGGCGAAGCTGCGGGAAACAGCTAAGTATTATTATATTATGTTAATTTAAAGAAAATATTTCATTATATTAATCAAATTATGTTTAAGTTAACTAACCGTATAAGTATAAATAATATACGATTTAATTTTTTTCCGTTTTTACGATTAATCTATGAATTGTGTGTAGAGAAGGTTTAGCAGGCACACGTAGGTTCCTTATTAAATAAGACGAAGAAACGCGTGTGATTGCCTGTCGTGTCCATATTATTATACACGTCTTATTCATGTATTGGAAATATCTGGAAACGTGGCTTATTACGCCGAACTTGTATTTCCAATTTACAGTATTGTTTTGAACGTTTGGCACCTCTACCAATGAATACCTAATCAAACATAGTTTAAATTAATACATATCTGTTTACTGGCTATTAGCCATTAGGACCTAGTCCTAACAGCGTATATTGTGTATCAGAGACCAGAGTACCTATACGTAAATAGAAATAGGTATCTTGTTCTATTTTTGGTAAAGAAAGGCTTGCGGTATCGATGACCAACCGTATTAAAATTTGCGTCCGATTGCATTATCGAAAATGAAGAAACGCATTCTAACCTCCTTTATTCCTGTAAAAGGTAGTGCCATGCTGCTTTGCATCCGAATTGGGCTGACATGACCTCTAGCTCACCAGCTATACTGTCGCGTTTCTTGCGGTTTGTGAGTTTCCGGTAGCACATTGGGGTGTATAGGGAAAAGGAGGGCAAACGCATCAGACGGGGAAAAGAATACGGGGAATAGTATTACCACGTATTACTTATACGACACTGAGTTGCAGAACAATGAGGTTTCTGAAAGCGGCAGATTTTATAACTTATCTTTTCTAAACAACTACACTTAACTTCGCGACGTAGGTACTATTATTTTGTAGAAGTCGGTACTTAAAATTTCTAATAAAGAAAAAATCTGTTCAGTTGCTATTATAGTCTGACCAGAAATATATAAAGTATAAACCATGCCTTGGTGTCTACACTGTTGGTATATTTACGGTAACACATAGTATAGTCCATAGTGTTCTGTGGTATAGTCCACACAGAAATTAGTTTATATTACTTATATGTATTTTGCGCAATGTGGCGACGACTTTAATTTTTTTTTGGTTAGGCTTTGACATATGAAATAAGCAAACCAGAAAGAACTTAAACTTACCTTTTCTTTTAGCAAAGAAAGAGCTATCACTAAAACGGAAAAACCTAATTTTTGACAATTTACTTAGTTAAGTTTTTGACTTATTTCGCATGTTGTGGCATGTTTTTGACTTGTTTCGCAAGTTCTCTGTGTTTAATCAAACTAGCTGTTACCTGCAGCTTCGCACGCGTTACTAGTCGTCAGGAGTCAACTCCTATTAGTCACAGCGTGATGTTATATAGCCTATAAGCCTTCCTCGGTAAATGGGCTATCTAACACTGAAAGAATTTTTCAAATTGGACCAGTAGTTCCTGAAATTAGCGCGTTCAAACAAACAAACTCTTCAGCTTTATATTATTAGTATAGATTATATTTTACATATTTACAAAAGTTTAATATTTTACTTGACATTTTTATTGTGTCTTTAAAAATAGCTCATCCTTGTACGATTATGTTCATAGCTCATATAATTCGAGGCGCGTAACTTGACAAAGTTTTGGCGAACGATGGCCGAATTTACCCCCACTACGCCGCGCCGTGGCCTTGCCAAGTTAGGTGTCTCAAAAAATACTGAGTATCAAAAAAGCTAATGAATAAAACTCAAGCCTGTGATTGATAATGGTTCAGAATTGATTTGAAATAGTTCAGTGGCTACTTAACTCTACGATTTTTATCCATTATATGAGACAGATTCACCGCTAGCCAATGAAACCTAAATGAGCATTTTTTTAGTTATGTCCATAGAGAACTTTGTAATTGCTCCGTGGTTATGTATTATTATCAATTGATTATTAATTTTATTGCAGCGGCTCGTCGCTTCTAAAATGGGAATTCTACACGGATGGGAAATCTCACACCGATACCGATGTGAACCGTTTTGAGGTTTTGATTACAGACGCGGGCCTAAAGTTTTCTATATCATAACATGAGCTTTAGCACATAATAGTAATTACATTAAGGCGAGTCACCATAGGCAAAACGGGAAAAAGGGATTGCCAAATCAAGTTTTTGAGATACTTAATATAAAATAACGGCCTCACAAAAAATTTCAGAGACACCTGAAGATATTGTCTAAGGGATGTGCTAATTGGTTACACGATAAGATGTTTTTTACTGGATCATAAGAAATCCTAAAAACAAGCTAAAATTAAAACTAAAACGAATAATTTACTAATAAGATATGTAAGTTTGCACATACAGAAATATTATAGTTCTGTGTTTGCACATCATTTTTATATGGAAATATTTAATCTTCAATCCTACAGAGAACGTACAATTTTTTTTAAATCTCAAGTCCTATATTTTTTTTATTCAAATTTATCCCAAAACTTGAATGCCATCTAGCTAGCGTTTTATCACAATACGCCGCGACGCTCGCTAGTCCCGGTGACTCGCTTTATATACGTTGTCAAATTTATTAATCAACATGATGAACAGACACAAATATAAGTCAGACGGATTATTTTCATTAGTTATATCTTTTGCATTTTTCTCCTTTGCCATTTGTCCCGCGGTAAACTCACAAGAACGTACCTAATACGTGGAGTGTGGTTATCTACCTCAACATCTTTTTTTTTAACGCCGGGAAATGCTCTGAGGCATCCCGCGGGGGACTGGGTCTCCCCAGGTGGGTTCGCTGCGCCCGAAAGCTGGTAAGTGGACGCAGCTCTACCCACTAAAACCCGGCGAGTGCCATCAATGCCGCCTTTGGGGAGATCTGTTGATCGAACAGGGCACCTCGGCGGCAAGTTAGTCCCTCAGGCGACCGACGCCACCTCTACAGAGAGGTTGTCCTGCACCACAGAATAATCCCTCCCAATATCGGGTCAGTACAATGGGGTGAGTTGCCTGTCCTCGCCCCTTGCCCCTGCTCTTTTGTCCCCTCTTCTTATAAGAGAGGTACAAAGAGCCCCCTTGGCTCAATTCGCTTCGCCCAAGGTGCTGGCTCACCCTAGGCTACTGAGCCCCACCGCCACGACAAGGCCTGAAACATGGTCGGGTTACCTAAATATCTGTGGAGGTTACTCAATCACTCTAAAATCAGTAAAATCGTAACAGACATACGTTTTCATAGTTTCATAGCATATGACTTTGGCTATGAATATTATGAATAACCATCATCAGTATCTATCCTCCCGCTACTGAACAATTGAGTAGATATTCAACGCATCAATTATATAAAAAACAAGAGCGTTTAAAAAGTGAACGTTTCACGTGTTACAATATTGAAATGCAAAACAGGAATCAATGAGCAATGTTAAACAGTATAAAGATGTGTCTTTACAAAATCACCCCAGTTTTGAGCCGACGTTTACAACATTTTCCATATACAATTCGAGTCTGATATCGACCAAACCTCCTATTGAATACTTACACTCGGGAGTTGTGCCAATTCAGAAGTAAATTAACACTATTCAGACCGCTCGAAAGATGCCTGAAAGGTCCGGCTTATGCTGTGATTTGGTTATTATATTTAGTCAGCTATGATAAATTGAGTACAGCGTTCATTTATAATAATATTGTGAAATATGTCGAGAGAAGAATATTAATGAATAGAATCCTTCAGTGGTAGACTATGTGGTGTTTATGGTGTTACTTTAGATCAGCAAACTAGCAATCGAACCATCAGTAACTTAGCAAATATTATGCCAAAATCAGCTTAGTATCTCAGTTAGGTGTCAGTTATGTATCTTGGTAGTCTATCTTTCTTTCCATCATACAACAAAGCAGTTTCGCAAAAGAAAAAAAGAATTTATTTCTCTGCTAATACCTGATAATCTTGCACAATTGATTCAAAGATAAACTTTTCCTTTTTTCAATTCTAAACTCAACAGTTCGTTAACGGAAAAACTAAAATGATTCTTTCTGATGTCTGTGGTTACAACATTTAAAACCCGAAACAAACGTTTCCGAACGAAACAAATCAAAAGAGGTTCTTCAAAATTTTTATTATTCGCAAATTTCCATTGTATCCATTTTCCTATTTGGCGGTAGACAAAAAGTGGCTCGCTGGTAATACAATTGGGCCATCTTTTGTTCCACCGTCGCTCCACCGAAGTATTCTTTCAGTGGCGCCTGTAACAACTGTTTCTAGAGCGATAGCCTCACAATGCGAGCTCAGTATTGTCGCCTTTAATTGTTCCTCGCCTCATCTAGTCGAGGGCTAGCTAATGGCCCTGTAATTTGGCATTAACAGTGAAGCGTCACTGAATTGTGTAACCATTTATTATTTATGGTGTTTTAAAACCGTATCATTGTTTGGAATAGGAACCGTTGGCTTATTTGTTTGTTATCTCTAGCAGGGATGTACAGACTGGATTAAATATGTGTCTAGAAGCAAGTATTTGTAAAATAATATGCGACGATTCTGAATGTTAAGTTATTTTTCATAAATAATCTAATAAGAAAGATAAAAAACCTATAACAGCTACCACAAAAATTTTAACCCGTTCTTTATGGAGTCGGTTATAATAGAGACTATGTTATCTGGACTATAATAACAAATCGGATATACACATACTTCTACAATCATAACCCTTCCTTTCAGCTTTGCCGTAGTCGGGTAAAAAGGTTTGATATCTAGTGGTCAATGGAATGTCACTTTATCCTTTATTTTATTTTACATTTGCCTACGGAAAAATAACCTGTTTTCCAAAACAATAGCTTCATTCTATTTTTTACGAGAGCATATAAAATGGCTGTTGCTTCTACAACTTTGACTATGACTGATTCATAGTCATAGTAGAAGCAACAGCCTAATACACCTCTGTTACGTACTATTAAGTAAAACACTTAAGCCATAATAATAACCCAAGATCTTGCGAATCTACCACAATCTAAGTATTCTCAACATTTATTACTTTACAATATTTATTTGAAATTGTAATTAGTGGGCCAATCATGTTTTCGATTGTTTAAGGTGTTTGGCCAACGTTCGACATCAAGAAACGATGAATATTATTGTATGATGATGATGATGACATTATTGTACATCATAGGCTAGTATGGCGTTGGAGTCATCACATTATTGACAAAAGCTGATTAATAACACTTCATACCATAATGTATATGAAAATTGTACATTGACATGCACGTGTGGGACGAAAAGCAATAACATGCTAATGAAAGTCTTTGTCTCTTGGCGCACAAAAAAAGGAAAAACGTCAAAGTTACAATTGAAAAGCACTCCCCAGCAGCGCACAACAAAACACCCCATTGCGTGTCCCTTTCCTCAAAACTCTATTCATGTTTCCCGCGTTTTCCATACACAACGCGACTTTGTGAGGCTGCTTCTCAAGTCTCCAAATAGTCTATTGACGAGCGTCGAGCAAAATTCGCTATAGCGAATTAACACTATTCAGAGAAGTTTTGAAAGAGGACTACTCTCATACAATTTGGTCGCATTCATAAAGATTCACTCCTTAGCTAGCTCGATGAATAGCTTTGTGGAAAATGTTCTATACTTTACTTGGAGCACACTTCATGATCCAATTTCAAAGTTCATTCAAATTATTTCCGTATTTATTGCTTAATTACGTCTGTCTCTGAGTTGTATTTGGTCTTTTATAGCTAGAACTCTTCGAATGTTCTTTTTTCTAGACTTAGGATTAGTAATTTCAAACCAGGATTAATATCTATATGGGAAAATATTTAATTTCGCTATGAGAACATCAATTCAGTTACAAAACCATCATCACCATTTGCCCTATGATGCCCAGAGGATTTAAAAAATACTATTTACGAGATTACCAAATTAATATAAGTTTAGGCTCTATAACAGTATGATACAGAAAATCCTAAGCCTTGAAGCTATGTGCTTGTACAAGTAGAATTTAATGTAACAAAATTTTTAAAACTACTATATTTTTAAAATTATAATTTAAATAAAATTAATATACAGTTTCAAATGGATTGTGTATCTCATATAAATCTGGAAAGTAAATGAAGCCGTGGAAAACGATATGCAATAAAACGCAATACCTAACAACGAGATTTTTATGAAACCGTACATAAGGACAATATGCAGGCTGGCGTGGCAAATTAAAGCGGGTATTTTGTGTTCTCAATTGTTACAAATTGTAAGCAGCACATAATTACTCGTTAACCCTTGTAGCCCTTAGTTTCAGCTACATCGTTTCGCTTCGAAAGCTAAAAGGAAAAACCGGGGCGTGCCTGAACAAAGCGCGCCGTACAATGGCCTCGCGGGAACAATGCTAACTAGAGACGCTAGGGCTTGTATCATTCGCAGATAAAGATGATGTGACATCGATTCTATTGCGGTCAACACCTATTTGGAGTTTAACGTCATCACAATGTCCATAAAAAGATGAAAAAGCAACCTCCTGCTTTCTTTGCTTTTCTGCTTGCTTCTCATTGGGTAATAACAACCACTCATTACCGTACCTATCGTCTCGTATCATCTACGTATTTTTTATAGATGTGATCCTATCACAAAATTTATAATCTTATACGTAGTGTTTAACTGATTTTTCTCCCGCTAGGGTAATATTGTTCTGTGATTTTTCTACTCGTCAAAAGGATTACCTCATTTCAAAGTTTTTATGCTCCTCGTTTACCACTTAATGTCGTATAATTAAGGTCCGGTTGCACGATATTGTTGGTTAAAGTAATAGTCAAAGTTAAATTTGACACTAACAATAACGTTGACTTTTACGGTTTAGACAATTGGGTTGCACCTGCACCGGCGTAAAAAATCTAATTGTTAAAGTTACCACGGTTGCATGTCTAATGATTCCTAATTTGATCCTAATTCCTTAAGGGAAATATTTTAAGATATGGTAAAACATACGTCAAAAAGGGTTTGACGCTTAAAACTTACTGGGCCCGCCTTCAAATTATATTATGTCATAGTTATTCTGAAATTTCCGAGAACTAAGGTAACTGCGTGTTATTTATAACACAATAAAAAAATATATAATATGCCTATATTTTCAAAATGTTAAAATAATAAAATTATCTCATATTTAAATTATGAACTTAATAAATAATTTATATTTCTAATAATATATCATCATCATCATAAGTCTTTGTCCGTCGACTGGTGAACATAGGCCTCCTTTAATGAACGCCGAGACGAATACTATATATTTTACTATCAGTAATATTATATTATCATTAATAATGTTTTAGTCAAAAACAAAACAATTCTATTAACAACATATAATTTACTTGATATTTAACAAATATTTAAATTTTAATACAATAAAACTATTTTGTATTTTGATTTGTAATTAATAAAAGAATAAAAAACTTAAATTTGACATCTGACGTTAACAAAAACTTTAACCGGCCGATTGTGAACGATTAAAGTTAGTGTTAAATTATGACGTATTTTGACCATAGTCAAATGGTGCAACGCATTTTTACACTAACCGGTATTTTGACGGATCAGTTATTGTTAAAGTAAGATGGTCCAACCCACCCTAAGTCCTTATATCAGTAGTCATAAACAGAGAACAAATATGTTTGCGTCATCATTATCATCCATAAACGCGTGCTCATTAAAATAAAAGCTAAAAACGATTGAGCTTTGCAAGCAAAAACATTGGGAATAACACGCAATATCTAGCGTCGTATTAAAATTCAAACGACACTTAGAACATTGCACATCCGCAAGCTCAGCACTAACAACGGAGTCCACAACAATGTGCCCTCTGAAGAGCTCCGAACAATCGAATGAAGACAATAAGCAGCGATACTCCGAGACAAAAAGAGGCGAAATAAAGGCTCACTTGTTTCCTGGCCGCATTGTGAGGAACGGGAGAGGGCAGAGACAAAAGCGTAATGTGCCACGGGCCCAAACAATGGGGACTGAGCCATTATTGTTACTGTAGCGGCGCTTTAGCGAAATATGTACGTGGCACCGGCGAACTTGACATGCTGCGACGGCCTTGCGAGAGTTGACTTTATGACGGCACGCACTGGGTCACGCTGTATCCTATTACTGATGCTGCATTTGTGTAATTCAAAGGCGTTTCTCTCACTTAATCGTATATGGTGTAAGGAATGTAGTACTTTATGGTGAAAACAATAATTGACACTTATAGTTTTTGCGAGAATACTATTGAATCAATTATCAATCAAATCAATTGAAGAACATCTAGTGTTCTCGTCTAACCTAAGCCTTGTTGGAAGATATTTTTCATAACAACAACATAAAGTATGACATAATCTAAGTACATTTTTCTAATATTATGTTTGTGAACAGATTTTTTTAACTTATATATTTAGTCTGATATACTTAATTCAAGTACGTATTTTATAAAATATTACATAAGTACTTTACATAAATAATAAAATGTATATCTCCCATCGTATTTACTTAGCTAACTAATGCTCCACTGTAGCTTCATCTTAAGCTTTTGGATTACACCTTTGGATAAAAAGCCACCTTGGATTGTTTGTTTTTGGTTTTGCCAATAACCGAATAGATAGACGACTTTGGTTACTATTTGTTGTCAAATTATTTCCAAAATTATAATTTTTGGTATTAAAATATTTGGTACGTTGAGATTAGAGTTGGATTATAATCTAACTTATAGCTGATCTTTAAAAAATCCTAGAGCTAAGCTAAGTTAAAACTTCAACTTCGGCTCCGATAAAAACTCTTACTTCGGTCGAACGCGCAGTCCTCGCGGTTTTAATAACATCACAGCGGGTTAAAGCGGGTTTCTTTCTTTCAAACGAGCAGTCGGAACATAATGATACCGAGTACCGACGCCCATACACATCTGCACAACCAAAGGCTATGCAGATGCGTTGCCCACCTTTTCCCAATGAGCCACCGGAAACTTACAAACCGCACGAAACGCGACAGCATAGTTGTCACTTGACGCCGGTGTTATGTGAGCGAGAGGTGCATAATATTTTTGCATAATATTTTGCATAATATTTTTATTTAATAAAAAAAGTTACGACAACACCGTGATTTTTCATGACCACGGCAATACACCTCTAAGTTTTAACATTTTATACCAAACTATTCTGGATCATGATAAATGATAAATCTATCATCATCATCTCTCCGATCTAATATAATTTTGTTCACACAACGACATAGAAACTTTAACAACGATTTCCATTTTATCTCTTTTTACATAAATTTCATTTCAGTTCATAACAGCAATAACATCGTAAATTGAATTAGGAAATATGAAAATCATTCCAAACATCTATTTTTGAATAACGTTATAAATTGTATAGCATTTTGGATACAGTGGTGGTGCAGCACGCTTGGCCGGCGCTGAATGGACGGGGCGCCGGGCCCATGTACGTATCAAAATTCAATCTTTTACCATTGCATTGCGATATTAAAAATTGAATTTTTGTCTGTGTTTAACTTCTTTCCTGGGGTTTTAAAAATATTTTTATTTTCATATAATGACTTTTGAGTTAGGTTGATAAAATTTTATAAAAATCAGAAGTTAGGTTAAATTCGCAACCCTAAAGTAATTTTTTACATTTTTTTTTAACTTCAAAAAAAAAACTGCAGGTGAAAAAAGCCTAATATAATAATATATTATCTAAGAAGATCTTCAACCTTATGTGCGTTCTATAAAAGAAAAAATATTATACCATACCTTTATTTTTCATATTACTATAACACTTCATTATTCATAGATAATTATCAATATATAATATCAGTATATAATATAATTATCAGAAATTATTATTAGTGTATATAATAAAATTCTTTGGATTTTCTGATATCGAGCAATAAATGGGCATAATCCAACCCCATTCTTTGCGATGATTAATAAGATTTCGCATGCAGAAGGGTTCTTTGTCCATTTCATTCATATGCTAACTTTGGCTCTTACTTTAACCGTGAATAACTTCATTGTACATCAAAAACAATGGAGATATTGCGATTTGAATATTGCAAATCAGCATGCACCAGCGGATGAAAAGCTATATTAGAATAGAATAGAATAGAATAGAATATGTTTATTTCAGGCAAAAGAAGTGCCCATATAATATAGTTAGTGTGTTAGTTACAAAATGAACTTATAAGTATGTTAGTAGTGTTAGTTTTTGACAATAAATGTTTTTTTTTTTTTAACACCATTCCATTGACTACCCTTACCCAATTTTTTTGGATAGGGCAGTCAAATCTATCCGCAATAACTTGCTGCTGCTGGCATTTCGCAGGCGCTGCAGCATAGAAGCTGTTTTTTTGCGTATAACGGCTTTAAAACCGTCGGTGTGAGCTACAGCAAACATTCCTGATGCGCTGCAGCGCCACGGAAGCCCCAACATCATTATGAAAGCGTTGTTATAATGTACACGCAGAGGCCACTCGAGTAAAATGATTGGCAGAATGCTTTAAAAAGCGTAATATTACTTACTTAGTATAATTTTCAACTTGTTATTATTTCTTTTTCTGATAGATTTGATAAAATAAACATTAGGTTTAAAAAGTAATATTGGCATAGAGAAAAAATGAGATGCAACACGACATAAATGTACAAACCCTGAGTAGTAAGTAAAACCTACTAAGTGTTCATTAAAAACTAAAACAAATTAATTTTATAAAAAGTCTCCCATCCTTTATATTGTAATATGAAAATGGCATCGTTTTTTTGTTATCCTTTTTTTAATAGCATAAGAGGGCAAACAAGCAGTCGCAGCCGTTTGACAACTATCGACGCCCATACACATCCGCACAACCAAAGATTATGCAGATGCGTTGCCCTCCTTTTCCCTATCCCCCCTATGAGCCACAAACCGCACGAAACGCTACAACATAGCTGTCACTTGAAGCCGGTATTATGTCAGCGAGAGGTCGTGACTCCTTTTTTACAACAGCCATTCGGATGATAAAATATATTGGATATATAAAAAAATCAAGGAGATGGTATCATAAAATATAATAGTTTTACAATAAAAAAAAGAATATAGATAAAAAATACTTACTTGTAATTATGGAGACTGAATATGACATTTTTATTTATTTATTACAGATAAAGTCGGTAATAACTAAAGACGGCATATACTTAATTCTATAATCAATTGCACGTAGCGTTATATATTATAGTCCAAAGTTACAAGTCACCGGTTGACCATATGCCTCCATTCCTTTCATCCTCCATCCTAATACTAAAATACTTTGAAATGAAGATATAACCAACAAACTCGCATCAATAGAGCTAAAGGTCAGTACTGCCAATTCACTGTCCAAAACAATAGGGTTCTGAAAGCGCAGGTTCGGTTCTATTGTAATGAATTAATTTATAAAATAAAGGGAAGGCGAGGGTGGGAGGGGGGAGGGTGCTTTGTCCAGTGTAAGGATCTGATCTCATTAACCAGTCATTGTGATGGGAGCAGAACAAAGAGCTGTGGTCAGCGCGGACCTAAGCAATGTCGCGTCATCTATTCATATTACTTAAGCTTTTAGTGGAACTTTCTAGAATGGTTTTTGGTTTTCGTGTTTCTTTGGCACCTCCTAACTTCAGTTATATGGTTTTTGATAAGTTTCAATTATCATTTTTAAACATCAATTATTCAATGAGGTTTTTAATTCTTTAATCTTTATCTTATGTAATTAAGGTTGATGCAATGAGCATATGTAAAAAGTCACAAACAAATCATAATGTGGGCATATGTTAGAGTATGTGCATGCTTTTGGAAGGATTCTTTCCATTTTTAACTTCAAAGGTAAATAAAGTTAATTTAAGTGAACATTCTGTAACTTGGCTTTCAAAATTCTAATCTTTCTGTTCCATTGCCCATGTTCTTGTATTCTTCGTAAGCCATTAAACCTACTTAATAAATATATAATGTATTATATTGTGTACCTTACTATAAACTAAAGCGCAATGAGTTTTTTAAATATTTTTATATTTCGTAGATATTTCGTAGACTTAACGTAGGCGTGCTACAAAAATGGAAAAAAATCTTTGGAAATTAAATAATTCCTGAAATATAATATGCACTGTTCTTGTATTCTTCGTAAGCCATTAAACCTACTTAATAAATATATAATGTATTATATTGTGTACCTTACTATAAACTAAAGCGCAATGAGTTTTTTAAATATTTTTATATTTCGTAGATATTTCGTAGACTTAACGTAGGCGTGCTACAAAAATGGAAAAAAATCTTTGGAAATTAAATAATTCCTGAAATATAATATGCACTCTAGTAAAGCTTTACTATATTTCAGGAATATGTATATTATATTTATGCGCAATCATGCCACGTTAACCTAGTCATTTTTATTTTACGCCGGGAAATGCTTTGAGGCATTCTGCGGGGGAGTGCATCTCCCCAGGCTATATGGGACTCGCTGCGCCCGAAAGCTGGTAAGTGGACTCAATTCTACCCACTAAAACCCGGCGAGTGCCACCAATGCCGCCTTTGGTGAGGTGTCCCGGATCTGTTGAGCAAACAGGGCACTTCGACGGCTAATCAGTCCGTCAGGGGACCGACGCCACCTCCAGGGGTTGTCCCGCACCACAGAACAATATCGGGACAGTGCAATGGGGTGAGTTTCCCATTCTCGCCCCTTGTCCCCCCTGCTCTTTTATTCCCTCTTCTTATAAAAGATGTACAAAGAGTGCAGCTCCCTCAGTTCAATTGGCTTCGCTCAGTGTGCTGGGTTCACCTTAGGCTACTGAGACCCCCGCACGACAAGTCTTAAACCATGGTGGGGACGTTAACCTCGTCCTGAGTTAAGCTCGTACAAATTAAATTATTAACCGTTAGTATAAAACGTAAATAAATTCAGATCTATGAGCAGGATACCAAATTATGCGCCCTTGTCATGATTCAAATCTAATCAAGTTGAAAACTATGAAGTAAAAGTATAAATATTTTAACAATCATCATCATAAGACAAGATTAGAAAATAGTTTCTAAGAAAGGACATAATTATGAGCTTTTAATGTGATTAGGAGCTTAAAGTTTCAATATCCCAAGATTTAGATCTCTATTAGCTCGCCCCTTTATTTAAAGAGACCACTGAAATAAGAAATATATATTGAAAAAGTAAATTATTCACTGTATCAAATAAGCAGCGTATTCGATGTGCAAGGATTTCTTTATTCGTAAGAAATAGAAATTCTAACACAAAAGTCGCTACCGGACAATAGATGGCGCTTGATCTAGATAACGATATGTTAACATTGTCACAATGGAGGCGGTAATGGTGCGATTGTACTTCTTAGCAACAATGCTTTTAGATGTCACAACCAACAATGGAATCGGTCGATATCTGCTCCTGTCGTGCTCAGTCAAACGTCCCGATAGAACGAAAATATTGTTCAATGTATTACATTTAACTACATTCTCGACTTACACCGCAATATATTTTCTTGTTTTCACAACTTGTGTAGAAATAATAAAATTTGCGATATAACTCCGGTGAAACATTTTGGAATGACGATTGTTTAATATGTGTGTTTGTTTTACATGAATTTATAATGTATAAGTTAAAAAGATCATATTTTTTTAGAATAGTTAAGAGGTAAAAAGTCGTAAGAAAAGACTCTTGGTTAGTGTAGAGCAAAGTACTCTACCTCGTTACAATTTTCCATCACCAAGCTACATTATGTGCGACGTAATAAAGCGATATAATAAAGGATACAAGCGCATACAATCTCAGTATTTGTATAAAATAACTAAGAAATATAATCTACAAATAATTTAAGAAGACAAGGCCTTTAGATAATAACTAAACTATATTTTCTTGCATTTTTACAGCATTGTGATGAACTTTTCAACAATATTTGGACTTTGAATAAAATGAAGCTAAACTTTATTTATAGTACCTACTTATCGTAATTTAAAGTTGCATCGACACTATTTTTTATTAGATATTATTAAGGATTTTTTTTATAAAATTAAGATATTTAATTTTAAATTTTAATTATTGTATATATCTTCAACTTAATATTCAACGTCACCAGGACATGTTTAAAGGTTAAGATCTCAAACAAGTTATAATACGTTCTCAGCAATAACCATGCACGCCCTGCTCTCCTTTTGCAACAAAGCAGCTCTAGCTAAGTCGCTTTGCCAAAGAGACAACATGGATGGTGGTAGCCTATATTTATTTATATAATAATATTTGCGCATGCGCATTGTGCACAAAGCCATCTTCTATGGAAGAACTATAAAATCCCACCAATTTAGGATATATGGGAGACGTTGATGGTATGAGACGTTGACTATATAATAAATTGGAACAATTAAAAAGTATACAGTTAATTTCCATATTTGAAATATCTAGAATATATTTTATGATATAAGCAAAAAACTCTTAACTCTTTTTTCCAGTTTTAAAACTTTTATTATTTTTGCGAGCATCTTCAATTTTTTCAGAAATTATATACGTGTGATTCCGAATCGAATGACATCTCATATTTTCAGGAGACGGAGAAGAACTTTCCACCTAAAAGGAACTTGATGACTAGACTAGTTGGCAATCTTGAAAAAAGAAAGCGTAAAAAGTCGGCCTCAGGTAAATTTATTAATATTTATTGGTGATTTGTTTATTTCCACGAAGAAAAAGTTGTTACTATTTTTTTTTAATTCATGTTGCATGATGCAACATGCGAATTTGCATGCATGTCTTATTTTGTCACATTTACATCATATGTTGGTTAATACAATCGGGAGTGATTTTCTAGGATTTCGGAGGATCGTAAAGTAATAATTGTGTGACAGACAGGCTACACTTCAAATTATCCTATACATTATAGCAAATTTTTATCAGCTTGACTAACCGAAAAAACCGCGGGATGAATTTAGTTTTTAATAAAAAATACCCGCATTTTGTAAAATGAAATACCCAATTTACTTTTTTACATACTCGTATATCAAACTGAAGAGTATCGGCGACGGAATTGATGAGTTATGTGTACCGGAAACAAATAAACTCGAGCGGGATACGTGTCGGGCTCACCCGTGAGGGATGGTCGCTAATGGGGAGCTAAGAGCCATCGTGGCCGGCCGCTATTGACATGTTATTCTCATAATATCGTTACAACCCTCCTTCAATAATACGCCTATAAATTGATAAAAATGTACATGAAAAAATGAAATTTATGCAAACAAAAAAAATTGGCTCTAAAATTCCAATTGAATATTTTTTTTATAGCATAGGAGGTGAAACGAGCAGTTGAAACTTTAGACTACCGACGCCCATACACATCTGCGTAACCAGAGATTATGTAGATATGTTGTGCTCCTTTTCTCTATCCCCCCAATATACCACTGGAAACTCACAAATCGCACGAAACGCGACAGCATACACTGTAACTTGACGCCGGTGTTATGTGAGCGTGAGGTACCACCCCGGTCGTGACAGCCCAAGTCGGCTGCATAGCAGCATGGCACTACCTCTTACAAAACATATTTGAACATAAGCCATTCAAATCATGATGAACGCAAGCGAAGCTGCGGGCAAAAGCTTCATCAATGTCAGGATTTCGACTAGTAAAAAAAACTAGTACGGGGGCTGCATTAGCACTTTCTCCAAAAAGCCCTGTGTAAATGATAATAAAATATTTTGTAGTATAAATAATTCTATTTTTATGTTATAAATAGGCAACCGAGCAGTCGGAGCCTTATAGTGACTACCGACGCTCATTGACATCCGCACAACCAAAAAAACTATGCAGATGCGTTGCCCTTCTTTTTCCTGTACCCCCCAATGGACAACCGGAAACTCACAAACCGCACGAAACGCGACAGCATAGCTCTCACTTGACGCCGGTGTTATGTGAGCGAGAGGTTATTAAATTGTTCTAATTTTTATAATGGTAATTTTTACAATTTAATTTAAATATTCATTTATACACCTAACAGTGTGTAATAAAATAGCTTAATACATGCAGCAGAGCTACGCTGTCAGTGTCAGAAATTCAATTATTTCTGTACATATTAAATTTTATTGATGTATTACAAGTGGGTGTATTGTTCGGCTTGATAATAGGAAAATCTGTCAACACGAGAACAATGCAGGAAGTTACATGGATCAGGAATTAGCAGTCATTGTCCTTGGCACAATGGACCGCGGACTACGGAGTCCCGTCGCAATCTAATTAGATAACATTACTATTTCATATACCTAAGTTTGGTATAACATGGGAACAATGGTGGGTCATTATGCTTCTTTGATTGACGATTCATAAACTTCTACAGGTTAGATTAGGATGAAAGCATGTCCTCCGAGCGTCCTTTGATTTGTACATTCATATTCGTTAATGCTTAGTGTTTATTGATAGCAATGTTACACGTGTCAGTGTGATGTTGCTAATAATGCTCCTATACCTTGCGTTATTATTTATAGCTAATGTCTGTTGTGTTTTCGTGCTCACCAATAACATTAACTAGCCTATCTATATACCATTGTATATAAGTATAAACGACGTCTTTTTCAAACCTACAGCAGCAAGAATATTAAGCTATAATAATTATGTATATTCAGCTAATGTGCTGTAGCAACTAGCAATGTTTTCCTTTACCGGTGACTCCGGTGAATAAATGTGGACAAGCTTCGGTGCGCGGGAACTTTTTTAAAAGCCCTTTTGTAAGGGCCGATCAGGCTCCTACCCAAACTTACCAACTCCAGTTTAACCGATTCTATAAATACTATAAGAAGCTCGCGTAAGTCACGTGAAAAAAAAAAGTTATATCTATAACTTGATTTACGATTTAGACTACTAACATGTAATACAAGAAGTTGTCTATAAGATATAAAATACATCTTCTGATTGTAAGATGAGGGAACCCTAATTGTCACCCCATGTAAATCCCATTTACGTATGCGCTATTAAAGAACCACAGCACCCCTCGGAGTACGCACCTATTATGGGTGGATTTAATATTTGCTCAGCAATTCATTTTGGAAAGCTTCCTGTCATGTACGCAGCACTTCTCAGCTTTCCGAGGCTGCAACTAATACATTCGCGTCGCTAAACTAAGTTCGGCTTCTAAAGTTATGTAACATCATTGATATGTATGGTAGTATAGTCTGGCCATAAATACAGTGACGATTAAAAATAAACAAAATATTATATTTGATTTGGAATCTGTTATCTTTCTCTATATAGTTTGTGATATGATTATTCATTGCGTTGTCTCATTTTCGCGCTAATACATTGTAAAATATTTAATGAAGTGGGGTGATAGTGAGATCCGAATCGCCGTGATTACATTACACAAAGTAGGTATAAAGCAAGGTATTGGTCAAGCGACTGCGAACGACTCTTCACAAAAGGTGCCGCCCTCGAGGGCGGGCCCCTCGAAGCCAAAACCGAAGGAGGTACGTACCAACTACGGAGGCTTCGGGTAGCCCTCCCCCGAGAGTGGAATACCCCACTAGGGTTGCTGAGGCAAGAGCATGCCTGAACAAGGCAAAGCTCCATCTCAGCAACTCCAGGAACCTTAAAACCGAAATAAAAGAAGGGGTTATTTCAGCGGTAGACCGACTATACCAGCTGGTGAAGGAGTCGGAGTCGCATGAGCGCAAAGAGAAGCCAGCTGCCATCCAACCCCGCTACACAGACAGAACTCAGCCTGAACCTTCAAAACCCCCTGATCCAAAAGCTGGAAGAGCATTGTAGACTCATCCAGACAAATATGAAACAGATGGAAACTCTAAACAACAACTTAGAGAGCCATCAAAAAACCCTCGAGGGGGTGGCCAGGACGTATGCGAGCGTAGCGGCTGGTAACAGCAGAGGCAGGCCATCGGAGCAGCCCACGCTACACTCAGTAGTGGTCACTTCTAAAGATGAAACCGAAACCGGGGAGCAAGTCTTAAACAGGATCAGGAAGGCCGTCAACGCCAAAGAAGGGGGCGTTGAAATAGAAAAAATAAGAAAGGCGAAAGATAGGAAAGTCATAGTCGGATGTAAAAATGAAAAAGAAAAAGAAAAAGTGAAGGATAGGCTGCGCAAGGCAGAAAATGAGTTGAGCGTAGCAGATGTAAAAAACAGAGATCCTTTACTTATCCTAAAAGACGTGATGGTGTGCAACAGTAACGAGGAAGTGAACTGAGTGCCTTGCGAAAGCAAAATAAAGATATTTTCAATGACCTCCCGAAAGAACATGATCGTTTCGAGATAATTTTCAAAAAGAAAGCTCGAAATAAACTCATCCAACACCTTATCTGCAGGGTCTCCCCAATAATTTGGACCCGCATGATGGAAACAGAGTCCGTCCGTGTGGACATACAAAAGATCCGAGTGGCGGATCAATCGCCACTCGTCCAGTGCTCAAATTGCCTGGGATACGGTCATACCAAACGGGTTTGTAAGGAGAAGTCCGAGGTATGTAGCCACTGCACCGGTCCTCACAAAAAAGCGGACTGCCCTAAATGGCTCGCAGGTGACATCCCAAAGTGTTGTAACTGCACACAGGCCAGGGTGGACCGGACTGAACACAACGCATTCAGTCAGGACTGCCCAGTAAGGCGTAAATGGGATGCACTGGCCAGAGCCATGACAGCTTATTGCTAAGGGCGTCCCAGGCAAAATAATGGCGAACAAACACCCACCCACCAGAGGACCGTACTTGGTAGTGCAGGCTAATCTGCAGCGAAAAGAGCTCGCTGCAAACGAGCTCATAATGGAGGTCACCAACAGAAATATAGCCATAGCGCTGCTCCAGGAACCGTATGTGGGGGGTATCAGAAGAATGAAGGACTACAGGGGGGTAAGAATTTTCCAAAACACTAGCCTGGGAGACGGGACGGTCAAAGCGGCTATTGCCGTCTTTGACCAAGACCTAGAGATTGTACAGTTCCCGTCTCTCACCACCAACAACATCGTGGTGGTGAAAGTTCGAACACTGGCATGGGAGATCACCCTGTGCTCCTACTATTTTGAACCCGACCAACCCATAGAGCCGTATCTGGAGCAGACTAAAAAGATACATAATGAGCTAGGCCCAAAAAGACTTATAATGGGCGGTGACTCCAACGCTAAAAGCACCTGGTGGGGAAGTGAAATTGTGGACCATAGAGGCAAAGACACGGCCGGAACTCTGACAGAGATGAACTTGCAGGTACTCAACGATGGAGATACTCCGACCTTCGACACGGTGAGGGGTGGCAGGAGAATCACCAGCCACGTAGACTTCACTGCGTGCACGGAGGATCTGCTGAGCCTCGTGGAGGACTGGAAGGTAGCGCCTGATCTCACAAGTTCGGACCACAATGGTATAATTTTCAAAATTAATCTGCAAAAAATTAAAGGTATCATGATCAATAGGACAACCAGGAAATACAACAAAAAGAAGGCCAACTGGGACCAGTTTCATGAGAAACTGGCCCAGCTCATGCTGGAAAACCTAATAAACAAAACAGAAATAGACCGAATAAGTAATAAGACAGAACTCGATACATTAACAAAAAGTTTAATAGAGCAGATCATAAACACTAGTAATGGCACCATACCCATCAAGATAAATAGTGTTTTAGAGTTATCTGCAATTCCAAATGCCGTCAGAGTACACCGTGCAAAAATAAGCGATATTGATTTTGATTACTTCCTACTATCCAACTACGCGGGTAAAATAGCTGGGCGCTGCTAGAATATGTTAATATTATAAAGAGAAGATTTAACTTTTAGATTTCGTTTGTTTACATTGAATAGTCTCCAAACTACTGGATGGATTTGCAAAATTGTCTCACCTATAAAATGCCACATTATCAGCGAGTAATATAGATTATAGGCTATAAATTGTTTACCCGTGCGAAGCCGGGACGGACTGCTAATAATATTCTTCTTCCTTTATCATCTTGATTTTTTCGTTCAGGTTAGAAATTTTTGTTAACGCAGGGAAATGCATTTCGCATGTATCCAGGTTACCCCAGGTAGGTCCCTGGACCCTATGTGGGACTCGCACTTGGGAGTGCAATACCTGAAGTAAAACATATAGCCGCTTTTGGGGGTCCCGGATCTGCAGGAACAGGAGCACCTCAGCGACAGGCTGGCCCCGGCGAAAGGCCAGACTACTCCTAGTAAGGGGGACTGCCGGGCCGTCCCCGTGCGTCGGCAAGTCCCCTACGATATAGCATACGAGTCACCTACTGCTTTGCCTCTTGGTCACCCATTAACGTGATTATGTATTGAAGTAAAAGTTAACCATGAACATAACACAACTTATTGTGCCAGGCCAGGGCAACACCATGCGTTTCCTATCTTGAGACGTTAGATGTTAAATCTCGGTGCTAGTAATCACACTGCCTGTCCTATTCCCTATACGGAAACAGCGAACTGTTTTAATGTAAAGTCAGACAGGTTCTTGGTCAGGCAGACTTGGAGTTCGACACACGGGCTAAATTGCATTGCTACTAGCGGTTCGCATTGACATAATCGATTCACAGAGTCAAATTAGAGTTAGCATTATAATGTACACAGTCCACGTCACCAATAAAATTCTAGAAAAAACGAAAGAGCGACATTATACATACACATTAAATAGTGATTTCCATAGCAAATTCAGCCACAATGCACGCATTTCTATGGATTTTAATTAAACGAGTATTCGTTAGTTGTATATCTCATCCTTTGTTTAGTAATCGAATGAACACGATGTTCTGTGGATAAATGCTTATCCGTTCACGTCGTATGAATAGACGGGAGTGTGCGTCGCAACTCGCAATAGAATATACGCCACACCACAAAGTTCTTTTGTCACGATTATCGAGGAAAATCCGATCGGGGGAAGTGGCGGTTGCTTTCATCGGCAAACTGCATTATGAGTTATCTGAGCCATGCGTCCCAACTATATAATACAGTAGCCAACGAACACCGACAACTTCTCGTCCAGTTTCTTGTAATTCGATAGAGTTTTAGTGCGTTACATTTATACATTTTATTATTGACTTTTGATTTTTTTTTTTAATGTGTCTTTGGAAAGAGATAATCTGCTAATTTAGGCTTCGTAGGCTTCTCCGTTGCATACTACAATGTGGCAGATGTCACAAAACTATTGTCAGTGGTTGTTCAAGTGAGTCAACCCTCTGTTACCAACTAACGAACAATTAGATAAAGTAAATAACTTGATTATTTCAAAGATTGATGCGCTGACGCAAATATACTACTCGGTTGATACCGTTCTCGATTTTTCTTAATTCCTTAAACCCATCTGGACTCCCCCTCATAAAATGGTGTAGTAGGTTGTCCTGTTACTTTAGAAACCTGAATTCACCTAAACTTTGCAATGGCACGCGTTTACTGGTAAAATCACTAAAAACTTTCATAATAGAGTGCACAATACTCACCGGATGTGGTACCGGAGAAGATGTATTGATTCCCCGAATTCCTCTGATACCATCGGATTTACCGTTCCAATTTAAACGCCTACAATTTCCGGTAATTATATCTTTTGCAATGACCAATTAATAAATGGCAGGGTCAAACTTTCAACGTTGCATAGATTTAAGTTTTGAGTGTTTTTCACATGGCCAATAATTATGTCGCTCTTTTAGGAGTAACCTCTAAAGAAAACATGTTTTACAGTCTAATGTCAAAAAAGCTGTGAACGTTGTATACATAGGCTGCACTAAAATTATCGGGAATGGAATATTTCCACTGTTCCTGTCATATTAAAATGTTTTTAATTGAAAACTCCTTGGTTTTAAAAATAGAATACCATTTATTTATTTAAAAAAGGATTCTCGATCTTGTCACAAGGTCTTGTTAAACTTCCCCACCATGGTTCAGGCCTTATCGTGGCGGTGGGACTCAGTAAGCTAGGGTGAGCGGTGCACCTTGGGCGAAGCTAATTGGGGATGGGAACCTCACCCCATTGTACTGTCCCGACGTTGGGAGGGGTTGTTCTGTAGTGCGGGATAACCCCTCTGTGGAGGTGGCGTCGGTCCCTTGCGGGACTGACTAGCCGTCGAGGTGCCCTGTTTGTTTTCTAGATCCGGGGCACCTCACCAAAGGCGGCATTGGTGGCACTCGCCGGGTTTTAGTGGGTAGAGCTGCGTCCATTTACCAGCTGTCGGGCGCAGCGAGTCCCACATACCCGCGTGGGGAGACCCATTCCCCCGCGAGATGCCTCAGAGCATTTCCCGGCGTTAAAGAAAAAAAAAAGGTGATTGAATACTACGGGTACGTATTACCACTATTTTGTGGTAATACGCCGGGTACAGTAAGTCAATTAATAATTCTTTAATATGATAAAAGTATAAAGGCACGGCTCCACCGCGGCGGTGTTAGAATGTCACACATCACATAGATTTTCTTGCATTTTTTTTCAAGTGAAACTTTACAAACTACGCACGTTTGTCTCCTCTTCGTTCGCCGCGGTAGAGCCGTGCCCTTACAGTGTACTACTATAATACTATAATAATTAGTGGACTAGGCGTTATCGAATTATCTTTCATGTGCATTATGCCTTTTAACAGACAAAATATGGTTTCAAACAATTTTAATTGTATGTGTATTTAAACTATTATACATATAAACTTATAATAGCAGGAATGGTGGGTAACACAAAATCATCAGTGAAGCATGACAAATATAAAAAAAAATCTAGTGAAAAAGATAAATTATCCTTATCAAGACGTGTTTCATTGTAGATTTCTTTTTACAGGTATATACATCACAGTAGTGAGCCAGGAGCTACTGTTGCATTTAGTATTATTATATATACTGGTTGCTAGTATAATTCGTTTAGCACACCAAGAGATTTAGCAAGACCTTCTAGAACAAAACAATTTTTATAAGCGCGTAAAACCACAACACAATAAATCGATTAATAAGGTAGAAGCTGGTAACTTTTCTCTAGATTATGGCGATCCATTGAAAATATCCATAAAAGTCGAACATTAACCGAAACAATGGAGGGGAGAGCTCGGGTATTAGGTGCTGCGCCGCTATTGAACAACTTTTGTTCCATTGTGTCGTCCACTAGAGGGAGGCCGAACACAAAGACACGGCGCAGACATAGACCGAAATTCATCAGCAACACGATTGTTTGCCACATAAAGGATGCCATTGTCAACAAGTATGATATAGTAATACAATGTGGATTGTGGACGCTCTAATTAGAACTTCGATAGAACTGGAAGTAAATTCATTTCGTACAAAAAATGTGACGAAATAACACTTTGAAAGTCATTACTGTTTCTGTTTTTCATGTTAGTTGGAAAGGCACTGGCAGATGGACCACCCGTTGGTAAATGGTCGACTCACCCACGAACATAAACTAGTTTACCTGGAACTAGCCCAGGCAACTCATTTATGTGTTACCTATCCTTAGAGATAAGATGTTAAGTTATGGTGCCAGTAATAGTGCCTGTCTTGCTCTTCTCTCCGAAACAGCAAAGATGTTTCACGGGAGAAACAAGCAAAATGGCGCTGCACAGCGCATCCCTACCACCGATATCTGTCTGTTTAAATTAATAAACTCGATGATCATTTTATGCATTCCAAAATATCATGCTATCGCAACACGTTATTGTAATAAGCGTATACAATTCGAATAAAATTTTATAGGATAAAAATGACCTTAGTTTATTTTGCTAATAAAAAAATAAAATGCATACATATTAAAATGTTTCTTATCTTAACTCTCGTATATTGAAATATGCTGGGTATTTCTTTGGCAGATAGGATTCGAAACGAAGACATCCGTCAGAGAACTAAGGTAACCGATATCACGCGAAGAATAAGCTCGTTGAAGTGACAGTGGCCTGGTCACACACTCAGGAGTACGGATGGCCGACAGGCTAATAAGGTTCAAGAGTGGAGGAAGCGTTTAGTTAGACGAAGTGTTGGTCGACAATTAACCAGGTGAGAAGACGATCTCCGTGCAGTAATCAGGGATCAAGGGATCAGTTATCTTGGTGTTCATTGAAGGAGGTTTATGTTCAGCAGAGTAAGGGTAAAGCGTGATAATGATAATGATGATTATGAAAGAACATGAAGTTTAATGGAGTCATAGAAACAGCCTAAGTGCTTGCTATACAAGTACAGTGCATAGTCCCCACTCCCCAGCACATTAGCAAGGAGTGTGTGGACATTCTCATGTCATCTTAAATGTTTAATTTACTCATTTCAATGAATAAAGCATATTAAAAAACCTAACAGTTATACACTGTTAGTAGTGTATAACTGTTGTAACAAAAAAACAACACCTTTTGTTGTTAATTGCCATATATTAAGGGTTGATCGTATGAACATTTTATTCCTCGCAACAAAAAGGATTACTCAATTACAAGTATAAAACTATATTGTAACATTGTCCAAAGAGCCTTTTCATAAGGTCTACCAATTAAATTATCTTGTATCCTCCTTTTTCATTATTTCTTGTAACCTTCAGCCTTCTGCTTTTCATTGTTTATTAATAATATCTAATAATATTTTCAAGCATTCACTAAGTCAGTGAATATATTTGTAAAGCCTAGAGTTTTTAATTCTGGCAATATTGATTTGGTGTACCGAAGTGATTCCCGGTCACAATGGGGCGCTCCATCAACTTTCCCTTTTTTCGTATTTGAACTCACTTAAACCGAGCGCGTTTTGTGGTTTCTCTTATTTTGTTTACCCTATTTGGTTACCGATGTTTCTTTTATTATTCTATTTGTAAAGAGTTATTATTCACAGAAATTACCAATTTTTGGTAAAGGAAAAGCACTTTTTATCTTCAAACTAGCGAGCTACTAGACAAACAACACGTTTATAATTTATAATATATGTTATATAATACATAAAATCTCACATGCTTTTTTCGTAGCGTTACGTAGAGGTTTGACGGCCTCTGTGGCTCAGTGTTTGGCGCTTTGGCGCTCAAGCTCGAGGTTGCGGGTTCGAATCCCGCCAGGGAACAAAAATATTTTCTGGTCATGGATGTGTATTAAATATGTGTATTATATAATAAAAATTAAAAACCTTAAATATATGTATAGTATAAAAGTATTATATATATATTTCCGTTGTCTGGTACCCGTAACACAAGTTCGTCGAGAACTTACCACGGGACCAGATTGACGTGGTGTTAAAGCGTCTATAGATATTATTATCTTCAAATTAGCGAGCTACTAGACAAATAACACGTTTATAATTTATAATATTTTATAAATTTTATAAATGTTAAATAATACATAGGCTGCACTAAAAGTATCGGGAATGGAATATTTCCACTGTTCCTGTCATATCTTTTTAATTGAAAACTCCTTGGTTTTAAAAATCAAATACCATTTATTTATTTAAAAAAAGATTCTCGGTCTTGTCACAAGGTCTTGTCAAATTTGTTTAGTCGTTGAGAAAATGGATTTGACTCGAGAAAATTCTAGAGCGATGATTTATTATGACTTTCGAAGTAGTTTAACACAAAAACAGTGTGTTGACCGGATGATTTCTGCATTTGGTGATAAAGCCCCATCCAAAACCACAATTTATCGCTGGTTTGCTGAATTTCAACGTGGACGTGTCCAGCTCAGTGATGATCCCCGTCAAGGTCGTCCAAAAACTGCAGTCACCCAAGAAAACGTTGATGCTGTGCGTAAGCTGATTGAGGAAGATCGACATGTGCGAAATTCAGGCAACTTTAGACATTGGCATGAGTCAAATACAAATAATCTTGCATGAACAATTAGGTGTAAGAAAGTTGTT
The DNA here is from genome assembly GCA_963853865.1 of Helleia helle. NCBI lineage: Eukaryota > Metazoa > Arthropoda > Insecta > Lepidoptera > Lycaenidae > Helleia > Helleia helle. Next base: position 28,651,216 of record OY971414.1, read on the forward strand.
TTCCCGATGGATACCGCATTTGCTCTGTGAAGAGCAAAAAGCGGCTCGCGTTACTTGGTGCGTCAGAACTCTCGAAATATTCCACGCAGGATCCTCGAATGCTGTATACAACATCGTATCAGGTGACGAATCCTGGATATACGCGTACGAACCCGAAACAAAAAACCAGTCACGAGTTTGGGTGTTCGAAAATGAGTCAAAGCCAACAAAAATTGTTCGTTCACGGAGTGTTGCAAAAAAAATGGTGGCCACGTTTCTCTCCAAAACCGGCGATGTTGCGACTATTCCTCTTGAGGGACAAAGAACGGTTAATGCAGAATGGTATGCTAGCATTTGCTTGCCACAGGTCGTTTCTGAACTCCGTAACCGCCGCATCATCCTCCATCACGACAATGCGAGTTCTCACACCGCGCACAGAACAAAAGAGTTTTTAGAGCAAGAAAACATAGAATTATTAGACCATCCGCCGTATAGCCCCGACCTAAGCCCTAATGATTTCTATAATTTCCCTAAAATAAAGAATAAATTGCGTGGTCAGAGATTTTCATCGCCATGAAGAAGCTGTGTACGCCTACAAAACAGCCATTTTGGAGACCCCAACTTCCGAATGGAACGGTTGCTTCAATGATTGGTTCCATCGTATGGAAAAATGTGTCAAATTTCGCGGAGAATACTTTGAAAAGCAATAAATACATTTTTAAATAGTAATGTTGTGTCACTTCCTTGATTCCCGAAATTTTCACTGCCGCCCTCGTACATAAAATCTCACATGCTTTTTTCGTAGCGTTACGTAGAGCGTACTACAGAGTTAGGCCGATACAGTAAACAAATTGATATTTAATAAAAACTAGACATATAAACTCAAAACATGATTTTTTAAATAACTCGGTATAAAAAAAAATTGAAAAATCTAATGCTATATTATTAATAATAATAATATTATCTATGGACGCTTTACACCACGTCAATCTGGTCCCGTGGTAAGTTCTGGAAGAACTTGTGTTACGAGTACCAGACAACGGAAATATATTTAATACTTTTTTTTATACTATACATATATTTAAGATTTTTATTATATAATACACATATTTAATACACATCCATGACCCAGGAACACAGAAAATATTTTTGTTCCCTGGCGGGACTCGAACCCGCAACCTCCGGGCTTGAGCGCCAACGCGCTTACCACTGAGCCACAGAGGTCGTCAATTAATAGTTTCCTTAATTCTTTTTTATTATCTGCCATAATAACAATAATTTTAATTTAGTTTTTTCTTCTATAGTTTAACGTGACGATAATCATCACTAGATGTAATTTATAAGCTTAGCTAAATCCCTTTAAGAATAGGGTTGTCACACCATGCCTAATCTACCATCGCATGTCATTCAATTCTATTGTGTTTCGTCGCTAAGCTATTGTTTGGGGTATTCGATAAAAAGACTCTTTGGCTATTTTCCAAGCAGGGAATATGTTTCCCTCCAAAAATTTGTGATAAACTTAATTATATTTATTTTTCAGACTGCCTTTAACCACATTTAATGTTGCAGTGAGTTCAAATTTGCAATTTGCAGCAAGAAAATGCAGTGAAAACAACCAATTATATGCTGCCTATAGAAAAGTTTTTGATGATAATTTAATTTGGGTTACTTTTTCCGAAATATCTTTCGCGCAAATTTTTATATTGTATAATAAGTAATAACAAAGTTTTAATTTTATAATATTACTAGTTGTTGCCCGCAGCTTCGCCCGCGTTAACATTTAAAATTTGAGGGGTTGACCACCCTTATCACTTAGGGGTATGAAAAATAGACAGTAGCCGATTCTCAGACCTACTGAATACGCATATAAAATTTGGTAAAAATCGGTAAAGCCGTTTCGGAGGAGTACGGTAACTAACATTGTGACATGGAAATTTTATATATAAGATTAGTTTATAATAATATAGCAAAAATCGTCTTTTATTATAAAGCACCCGCTTTATTTAGTATATAATATATTGATATATTACTTGCTACTAGTTACAAAAATTACTTATTTTAATCATGACTCCATTTTTTTATTACATAGAAAATATTTAAAACAAAATATATATTAATATTTATTGAAGTGAAAACTTCTTTAGGTGCGGTACGCATATTTTTAGATGAGATAAAATCTCTGGATTCGCGACACGGTTACCGCCTTTATGAGACGCTATTTATATAACGTTTATATGACGTTTGATTTATTTAAATATAAGATTATGCAATATTTGTTTACATAACCAATCGTCAAACACACAGAAATGCCAATGTCATACGGTCATTTTGTGCGCCGTTGTGTTAGGTTGTCATAATCTTTTACAGCTTGTATTATAGCTATTTGTATTTAATTGTTTTGTTTTCGCTTGTATCGGCAGTCCCTGTGGCTGGTTGGGTTAGTTTTTTTTTATTTTTAAGTTATTGATGTTTTGGATTATTTCCTAAGGTAAATAAGAACTTATTCTTATCTGACTGGCCACTGGAAAGTTTAAAATGTTTAAACCTACGTTTTAATTGGAATGCCAATTTTTGTGTCGCTGCAGTTGTAACAATTTAACCATAATCTTATTTAATGAGTTTTATCAAACATTACTCTACCTTATTATATAGTAATTTATATTATGCTTACAAAGACAGAATTAGTTTTCCAAATTCTCTAATATTCGTATCGCTAAAGAGCCAGTCATTAAGTTCCGATATTTCAATACTTTTGCACTTCGTAGGTAGGTACCATGACGATTTATCCCCACGGCCCACCATGGTTCAAGCCTTATCGTGGTGGCGGGACTCAGTACCTAAGGTGAAGCCAATTGAACCTAGGGAGCTGCTCTTGATATCCATCTTATAAGAAGAGGAGACAAAAGAGCAGCGGGGGACAAGGGGCGAGGATGGGAACCTCACCCCATTGCACTGTCCCGACGTTGGAGGGGTTGTTCCATGGTGCGGGACAACCCCTCTATGGATGTGCAGTCTGTCCCTTGGAAGATTGACTAGCCGTCGAGGTTCCCTGTTGCTCAGCAGATCAGGGGCACCACCTGGGAATTCTCTCCTCCCCTGCGGAATGCCTAAGAGCATTTCCCAGCGCAAATGAAAAGAAAAGGTACCATGACGATTGATGAACGCATAATATTTTATATGAATGATTTTTATATGTCTAGGTCTTTTAAAACTTACTTAGAGTTTTTAAAACTTATATTAGTTGCCGAACCAACATTGCATTACAAGTCATCATTAATCCCCCATAATAACAGCCCTATAGGCGCTCCATGAATGCATATCTCGATAACAAATCGCATTCCAGTTAATTTTGTTATTTAGTCACGCTCCACTACGTTTTTTGTTCACGATTGTTGTGTTATTGTGTTATTGCTACTTAATAATACACACTTTATAACAGACAACAGTGTACTAATACCAATTCGACGACTGAATAGTGTGGTCGTTGTATGCTTCAGTCAGAGGGTTCGAATCTTGACAGGTAGAATGGGAGATATTTCGCTTATTAATAGTCTTTACCGAATAGGCGTAATAGTCTATAGGTATATATATGTACAATAACATACACTAGCATGGCTCACTACATAGCACAGATTTCTGACACAATGCGTAGTGGAGCAGATTCCTCATTAGGTGTTTTACTTCACCGGTAACTACCTTTTTAGGCGGAAAAAATATTCGTCAAGAAATGTGTATTTGATCTCTACTTAAATCAAATAACTAGCTAAAGACACAATCAAAATATTCAGTCATATAAAAATAAATTATGCCTCTATTTTGGTATCTCATTCGAAGAATATAATGATTTTTTTTGCGTGTGTATATCGTAGGTGTATATCATATGTCACAAAAAGACTTCTTCTTCAACGGCTTTAGTCAGCGATGATTAACTACTAATATTTCTCTTTTACATTCCTATATGAAATATTGCGGAACAAAATCGTTCAAAACCTTACAATTCAAGTACTTTAAGCAGTATAATAAATATGAAGTTCTACTAAAATATTATAAATTATCTTCCGCGCGTGTGCATGTGACTACTCTCGGTCGGTTGCCGGTTGCGGGGGAAAATATTGTGAGGATGCACATTGCATGCGGGATTAAGATTCAAAGTCCTTAACGTATTTTTCAACCCGCATTTAGCCGACACATAGGTAAAACATACTTTAATTTTTGCCGTTTTTGCTTTTTTCTCGAAAATTTGTCATATTTTTATTATAATAGTTACTAGAAACAAAACAATATACCAAATTTTGAGACAATATACCATTTTTATCATATATTAGAGACAGTATCGACTGCCATTTAATAAGACACGCCCAGCTTAGCTACAATGGTAGGAGTTGTGCCGCAATATGTAATGACAAAGAAATCTTGATATTTAACAAGATCAATATAACAAACACGGACCTCAGCACACTGGCGGGAAGTGTATATTGTATATATATGTATATTGTATATGTATAGAGATAGCCTGTATAGAGATGGAGCGCCTTATTATTGTAAGTGTATACAGACCTCCAAATGGATTATATGATTCTTTTGAGAAAATCATGGAAGAATTATTAACTAAAATATGTGGGTCTAACAAGCCCATACTAATTTGTGGTGACTTTAATATTAATTTACTAGAAAATAATTCCACCACAGTTAGATTCACATCATTGTTAAAATCATATAATCTGACTAATCTATTTTCAGAACCAACAAGAATTTGTAGTTCTACAGCTACATGTATTGATAATATTTTTAGTAATTTAACTCCTGTCCACAAAGAAATTATCAACAAGTTGAATTCTGATCACTGTGGTCAATTAGCTGAATTCCTTATAAGTTCTAATAGTAAAAATTGTAACAAAAATAATGTGTTTGTTCCTGTGAATGTAAGACGTATTGAGAAATTTAGGAGTAGTATAATGGCAAATATTACATATTTGAAAGATAACAAAAGTCCAGATTTCGCTTTTGGTGAATTGTTTAATTTAATTAATACACATTTTAAAGCCATTTTTACTTCTAAAACAGTCAGTTCCACAAATAAAAAGGGCTTTAATGATTGGGCAACAGCAGGAATCCACAATAGTAGACGCAAATTATATGACCTTTACCAAGAACGCACATACAATCAAAATCAATCATTTAAGCAGTATGTCAAAATATATTCAAAAACATTCAAACAAGTTTGTATCGCGGCCAAATCGCTTTATATTAAGGAAAAAATTAAAAACGCAAAAAATAAAATAAAAACTACTTGGAACATAATAAAGGATGAAACTGGGAGAGTGGGTAGTCGTAGCTCTGAATTTAATTTAAATATTGAAAATAGAATAATTAAGTCTGACGAGGAAGTTGCGACAGTATTTGAAAAATACTTTTCTGACATCCCGATTTCGACTACAAAAAATTTAATCTCATGTCCTGCAATTGCCGAATCATTGCTTAAAACCAATGTCAAACAATGTGAAGCTAACTTTAAGTTTAAAGAGATAGGACCCAAAGATATTTTAAATTCATTTAACTTATTAAACAATAAAAATACCCCAGATTTATGGGGAATATCTGTAAAAGTCACTAAGCTCATAGTTGATGTAATTGCACCCCATCTAGCAACAATTTTTAATAAATGTATTGATAGTGGCGTTTTTCCTGACTTAATGAAACATAGTCGAGTCTTGCCTCTTTTTAAATCTGGCAGTACATCAGATGTTACAAATTTTCGACCAATATCAATACTCCCCTCATTTAGTAAAATTTTTGAAAAAATTATGTTAAATCAGTTACTATATTACTTTGAAACCAATATGTTACTGCACAAAAAACAATTCGGATTTAGAAAGGGTCTCTCCACAACAGACGCTGGCGTTAACTTAATTGACCACATTTATGAGGCCTGGGAGGAGTCGCGTGATGCTTTGGGAGTTTTCTGCGACTTATCCAAGGCGTTTGATTGTGTACAGCATGAGACCTTGATCAGGAAATTACGCCACTATGGGATAGACGGTACGGCACTGGATCTTTTGAATTCCTATCTTAAAAACAGGACTCAAAAGGTCGAGATAAATGGTAAAAGATCATGCGGGACTAAAATAGAGATGGGGGTCCCACAGGGGTCCATTCTAGGTCCATTTCTTTTTCTAATTTATGTAAACGATTTACCTTACCTAGTTAAAGATAGTCAAGAGGTAGTGTTGTTTGCTGATGATACTTCACTTATTTTTAAAATCAAACGACAAGAAACTAATTATGACGAGGTAAACAACACACTTTTGAGAATGGTACATTGGTTTAGCGTTAATAACTTGCATTTAAATAGTAAAAAAACTAAATGCATAAAATTTTCCTTGCCAAATGTTAAGCAACTGCAAACAAATGTACTCTTAGACAGTGAAAACTTGGAATTGGTGGACTCCACAGTTTTCCTAGGAATAACTCTAGATCTTAAGCTGCAGTGGGGTCCCCACATAGCTAAATTGGCGAATAGACTCAGTTCAGCAGCATATGCAGTGAGAAAAATAAGACAGTTTACTGATGTAGATACAGCGCGAATAGTATATTTTAGCTACTTTCATAGCATTATGTCTTATGGCATACTTTTATGGGGAAATGCAGCCGACATAAACAACATTTTTGTGCTGCAGAAGCGGGCTATTCGTGCAATTTACAAGTTGCCTCCTATTCATCTTTGAGAGAAAAATTTAAAGAAATAGGAATTCTGACTGTCACCTCTCAATACATCTTAGAAAATTTACTGTATGTCCGTAAAAACATAAATGAATTTTGTAAGAAAAGTGATATTCATAGTAGGAATACACGTAATAGACACAGGTTACATGCACCAATGATTAGACTTTCGAAAGTAAGCAATTCTTTTAAAGGCAACTGTATACGCTTTTACAATAGGATCCCAGAAAACGTTCAAAAGCTCTCCATAAAAAAATTCAAAAAAGTTGTTAAAGAACGTTTGTGTGGTAAAGCATATTATAAAGTAAAAGATTTCATGGAAGATACCACACCCTGGGAATAAGGCGTTCCTCCCGGGCATTTCAAGATAAGATGTTAAAATTGTTATTAATATATATTATTTGAAAAGATTAGTTCCACTGAGTTTGTTTCGCCGGTTCTTCTCAGTGGGCTTACCTTGGAACCGGTGGTAGATTCAATTGACGTTCAAAAAGATACTGTATTAGTACTATTTTGAATAAAAAAATTTGATTTTTTTGATTCTGATTTTGATTTTGTATGTATAATTATCGCCAACACAAAAGCTGCATAGAATAATGCAACATTCAAAGTGTAATGGAAAACGAGTTACTCTTACAAAAATAGTGACGTGTCATATCTGTACGATACACAAATGATAAAATACGTGATGCCTGAAATTTTCCTCAACAACATAGAAGATAATAAAAATGGACCTATACATTTAAAAATAAAAACTAAATATTCTACAAATTTTCGCTTAAGCTTGTATACAAACATAAAACACTTGATTTTTTTTTATGTTAGTTGGATAGGCAAACTGGCAAACGTACCACCTGATGGTAAGTGGTCGACGTCGCCCATGAACATAAACTAGTATACCTGGAACAAGCCCAGGCAACTCATTTATGTGTTGCCTATCTTGAGACATAAGATGTTAAGTCTCGGTGCCAGTAATTACACTGCCTGTCTTGACCTTCTCTACGAAACACAGCAAAGCTGTTTCACGGGAGAAACAAGCAAGATGGTGGTACCCATGCAGCCGGGAGCGCGGCACAGCGATTCCCTCCCACCAGTAACTTCTAACTTGATTATAAAATCACTACACTTTCGCAATTACTTTTTCACAATACTCATATAAATGTCCTTTTTCTTGAAAATAACTTATAATTACTGAAGACATTCTGTTATATTGAAGTTTTTTTTCCTGTTGTTATTTTGGACGTGATAACGACTTATAAATCGATGAGCGCCGGCTGCATGCAAGAAAAAGTGTCACGTTCCACATGAGCCAAGCGTGCAAGCGAGAGCTGGAGACGCATTACGACGGTATTACGTAAAATTATCGTACGTAATCCGATTTACAGGTAACAGGTAGGTTTTTTAAGGAAGGAATCACTGTACAAACGTGGTAGGCTTTTTATGGAGAAGGGGGCAAACGGACAGTTGGTTCACCTAGTTGTAAATGATGAGCGACAACCATAGATACCCGCTACATCAGAGGATTAGCAACGCACCTGGCGTTGCCGGCCTTTTAAATATGATTACATAAGCTCTTTTCTTGAAGATACGATAAATAAATAAATAATATTACATATTATATAGCTCTACCTACATTTATATAGGTAGATAAATGTACCATAAAAAAAGTCTTTAAAAGAACCTTGTGAACCAACACTACCTCTCGTGGTTTAACGGAGTTGGATAATAAAATACCCACTGTATCACACACAAAGAGATCCACTCAATAAACGGCAGATAAATCACAGAAGCCGCGCTCTACACGACGCTTTAGAGGCTGCTTTGAAATTTTCATTAAGTTTCATCACCATAAAGGTGCCTTATTTACATATTTTAAATTGATTTAATTATCGATATAATAATAATATCTATGGATGCTTTTACACCACGTTAATCTGGTTCGGTGGTAAATTATCGAAAAACTTGTGTTGCGGGCACCAGACAACGAAAATATATTTAATACTAGCTGTTGCCGGCAGCTTCGCCCGCGTTTACTTAGATTTACAGCCGTTTGGATTGATGATGATTATTTTTAGTTACGCCTTATAAAAGTAAAAGCCTCGTCAAAATTGGCTTAGCTGTTTCAGAGATTAACCGGAACAAACAGACAGACAAAAATTGTTTTTTTTTTTTATGTAAGTACCGTATATTATTTCAAAGCTTTTACCCGCGACTTCGTCCGTTCGTCGTGTAAGAAGTATTTCTTTAAATCTTATTTTTCAAATAATATGGTTCCAATTTACAAACAATTATAATTTATATTACATACAGGATACAGTATTCATTAGAAAGGCGTGCAACACAAAGGTGCGAGCCTCATAAGGATTCGCATCTTGTAATAGATAGCGTGATCTACATTTTGTGTTAACGCCATCTATTGACGCATCTAAAAAACTTCTTGATACATATTACATCTTACCTTGGGTCTCAAACTATCTCCATATCAAATTTCACTCTAATTGGTTCAGTGGTTTAACAAATATACAGTCACGGCGTTTTAACCGCATAACTCCCGTTCCCGTGGGATTTGCAGGATAACAACTATTTAATGTCCTACTTTAGGTTTCAAAGCATCTTCATAATATGAAATTTCACCCAAATGCGCTCCGTGGTTTAAAAGATAGACAGTCCTGGGGTTATACCCGCATATTTCCCGCTCCCGTAGGATTTTCAGGATAACAACTATTTTAAGTCCTACGTTAAGTTCCAAAGTATCTTTATATCAAATTTCACACAAATCTGTGCCGTGGTTTAGAAGATAGACAGTCCTGGGGTTTTACCCGCATCGTTCCTGTTCCCGAAGGATTTTCAGGATAAAAACTATTTTAAGTCCTACTTTAAGTTTCAAAATATCTTTATATCAAATTTCACCCAAATCTGTGCCGTGGTTTAGAAGATAGACAGTCCCGGGGTTTTACATGCATAGTTCCCGTTCCCGAAGGATTTTCGGAATAAGAACTATTTTAAGTCCTACGTTAAGTTTCAAAGTATCTTCATATCAAGTTTCACCTAAATCTGTTCCGTGGGTTAGAAGATAGTCAGTACCGGGTTTTACCCGCATAAATTCCGTTCCCGTGGGATATCCGGGATAAAAACTATCATATGTCCTTTCTCGGGTTTCAAACTATATTTGTGCCAAATTTCATCCAAATCTGTTCAGTGGTTTAGGCGTGACAGTAAGTAAAATAAATACAACAACTAAAACAAGTCTCAATGAGTGAATTAGGTTAAGACATCTGTCAAGATGTTTATTGTAAAATGAATATAGAATAAAAAATCATTATTAATATTAAAAAAACAATCTAAAATAATATATAAAATAACAAATAGCTCTATTTAACATAATTATATACTAACGAATGTATCTTAAATTTTAATTTTTTTATTTAAGTTCTCGAAGAACTTGTGTTACGGGTACCAGACAACGGAAATATATTTTATACTTTTATACTGTACATATATTTAAGATTTTTATTATATAATACACATCCATGACCCAGGAACACAGAAATCTTTTTGTTCTCTGGCAGGATTCGAACCCGCTACCTCCGGCTTGAGCGCCAACGCGCTAACCATTGAGCCACAGAGGTCGTCGATATTTAAAGTAATTTATTTTAATATTTGTCTGCTAACATCATAATTTTGATCGGTTTGTTAATATTAGGTACTACTATAATAGTAATTTTAATACTATTCCATCGTCGTCGCTTAAATTATTTGCATTGTCACACCGAAAATTTTACAATTTCAGTATATTTTATATGGGGTTTGTTACTTTGCTACTCTCATCTATGAATCAAAAGCTTTATTTCTTATCACAAAAAGAAAAAAAGAATTACTTATCTTATATTGACATAAAACAAGGCTGAATCCGAAATAAGTAAAGTCACATAACAATCTTATAGGAAGTTTTGTAAAAAGAAAATGAAGCTCCGAACGTTATTAAGAGACGAGCGATCGACACTCTGATGAATTTCGGTTTATGTTCAACGCCGCGAAGTCTTTGTGGATCTACTTTCAGCTACACAATAGGGACAAAAGTTATTCAACGACAATGCGAGCACCAAATACCGATCGTCCAGCTCCCTGTCCCCACCCTAGGTGACTAACCATTGTTTATTTTAATACTGTTCTTTTATGTATATTATCGATATAAACGTCGGTTTTATCGACGAATTGAGTTAGTGAGGTGTAAAAGCCAAAAGCAAATACATAATATTTAAGACAGATATACTTTAATTTTTATAGTCTAAAATCTAAGTTGAAAAGGGTCACCTTGATAAAAATTACTTAGCGTATCTTCTATAAACATTTGACGACCTCTGTAGCTCAATGGTTAGCGCGTTGGCGCACAAGCCGGAGGTTGCGGGTTTGAATACCGCCAGGGAATAAAAAAGTATTCTGTGTTCCTGAGTCATGGATGTGTATTATATAATAAAAATCTTAAATATATGTACAGTATAAAAGTATAAAATATATTTCCGTTGTCTGGTACCCGTAACACAAGTTCTTCGAGAACTTACCAGGTGACCGGTTGACGTGGTGTAAAAGCGTCCATAGATATTATTATTATTAGAAACAAAGTATAATAATTAATCAATAAATAGATAAGTAGACATAAGGGTAAGTAATAGTGTCGGCAGTATAAAAAGAAGCTGATTATTATTTATATGTATATATTTATAATAGGTAGATTTTTCATACACGACGGCCAACAGAAGAGCCACGTTACCTATATCTTTATTTAGGTAAGATACATATTTATTTATATTTGATATGCCAACAGTGTACACATTAAAACAGTAACAGTTTACAATTATTCAAAGAAGTATAATAAGATATATAAAAAGATATATCATACCTGGAAAAATCTGGTCGTCTAATAGGTCAGCTTATTTATTTATTTATTTCGGCACATCAACAACAACAACATAAATATAATACATTGTTAATTATAATTTCTCGAACAATCGATGGTGCTTACATTTATTACAAGGACGCATTGTGGCGTCAATAATTTCAATTTATTTCAGTAATTCCAAAACGAATGAAAATATAACTTATATTGTGTTCTTGTTCATGATAAAAACCTTATTTTGTTGGTTTTCAATATATGACTAGATAACTTTTGTAACAGAGAAAAAATGGGCAAACGGGACCGGTTGAAGCCTCTTAACTTTCTTCGTCTATACATGTTCTTTAAAATATAATATATAATTTAAATAGAAGGAATTTCTCCAATTATTATTTTTAACGCAATAAAATAACAAAAACCATTCTGTCGTTTACTTCCTTTAGTTATAAGCTCGCGCGCGTATGGAGAGCCCGCTCAGGATGCTCAGTCCCCACTGGCGCGTGTCCGGTATTAGAATTGATGTTTAACAATGCCCGCCTTCAAGACATGCACAACATCATCTTTAGTTTAACAATTTTATGTACCCAACATTACAAATTGCTTACTTTAGTACAACGTTATTGTTATAATAATTAGTACAGATTTTAGTATATTTAAAAATATTATAAGAAAATTACAATAAAATATTATGAAATATCAAAAATACTGATATAATTATTACAGAGCATAATTAATATGTTCAAAAAAATGACAACTAAGTTTAAAAAAATGCCTATGTATCATAGGCATTTTTTAAACTTGTTTGCTTTTAACTCGTGCTAACTTAATATCGTTTTGCAAACTTCTCATGCCAGAGGTTGAATTCATTTATTTGTCACTTACCTGAAATTAATTTTTGTTCTAAACATAATATACAACAACTAATTAAAGTTTATAAATTTCATTGTCGTTGTTAATTCCTAATTATATCTCGTAAATTAATTTATTTATTTTATTAACAGGGACGACAGGCTGTTCGGTCCCGCCTCCAGAGTGAGAAGAGGGTTCTCGCGATCTCTTTCGTGCATTTCGGTGACATCTATAGAGAGCTGTTTGACCGCTGCCTGCAGTCCGGACAGTTTTCGAGGGCCTGGAAAGGCTCTGCCTGCTACCAAAGGCAGGGCGGACCCTGGACTCCGCCTCGACGTTGCGACCGGTGGTGTTGCTGAAAGAAGTTGGGAAGGCCCTGGAAAGAATAATGGCCTCCCGTCCCACCTGGAGGAGGGACCGGGACTCTCAGAATCCCAATTGGTTTTCCGGTACGCCGTTCGACTGTCGACGCCCTCAAATAAAGAGAAGTCAGGTATTATAATTGGTAGCACCCACAGAAATCTAAATATTGTCTTATTATTTAGATTTCTGTGGTAGCACCGCATTCCTCTTAGGTAAGCAAGAAATATGTCAACTGAGCCTATTACGCTTAGATACAATTTTTGGTGGGCTTGTTTATAAGAATGAAAACTGGACAGTTGAGCGATTGGAAATCGAACGACCATCTGTGAGTTTCCTTTCTTTATTAAAATTGTATCAATGTATAATACCTAATTAAATCTAAATACAATCACCGTAACGATTATATTATATGAGTGGGTCTCCCCACGCGGGTATGTGGGACTCGCTGCGCCCGAATGGTGAGAAGGCGGACGCAGCTCTACCCACTAAAACCCGGCGAGTGCCACCAATCCCGTCTTTGGTGAGATGTCCCGAATTTTTTCAAACACCGCAAATTGTCCGCAAAGGACCGACGTGACACAGAAGGGTTGTCCCACACCACAGAACAACCACCTCTAACGTCAGGACCGTACAATGGGGTGAGGTTCCCATACTCGCCCCACTGTACGAAGAGTCTTATAAGAGGGGTACAAAGAGCAGCTCCCTCGGCTCAATTGCTTCGCCCAAGGTTGAAATTAACCTCTTAGTTTAATCAACGACTTTCACAATTTTACCTTATGTGATCACCTGTTTTAGTGTGGTTAGGTGTTACTAATCTTATCATTTATTAAATTTTGTGATGTCACATATTATTAATATGTTGACTCAACTTCAAAAGTAAAGCTCTGTCTGAATGGTCTAAATGGGAAAGATGATTGGGTGAAGATGACGGACGGATCCTTCTAAAAGGCAAGCGATGCGATGTCGATCAAGGCGAAGCTTAGAAATATGTATATTCGCTCACACACATACATTGTTCCATCCATACGTAAAGGTTGTGAGTATTATTTTTTAGAAGTGAATAACTTCTTATGGGAGGGTAAACCGATTCGTTACGTAACGCGTTACGGCGCGTATTTTATGTATCTTATTTGAACTATTTTATATTTCAATATATAAAATAGTTCAAATTAGATTAATTTAAGTTATCACTTCTGTCGGGCGTCCCGAGACGCACACATTTTTATTTTCTCATAGCATCAATATTATAAAGCAACTAGTTATACCTGACGTTCCTCATCTGATACATCAGTAAAATGTCTTTCTGATTTATCAACAACTACCTGTTTTAATTCTATAAATAAATTGCTGATGATAAAAAGTATTCTCTGAATATAAATAATAGCTATATGTGTACAGACCCTAACATCTTTTAGTTTTACAGTTCCAAACAAAGCGGTATCAAAGAGATGATATCATGCTTAACAATATTTCGTCAGTTACTATTCACAACGGCAGCTCTGTTACAAAAAGCCGAACGTTTCTACAAAAGCTGCAAAGAACGAATGGGAGTGGGTGGAAGGGGTATGTCGATTCAATAGGAGAAAAGAGAAATGTGTTACGTAAGTATGTTTTGTGATGCCTGTTGAGGAGGGAAAGAAGAGAGGAACGTTGTATTTGAACAATATGATTTATTTATTATTTTGGTGTTTGAAAATTAGACAATTGTTAGAAATAACTAACCGCTTAGTTTTGAATATTAAATTTCAATCAAATACAGACAAATATAATATGGAAAATCACAATCGCAACTTAATTTAAAGTATTTTAAAGAGATCACAAGAGAATATCATCGTGGATGATAGTCGGAGCGTTGCCCGACAAACATTACTTAACATGGAAATCATAAGAAAACTAGCCATTGCCCGCATCTTCACCCACGTTATCTTAAGTTTCCAGCCTTATCCAAAATGTTAACACTTTCGCATTTATAACATTCAGGATTCCTCTCACGAACTATCATTGCAATCGAAAAAGTTTCAGTTTGCACGCTTTTCTAACATAATTTTATATATTTTTTTTATATAGAAGAGGGGGCAAACGGACAGTCGGTTTACCTGATGGTAAGTTATATTTAATAATATAAGCCAACATTTCTAATATTAAGTCATTGAAATCGTGAAAGTTAGTATTCATGTTAGGTTATATCTTTCTTGATTTTAAATTTGTTTGCTTACTCGAAAAATAGCGCTTATCGTGTTGCGAAATTATAGTGACTCAGGCCAACTTTCTATTATTATGTTATCTATGTTTTTATGTAAAATATCCATTGGCGCCTTGGCATAAATGGACTGGAATGCCGTTACAATAAACGGTACGACGCTTTCATGACGCGCGGGCGTATTTTATTCCATCTTAAAAGGTCCGCAACGCACTGCTAATCCTCTGATGTAGCGGGTGTCTGTGGATGTCGCTTTTCACTTACCATCAGGTGAACCGACTGTCCGTTTGCTTCCTCTTCTATAAAAAAATATTTAGTCTTTTTTATGTCATTTTTTATGTCATATGGAGCCAACCGAGTAGTTGGTGCCTTATGGTGACTATCGACGTCCATAGACATCCGCACAAACAAAAGTTATGCAGATGCGTTTGCCCTCCTTTACCCTATCTCCTCAATGGGCAATCGGAAATATATAAAATAAGTTTGCCGATTTCTATCTAAGTGTTTGAACGAGCCTGAATGCCATCCACTATCTAAAATGGTAAAAAATCGCAGTACTTCATAATCGATGTTTGCGTGCAAAATGCAAACTTTCTGAATGCCGAAAACAGAATTTGACGACACCGTTCTACGACAATTTAGAATATTTCAATTCGTACAGTGAGAAAAAACTCATTTCAAAATTAAATCCTGACAAATAATAATTAAATAATTATTGTATACACCACGAAAAAAGCGTAGCAGATAAAATCATGTACCATTACGTCTTCCGACTTACTACAAACATTTAATGAATCTCGCTTAAAACTTTATTGAAAAATTTTTTATCAATTCCTGAATATGACCTTCACTAAAATAATAAGATTTTGTGAAATGAACAATATAATGTAAGAAGTTCTTGTGCAAACGTACTAGAATAACTCTTTTCAATTTTGAAAGCTCTACCGAGTTAACATATTAACGCGTACTATTACATTTTCAAATAAGCATGACTAATGAGTTCTTAACAAATACATAGTAGGTTCTTTTTAGTAGTCCCTCCGACGCTGGGCTATACAAAAGTCGTATACTGGCGGTTTCACGAACAACTTTGAGTGTGACCCCACAAAGCTGTGGAACGTCATTTAAATGCACACGTTTCATTGGCTCTGAATGCTTCAGGGAAGTAGAAAAAGAACGGGCCAATTACGACGCTTTTTGAGGCGACGCAACCTCTCGAAGTCCTGAGTGTAACTTTGTGTGGGGGATCCCACATTTCTTTGGGATCTCCTTTCATATTTTTTCTATTATGAATTTAAAACAAATTTTGGATTAATATTATTGTACTTGCAATAAATGAGCTATCCATTTTTTCATATAATGTATATGGAGAATGAAACTAAAAAGCGAAAACTATTCCGCAGACAGTTTTTGTGAAAATTGTTTATTTATTTAATTTTGACTAAGTATATAAAAAAACATTCTAACAAACGATAAATATACAGACTGCAAAATAAAGAGTCAAAACTATATTGCTGTAAAAATTAAATAATACATAGGTATAATGATTTTTTTACAAATAAATGTTTATAAAAATACAATAAATTAATATAAAACAAGTAGACGAGTCAATTTTATTACTATTAGCAGAACACCGAGGGTTTGGCTCCTAAAAATTATACGAAATTAGGGCAACTAAAATATTTTAATTCGGGTGTAGTTGCTTCAAATTGGAAGTTAACGTATTGACGTCAATATTACAAATCAGCATAATATATTACGAGGGCGGCACTGAAAATTTCGGGAATCAAGGAAGTGACACAACATTACTATTTAAGAATGTATTTATTGCTTTCCGAAGTATTCTCCGCGAAATTTGACACATTTTTCCATACGATGGAACCAATCATTGAAGCAACCATTCCATTCGGAAGTTCTTCAGGCGATGAAAATCTCTGACCACGCAATTTATTCTTTATTTTAGGGAAAGTATAGAAATCATTAGGGCTTCGGTCGGGGCTGTACGGCGGATGGTCTAATAATTATGTTTTCTTGCTCTAAAATCTCTTTTGTTCTGTGCGCGGTGTGAGAACTCGCATTGTCGTGATGGAGGATGATGCGGCGGTTGCAGTTCTCTTTACTGAGTTCAGAAACGACCTGTGGCAAACAAATGCTAGCCTACCATTCTGCATTAACCATTCTTTGTCCCTCAAGAGGAATAGTCGCAACATGGCCGGTTTTGGAGACAAACGTGGCCACCTTTTTTTTTTGCAACACTCCGTGAACGAACAATTTTTGTTGGCTTTAACTCATTTTCGAACACCTAAACTCGTGACTGGTTTTTTGTTTCGGGTTCGTACGCGTATATCCAGGATTCGTCACCTGATACGATGTTGTATACAGCATTTGAGGATCCTGCGTGGAATCTTTCGAGAGTTCTGACGCACCAATTAACGCGAGCCGCTTTTTGTTCTTCACAGAGCAAATGCGGTATCCACCGGGAAAACAACTTTTTTAACACCTAATTGTTCATGCAATATTTTTTGTATTTGACTCATGCCAATGTCTAAAGTTGCCTGAATTTCGCGGTATGTCACATGTCGATCTTCATCAATCAGCTTCCGCACAGCATCAACGTTTTCTTGGGTGACTGCAGTTTTTGGACGACCTTGACGGGGATCATCACTGAGCTTGACACGTCCACTTTGAAATTCAGCAAATCAGCGATAAATTGTGGTTTTGGATGGGGCTTCATCACCAAATGCAGAAATCATCCGGTCAACACTCTGTTTTTGTGTTAAACCACTTCGAAAGTCATAATAAATTATCGCTCTAGAATTTTTTCGAGTCAATTCTATTTTTTCACCGACTAAACAAGTTTGACAAGACCTTGTGACAAGACCGAGAATCTTTGTTTAAATAAATAAATGGTATTCGATTTTTAAAACCAAGGAGTTTTCAATTAAAAAGATTTTAATATGACAGGAACAGTGAAAATATCCCTTTCCCGATACTTTTAGTGCAGCCTATGTATTAATAAAAAAATAATGTTAAACAATCTCTATATCATGCACAATTTAAATTGTCGTCGTTTTGTTTGTTGGAACAGCCAGTAGGTGAATGCTTTGTGTAGAGGACTGTAACAAGTATTTTTCGACAATAATCTAAATCGTAAAGTTTGAATTTTTTTAATTATCTAAACATTATCATAAGATCTTAATAATTGTACGTTAATAACATCTTATAATATAATATAATAAATATATTTATTGTAACACAATCTCATTTACATTTATAATGAGAGATAAAAAAGTAAAAACAATATCATAGATGAAATTATAAATGTGTATAAAAGGGGATTAAACAATTTTCTTAATACCAAAGCTACACAGAGTTCTTTTAAAATTTCGAGTGAAAGAGCTCGCAATCCATTGGCCAAGCAACGAGCTAAACGCAAAGCTTTTGCGGTTACCTTTCCATCTCTATTCCTTCTTTGAGAAGGAATCTTTTATTGAAAATACACCAAGAAATTATTTCTTGAAATTATGACTGGGAATTATTTTGATGCATTTGAACGTTTTAATATTTTATTTGGGAACATATTCTTTCATTATACTAATTACTAGTAGTTTTTAAATAAATTTTCATATTAATGATTAACTAAAATGAAAATGACATGAATGGAGATGCGTATGATAAGAAACTTTAAAAAAAAAACAGAAAGGAGACTAATTCTAATTGACCTGGTCCATCGAGCCATAGGATGACCGTTCGACCCGTGACGTAGAAAGGCTGGTGAGCGAAACATGGATGGCAAGGAACAGATGAGATTGGCAGACAAAAAGGGAGGCTTATGCTCAGCAGTGGGCAATAGTGGGCTGACGATGATGACCATGATGATGAAGATCTCTGGTAGCTAAAGTAAGATTTGTATCGACGCTACCGGAATATGCGAGTTGATAACTACGAGTATTATCAATACTCAACCGATTGCTAGCATCTGACTCGGTGGAATAAAAACATGCCATATAAATGAGCCTCTCTTACATTATGTATATACTTCCTGATAATGATGAATTAATTTAATCACAATTTTTCCTATAATCAGTTCTTAAATAAGATGGGGGAGCGTTTTTTTTATCTTGCGTAGCGTATATTTATGGTAAAATATTTTTTAATTTGCTTAAGGTAATTTCCTAAATCCTATAATAAAAAATAAATAAAAATTAAAAACCCAGGAAATCAGAACCACAAAGTCATGTTTCAGGTAGATTAAGTTTCAGGTTTAGTTTTATCTTTTGAGTCCCCACCATGGTTCAGGCCTTGTCGTGGCGGTGGGGCTCAGTAACCTAGGGTGAGCGGTGTAACTTGGGCGAAGCTAATTGGACCGAGGGGGCTCTTTGTACCCCTCTTATAAGAAGAGGGGACAGAAGAGCAGGGGGCAAGGGGTGAGGATGGGAACCTCACCCCATTGTACTGTCCCGACGTTGGGAGGGGTGTTGTTCTGTGGTGCGGGACAACCCCTCTGTGGAGGTGGCGTCGGTCCCTTGCGGGACTGGCTAGCTGTCGAGGTGCCCTGTTTGTTTTCTAGATCCGGGGCACCTCACCAAGGGGACACTCGCCGGGTTTTAGTGGGTAGAGCTACGTCCATTTACCAGCTGTCGGGCGCAGCGAGTCCCACATACCCGCGTGGGGAGACCCACTCCCCCGCGGGATGCCTCAGAGCATTTCCCGGCGTTAAAGAAAAAAAAAAACTATCTTTGTGTTGAAATAATTAATACATTGGCAAGCACTTCTGCCAAATATAGGCTATTCGCAGAATATTGTTTTTCATAAGCTGCATTAACAAATTATATTAATTCAAAAAAATGTGCCCGACACATAACTCGCATAACGTATAATATATTTATAATTATTATTGGTCCGTGCTGGTGTTTTCATTTTCTTATAAGCATAATTCAATCATCACAAAATTACATAAGTCTATAGAAGCTTTCTACACTGATGAAAGTCAGGTAAAGCTCATCTTCAAAGCTAGATTTTTTATTACTTATTAAAAGTTAACGGCGAATTACAACTAATGTTAAATTATCATCCCCTAAATCTAAATCCTTTTCTATTATGAATTCTTGTCTTCGTCTAAGTTTCTAATTGAAAGACATTAATTACGCTACAATTTTGCTCTATTCTTATGTTGTAACTCTATATAAACAATGCTTATAGATAAATCTTAAATTAATATATTTAACTGCCTTAACAGTCCAGCTCTATCAAACATATCTTTGTATATTATGTTCTAATAATTACGCGAATTTAACTAATTATATTATGAAACAACTTTACGGAATTTATCGCGTTTTACATGCCTGACTTTTCGGATACTTTACAGCAATTGGGAGGACTGAGGTGTCAGACGTCCTAGCATTACAAAGTTATACGAAACTGCCATAAGATACAATCAATATTTTGGTTAGTCCTATCTAATATTACACCTGCATACTTATACGTAAAATATTAAACAAAGACATACATACACAAATCACATTTACAAAAAAACAACAAATACATAGCAAAAGGCTTAGAAACGCTAATGATTTAAAACTATACACTCCACGGACAAACTATGGTAAAAAAAGTATTATGTATGAAGGTGCACGCATTTACAATATGTTACCTAAAGATATTAAAATAGCTAAGTCCATGTCTACATTTAAAAGGTTACTTAAATACTACATAATAAACAAAACTTAACCACCAATAATTGTCGCTTCTAGTGCAGCGCACTCCGCGTTACAAACATGCACTCCTTTGTTTTGTTTTAAAAATACCCACTTTGTCGTTCTTTTTTTTATTCCCTTGTGTCAATGTACGTAAGTGAAATAAAATTACATTGTATTTATGTGTAAAAGTATTTAAATTAGTGATTAAGCTCACCATGTTTTAATTATTTACATATTGTAATTTGTAAGTATCTATAAGTTTTCTCATGTAAGTGAATAACTTAATTTGTTCTTATGAGAAATAAATTTATCTCAAACCTCAAACCTCAACACATATAAGTTATAGATTACCTTCAGAAAAGCCAGACCAAAGACCCTTGGTCCGTCGGGTCTTAGCGTTTTAAGGCTTTTTAAGGAAATAATAATAGCTGGCAGCTACCTCGGACAAAGAATTAGTCTATCAATTCAAAGGGGGAACGCTGCCAGTATCTTCGGAACCTTGCCTAAAGGGACTCCTTTTTAATAATACACTTAAGTTATTATATTATATTTTTTAAGGTTTTAGTTTTATTTATATTATATTAGTTTTAGGTTCTTTGTAATTTATAGCCAATATGTTTTTATTTAATTATTTAATAAATAAAGTATTATTTATATTGCAACAGAAATATAACCACTTCTTATGAATAATCGTTACCTATACTATAGTTTTTGTCGTAATGGCTTACGAAAGCTTAACAGGTATTTATTTACATTAATGCCATCGCTGATAAGAAATATCTTTTAATACTCCCGAATGTTGTTTTCCTTTGTTGCTATCTAACTGCCGCCGCCGATGTACATAGGTAATAGAAATCACATATCAGGTTGACTTTTCCTATTTATCATTATCTTGCAGTTGTTCTAGTTGTGAGAGCGCTTTTTGGCACTTTACGTCTCACTCCTACTCCTCTACACACAAACAAAAAGCATCTTCTGTTGGTGCTCTGTTAGTCTGCTAGAAGAATTACGCAATGAAAGGACCATTCTTCTTTTTGGATCGTCACATAGACGAAGATCTTCATCAGCTCGTGCTCTTCGTTAGTGAATGCTAGATACCTATTTGGAAAAAATCTGATGCATTTGCAATGCGTCTTTATAAAATAATAAAACTCTTTGCAAGTTTAATTTAACACCAAATTCAACAGTACCTAGTACCTAATCAAAATTGTGAACCGACACACTTGATTGTTCGGTTCGACGTGGAGGGACAGGTTGGAATAGGTCAGCGCCATTGAGCATTACCGGATCTCATCACAATGCCATGGTGTTTGGTCGTTCGTTAGCGAGCCGTCAATATTGCTTGGTCCACCCGCTATAAATTCTGTATTGAGCGGACACACAACAAAGCGCGTTTTGTCTTGCAAATGAAAACGCGCACATTTCGCGGTATTGTGCGCGGCTGTTTCGGTGCCCGCCATTATTAACGGCGTACATGAAAGACAAAAGGTTCGTCTGCAGCACTGAGGCTGGCCTAGATAGCAGATTATTGTACTAACACAATAGAAGCGTTAATTCCCCGACTCTGCCATTATTTTGTTGTTTCCAAGTTTATCGCGTCAATCGATTCGCCCGCGATCGGCTTTTGTTTTGACCGTTATGGTCGCCCCGAATAATGCATTTATTATGTGACTACAGCTTGTACGTAATAAATAACATAACATGTTCTGCGCCCGGTATTGCCTATTTAATGATAAAAAAGTATTAGTGAAGTGGTAGTAAAATACGTACAGAGTACGAACAAATATAAACAACGTTATTAAATTTATTTGATATAACTTATTACTAAGACAGAAAACGTTAGAAAATTGCGATTAAATAATGTAATTTATTGGCATTTATTTAAAAGGATATCCAAAATATTTTTACACTTTCGTTTACACCTTAACACATCATCTGGACAATATGAAAATATAATATTATTTCTATATAAGCAACTCTACAAGTAGGCACAAAACACAAAAAAAGAAGATATTTAAATATAAGTCTTAACATAGGTGCATAACATAAAAAATATGAAACTAGAATTAGAATTATTATAAACTTTATTTGTTTTGACTGTTCTAAATATCTCTTTAAATTATAATACAATAAGTGTAGCTAGATGCAAAATAAAAACATAATACCTATATGATAAAATTTATGTAAAAAATTACCCCAATTGTACGGCCAAATTTGTTTCCAATTTTATACAAAACTTCACATTCACAATAACACATTCAAAATTTCTTATTTCACAAAAACACCCACAGATCCAACATGAATGAATTTTTGGCGGGAAAACGGAGACGAAAAAGTTCCAACGCAAAGGAATGTTCTGTACACAGCCAAGCGGACAGCTTACATGAAAAACAGCGATAGACTGCGAGCCGGCCGGCGCGGCGTATGACGTATATATTTTCCCGCGCCGCATCCTTGCGCACCACTCTTATTTAAACACCCTTTGACTCTATCATATCTTATCTGCAAGGTATGAATAGCCCTATGCATTAATATTCAAATATTTAATTAAATTTCCCTCAAACCAAATCATATCTAATAAGATCGAATTACAGCATTCGAGTCTTGTAATCAGTTGGCACAAAAAACATACATATATCTAATTAATTTAAAATTTTAGGGTTTGTTTCAAGTGACCTAATATTTAAATTTCAAGTATTTAATTTAACAATACTCTATCAAACATAATTATACCTACTATGTTTATTTTAATACTTATGTAGGTAAGTTCTAGATACTGTCATGGAGGATAATACGAACTCTTACATAGAATTCATAAATATTAATGCGTTAATCGTAAATGTCAATCGAGTGGAGGCCACGTTTAGGTAGACGAAGTGTTGGTCGGCCATTAACCAGATGGGAAGACGATCTCCATGCGGTGGCCGGTCCATATTGGATGCAAGTGCCAAGGGATCGGCCGTCTTGGCGTTCATTGAGGGTGGCCTATGTTCAGCAGTGGACGGATAGAGGCTGATGATAATGATGATGAATCGTTAATATTACGATTGTTTTATCCATTTAACAATATCCGCATTATTGAACTTAAGCTAACGTAATTTACATAATGTGAAAAGCTGAAAACCATTCAAAATAACTTAAATAAAGGCCGACAACGCACCTGCAAGCTCTTCGGTGTATCGGGTGTCTATATACGAGCAAATGTACTGTGCTGTGCTGTGCTATAGGTGCACTTGCCACCTGGTCTGAGGTCCTGGACTGTCTTATGCCCCTTTTTCTATAAAAAATAAATATTGTCTGACAGCATAAACCACTCAAATTGATCTACTAATATACATAGAGCAGACTATCATTGGCGCTAAACACTAAAAAGCACAACGCCTACATGTTCTAGTTAGATATTAAAAATATATTCATATATATTAAGTACATTTAAAGCATTCATAACAAAAATAATAAACGTGTTTTCAAAAGAAAAGACAGTAGAAGCTGATATAATGTACGTTGGGTAATATGTCGGATGACAATGGTGCGAATGGCGCACAAAGCGTCGCGTTGTATTGTCAACCCACAATACCTTGCATGTACAAACACAACTAATTTACTTTTGTATTCAATAAAAAATTGACGCACTATTAACAATTCTATACAATTCTAATAGGATTATGGTGTATCCTGTACCTACAGTGTACATATATGTTCTTAATATTTGACTAATTATTATTGGCTTTGCACGCGTGCAACCAAACCCTATAATTTTAATGAAGAAAATTATTGTATGTTTATCAAGAATAAATACTAACCATGTTCAGCATGTGATATATATTAAACCAAGTAGCGCCATGCTGCTTTGCAGCTGAATGGGCCGGCGCGCCTGGGGAAGTACTTCGCTCTCACATAACATCGACGTCAAATGGCGACAAATGTCGTCCTGTTTCGTTCGGTTTGTGAGAGATCCGGTGGGCCTGTCAATCCTGTAATATGCTACACGTCATAACCGGTTAAGCTACCGAGCTTGGGCCAATGCATCGATGTCACAGGATGTAAACACCAGCACATTAAAAAAGGAGTATAACTTTGCCTCCAGGTCCTTCAAAAGAGCTTTTGCTGAGGCAAAAGCGGAGTACGTGAACAGAATTGGTGGGAGATTGGTTCGACTTCCTTCGGGAACTCGTGCATTTTGGTCGCTTGCCAAGGCTGTTTAAGGGATTTTTTGTAAGCTATCCCTTCATTCCCTGCACATGAGGAACGACTCGCTGGCCCACATCGCCAAGGAGAAGGCCGATCTTCTAGGTTCTCTTTTTGCTTCTAGCTCGACTTTGGATGATCAGGGAAAAATACCACCGACGATCCCTCGGTGTCATACTTCAATGCCGGAAATAATTTTCCGACAGAACTCCGTGCGCAAAGGCCCCTTTTCGCTGGACATCCATAAGTCGAATGGGCCTGACGGCATCCCTCCGTTAGTGCTACGAACATGTGCTCCTGAGTTAGCACCCGTCCTTACGCGTCTTTTCCGGCACTCTTATTCATTAGGCGTCGTCCCATGCTCGTGGAAGACAGCTTTAAAACACCTGATCCCTAAGAAAGGGGACCGCTCAGACCTATCCTACTGTAGACTAATAGCTATAACTTTCTTGTTCTCCTTAACCTTGTAGAATTTAAATGTAAAAAATTTGTAATAATAATTTATTTTGTTAACCCATTTAATTCTTCTATTAAAAATTATTTTCAAATTTTTGTTCGGTTTGCTATTAAAGTGTGTTTTTTTTAACTATAATTTATTTTCAAATCAAATCAAAAAATGTTATATATTAAATAGTACAAACAAAGTATCTTTTTGAACGTCAATTGAATCTACCACCGGTTCCAAGGCAAGCCCGCTGAGAAGAACCGGCGAAACAAACTCAGTGGAACTAATCTTTTCAAATATTTTATTAAAAAATCACATCCTGAAATGCCTGGGAGGAACGCCCAAATTTCCCAAGGTGTATCTTCCATAAAATCTTTTACTTTTTATAATATCCATTACCACACAAACGCTCCTTAATAACTTTTTTTAATTTTTTTATTGGGAGGTTTTAAAAAATTTCTGGGATCCTATTGTAAAAGCGTGTACAGTTGCCTTTAATAGAATTGCTTACTTTTGTGAGTCTAATCACTGGCACATCTAGCGTGTGTCTATTCCGTGTATCCCTACAGTATGGATGTCACTTTTTTACAGAATTCACTTGTGTTTTTCCGGACATAATATAGTAATATTCTAAGACGTATTGAGACGCGATAGTCATAATTCCAATTTGTTTAAATTTGTCTCTCAAAGATGTATAGGGGGACAGCTTGTAAATTGCACGGATAGCCCGCTTCTGCACCACAAAAATACTATTGATATCGGCAGTATTTCCCCATAATAGTATGCCATAATCCATAACGCTGTGAAAGTTTTCGCAAACTATTCGCGCCGTATCTTCATCGGTTAACTTTATTTTTCTGACTGCGCTGCAGAACCGAGTCTATTCGCCAACTTAGCTCTATGGGGACCCCACTGTAGCTTAGGATCTAGAGTTATTCTGTGGTGGTGGTGCTCGGTCCCCTGAGACTGACTGAGCCTTGTCGTGTGGGGCTCAGTACCCTAAGGTACCTCGCTTCACTTGGCTTGCTTGGAAGCAAGTGAAGCGAGGGGGTTGCTTTTTGTGCCCCTCTTATAAGAAGAGTGGACAAAAGATAAGAAGTTGGGAGAGGTTGTTCTGTGGTGCGGGACAACCCCTCTGTGGAGGTGGCGTCGGTGTGAGGTGCTGACTAGCCAACCAGAAAAAAAATTACCATCTTCAAGAGAATCTTGTTTACCTCGTCATAATTAGTTTCTTGTCGTTTTATTTTAAAAATAAGTGAAGTGTCATCATATCTCTTGATATCGTTAACTAAGTACGGTAAATCATTAATGTAAATAAGAAAAAGAACTTGCTGTCTTTCATTTTCACACCCGACTATAACATTTCTATTTTTCTCCTTTCTTATCTTGTCAATTTCAACGCCTCCTTCTGTGGCGTTTATGGCTTTCCTGGTCCTGTTTAAGACTTGTTCCCATGTTTCAGTCTCGTCTTTGGAGGTGACTACTACCGAGTGCAGCGTGGGTTGCTCTGACGGCCTGCCTCTACTGTTACCAGCAGCTACACTCGCGCACGTTCTAGTCACCTCCTCGAGGATTTTGGTGTTATTCTAAGTTATATTTTAGCATAACACAGGGTCCGTATCGGAAGTGTTGGTCACCACCTAACGAGATGCAGGGTACCTCGAGAAAGACAATCTGTCCAAAAAAATATCCTTGGTGGTGGCTTGGTGGTGGTGTGCGATTTTGGTGACAGCTCACTGCCGCTGTGAGGACCGCAGTTTGCTATCGGGGAATAGCTCCTAGTAGATGTTCCTCCTCAGGAAGGGCTACCGCCCAAGGTGATTCAGTGGAGGAACCCTCAAGGGTACCCGCAGACGGGGTTATGGATGACTTATTGTTCCCACGACCCCGTCGGATGCGGAGTGTAGTAAAATCGTTGGGCTTTACAACTTATAGTGCATTGACTATCCTATCATAAAGCGTAATGGTAAATCTCGATATTAATAATTACACGACGTATTAAAATGTTATTTTTTCTAAACATAGCAAACCCGTTTCACGAAAGAAATAAGCAGGATGTTGGTATCCATACAGATGGGCGCGCGGCACAAGACAGTGCTTCCATCCTAAGTCCCTCCCACCGGTTAAATTAATTTCTATATCATTATAAATCCAACTTTTCCCATTACCGAACCTTCGAATAAACCTTCTTAATAAACAACTTAAAGGGTCTATGCTAATTTCTAACCTGAACGGGTCTACCATACACTGGAGCACATAAAATTTTATTCCACTGCATACATTAAAATAAACATAAGCCAAGGTTTTATGCAATAAATTTAGTTTTTCCTTTACGTTAAGCTCCTTTGTCGCTAAATGTAGCTACCTAGGCGCTGAAAATAAATAAGTGTTGAGAAATAAAATAAGTTTCGCGGTCCACCATTGTGCGGAGGGGCCGCCTTCTAGTCCAAACAGTATTTCCATTGTGTCTGCATTACCTAGCCCTCTTTTCGTCTTTTGTATTCGCCTTCTCTATTGAAGTGAGACCTTCCCAATGACGCATTATGGTCGCTTTGAAGTATGCAATATATATACTTACGTGCCTTCACACAATTCTAAAATATAACAATGGTCCGAACTGAAATCTTTCAATTTCTAAAGAAATGTTTTTAAGAAAGTTCTCTTAAATATACATATCGTACAAGATATGTACCTATATTTAGAAATTTTGGCGTCAATAATTTTAATTTATTTCAGTAATTCCAAAACCAACGAAAATATAAATTGGTGACCTAATAGTACATGATAAAAAAAAAATTGGTTGTCTGTTCGTTATATTTTATTCGATTCGCTATTCGATTTACGCGATAACATCATAAAGAAACATTGATGAAAATATTATTACCTACTAGCTGTTCAGTTGCCCGCAGCTTCGCCCGCGTTTACTTAGATTTACAGCCGTTCGGATTGATGATGCTTATTTTTATGGCCAAAGTTACGCCTTATAACGTCAGCTATCTGCCAGTAAAAGCCTCGTCAAAATCGGCTTAGCCGTTTCAGAGATTAACCGGAACAAACAGACGGACAAAAATGGTTCTTCTTTATGTAAGTGCAGTATATTATTTCATAGATTTTAACCGCGACTTCGTCCGCGTATAAGAAGTATTGTTTTAAATCTTATTTTTCAAATAAAGTAGTAATAGCCATGCTGCTTTGCAACCGAATTGGGCCGGCACAACCGTGGTGGTACCTCTAGCTCACATAACACCGGCGTCAAGTGACAGCTATGCTGTCACGTTTCGTGCGGTTTGTGAGTTTCGGGTGGCCCATTGGGAGGTATAAGGAAAAGGAGGGCAACTCATCTGCATAACTTTTGGCTGTGCCGATGTCAATGGGCGTCGGTAGTCACCTCCGGCTCCGACTGCTCGGTTGCCTCCATGTGACATGAAAAAAAATGGTTCCAATTTACAAACTATAATAATTTAAAGAATACTATTTACTTCCACTGTAAATTTTATCGGGCCGATAGTACGTTTTAATAAAATATATTTATTTAATTTAGTAGTACATTTTTATTATATTTAAATAACTTTTACGGTTTATTAAGATTTTTAAATGCCTGACGTTTCGGATACTGACCTGCAACCATGTTCATGGGAGGATTGAGGTGTCAGACGTCCTATATAGTATTTATTTTGTGTCCTAACGATACAAAATTATTCGTAACTACCCTATGATACATCAATATTTTAATTCAAATTAGTACCTACTACTAGCAAAAAAACTACGAAAAAGATTAAATTATAATTTAATTAGCAATAATCCCGCAAAACACGCAGTCTTTACTGCAAATGTGTGTGTGCACGCATATGCATGCATATAGCACCGCCCTCCTTTCCCACACTGCATATGCGTACACTCGCATGCACCTCCACCCCCCCCACATGCACCACAACCACAGTAAAAGACCACCACCACACAATCTACGCACGTTTCGCCCCAACACCGAGGCATCCTCAGGATGTAGACTCTACGATTAGCAATAGCAACGATTGCATCTTATATAATGGATTTCCGAAAAGTAACGCTTGATTCTATTAACTATCTACGAAAAAGTTATATTTTTTATTCATATATTTTATTATTGTTCCTAGCATTGTTTATAAATAGTACTTTGTCATTTATTGCAATTTTAAATTATTAAATAATTAAATAAAAACATATTGGATATAAATTACAAAGAACCTAAAACTAAAAACCTTAAAAAATATAATATAATAACTTAAGTATATTAATAAAAAGGAGTCCCTTTAGGCAAGGTTCCGAAGATTTTCACAGCGTTCCCCCTTTGAATTGCTAGACTAATTCTTTGTCCGAAGTAGCTGCCAGCTCTTCGGTCTCCTGTGATGTCGACTAACCTTTTTGTTATTTCCTTAAAGAGCCTTAAAGCGCTAGGACCCCACTGACCAAGGGTTTCGACACCGAATGGGATAAAATCATATTCGGAGCCTAGACCCCTGTTTTTGCATATTTTAGCTTTTTCAGCCGCTTCATTATTATATATAAGTATTCCTTTTTTATAATATAATGAATTCTATTAATAAATCATTTTTGGATAAATTACTAATATATGAATACTTCATTAAAATCGCGTGCAATACAAAAGTGCGATCCTCATAAGGATTCGCATCTTGTAATGGATAGCGTGATCTACATTTTGTGTTAACGCCATCTATTGACACATGTAAAAAACTTCTTGTTACACTAATTATACATCTTATATCTTACCTAGGGTCTCAAACTATCTTCATATCAAATTTCACTTAAATCGGTTTAGTGGTTTAATAAATACACAGTCCCGGCGTTTTAGCTGCACAACTCCCGTTCCCGTGGGATTTTCAGGATAGCAACTATTTTAAGTCCTACGTTAAGTTCCAAAGTATCTTCATACCAAATTTCACCCAAATTTGTTCCGTGGTTTAGAAGATAGACAGTCCCGGGTTTTACCCACATAGGTCCCGTTCCCGTGGGATTTTTGGGATAAAAACTATTTTAAATCCTACGTTAAGTTCCAAAGTATCTTCATATCAAATTTCACACAAACATGTGCCGTGGTTTAGAAGATAGACAGTCCCGTTGTCTTACGCGCATAGTTCCCATTCCCGTGGGATTTTGAGGATACAATTTATTTTAAGTCCTACGTTAAGTTTCGAAGTACCTTCATGTTAAATTTCACCCAAATCTGTTACGTGGCTTAGAAGATAGTCAGTCTCGGGGTATTACCCGCATAGGTCCCGTTCCCGTGGGATTTTCAGGATAAAAACTATTTAATATCCTATGTTAATTTTCAAAGTATCTTCATATCAAATTTCACCCGAATCTGTTCCGTGGTTCAGAAGATAGTCCCGGGGTTTTACCCTCATAAATCCCGTTCCCGTAAGATTTCCGGGATAAAAACTATCCTATGTCCTTTCTCGGGTTTCAAGCTATCTTTGTGCCAAATTTCATCCAAATCTGTTTAGCGGTTTAGGCGTGAAGAAGAGACAGACAGACAGACAGCGGCAACGTGCTATGTGTTTTTGTATTTATTTCTACAATTTAATAAGATGTAATTTTGCACAATTTTCAGTCTAATTTCATTTTGTTCACTTCAATTTATTTTTCTCAAATAAGCGGCAAAATCCTTACTGCCTTACTAATATTATAAATGCGAAAGTAACTCTGTCTGTATGTCTGTCTGTCTATGTATATGTATAGTATAAAAGTATTAAATATATTTCCGTTGTCTGTTACCCGTAACACAAGTTCCTCGAGAACTTACCACGGGACCAGATTGACGTGGTGTGAAAGCGTCCATAAATATTATTAATATTATATTATTAATATTATTATTGTAGAGTTATATTCTTTTTCCTAAATATCTATGGCCACTGCATGTCCCTATGATTTCTTTTTTATCATAAATTAAATCCTAAAAAAGATATGAACGTTAAAAATCCAAAAAAATGGCCAAATTTTCTGCTGTGTTCAAACATCCATAAAACAAATTTAACTAGATTATATAAAAAAAGTAAAACATAGAAACATAGCCTTTGTTAATTTTTTATCAAAATGGTTCTTAAATTGGTTAAGTTTTGGAGAAGAAATCAGGGGACTACGAATCGTTACGACGACTGCGTCTGTCGGCACAGCTAGTTTTATATAATTTTAATCCAATACCTATTTTAAAAAATCTTATACTCAATAGGTTAACTCAGTCACCTAATAAGCTCTACATACATGTGAAGTTTTGTGTGTCTGTATGTTTTTATTGCATATTAGGCAAACGAGCAGTCAGATACCTGATGATAACATGTTTATGTCACTAGACATTGTCACTGGCTTGGTTGGGTGGTTTGGTGGGGCGTGTCGTATCAAGGAGTCACATAACTACATTTTTGTGAAACAGAAGTGAAAACTTTAGCCAAAGTGTATCAAGATACAGTCTTGGATGATGTTGTGAAACCGGGCAGCAATACACTTTTTAAAAATATACCGTGTACTTTCCAGCAGGACTCTGCTGGTCCTGAGGACCTGGTCACAAGGCACGAACTACCCAAGCCTGGCTTGAAACCAACGTTCCGGACTTTATAAGAGCTGAAGACTGCTGGCCCCGATCTAGCCCAGACCTCAACCCTTTAGACTTCAAATTATAATAATAATATCTATGAAATTGCCGTTCTGCAGTACTGGCCATTTCAAATCAAAATATTTTTGTTTGGCTAAGAATTCTAATTTCAAATTAATTTTATTTTAATAACATGGAATTCTTTTTCCAAAAGTAGTCATTTGTTTATGATTAGTGTTACATTTTCAACGCATTTCAATCTTTTTAACCGACTTCAAAAAAAAAGAAGAGGTTCTCAATTCGTCTGCATGTTTTTTTTTTCTTTTTGTATGTGTGTGACACAATTACTCCGCCGTTTGTGCATGGATTTCGATAGTTATTTTTTTGTTTGAAAGCTGGTGTTCCCAGTTTGGTCCCATATTGATTTTATTAAGATCTGACGAGCCGTTTTTTAGTTATTCCCAATAATGCCTATTTGGTTGGTTTCTTTTACCTCGACGTTATGCTCATTTTATTACTTGTCGATTAGGGCTGTTGATATTTTTAAAAATATCGGATTTTCGATATATCGATATTTTTAAATATATCAATATCGGAGTTTGATATATCGAAAAAAAATATCTATATTTCGATATATCGACTTTATTTAAAAAAATCGTAAGTCAGCTCAGAAATTACACATTCACAGCTCAGCTTAGAAATCATACAATCACAGCTTATAGTCCAGTATATTTACGAGTTTCAATACGAGTTTAAAAAAATACTCTTTGTTTGGTAAAAAGTAGATACTCCATATCCATATGGAGTATCTATAGATTCATCATCATTATCAGCCCCTATCCGTTCACTGCTGAACATCGGCCACCCTCAAAGAACGCCAAGACGACCGATCCGTCGCCACTCACTTCCAACATGAACCGGCCACTAGAATTTTTTTACTAATTTAATTTAAACTTTAATTTTTTAAGTTATAATATCTATACTAAACTACATTTCGTTTTAAGATAATAGGTAATTAAGTAAACTAGGAATACAGAGAAAACATAATATACTTAGTGTAAATCAATTTCGGTAGATTAAGGTTACGATGATTTTGTAGATTAAAATATAAATTGCAAAAAAAAAATGTTTAAAAATATATAGACCATCGATATCTACATTTCAATATCGAACTATCGATAAATCATCGAAAAAATATTAGTAATAAATATCGATATTTGGAAATAATAATATCGATATTTCGATATATCGATATTTCGATATATCGATATTTTATCAACAGTCCTATTGTCGATGTAACAATTGCATAGGATGCTATGGTAGCACACACAGATATTTAATAATACCGGTTCGGTATAGATTTACCTGTTTATACTTGGCTACCCCGATAGTTGTGACCGGAAAAGAATAGGCAACCTAACGTTTGCATATTCTATGGGCTTCATACTTTCGATTGGTATAGAATTAATCTAATAATCAAACCGATGAAATGTTTAAATTTTTTTTTTGTAAATTATTAATAAAACATACCCTGGACTAAAATTTGTTAGGCAACCCATATGCAATATATTTATTGACATATTAAATTAAATGTATTATTATGTATATTAAATACGTTTTATCAAATAAACATCTCGGTGAAGGTCGTTTTATATCCCGTGTGAAAAAGTGATATTCTGACAAAGACAAAAGAAAGTGTCTCTCACTCTTGGAGTTTTTCGTATGTTGGTATCTCGTTCCAATACGGTATTATTATTAACTTGTCAAATCTATTGATACTTGATCTTAGTGTAATTATATGTATATATTATTTCCATAGACTTAGAATATACTGTCATAACTATATCTTATGACGTAGACAGATTTTATGACTTTTATTATGCGTTTCAAATAAGAATAGGAACGTCAATGACCTCTATCTGTCAAATATAACTTGAAAAGTACGGTTTGACCAAAACCTTATTTGCATAATTAATAGTTTTAAATCGAATTTAAATGAAAACGTTAAAGAGTCGTAAATTATTTAAAAAATTGAAGTCATAATTCGTTTTTTTAAACCATACAATAACAATTTTTTATATCATTGTTGCCGCAAAGGCCCTAGAGCCATACCAACATTAATTAGAAAATAAGAACGCCAGTCGCCATCTTGCCGTTATTAGTGTGCTCCGTCGTGAGGACCTGAAGGAAATATAAGTTTGACTCGTGAAATGTACGCTTCCCTTTTGCAAACACTGCAAAATGCAAGTAAAGTGACCAAGCGAGTTCATTTGGGTACGGGGATAAATAAAAACACGTTAACACGTATCCGACGCACACTCGGACAGAAATTCAGAGATGAGCGGAATTGAAGAGCTAGATTCTGATTGATTTCTTTTTCACTTACTCTCTGTAAATAAATTTAATAAAAAGAAAACTTTTTTGTCCACCCTACCTAAATGGTTTGAATTGAAAGCTATCACAACATGGCGCTAAATCCGTCTTATTCTCATGTGAAACCATAGACATAGAATATACTAAATAGACCACCTGACAGCCCGAAAATGCGTGACGATTTTTGAAAAGTCAATGTGTGCAGAGCACCCGCACACATTGACACACAGTGATGTATCTTTTACTATCGATACTCGATAGTACAGCCAGTTCGAGTAAAATGTAAACATTGTTGTTTGGGGTGAATTTTCCAATGGTCAGATATGTTATGGTTTTTATAAGGGTACTTAATATTGCAAAGTCGACATAATTATTCCTCAGTGATGATGATGATGATGATGAAGGATGACTACATAATATTCCTTAGGTCAAAGTTATCCGCCGATTGCAAAAGCAGCCCTTAAATTATTTAAATAAAAGGTAAATAAATATTGAAATAAAACAACACATAGTATATTATTTATTCTCAAATGAAATATCATAATACTCTTACACACTCATACTTACCTACTATTTATATAAAATAATGACTTTTATTATGTATGTATTATTTGTTTCAAATGATTTTAACAAAAGGAAAATAATAAAATTTGGGAACGAATCGATCAATATTCAATGGACGCTTGATCCATGACTTACTACACAAGATTTACACAACCTAAGTATATGCGCAGTTATTATTTTAACGGTTACTTTAAAATTATACTGTTACAAACGTAAAACAAGTAATTTAATTAAAATAAAAAAATAAAGGGTAGATGTTACTGTCCTTTAAACAAAATAATCTTATTCTGGTGGTTCCTTACAGTCTCCTTACTCAAATTAAGTAGCTTACATTCGTATTTGAGCCGAATATCGAACAGATGTCTATAATACTTCATTATTAAGTATCTGTGCCCACTTAAAACTTATTGGTCCATATTGTGGATCGTCAAGCACAAAAACAATTAGTCGGAAATATCTTCCGATATTAGAAACGTCTCTTTGCAAATTGTATTGTTGGGATCCCAACCAAAACGCCCAGTTAATATCAGCCATTTTCCTCTAATTATATCTTCTTGAGGGAATCTGTAAAACAAAATGATTATGATTCATCGCTAACAAGCAAACAGTCGGAGAGGACATTAGTACGGGAGCGGATTTGACAGCGAGTGTCGGAGATTGGTGGCGCTGCAGTGTCAATTCAAAAACTTGTGTTAGAATTGGCAAGAATATGGGCTGGACGGCCGAGGCGTAGGGATGTTTGTATTACGTTATAGACAAACCCGACTACTGCCTTTAAAAAGCGAGGTGTTGTTCGTAGAGGGGCGATTTATATCCGCGACCTCAAGGAGGACGGAAGTCTGGCCAAATGACTATCGGCCATGTTAAGTTTGTTAATTAATATTGGGCCAACCTCTACGTATGTGTGAGGTTCGTGTATGTGTATGCATGTGCAGTGTGAGTAAGGACGGAGGTGCTTTATGCATGCACATGCACACGCACCTACACATTACTTCTGGACCTAAGATTGTTATTGTTTTATCAGAATGTAATAAAATGGTTGTTATTATTATTTAAAACGCATTTCCTTTCTGATATTCCTGTTACATAATATAAACCTTGCTCTTGAGTCACTCTATATTATATAGAAAGCTGTTTTATTTTTTGTTGTTTTTAGATTAGTTTCAAATTAATGATATTATAAACCAATAAGCATGTCGATAAATTTGAATCAAGCACTAGCTTATATGTATAAAATATTGGTGAAAATTAATCTTCAAATATTGTGTAATTTAAGAACAATTGTATCTTTAACTACGCAAAATATGAAAGTAAATAGGACGATTGACTTTATTTTATTTGAAATAGAGAAGTAAAGATAGAATATAGCAAAAATAAACACATCTTAGCAATTAGGACATGAAGATGAATTACCTGTGAAATGTATAATTTTCACAATTGTTTCTATGATTCACATTATACCGCACCGCACAGTATTTTCATATTTTTACGTGCAATAGTATTTATTGCAAATATATCTGGAACAACGAAATAAATTATTGCAAATATTGAGAGGCTCTTTTAACGCTTGGTGACCTGTTAAATAAAAGTGGTTACACTTGACATTAGATTGCTCTCTCTTTTCATCTTGTTATAATTCCATAAAGGACTGTCTTCTCTTTCCAAATCTTTATTGGTCTATTATATTATATGTTTATGTTTGAAACGCATAGTACAAATTGCTAAGATCAAGTATCAAATAATAGGGATGTTGACACTTGACAGTATTCATATAAAAATATAATTTTGATGTTAATTGGTAGAGTCTATGATAGAATTCTGAAAAAATACAATATTTTCCCTTATTTTTTTTTTGATTAAATTAATATTTAATAAATAAAATGTAACAAAATTTAAAATAGGTCACGTGATAATAAACGGAAATGACGTCACCTATTACTATTTAGCGGAAGCGGAAGAATATTGACGTACTTTTATACACCATTTTCCGTACGCAGTACATATTCTAAAAACTAATTTTCAGGTGTTTGACAGTGTACACACACATAGGCACTGTACAACAATTATAAAACTTAGAAGCCATTTTTTATTAACAACAACTAGAATCATTTTATCATTTTTACGATGTTTAACAACATATGACGTCACGTGACTAGCGTGTTAGCGTTTTGGAGCGAAATTTAAAATGCAAGATTTTATAGGCATTAGACGTATTTAAGCAAAAGTTAATAATATTTAGGCCTCTATTAGATATTTATAAATGATCTACAAACATTTATGAAAAATGTCAACATCCCTATTGTGGTTAGTATATTATCTATGGTCGGGACTCCGCGCCCCGCGGACCCCGCGGCCCGCCATTTGCCAATTGCCATCAGCCATACGCCATTTTGACTTTCGCTTTTGTCGATCGTGTGGTAAAGTTTGGTTAATAAATTCTGATTCAAAGTATTATCATTTATTGATGTAATTTGATCAAGGTAAAGTTTATTTTATGTGAGATAACCTATTTATACGTTAAATATACGTACTTTTTCATCTTTACTAATTTAATTCTAAAATGGCGGATCGCACCTACGGAGTTATTTTTTAAAAAGATTTCCTCGAAAACTATCAACGATTTATAGATAAAACCATATTAAATTGCAGGCGACGACTATGGATTCGACATTGGATGTGTCCTTAGTGGCACAATCCATAAATTATCATGGACAACAATTGCAAAAAACATGGGAAGCTGAACGAGGAGAAGATGATCTAGCTAAACTTGGCGTCGATGCACGTGCACTTGATTTTGCGGTATACCAGTCTCGACACAAACACTTAACGTTTCAAGATCGTAGCAAAAGACTGAAATTGCATCAGTTTATTGCCAAAGAAGCCAACGCTTTGTTTGACTCTGCATTACTCGAAGAAACTCCGTCATCCTCTAGTTTGGAAATTGATGCAGCGATACCAGAAGATAGTAAGTACAGTTTCCTTAAAAAATAATTTTATATAATTGACCACAGCTATTTCTTCATATTATGCAACTAGCTGTTGCCCGCAGCTTCGCCCGCGTTATCTTAGATTTACAGCCGTACCCGGATTGATGATGATGATTTTTATGCCTAAGTTACTCCGGCATCAGCTATCTTCCAGTGAAAGTCCCGTCAAAATCGGCCCAGCCGTTTCCAAGATTAGCCTGTACAAACAGATTGACAGACAAAAATTGTAAAAAATGCTATTTTGGTATTGGTACCGTGAATAAATCCATATGCATTTAGTTGTTACAAACAGACACTCCAATTTTATTTATCTGTATAGATGGCAATGCTGTGTAAAATTGTAAACTTTAATAACAATCCATAATTAAATAATTATGCAAATTTTAAATATATATAATAATTCTAAAACACAAAGCTTAGCATTTTCATAAAGTCATAAAAATTAGCAAGAATCTAAATTCTAAAAACATTCAGAAGCTGAATTATACTTTGTTATATCTATGAAAATTCTCTGAAAGAGTTTTGGCTCATGACATGAGCCAAAACATCAATATGTCAATTACTTATTCAAGTTATAAAAAAGTAATATACTGTAGATTAGTACATAGTGTAATTGAGTAGCTGTTAGCCTGAACTGATTTTTATAGTTTGAGTCACTTAATCATTATATTTGTGATAAAAAAAATTAAATAGATATGTGTTTTCTTGGATACATCCAAATTCACAAATATTACTCCTTTATCAGAATCCCATAGCAATATTTTAAACTATTTTTTAATTTCAGATTTATATGCGTTGATGCCACCATTCGAAACATTTTTAAATGTAGACAAGTCCGCAAGGTTAAGACATTTTTTTGATGTAAGTATTCAAATTTATTACTCTGCCTTTTAACCTTAATGTATAAATTTGACTAATTAACTACAACATTGGAATGGTTTTATTAACCTACCAGTCACGGTAAAATATACTTTATTATTATTAAGATTCATGACATAACCAAGTGTTGGATGATTGAAAAAATAAAGAAATACTATTTCTTGTTTAAGTAGCATTTTTGGTTTGGTCCCTGTGAAATTGTCTTAAACGGATTTGCTGTAGTTTCCCAATCCCAAAGTGAATATTATGTATAAAGAATTTCTTGCTGCCCACAAACAATTT
This sequence comes from Helleia helle, assembly GCA_963853865.1. Taxonomy (NCBI): domain Eukaryota; kingdom Metazoa; phylum Arthropoda; class Insecta; order Lepidoptera; family Lycaenidae; genus Helleia; species Helleia helle. Next base: position 28,690,224 of record OY971414.1, read on the forward strand.
TAGTTTTTATTTGGCATAATTAAAAGCTAAAATGGAATAATGAGAGAATTTTTTTTTCTTTAAACATTAATATATTTACTTACATCCCTTAAATAAGAAAAAGATTTGATATGGAAATGTATTATTGAATATATTTCTATTAATTGTAATAAGTTTCTACAATCAATCAGTCCAATATAGTATGAAGTAATGGTGTCTATAAGTAGAATTATACTTTGGATTGATAATTGCAGATCTGAAAGTAACTCTGAAGTGTGTAAGTGATCAGCATCACCCATGAACATCACAAGTTTACTTGGAAATAGCCCAGGCAACTCATGTGTTGCCCCTATCCTGAGATATAAGATGTTAAGTCTCGGTACTAGTAATTATACTGCCTCTCTAGTCCTTCTCTCTGAAACACAGCAAACCTGTTTTACGGAAGAATGAATATGATGGTGGTACCCACGTAGACAGCAGTGCAGCACAATACAAACATGTAAATACACATGTATATGTTGACGCAGCAATCTATGTGATAATATATTGTAATAAGTAATCAGTTAGCTGGGATATAATACACCTGCAATGTACATTATCAAATGTACACTATCATATAACATGTTAAAATAAGCAACCCAATCACATGTGTGAATGCAATATAATAATGAATGATTACGTCTTGTTCATTCAGAATGTGAAGAAAGGAGAGCTCATTATTGGAGCTGTTATCAACAGAACTGCTTCGGGAATGATGCTGAAAGTGTTATGTATTGCGGGACCTACATCCAGATATGTTGCTGACATCAATGTTAAGGTAAAATAAAGAGAAAGATTTTTCAATTAAAAAAATGTTAATTTTATATGAGTGAGAAGCTTGATTTTTGAGTAATATTTTTTGAATGGTCTCTTATTGCTATCATTGTATGTAGTGGTGGTCATTATTACAACAACAATTGTAGTAATGCGTTATTTGAAAATAATGAATAATCCATTATTAAAGAATAACTATATCCTGTTGTCAGTCATTATTGAAACGATGACTTAATGGTAAGAATAGGCACGCAATAGGCAGAATGAGCTTTTTTTTTTTGCTTAATTTAATTTCGTAAATCTTAATGTCACAATTCATATTTTTCGTATATAAATCAACAATAACAGGATAACAGACAGCAGTTTAGAACAACAGTTGTATAACATAATACAACAGGATAATTTATTATTGTAAACCAGCCGTTATTGCCATCACTAATCGTATGTGAACTTTGAACATGTATAGAATAAAGTACTTAGTTTGTCATCCATTTTACTGTCCTATATATAAATGCTACTGGATATTAGATATACAACTAAAGTCACTTGATCAGTATTCTTAGTTTGAAATATTCCTACAAATTGTGATTTGTGTATTAAAAAAGACATGAAAAGGGCAATAAATTATACTTCTCCAAATTTCTTAATCTATATCTTATATACAGTGTAAACTCTTTATAACGTTGTTCGTTATAACGAGAAACTTTCTATAATGTTTAAATGTAAAATTAGTTCAATTTGGTTGGTTTACCACAAAACCCATACATTAATTCACTCTTTATAACGCAACAGCCATTCTCTATTACGAAGAAATATTTTCATATTTAGACATCAACAATATATTTAATAGTAAAATTGTTTTTATAATTAGCTTACAAAACTAATCTTTTGAGGTGCTGTAATTCCTAAGAAAGATAACTCGGGTCATAAACAGCCATCTCGCTTTTATGTTTGTTAATTGCCTTAGCATGTGTGCTTTGGGTGAAATGGTCCCGCTGATGAGGACTGATCGCCCGTCTGGCCTCGCTGGTGTCCCCACCCTAAAATAATAATAATAGCATGTGTGCTTAGCATTCTTAGATTACATTGTCCCATCTCCACCTATCATGTATTATCAGTCGTAAACCAACTTTAAAACTGTCAAGATGGCCAGTCAAATAAAAGTGTAATGTGTTAACGAAAGAGTTATTATATAAGAAATTATTGTAATTATGTAGTTGAATTTGGTTTATTTTTCCTATTCCCTCTGTATAACGAAAATTCTTTATAACAATAAAAAATGCTCGGTCCCTTGGAATTCATTGTAAAGGGTTTACACTGTATATAAAAAATTCGTGTCACGATGATTGTTCGCTATAAACTCCGAAACTACTACTACTATTTGTAATTTGGTCCAACTTGGGAGAGGGTAGGTTAATTTATAATCGCAATATTTATTTATTTCAAATGATTGGTTTATATTTTGTTACTGTATAAAGATGTCAAATTCTCTAGGTGATGTCAAATCCAAAACTAATTTATAAAGAATGGGGGATTCTATTCTAGTCTCTGGACCATTTGTGTTTTAAGTACAATTTTTTAGTAGTAGTAGTAGTTTTTAATTTTATTATTTAATATTTGAATCTTTTGTTTTCTTTATTTTAACAGGCATTTTTACCAGTGGCAAATATCATACCAGCTGTGGACAAGAAAAATGTGTCAAGAAACTACCTGATGAATGATACAGTGTGCTGTGAAGTCATTGAAGTGATCCCAGACACTGACAAAATGGTGTGCGGCATGAAGGGAGTCACTCGTGGACCCGACGACCCACCTCCAAAACCACCTCTTGGACTCCTGAGCACTGATGACTTTCCTCTAGTATACAAGTATGTAAAAACTCATATCACAACACAATTAAACCACAGTATATGTACACTTTTACAGGTTGTGTAAAACACCCGTATTTAACACATTGTCCATTATTATTTTTTCATATTATTTTAATATGATTTTTTTGGTGGTGTGAAAATTTAAATGAAATTAAGCAAAGTGTATTGAAGGATATACCGAAGGAAATTTTTGGAAGATATTGATTGAAAACAAAAGCAAATAAGATATTGAATCAAGGAAATAATTTGGAGCTCACAATTCTAATAAAATGACGACTGACAAGAAAATATGTGAAGTTATTAAGAGATTGGATCAATCTAAAGGAGTTGTACATGATACCGTGGCTTAACTTTGTATATTGAGATTGTGGATAAATGTTTTCACTGCTTTCTGATCACTTTTCAGTACAAATATATACACACATCACCTACTTTGTGAAAGTTTGCACAGTATTGTTTGAACTGAGTAAAAATCAGTTGGACTATCCAGGATGTCGTTAAAAACTATATTTGGAGGCATATGTAGTTTTATTTGAGGATGTTTTTCTAATTTTGTCCATCACTATTGTTTTGCTGTTAAAATAAAGGTCAGTACATATCACTAGGGTCAATCCATTCTGATGTCTCAGATCTTTTATTTCTATATTAAAACTTATATTTAATATTCCAGCAATATTCAAAACCTTGATTGGATTTTAATATAAATGAACATTTGTTGGATGTCGGCGTAATTTATTTATAAAAAACTGGACTAGCTACCGGCACTTACTGTTTAGCTGATATTGAGGTTCATAGTGATGACAATAGTTTAAAGTTGCTGCAGTTGCTATAAACCCACATTGGACACCTCTCTACGGACACAATTTGTTCTGTTACTTTAGGGTGTTTTTTTCTAGGTTAGCAACAACCCCCCAGGACTTGTTCGTAAAAACAACAATTATGTTGACTGTAGCTGAGATTCTTGGTAATATAATAATGACATTGTTGAAGCCGCATCAAATAATATATAAATATGATGTTCTATTTGTGTATGAAAGAAATAAAATACAAGTTATATAAAATTTTTTGAACAGCTCCAATGGAAAAGGTGAGGATATGAGTATGTGTGACATTATGACAGCCTGTTTTAATAGGAATCTTATTTTAAAACAATTCATTTTGAAAATATTTTGACTTTGTTTACAGTCATATAAAGTGGAATCATTTCGTCACATTCTGAGGATTAATTACAACTTTAGCTCAAATTCCCTATATTAATTAAAGTTTTTTCTACAGGAAAACTATGGAAATGAAAGGGGAAAGCTATGAAGCAATATTGGAGAAGAGCCCAGGCTTCAATAATCCAAACTGCATCCAATACCTCTCAGAGCTGCTTGGTATTGCGAACATGCATTGCACCAACTTTCCATCACTTAGGTATGTGTTATGTAATAATTGTTACTGTAGTAGATTAAGGGAGTCAATGCAGGTATTATATTTTATAGCATATCTTTAAAATATTGACAATTTTAAATATAATATGCTCTAAAATAATAATATTGAAAAGTTTTTAAAATCCAATGACAGAGTTTACAACAAAAATCATATTTTAAAATCAATCTAAAACTTGTCAAATCAAGCAAAATAAAAGTAATGAATCTTAATTGTTGTCTAAAATGTACATATAATTATGGATTTTCTCAATTATTATTATTTTTCCAGGGGTGGATTTTTCCCATCAGAATATGCAGATGAACTACGTCAAGCACAAGCCAGTAAATGGGCATTCAGATCTGTTGCCGAAGGAATAGAGCATTTTAAAGCAGGACGACATTCAGAAGCATTCCAATGTTTGAACAAAGCCCTGAGTATAGATCCTAGAAATGTAGAGGGACTAGTTGCACGAGGAGCATTATATGCAAACAGTGGAACATTCAAGAAGGCCATAGAAGATTTTGAAACTTCTTTAAAACTGAATCCTAATCATGCAAATGCAAGGAAGTATTTAGGTGAAACTTTAGTGGCATTGGGACGCAGTTATGAAGATGAAAATAAAATAACAGAAGCACAGAAAGCATATGAAGACTGTTTAGCAATCATACCATTGCATGAGGAGGCACAGAACTCCCTGAACTTCCTTAAAAGTAAAACATCTACCACAAAACCTTTAGTGGAACCCACAGAATTGCTACTTCCTGGATTAACTGGAGCTAAATCATTTGAAATGAAAGAAACCCTTAAGCAACTTTTGAATTTAACTGAAAAGAAAGACAAAAAGAAGAAGAAAAAAAGGGGCAAAGGAAAAAAGAAGAGATCCAGTAGTTCCTCATCTTCTTCAAGTGATTCCTCAAGTTCCAGCTCATCATCTGAATCTTCATCTTCCTCCTCAGAATCTAGTGGTAAGATATTTTATCATAACTGTCATCGGCGACTTTTATCAATCCATGTTAACGATCAGGCGATTCTATTTTCACACATGAGGTGACTGATGACTCGCTGGACGCCTATAATAATCGACCCTTATTAGTTTTACTCTCCGTCGATCCGAATTATTATATCAATAACGTTTCGCATAGATTCAGAAGGACCGACCCGTAAGAAGAAGCGGCGCTCGCAGTCGAACAACAAGCGGCAGCGGTCGCTGTCGCCACTTAGCAAGCGAATGGCGCAGCTGGGCGAGGACACGTCGCGCACGCACAACTCGCAGTTCAACCACCCGTACGGCTACCAGCCTCCGCCGCCCGCTGACGAGCCGCACGCACCTCACGCCCCGCACTCGCACCACCCGCCGCCGCGCTCGCAGGCCGACATCGACTATGAACTCAAGGTACGGAATACATTACAATTTAGAAGTGTACAGATGATTATGTGATTCAATCTAGACTAGCCTTTCATATAGATAGCTATATTTCTTAACGAAAAATAACAATTTAGTCAGAGTCAAAGCCCTTTAATTTTGTCAGATGATTATATTGCATACAGCGACGAGGGAAGACTAAGTTAGCTGCGGGCGACAAATCCAAGAACCGCAGTTGCGGTTGCAAAGCCAGTGCTGTCATTTAGTAGTGTATAAATTAAGTAATTCAATCTAGATTAGCCCTTCACATAGCTAAGGAGACACATAATTTAGGCAAGATAGTGGTACAAATGCACACAGCAGTCTGCGCTAAGCACATCCTTCTGATTGCACCTATAAAAAAAACACCCATCATCAACTATGTTATAATACACTTGCCATTTGCCAATAGATGAAATGTTAAAAATACTGTAGAAAAATTGAACACACTCCTAGGTACGAAAGTTTATTGAAATGACCAAAGAAGATTCAGATTATGAGGAAAAAGTGCGCAGCTTCTTAGAAGAAACAGCTCAATACAAACGGAATCGTAAAATGCAAGAACTCGGTCAACAGACACAGCCGGGTGGGGAGCACGATAAGAAGAAAAAGAAGAAGAAGGATAAGTGAGTTAAAGTATATTTTATTCACTAAATTTAAAATTTGTATGCTGAGTGTATTTTAATTGCTAGAATGGCTAGATTGTAAAATCTATCGTTCCAAATACACCCGGTATATTTGCATTATTTTTACTTTTCGTTAAGTCTAATTTTGTATAACAACAAAAAAAAAAAATCTCGCTGTTAGACCAAAACTTGGTGATTAGGATTTAAAATGTTAATGTATGTTATAGGAAAAAGAAGAAAGAGTCAAAACGGAAGCGAAAAGAGCAAGAGAGAGAAGAAAAGAGGAAAGCAAAACTATCGCGCATGTCCAACAATTCTGATTATACTTTACGTGACATTGAAAATATTGGTGACAAGAAACTGAGGGACGCCATAAGGTAAATAATAATTGTCAATCATCTTTTCTTAAAAATGTTATAGGCTGCAATAATCTATATGTAATATATACTTTCTTGTTATAATAGGAAAGAACTAAAAGGAAAATCAAAACGAGATCTAAGTTCCGATGGCGAATATGACAGAAAACATGGAGATAAAAAGTAAGTCATATGATTGATTGAAAAAACCATATATCATTTAGTCACATTTTTTATATTTTCACACTGGCATGATTATAGGTCTTATTTACAGCTATAATATAAAAGCTGTTAATTTTAAAATACATGGACTCCAACAGACACTTCAATTTTATTTATTTGTATAGATTTAATACAATGATAATATTTCTCGGACAAACATTCACAAATCAACATTGCACCTCTTTTATAATACTTTGAGTATTAGAAATAAATATTTCCCCGTCTTATATGGAAGAAAAATGTATAGTAGAAAATATAATAACATGATTGGCCGAAATCTGTATAGCTGTGCATTTTGCAGGGCGTTAGAGGAGATGCACGGCTTGGAGGAGTTACAATCGAAGCTCAGCGCGTACCACGTGATGGTGGAGAAGGAGGTTTTGAACAAGCGCGACGGTCGCTCCCTCAGTCCAGCAGACCAGGCGCCGCCGCCGCCGCTCGAGAAGCCCAAGTGGAAGATGTCCATGAGCGCCGTCAAAGAGCCGTGAGTGTTACTCGGCGACATACACACATTACAGAGTGTTCTTTATGCAATCCTTTAATTTTATATTTCTATTGTAACTGTTGACGCGCGCAAAGCATTTACAATGTTGGTTGGCTCGGATTAGGGTATACAGAAATGACAATAATTTTGTTGAAATACATAATTTGGATTTTAATAAACAAATTTTAAAGGAATATTATAAAAATATTTCTTTTTCCCAGGGTCAAGAAGAAGGAATCTCAAGTTCCTAAAGGATATAAGGAGCGATATGCCTTCGAAGATAGTTCTGATGATTCGCAAGAACACACAAAGGTAAATTAAAGTATTCTATAAGATTTTTCATATCCATAAAGGGAAGTCTGATGACTTTAATAAAAGTTTTAAAAAATATATAATGTATTGATGATATGCGACCGTTATGAATGACAGCGCTCACGTTCGCCGGCCAGCGGCGACAAGAACGTGTCGGTGCGGCGTGCCATGGCCATGAAGGAGCCCCCGCCGCTGCCGGCCGCGCCCCCGCCTTCTAAGAGCCGCGAGCCCGACCCGCCCGGCATCGAACCGCCGCATCCGGTACGGATGTCTGGACAGACACACATTACATACCTCTAGATATAGTCTTCCTAATATGAAATAGGCACACTCGCTTAGCATGAATTCAATGCGTAAACCAGCCAGCTTCTCAACTAGATTAAATCTTGCTAAAAATGCACTTATGAGTAAAAAGAAATAAAAATGTAGTAACTAATTTCTTAATATTTCCCTTGTTCCAGCCTGTCCGTAAAGGAAACATAGTTCTTGATAAATTTGGATCATTCCGGTTGGCGCAAGAGGGAGAGACGCCAGTTTCCGTCGGCGACGGTCGCCCTGAGCAGTTCGTCACTAGAATAAAGCCGCCATCACCGTCGAGTCGGAGGCCTAGGTCTCCACCGTCACCGCGGCGACGCTCCTCAAATTCTTCAGAGGATGATAGAAGGTCTGCTAAACGCTCTCGAAGCAGGTACATATTGCTAATAACACTAAACCCAGATGAAGTTTTGGATACTTTTGTGGTAACTGTTGAACACTTACAACTCTGCATGTGTATTCAAATTCAGGGTAAAAAGAATGGCTTTTAGAATTAAATATCTGCTCATATTTTATCATAGTAAGAACGAGTGTTTTGATAATGTAGGTCCAGACGTCGCAAGAACCGTTCGCGCTCAGAGTCGCGCTCGCGCTCAGGCTCGAGTGTGAGCGGGTCGGTGGCGTCGCGGCGCCGGCGCTCAGGGTCGCCGCGTTCGCGCTCGCGCTCCCGCTCCGACGCCAGCCGCTCCTACTACACCAGGAGCAGGTCGCGCTCGCGCTCCATGTCCAGGGACCGGTAAATAAATATATGGCTTATTACATCTATGTCTTACCAGATTACCTCGAGACTGGATTAACATAATATTGTGATAGTTCTATGAATATTTATTTTTGTAATTTATAAGCTTATGAAATAATAAGATATTTTTTATATATTCAAGTATATTTAAGAATACTGCCAATAATGATATAACTCTCGTTAAGTTTTAGAAGGATGAACCGTCGTGGTAACTGGCGCGGACGAGGCGGCTACGAGCGCGGCACTTATTACCGGCCGCGCTTCCACGCATACAACGGTGGCGGCAACCGGGGCCGCGGGCGCGGGGACTTCCGCCGCGACGACGGCCGCCGCTTCCAGCCCGAGTGGCGCGACAACCGCTCGCGCGGCGGACGGCCCTTCCGCCCGCGCAGGGGAGGCGGCGGCCGCGGCAGGCCTTTCAGGTAGGCCCACGTTACATTCCTAGCGTCACCAGTACATACCAGAATTGGCCGTTTAACTATTCATAAATTATTTTTCTAATACATATATTCACTTTCATGTCATTCTTTGTTTTAAATAAATTTCGCAGTAAAAAGAAATGTCAATTTATATTTTTAGGGGAGGCTTCCGAGATTTCAGGGATAGGCGCGGTGGAAGATATTCAAGGTCACGAAGTCCAGACAGGACTCGCAGATCCAGATCATACAGCCCAGAAAGGCGAGAGAAAGACAGAGACAGGTAAGTTGTTATATATAGTAGCAGTGTTTTATATATTAGTAGCTGCAATAGATAGTTGAAATTTATTTGAATATATTTAAGAACTGGCAATTTTTTATAATACCCTTTTTTTTATTGAAAATGCACTAATCAAACTCTTCTTTATAAGCCCAAAATAAATGGAAACGGGAGCTGACCATACTGAATACTGCAGGTTTAATGGGTAAAATGAGGGCATTAGTTGTAGTTTTTTTTTCGAACTATATACCAGCCGTTATTACAGCTACTCTCGTTATTCCGAACGCGACAGCCACCGGAGTGAAGGCGAGTACGAGGAGGAGCGTTACGTGGACAGGAAGGAGTACGACGGCAAGTGGGCCGACGGCAACGAGCCGGAGCGGAACCACGCCGAGGAGAAACCCCAGGAACCCCCGCCCAAGGAGTGAGCCTCCCCGCAGCCCCAGCTCGATGTACTTGTAATTAGCAATAACATAGTGTATCACAAACATCCGTGTAGGGTGCTTAATGTTTAGTAATTAATTAATTATATTTTCATGTAAATACTGATTGGAAAATATCCAACTAAATTCATTATTATAGTTAATTCTAAATGCTTTATAATTTTAACTTGAAGTAATTGTTGGATTGCTAAGTTTTTGCACTACTGACCAAAAATCCATTCCACAAATTAGAACTAAAAGTGACTTGTGCCTAGTTCCTTTTTTGTGTTAATATAATAAATATTATAAATAAAAGATTTTTATTTGTTCACTTACCTGTTGCTTAATTTTGTGAAGTGACTAACTTTATACCAGGATCTAGTATATCATGTGGCTACTCGTTATACATAAAAAAAATCAAAACTAAAATGTTTTTAATTAACAGTTTCTTGTGTTAATAAAAAAATTACATGTTCGGCAGTAGATAAAAATACCTACGTAAATAATATTACTTGCATATACACAACTAGCGACCTGCCCCGGGTTCTTGACGGGGAGTAGAGCATATTATGCCTACATGTTGTATAATAATAAGTGTATGTAGTACTAGCAGCCTCGCAGTTTCATCCACGTACTTCCATTCCCGTGGGAGTACAGGGATAAACTATAGTCTATATGTTAGTCTGATGTGTAAGCTATATTATTATAAAGTTTCACGCACTACTGTGTGTGAAAGGCTAACAAACATACGCGTTTACAATATTAGTAGCATGCAACATCTACATTAGATTTAAATGTAATATGTCTTTTCTGTATTTTACTCTATAGGTACAAACTAAAACCTCACGGCTCACACACTACCGCGCGACTGGCATGTGAATGGCTGGTCTACGTTGCGCGATCTGATGCGTAATGAAAAAAATAAAGATATAGACTGCTATAATTACATACTTTCTTTGGTTAAATTAAATGCTTAAAATAATAAAATTATTTACGCCAGACTAGGCTTGAAATGGTCCCCACCATGGTTCAGGCCTTGTGGCGATGGGGCTCAGTAACCTAGGGTGAGCGGTGCACCTTGGGCGAAGCTAATTGGGCTAGGGGGCTCTTTGTACCCATCTTATAAGAAGAGGGGGACAGAAGAGCAAGGGGTGAGGATGGGAACCTCACCCCATTGTACTGTCCCGACGTTGGGAGGGGTTGTTCTGTGGTGAGGGACAACCCCTCTGTGGAGGTGGCGTCCATTTACCAGCTGTCGGGCGCAGCGAGTCCCACATACCCGCGTGGGGAGACCCACTCCCCCGCGGGATGCCTCAGGGCATTTCCCGGCGTTAAAGAAAAAAAAAGGCTTGCAATGGTATTAATAAGTGTTGGGTATTTGAAAAAAATATTTTTTTCATTTCCATAATTATACTAAAAACAGAAATCCTAAAAAACACCCAACAAATAAAACATGTAGACTTTTATAACTCTTCTCAAGGGGAGTGTCCCGGATCTGACTTACACACCCCCTGAGACTGGTTGATTCCCTCAAAAGGGCTAACCGGGATTTCTCCTAGTATGGGAGAACTCTGACAACCAGGAACACCCCCGCTGACTCTGGATCTTTTCCACCGAGGCAGGTACCCAAACTTACCCCGAGTCCCATGTGGCATAGCGCCTCCTAGTGGCGTCGTACTCTCTGTACCACTCCGCGTCCCCAATGCGAAACTGTCATCTCCCAGAAGGTCACTGCCGCTTCCAGGCGATCATGCAGCGCACCACACTCAAAGAGCAAGAGGTACTAGTACTAGCACTGCTACGAGTACGTGACGCTGTGCGGCCCATCTCTCACACGCCTCTAGTGTGCTGGACCGAGCGCTGCACACGTGGCAGGAACTAAAACCACTCCCAGCGCCTTCAGCTGTTTTTTGAGGGTCCCGGATCTGCAGACAACGGGAGCACCTCAGCGATACTCGACTACCCGGCTGCCACTAGTCCCCGCGAGGTCGAGCACATGGCCGTTACTGGAGGCGCATTAAGTGGCGCCTTTTACGCACCCCCATACATTTAATACGCCGTCTGGCACAAGTACTCACCAAAGCAACCATTCCCGGTGAGCACCTGTGTCAGACGGAAGGCGAGGGGTTTGCGCTTACGGCGCATCCACCGCTCAAGGACCGGACGCAGAGCAACCGTAAAGGCCCCAGTACACAGTGGCGTATGCTGGCCCACTATAACAGTCGATCGCTATTGTGTACAGGGGGTAGTGGTATGTAGTGGCGGACAATTGTCACAGAATCGCCCATTGTTTAGTTCGTCACATATGTATCATCTATGGTTCGTCACCGACCGCCGGCCAGACTATTTGCTGCGTCCTAGTACCTACTTAATTTTTGATTGCCTTCATGTATCCTTTTTGCAATAATTGGCAATATTTTTTGCAAAATATATTCCTAGATGACATACAAAGTTATCAAATTCCCCTGATGGTTCTGCACCACAGCAGATTATTCATGGTTTGTCAGAAGACGATAAAAAATTACTTAGTTATGTACGTGAACATATTTTATGTAGGTACATATTATTTAAAATAAGCCCTATACAACATTTAAAAATGAATATAGTTTATCCTCTTTAACGGTGAATGGTCAGCATCTATCATCGCCTTTTACGCGATTTTTAATAGCTTGTTACGGTATGTTACATACTTATACCGTATATAATAATATACGGTACTACGCTAATACTTGTAACCAGTATATAAATAAATATCCGTAGCCGTAATTACTCCCACGTCTATCGCAAGTGTTTCGCCAGGCATCAATGAGCTATGCGCAACGTAGTGTTTATATACTCTTTGCTATGCGCCATTGTGTGAAGATTAATATATCGTGGCCTACAGTTGTGCAGTGCAAAGCATATGGCCCATCACAGGCCATTGTGTACTGGGGAGTATATATCTAAGTAGTCTGTGGCACTGGGCCCTTTAGGCTTTCCCCCACCTCCGCATTAACGCCTCTTGCTCTATTCGGTGAACCCGCAGGATCCTGTCCTGCGTAAAACGCGACACACGCACACACACGCATCCAGTGTAATAGAATTAAAAGTTTGATCTTCGTTAGTCCGAATTGTATCTAAAATTTTCATAGATTGCAATGATTTTAACAGCTTAAAGTGCAATTAATGAAGTCTTAACCAAACCCCCAGATAAGAAATGTACGTAAATGAGTAGTAATTCATAAGTCACTTACTTACAAAAATGAGTTTTATTTAGAAAGAAATAATAATAATATGTTGGGACAACTCACACACGGCCATCTGATGCCAAACTAGGCAGACCGCAGAGCCTGTTCTTATGGTAACCAGCTGATATATATACATACTTATATTTATCGAAGGCATTGACCTAGTAAATTATAATATGTTATGGGATAAGCTGAAGAGAGAATCAACTGTACCAGTTGATATTATATCACTATTTAAATTTTGGTATGGTAATCAAACAAATAGAGTTAAATGGGCAGGAGTATACTCTAACGTATATGGGCTGAAATGTGGGGTTAGACAAGGGGGACTGAGTTCACTTCGATTATTCAATTTGTACATCAATGGGCTCATAGGTGGGCTCATTAGTACCAGGGTTGGATGTCATGTTGATGAAGTGTGCATAAATAACATCAGTTATGCGGATGATACGGACGGTACTTCTGAGCCCATCTATTGGTGCGCTACAGAGGCTCCTTGCTGTCTGTGAATCTTATTCAGTGGCACATGGACTTTGTTATAATACCAATAAGAGTGAGTGGATGTTGTTTAAATCACGAACAGTAAGTTACTCAGAATTGCCTGAGTTTAAACTGTGTGGGATGCCTCTTAATCGTGTTAAAAAATTTTAATATCTCGGTCACTGGGTGACCGAAGATTTGAAAGATGATGAGGACATTCATAGGGAGCGCAGGTCGCTGGCTGTCCGCTGCAATATGCTGGCTCGCAGGTTTGCACGTTGCTCTGTAGCAGTTAAAAGAACACTTTTTAAATCATATTGTCAATCCTTCTACACGTGCAGCCGTGCAACGTACAGCGATCTGCGTGTCCAGTATAATAATGCATTCAGGGTGCTGATGGGGCTGCCCTGGCGTTGTAGCCCCTCGGGTATGTTCGCTGAGGCACAGATTGACGGCTTCGCAGCCATCATAAGACGGTGTGCCTCTGCATTAAACCGCCTCCGCAGCAGCACCAATGGCATCCTGAGTGTATTCTCAGATAGGTGGGATTCCCCTCTCCTGTGGAGATGGGTGCAACTCCACTGTAGAATATAAAATGTTTAAATATTATAAAAACTACTAACACTAGTATATAAGCTATCATTGTTACTAACTCGATATGGAACTCTCTGAAATAAATTATTATTATTAATATATATTATTATATGTATTTCTAAATACATACATATTATATTATAGATCAACTACACCCAGACAACAAAATATGGTCATGCTCATCAAACATTTGTCCTGGGTGGGAATCGAATCCACGACCTTCTGGTTTAGCAGTCATGATCACTAACCACTAGACCAACAGGCCAGTCAAAAAACTACTATTTTGTTGGAAAATAATATTATTAAATACGTCGGAAGTCGTAACTCTCACTTGGTAACATAAATTAGTGAGTTTTTGCTATAGATAGTGCTCAACGAGACGATTTTATAACGACCTGTACAGAGTACGGTCATTGCGCATCCCGCCTGGGTGCCCCAGACTGATTTTTGCAAGTAGCCGCGAAAAGACAACCAAATGCCACGGTCTTGTAATTGTTTCAAAGACTGTCACTAACAAGCACACCGGACTGACTGCACGACGCTAAGGTCGAGGCCAAACGAGCGTAATTTTTTTAGCTGTGCGTCGCGTAAAATGAGTTTGCTGCATTCGGTTTCATACCAAAGCGCACAGTGTTTGCGTCGCCGTGTGGCACAAACAGGACTTTAGTATGCAACCGAATGCACCGTAAATTCCGCGATTCACAGCTCAAAAAATTACGCTCGTTTGGCATCACCCTTAAATTCAACCTTGCAGGCCGCGTGATACTTCATCACTACGCAGAGAAAAACGAGAAGTGGGCGCGAGAATTTTGCTCTGAAAAGATAACCAGTGGTGGTGTAATGCTATTCACCAATGAGGTCCGATTCGGTTTTCATCCAGATTCACGTGTATGGCGAGCACCTGGTCGTGAGGACAGTCTCCAAAAATGACGAAACAAAACCTGCTCATAATTTTATTAGTGTTAGGTCAACGAAAAAATCATTACAATTTATTTAATAACCCACTTTATTTTATTTGATCTCCACTAACACAAATAGACTAATTAAATCCGCTTTTTCTTCTTTTTATTTTTGTTCTTATTGGTTTTGTCAACATTCCAATACCAGAAAAGTTGTAAAACGATTGCTCCATTAGCCAATGTTGAGACACAATATGTTATGATGATAATAAAATCGCCAGTCTCTTGAATTGAAGTAAATATTCTTGCAATGCTACCTCCAAAAAGCAGTAGACAAGTAATAGCAGACAGTTGTCCGGTACTTCCATTTTTATAGTTTGTGATTACTTGAATGGACTAAAAATGAAGAACACATTAATAATACTCACAAAGAAAAGTATTTACAGATTTATCAACCACCAGATTATATACAAACTACCATTTTACATTACATAGGGTCAGTGGTGCATGAAACAACAATCACCAAGCAGTTGCTGATCCCAGGTCGACACAAATAGCATGGACATCAGACATCTTGACCTTCATTGCCTGAGATAGAAGAGTCTAGCAGGGAATGGAATAAGGTTAATGATGATGAATGCTACATACAAAATAGTTTATAGCGTCTACTAGTGTTTAGATTTAAGATTAATATAATAATATAATAAATATAATATTAAATATTACAGTCACAGATCTTTGATCATTCCTCATTATTTACTAAAACACCATTAAGAAATAACACCAGTCCACACCTGTTTAACATGTTTGGGTCTCGTCATGCCACATATTATTGGCATGTAAATAGAATAACTACTACTTTCTCATATTGTTTTCTAATATTAACGTGAATTTCACTCATTATAATGAAACAATTTTTACAGATTTTATTGTGGTTTATTAAAATTTTTATATGCCTGACGTTTTAGATGTTTTACAGTAACCATGGTCATGGGAGGATTGGGGTGTCATACGTCCTAATGTTACAGAGTTATTCGAAACTAACCCTATTATCAATATTTTGTTTAGTCCCTATCTACACAGAAAGTGCTAACTGTATCATTAATCTGTGACATATTATGCTTGGATTTTGGTTTGATAATATTAATAATGGGATCCCAAGCAGGTGGTAAGAGTCCTCCGGTGACCATGGCAACTGTAAAGTATCCAAAACATCAGGCTTGTAAAAATCTTAATAAACGACGATAAAATCTATAAAAATTGTTTCATTATAACTACACCTTTCTGTTGATTTAATAGAATATACTTCTGTTGTTCTTGAAGTTTTAAAAACTTACCTTCGCAGCAACTATTATAGGAACATTAACAGCTTGCATGGTCCATAAAACATTCTTAGGGGTAAATCCACTGACTAGAGATGAAACCAGACCAACATAAGTTGCCAAAAACATTGCTGCTTTACCAGGTGAGCCTCCGTAGTGTAATACTAATGCTGCGATTATTGCAGTTTGAATAGCCAAAAATGTTCCTTCTCCCCAGGCACTGGAAAAGTATAATTTTATTATTTAAATATAACATTAAATACATTGATTTTTACGATAAAACTGATGATTAACAGAGTTAAGATGAGTTAGATGAACTTAATCTTGTATTAGATGAGCAAGATCTTATTCACAAAGTAATTTAAGATATATACCAGTGGCCAAGGAGCACATCAAGCTGCTGCAGACAACAGTGGCACGTAATTTATCAAGCAGATCAAGAACTATCTTATCTTTCAGTTCGGACCAACCTTCACAATATTTTATTAAGTCAGCCAATCAATTTAAAATACAAAATTTTAGATACATATTAAGAGAAGATATATTAAATGGAATAAGAACTAATATCTTCAATTTAATTTTAAACAATTTTAAAACAAAAAAAAATCAATTAAATTTGTAAAAATGCATTACCATTACAGTAAATAAAAAAAATTGGAGTTGGGGAGAATATAGGGAATGTAGTAATGACTTTGGGATTTCAATAGAGGGGAGGTACGTGAGTGGGGAGGTGGGGAGGTGGCGAGGAAGGGTTGAGGGGGAGGGAGGAGGTCTTTCCCATGGTACTTTGTTTTATAGAAATTCACTAGAAAATTAGTTGTTCTCCACTACTGCACAATTTTATCACAATAAAAAAATACGATAAAAGTAAAGATGAATTATACATACCTAAATGGAAATTCCATAATATAACTGTATGCGAAATTTGCCGTGATGGCAAACAGCTCCAGGTAGACGCCATAGATACTGATGCCTTCAGCACTTTTACTGCCAAGTATTTTCAATATTTGTGGTATTTTAACTAATATTGATCCGGCGATTATACCAAACCCGAGACCTTTACTTAACGTTGATTTGAAACAAGATTCTGGAATTTATAATAATTACAAATTAGTAAATCTCAAATTTACTAGTTCTGCTAATGCAACTTTTTTGAATGCATATTTTACAAACCGTCAAAAAAATTATATTTAACGAAATATTCATCGTAACACTTTTGGGATAACAGCTGGGTAAAAATTTGCCTAAAAGCGTGCTCCATGTTAATACTTTCCATCAAAGTTATAACAAGAGCATATTACTTTTATTGCAAATTCGTGATTTTTTTCCCCATGCAATTAAATGTTGTCTTTAGAATATTAATGAATATTTAACGTTCTATTCCCCTGACTTTTAGTTTCAGCAACACAAGTCACACCAATCACACACTTTATTATTATTATTTTCATTTAAAGGCATTAGCTACTAGGCTATTAGCCATACAAAATACAATTATTCGGTCTGTAATACGGAGAAATGGCGTGAAACCCCAAGGAGCGCGGCTCCGCCCCTCTAGTCCCCATCAATCAACTATCATTCCCCATTCCATCCACACAAGACAGTCCACCACAATATTCGCCAAACAATCACATTATATATTACACAGATTAAGTTTTTAAAACAAACACTATAGAAAACCGCCAGAACAGCCCTACTACGAAAACCACTCCATAACGGTACTCCATAAGATTCGCCAACCAATCACAATATATAAAGATCAAGTTTTTAAAACAAACACTATAGAAAACCACTCTGAATGGACAAAACACAAAATAACAATTAATTAACGGGAAACCAAAAAAACACAACCGCGCGTCCCGATGCTTCCCGCCATTCCTCTCCCAATCACACACTTTAAAGTTCTTCTTCTTCTTCTTCTTCAATATTAGCTTCTTCATGGATTTGCCAATGTCAG
The DNA here is from genome assembly GCA_963853865.1 of Helleia helle. NCBI lineage: Eukaryota > Metazoa > Arthropoda > Insecta > Lepidoptera > Lycaenidae > Helleia > Helleia helle. The sequence goes on from OY971414.1 coordinate 28,708,350, forward strand.
AGTGGGTGGAATAATGTTCGGTAAATTATGTTAGATAACGTGCACTTTATAGTTTAAATATACTTTTAGTTTTACTCTGTCATAAGAGTTATGTCTACGTTTATGTCATATGAATGTCATTTAACAGCATGAAGTTAGGAAATAAGAGGAGTTGCCCCTTTCTTTAAACTTACAGCTGCCTGATCCGCCATCTTGAGTGCCCTGTTCATAGTAGTATTCTCTATGGTTTTGCTGTCAAAACCCTAGCAATGGTAGCCATGTTAAGTGCCGATTTGAGTTGTAGGTTACACCTTTTTTTCGTAGGTATGCCCAGTCAAAAAACAATGGCGTTATCAGTCAAATGTAAGGAATTATGTCAACGTTCGATAGGCATCTGCGCCCGTCGCCGCCGCACCTCTCGCCACCGCATGCCGCTCGGCGGCCTCCAGTGCCAGCGTCAGCTCCACCGCACGCTTGTACTTCAGATCAGTCTCCGCAAATAGTCGACTTCTTATTTCCTCGCACGCGAGACCCGACACGAATTGATCTCTTAAGTTCTCTTCTAGCTTATCTCCAAAATTACATGTACTTGCCAGATGTTTTAGCGCTTGTAGGTAACTACTCAGGTCTTCGCCGCAATTTTGCCGTCTTTGGCGGTGTTATGAACCAAATGTATCGAGTAGCACCGCACTACGGTCTTATCGACTTTCGTTCACTCCCTACGGACGCCGCGCCCACGCGGGCAGCGCCGGCGCTCGGCTGTGGGGCTCCTCAATCCGCCACGAGCCGTACAACGCGCGAGTCCGCCGCGAACCGCCTTCTTGCATCGACGCTCCTTTTTTGTTGCCGCTTGACGTGACGAGCGATATTGTTGCGTGACTCCTTTGTTCGCCTATTTTGGGGCATAGTCACGTAGATTGATTAATTTGTCAAGTACAGTTGGAATAAAAATTTGTTTTTATTTTATTATCTATTTAAGATATTTGTTTATTGATTTATTGTTGTTGTGTCGCAAATTTGTCAAGTACAGTTGGGATAAAAAGTTTGTTTTTATTTTATTATCTATTTGAGATATTTGTTTATTGATTTATTCTTAAAAGCCTTCATTAAGTTTTGAAACTTGTGTTTGAATTGATAACAGCTGTTGCGCTATTTGAAGGATAGCCTTATTATTATTATTGCTTTTGTACTTGTGTTTGAATTGATAACAGCTGTTGCGCTATTTGAAGGATAGCCTTATTATTATTATTGCTTTTGTTTTGCGATTGTTTGTACGCTTGTGCTTTGAAGATGGCGACCGCCGCGTTTACTATTGTTCGTGAATCCTATGCCGGAATTACGTCGCAGCTGAGATGGTTCACCTCCGCTGCCGCTTTAACTCAAAGACAGGATCGCACAGAAACGCGCTCAACCGCTTGGACCTGCCGGTCGCCCAGTGGTCATACCTTCTTGTACGTATTGTGCTGAAGCGGTTGCCGGTGTCTTTGAGGGTACGTTTTGAGCAGGAGCATGCTAGGGATGAGGCATCTTCTCTCCCTACGTTTGACCAGCTCCTGGCGTTCCTCGAGGACGAGTGTCGCATGGGTGACGTTATGGTCGCCGATGCGCCGGTTGAGCCATCAGGGCCCACGCCCTCTAACCAACGACGCGCCGCCCAAATCTCGCCAAAGCGAAGAGCGAGTCCTCGCTTTGCTGTCGCGCAGGTAGCGCGACCAGACTGCCGTTTTTGTAAATCCCAGGGGCACCGAACGGCACAGTGCCCAGACTTTTCAGCGCTGCATGTGGCCTCTCGTAGGCGAATTGCACGGTCCCGAGGCTGGTGTTTTATGTGCCTCGAGGACCACTACCAGCGCGCGTGCCCCGACACGCGACCGTGTCCGATTTGTGGGGGGCAACATTTGAAATTGCTGTGCGCCAACGCGAATGGCCGCCGCGACCACGCAGGGTCGCCCTCGGGCGGGTATGTGAGCGGACGTCGAGTTGAGACTCGCAGTTTGAAGTCTGACTCACTCCCCTCACGCCACGCAGATTATGCTGCCGTCAGCCGCCAACATGTTCCGGCGCCCAGCCCCACGGGCGGGTATGGAAGCGGGCCCCGGGTTCAATCCCGCACCTTCGTGTCCCGCTCCCCCCCATTGTCCGCACGTGACCATGCAAGGTCACCTCCAGTCGTGTACCACGACTACCGTGGAGCACGTACGTCGCCATTGCCGTCCCCCCCTCTGGCGGAACGTCCCCGTTTGGAGTCGCGCAACCCTCGGCATGGACGTTCTCGGCGCTACGAACCGCCGTCTATGGCTCGTAGCAGTCGTCACCGAGCGGAGGAGGAGTTCAAACCCCTCCCTCATTTTGACGTGCCGACCCGGGACAGCGGCCGTCGATCGTCGCCGCGTCAACATTAGGATGTTGGCGTCTGCCCCCGCTATGCACTACCCCCCTTTGAGACCGTCCTCTTACCCACGGCCTATGTCCGGGACGGACGGGCCCCTCGGTTGTAGTCCTAGCTATCTTGGACACAGGCTCACAAGGGTGCATAGCACGTCTTGGTTGGTGGGGCAGACTGGCCTAAATATAAAACAGTACTCTGATGTGATAAGGGGTGTTGAGAACGCCCCTGTAGCTACTGTTGAAGGCCGCGTTTGGTTTGAGTTCTCCCCTACAAACTCTCCACGCTCGACGTTGGGGTCGTCGGCTATTGTGATGGAGAATATCTTGGGCAGTCACCCGCAAGTACGGTTGTCTGCGGATGCGGTAAAATTGACCGCGGATTTGAACTTGGCTGACCCTAAGTTTGACTTACCTGGCACGGTCGATTTATTGCTTGGTGCCGACGTTTTGGGAAAAATATTAGCCCTTAGTGGCCCTCCGGACCATATTTGGGTTTGCATTGATGGAGCCTGTATTGAAGACTCCCCCCCTGCCGAACTTGGAACGGCCTTAATGGTGGGCTCCGCCCTCTCTGACGCTGTGCAGAGATTTTGGGAAGTGAAGGAGCCACCACAAGCTCCCCGCTCTGATCCGGAACATGAGGAGTGTGAACAGTTCTACCAGAACTACACTACCTACCTCCGTTCTGGCCGGATCATGACAAGACTGCCATTTCACGCAGAACGGCCGCCTCTTGGCTTCTCGCGACCTACTGCTGCGAAGCGTTTGTTGGCGATGGAGCGCCGCATGAGCAGGGACCCGTTACTCAAGGAGAAGTATATTGACTTCATGCGGGAGTATGAGGACTTGGGACACATGTCTGTGTCAAAATTTGACTGGTGCTCGAACGAGCATTGTTTTCTCCCGCATCATGCGGTAATAAAACCATCAAGTGGTAAACTGCGCACGGTATTTGATGGTTCTGCGCAGACCACATCGGGAGTGTCCTTGAACCAGTGTCTTCATACTGGTCCTAAATTGCTCAAGGACCTTTGTGACATCATCACACGGTTTCGGCGTCATTAATTTGTTTTTGTGGCTGACATCAAGATAATGTTCAGGCAAACGGTAATCCACCCGGATGATCGCCGATATCAATTAATATTGTGGCGGGAAAACCCGCAAGATCCCATGCGTGTTTACGAGCTCTATACGAACACATACGGGCTGCGGTCTAGCCCTTTTTTGGCCATACGTTCGCTTTGGGAGCTTGCGGATCGAGAGCGTATGTCGTTTCCTCGCGCAGCCGCCATTTTGAAAGAGGACTTATATGTCGACGACATATGCACTGGTGCGTCCACGGAGAGAGAGGCTCTCCTGTTGCGTGATGAGTTGATTGGCATACTGGCCTCCACAGGTTATGAGTTGCGTAAATGGGTCTCCAACTTGCCTGCGCTATTGGATGGACTACCAGATGACCATCAGCAGGACCCTCACCTATTTGAGAACCGGGACAATCCTACAATGATGACAGTACTTGGAATACAGTACAGACCAGTCCAAGACGTCTTCACTTTCAACGTCGACTTGGATTCGCCTCATATTTGGACAAAACGACTGGTTTTGTCGACTGTCGCGAGAACCTTTGATCCCAATGGCTGGATATGCCCGGTCATATTCTGGGCCAAATGCTTCCTGCAGAAACTTTGGACTGCAGGTCTCGGATGGGACGAGCCACTCCGTGAAGTTCTTTCGGAAGACTGGCTCCTATTTGCTTCCTCATTGACGGCCATTAATAGAATTTCGTTACCCCGTGCTATACTTCCGCCAGGGAAGTATACAGCGTCCCTTCATGGGTTCTCGGACGCTTCGGAACGTGGGTACGCAGCAGCCGTATATTTGCGCACCGTGACCATGGATGGTCAGGTGAAGGTATCGTTGGTCATGGCGAAGAGCAAGGTCGCACCACTGCGAACTGCTTTGACAATTCCCAAGTTAGAATTGTCGGGAGCAGCCCTTCTTGCCCGCCTTTTGAATCATCTCATGTCCACCTTACGCTCGTCAGTTAACATTGCCACTGCCTATGCATGGACTGACAGTCAAATTGTTTCGTGTTGGCTGAAGACGTCAGTCCACACTTTAGAAGTGTTTGTAGCGAATCGGGTCTCTCAAATCCAGAAATCGGAGACCCCATTGATTTGGAGACACGTGCCTGGTGGAGTCAACCCTGCCGATTGTGCGTCACCAAGATGCATGGCCCCCTTTTTGGTTGAGCACTCTCAGTGGTTGGCCAGGCCAGAATCCAATTGGCCGCAAACGCCGGCCTTGGATACTGTCGCATTGCCAGGGTTGCGAACGCTTGCGATTGAACGGCAGGACCGTCCATTCGACCCCGATTTCCTGTTGAATCGCTATAGCTCATTGGACAAATTGCTGGGCGTCACCGCATGGATCAAACGATTCATAGAGAATTGTAGACACCCTCAGAATAAATGTTTGAAGGCGTTCTTATCGCCACAAGAGCTCCAGGGTGCTCCTCTTCATTGGGTTCCTTCTGTGCAAGAGGCACACTTTGAAAACGAGACATTTTGAAAAGGGGCAAATCTAAGCTGTCTGGAGCTATTTGCAAGCTGAATCCCTTTTTGGACAGCGCGGGTCTTTTGCGAGTCGGAGGTCGTCTTAGGAACGCAAACCTTCCTTATGGAGCTCGTCATCCTCTCTTGTTGCCCAAGAGTGGCCACTTGGTGAATTTGTTGGTGACCGATCGTCACATCAAAAATTCTCACGCCGGCTGTAATGCTTTATTGGCCATTTTACAGCAAGAATTTTGGATTTTGTCGGCTCGAAGGACCATCCGTAGTGTGGTCTTTCGCTGCATGCCTTGCTATAGGCTCAAGGCCTCCACCATGCAGCCTGTCATGGGTGACCTGCCCTCGGATCGGGTCACAGAGACAAGGCCCTTTGCTGGAGTTGGTACGGACTTTGCAGGTCCCTTTTTGGTTAAAATCTCGATCCTCAGGAACAGTAAAACGGTCAAGGCTTATTTGTGTGTCTTTGTTTGCCTGTCCACCAAGGCGGTACATTTGGAACTCGTCTCAGCCCTCTCGACAGAGGCCTTTGTTGCGACGTTAGATAGATTTGTGTCACGACGAGGACTACCGTCCTTGATTCGTTCGGATTGCGGCACCAACTTCAAAGGCACAAGTAATTACTTAAAAGAGATATATGATTTTTTGTCGTCTAATGAGACTGAAATTGCGTCTAGACTAGCTAGTCGCCGAATAACTTGGAAGTTCAGTCCTGCATCATGTCCCCACTGGGGAGATATATTTGAAAGCGTGGTAAAGGTTGCCAAGACACATTTGCGACGAGTAATTGGCGAGTCCGTATTGACATTTGAAGAGCTCGCAACAGTGTTTTGCAAAATTGAAGCCGTTTTGAATTCACGCCCGTTGTGCCCGATCTCTTCAGACCCTAATGACTTGGAAGCCCTTACGCCGGGCCATTTTTTGATTGGACAGCCACTCAACGCCCTGCCGGAATACCCCTTTGTTGATGTGAGACTCAATCGTCTCTCTCGGTTTGAATTGGTCCAACAACTCACTCAGAGCTTTTGGAAGCGTTGGAATTTGGAATATTTGCATATTCTCCAGCAGCGCGTTAAGTGGACTGATAAGACTGATCCACCTCATGTTGGCGACCTCGTTCTGGTTAAGGATGTTAACTCACCGCCACTGTGTTGGCGCAGGGGGCGCATTCTCAATCTAGTTTTTGGGACAGATGGTGTGCCCTGTTTTGCTGTGGTTCAAGCGGACGGTTCGGTCTTGAAGAGAGCGGTATCAACCTTATCACGACTACCAGTTAATTGGCGGCCAGGTAGGCCTGGCCGAGGCGGGTAGATGTTATGAACCAAATGTATCGAGTAGCACCGCACTACGGTCTTATCGACTTTCGTTCACTCCCTACGGACGCCGCGCCCGCGCGGGCAGCGCCGGCGCTCGGCTGTGGGGCTCCTCAGTCCGCCGTACAACGCGCGAGTCCGCCGCGAACCGCCTTCTTGCATCGACGCTCCTTTTTTGTTGCCGCTTGACGTGACGAGCGATATTGTTGCGTGACTCCTTTGTTCGCCTATTTTGGGGCATAGTCAAGTAGATTGATTAATTTGAGTATAATGGACTAATATAAATATTGTGTATTGACTATTGTGAACAATAAGTGCCTAAAACAAGATAATGTGAAAGAATTGTGAGCCGTCATTTTGTCGCCATTTTGTCTTCGCTGCGCATCGTGTCCAACCGAGGCTGTCTCAGATAAGTATAGATCAATTAGCATTAATTATCCGATTGGCCAATTAGGGGTTAGTGTTAATTAGATTTATATTTGAGGCATCGACACACCGGAGAAGGCTCAAGACGTCGCTTAGGTAATTGAACAGTTTTATATAGCTCCGTGATACCGCGGACACGTTCTTCCCCATTTGAATTCCGGATAATTATATATATCGCTTCCACTGCATTTCCTGCTAATCCGGATACGGGAATGAACAGGCGGTATATATATGTCTCTCTGCTATATCCGAGCGCCTTGGTTCGAGGTGCTTTTGCACGATTTCTACGAGGTCGTCGAATGACCTGGTCTCTGGTTTGTTCGGCGCGCATAGGTCACACATAAGGTCATATCTCTTCGCCAACGACAGTAATAAGTGTGGCTACGTGTAACGATTCTTTAATTTCATTCAACGCTATGAACTGTTTTACTCGATTTATATAAATCGTCCACTTTCGCGATGATAAATCAAAATTTTCTATATTTCCGAAAGGCATCGTCACTTATTAATACTAAATTACACACGTAAACCAAGATAAAACTATTAAATACTAATTTTTCTCGTCGCCAGTTGAGTATTGAATATATATATATATATATATATATATATATATATATATATATATATATATATATTCAATACTCAACTCAATTTTTTTTTTTTTTTTTGTTTTGTTATTTAAAGTATCATTTGTTTTACTTAAAATGAGATCATATTAAGAACAGATTTTGCGAGTAAAGGCTATTTGTGAAAAATTGTACATTTTTGAACTTTTCATGTAACCGGGAAAAGTGAAAATTAATATTAAAATAACAATTAATTAAGGGCCTCTTATCCCAAATTGTTGTTTCTAGATCGAGGTGTTTTCATAGAAGTCGTCATTTTAAAATAATAATAAAAAAATAGGGTATAGATACATCTTTGATCTAGGGATTTTTTTGGATAAAAATAAAATATTTAACATTTTACATGATCAAAAAAAATTCTAAAGTAACGTCGATTTTAAAAGCAAATTGAGTAGTATGAGACTTCGGGTAACTAAATTTTAATGAAACTTTTACGTTTAAATTGCTAAACGGGGATGACGAGGTAATGATTGGATAGATCTTTATTAAGTCACTTCAAAAATTTTTGAAAAATAAAAAACGATAAAAATGGCTCTCGCGCATCGCACCACGTCGCGCTAGTACCCAGCCGGTTACATCGAAGTAGGACCTGTGCCGCTTTTGCTCGTGACTACGTTGTTACCGCGCATTTTATATTATTACGTCTAAATAAATAACACGACACAGTGTAAATAATATAGCTACTTAATACTTACTAACAATTGTTGTTCTTAGTTGTAATTAGTTTGCAATACAAAACCTTTAATTAGTGTAAATAAATAGATACTTGAGTTTGTGTAGTACCTAGTTATTTAATTGAAATGGCGAATAAAAAAAGTAAAATAAGGAAAAAGAATCTTAATACAGTTTTATCACAAACTAGCTGTTGCCCGCAGCTTCGCCCGCGTTAACTTTGATATATAAACATATACGCATTGATGATAATTATTTATCTATGGACGGGCGTAAGACTGTATTTTATAATATGTAGTGATTAATACCGTATTTTTGTGAATAGCTTTTACATTACCGCTTTATAATTGGCAATTTTTTAAAGTATTAAAATGGATATAGGTAGTATGTTATATTTAACTAATGTAGACATATTATGCCATCGCGGACTTTTCAGTATGCATATTTAGGATACACAATTCTACCATACATTGATACAATAATAATTAATTCCGAACCGGGCCCGGTTAGTATATGTATGTATAATAATGTAGTACATTATTTTGATCTATCTGTTAGGGTTCATCCAACGTTTGCAATGTAAGTGCAAAAAATGTGCTTATTTATTACATCACATCAGAAACTTCTAAAATTATGAGTGTTTATCTACTATATTATGCATGTACCTATTACCTTCCTCTTGAATCATTCTATCTATTAAAAAAACTGCATCAAAATCTGTTGTGTAGTTTTAAAGGTGTAAGCATACACATACAGTCAGACGCGGGAAGCGACTTTGCTTTATAGTTTATACTATGTAGTGATGTCTTCTTCCAGAAATTTTTAACACTTGAAAAATTCAAATTGTCCGACAATAAAGAAAATGAGGAACCTTCATCACAAAATATTTCTGATTTGCAATCATTTCCTAGCCCCCTACCCACAGGGCAGTGTCGTGAGGACTATGGCCTTGACCCTCTTCTCAGAGGAGATCGACCCGTGTCTAACATTAATCGATGATGTATGGGTCGATGAAAATGAACCTGGACCTAGCATACGACAACTAAATTTTGTTGAATTTTAAAACAATTAATATAGTATAAAAGAATATGTTTGTCTACAATTTTTTAATCTCCTACAAGCATTCTTAGAATGATTGATTTTTTTTATAGATTAGGCCTTAGGGGGACAAACGAGCATTCGGAGCCTTAGATGACTACCGACTCCCATAATAATAATAATATCTAAGGACGCTTTTTGCACCACGTCAATCTGGTCCCGTGGTAAGTTCTCGAAGAACTTGTGTTACGAGTACCAGACAATGGAAATATATTTAATATTTTCTACTATACACATATTTAAGGTTTTTTATTCATAATACACATCCATGAACCAGGAACACAGACAACTTTTTGTTCCCTGGCGGGATTCGAACCCGCAACCTCCGGCTTGAACGCTAACGCGCTAACCATTGAGCCACAGAGATCGTCCTCATAAACATTCACACAAGAGATAATGCAGATGCATTACCCTCCTTTACCCCATCCACTGCAATGGGACACCGGAAACTCATACACCGCAAGAAACACGACAGCATAGGTGTCACTTGACGCCATTATCATGTGAACGAGAGGTACCCCTACGGTCGTGCCGGCCCAATTCGGCTGCAAGCAGCATGGCACTACCTTTTAGACCTATGTAGCTAATTCATCCTTCCTAATCCTTACTAATATTATAAATGTGAAAGCATGGATGTTTGTTACCCTTTCACGCGAAAACTACTTAACCGATCATCATGAAACTTTGTACACATATTCTTGGAGGTATTAGAAGTAACATAGGATACTTTTTATAAAAAAGAATCTAAAGAGAGGTGTCAAGGGACACCCGGATGGATCGAAGTTCCTTTCGATTAATTAGTGAAGAAATAAAACTATCTTATCCTGCGCAGACGAAGTCGCTGGCACCAGCTAGTATTTCTATAAATCCAAAACTAGATAACTATAACAACAACAAGATTTTGTTATGCATAATTAGTAATTATCACATCTAAGAATAATTCGAGCATAGTCAATCTACTGCATATTCGTATACTGTGGCGTGCTTGCCGACCGTGGTAGGTCACCGGAGTTCATATAAAGACATCTCCCGCGCAACGCAAGTGCAAAGCGATTCGGTGCGTTAAATACCTATAGTTTTGGGAGAAGGGGCCCTTAAATTAGAAAAATGGTGATTAATATCGCGTATTTCCTCCACGTGCTCTTATTAAAGTTTCTACCCGTCTAGGCATACTGAGAATGATGTTATCGATGGTCTCCTGGGATAGTCTCCGCCATTCCTCAACTACGGCGATTCGCTTCAGTTCACCCACGTTAGCAGGAGCTGTAATTCTGGACTTAACTTTTCTTTTCAGCAAGTCCCAAACGTGCTCTATTGGGTTCATATCCGGCGATCTCGCCGGCTACGCCATAACAGTGATATTCATATCATTAAGATAAGCTTGAGTTACCCGAGCGGTATGCGGCCGAGCATTATCCTGCATAAAAACAAAATCGTCACCGATATATGGGGCAAACGGTACGACATTTTCTTCTAAAACTTCTCTGATATAGCGGTCTGCAGTCAGACTCACTGTCAATCACTACCAAGTCTGTGCGAGCTCCCAAACAAATGCCCGCCCAAATCATTATTGATCCACCACCGTATGCAACTGTAGTTTCAAAAATTGTCTGAATGTATCGTTCTCCTTTGCGTCTGTTCTTTACCTGGCGTCAATTTGATTTAAGAGAATTCTGCACTCATCACTAAACAATACCTTACTCCATTGGTCCGCGTTCCAAAGTCGATGTTCCTGTTAACCAAAAGTTAACCTGTTTCTACGATGATTTACCTCGAGCCTTGGAGCCTTGGCGGGCACAAATGAACCCAAACCATCTTCTTCGAACCTTCTTCGTACCGTACGCTCACTTACGGTTACACCCCGCACTGCTTCTAACTCATGTCGGGCTTGGACGGCCGTCAAACGGGGGTTCCTACGTACACGAAGCCGAATGAAACGATCATCTCTACTCGAAGTGCGTCTTTTTCTGCCCTGTCCTGCTCTTCTCACATAAGTACCGGTCTCCCTGAACCGTTGGATACTGCGATGGACCGTTGAAACTGGTCGACGAAGATCTGTGGATATCACTCTGTAGGTTTGACCATTTCTTCGCATTTCGAGTGCCCTGACTATCTCCGTTGGGGCTAAGTCAGGCATAATTCAGTCATCAACACCAAAAAGATACGCGATTAAAAAAAACTAACAAAAAACAGTATTTCAATGAAATTTTAAATCAAACTCAGAAGGAAGAAATAGGTACTCGAAGTTCGCTCCAGATAAGGTGTATTTGAATAAAATTATAACAATTGCATAAAATGTGATGTTCAGTTGTTTTCTTAATTTTAAAATATTTCTTTTTAAATTAAATGACGTATAAACCAGCCAGCAACCTTATATGATACTGATATCAAACCTTTATTTTATGTTCCGCTAAATATGCCGGTGTGTGTATTATTTTGATGTTTTTTTTTCTTATTTAATTATTATAATCGTTTGTTAATTAAATAAGTTAATTGTAAGTTGTAACCTAAATATGTTAGTTATATGCTCTATTCAGGGTGTCACCGCTCAGGCGTCAGTTGAGTCTGTGTCTGTGTCGGTCGCATCGCGCATCGGATACGGACGTGCCTTATAAAGTGCACCGTAGAGTTATTAAATTAATGTTTAGCGCGGCTATGTGCCGCTGCCCGCTCGTGTCGCTATGAGTTCGCAACTCATAGCCAACGAACTGCTGGCGTTTATACAAAACGCCATAGACACTATGGATGAAGTTAGCATCTTATAAATATGTAAGACTAACTTCAAAGAAGAAGATATAAGCAGTGGCAAGCGACTACTGTACGAGGTGCTGGGCAAACTCGACCAGATGCCGTCTGGACGGAGGAACGGAACTGAGAAATGGATCCAGGACATCGTCACCTTGTTAAAGGTGACCGACCCGGACGACGTGCCGAGCTTCGTGGCGAAGGAGCTGCACAAGCTGCCCCCCGTCACGTTCGACCACGTTGACGTCACCAGGCTCCTTAAGGACATCATCTTCCTGAAGTCGAGCCTAACAGAAGTCCAGTCCAGGTTAGAGGTCTCAGACAGGACCATTTAAGATATGCGTGCCGAGGTAGTGTCATTACGTAATGCTACGTCGGTAAGTAGGTCACCTGAAGAGACCTCGAACGTGAACACGCGTCGCGGAGCGCAAAATGTCTCCGTCTGCAGTTTTGCATCGGCGGACTCCGTTGCGTCACCGCATGCCATCGAGTGCGATGCCCCGGCGGTTGCTGAGAGTGTAAGCGTGTCGACACCTCGACGCGTTTATGCTGACGCGGCTGCTAGCCGGGCCGCGGCTCGTCCTTCAAGCTGCACCGCACCCCCCCCCCCGCCCCCCCCCCCCCGCGCGGCTCCTGTACGTGCCGCGCGTGCTCCGTGCCCCGCCCCGCTGCCAGCGCCTGCGCAGCAGGCGCCACGTCGGGATGAAGATGGTTTTGAGGTGGTGCAGAGGAAGAGGTGCCATCCCAGAACCGTCCAGAATCGCTGCGGCAAAGCCCCACTGGAGCCCAACGTGCTCGTGCGGGTCGCCAAGCCGAACACGCCGGTGTATATCTCCCGTCTTCATTACACCACAAAGGCGGAGAGCATCGCCGAATACGTGCTCCGGAGGTTGAAGTACTGTCCGAGTGTGCAGGAGCTGGAGTCGCGCCGGAACTTCAACTTCAAGACGTTTTACGCGAAGACTTCTGGCCTCAGGATTTGGTGTTCCGTCGCTTCCGCGGAACAGTACCACCGGAACGCACGAAAACGTAGCGCTAGGAAGTTTACTAACATAATTTTAAGGTTTTATACTAACACTTATGTAATATAATATATGTATGTTAGTCTGTTATAAGGTATATCTATGGGCCATAGTGCCTGAAAATAAATGATTTATTATTATTATTATTAGTGCAGTCGCACATGCTAAACTGATTGCCTCACAAAGCACTAGTGCAAACTATGTACATAACTATATATAGCTACGTAGATTTATAGCCTATTTATACCTATAAGCATACAAATACAGTTAAGTACTCTTTTTCTTACTTGTCCTAAGTTGTAAAAATACTTAAAATAGGTTCCGTGTAGTAATCCAATAACAGGACGGTAGAGAAACTCAACTCGACGTCTGATATTGGTAAAACACTCAAAAACTAATATTGAAATTTGAAACACTTAACCGACACATAAAACCATAATTAATAACGTTAGACAGGTTTGAAATAATATAATCCAATAGTTTTCATGAAATGTATTACAATTATTATTTAATAAACTATTTGAAATTGAATTAAGGAATTAAATTATTTGATTTTCTTATGTTAATTAGAGGTGCGATTACAGAGATAAATATGTAACTAATAGTTTTCGGTGCAAAAAGTTAGATGACAGCGCATGTTCTGTCCCCCCCGGTAAATAATAAAATATAAATATGATAAGTGCTCGGGCTACCCGCATGGACCCTTTTCATCTATAGATGATATTCCTAAATATACTGTAATTTACATTTTCAGACAATATTATATTTTTGAAAATTGTTGTAGAATTAGGTATATAGCTAGAGCTTAGCGCTAGTAACTAGTTAAGCCCTGGTGGCTTGCAATATGCTCTCATAAGTCTGTAAAATTAACTGCCGCTAGCATCTGTCCTATTTAAATATTTTATTTTCAATGTTTCTCACACCACATCACTGATGCAGACTAATTAGCCAATATTCTCACATAAATCATAATATAATCGTCAATAAGGAAATAAAACAATTTGTTAATACAGTGTATTTATTTATATTTTGCTTCAAACTTGAATTACTAATATACAAAACAGTCATACTTTAATTGGCATTTGATTAAATGACTTACAAAATCTAAGTTGTAGTTGATAAGGCAGATGTAATTAGAGTTCATATTGCTGCTATCAAGGACGCACTGTCCAGTACAAAGTTTAAGTTACATCTAGGCCTGTACGATTTGCATTTCACGTATATTGCACGGAATTATAAATAACGAGCTCTCCACATATGAAACTTGATAATTTAATTTTGCAACATAAATTCATTATTAGATTGATATAACTTAGTAACTTGCACACAGAGCCCTACGAACCGGCCAAAGGTTAGGTTAGTATAAAGCTCAACTTCATTTGAACTGATGTTGAAGCTCACGTTAATATGAATATTAACAATATTGCTATATATTTTTATTACTTGGACCTCGATGGCTGATGAGGGAATGCATGATTAGCAAGCATATTTCAAGTAAGTAAGTATCCAATGCTGATATTATAATCCTTTAGAATTTATCCAAGAAATGTAGGTATATTTTTTTACGTTTTATAACACAATACCTTTTAAATAAACTAATTTATATTCAACTCAAGGGCATAAATCCAAATGAAACCTCAATATTATGGAGAAAGAAACCATTCAAAGCTGAAAGTATTGCTTATTAAAAAGCCTTCCCTTCAAATCTCATAACACAATCTTTCATCAAGATTCCTTACTACATTCATTTAGCTAATCCAACTGAGCCTAATAACCTAGCTACTAGCAATAACTAATGCTTACTTACACATTTAAGCAAACTAATTTAATATTTATAGCTCTTTTGACTATTCATGACATAATATATTATGTATTTATTATTCAAATATAGTTGGTACGATTTAAGATTGTGACAATAATATTACACAACCAATATTTGATTGTGATTTACAAATAACTTTTAGTGAATATTAAATTATAGGTTGCGAAAATAAACGAGGGTTAAAAATCCATTGAAATAATCACTATAATTAAGGTTATTATGATAGCGGCACATGAGCTGGTGTTAATAACTTTGTTTAAATGGATTTCAATTTAAAATCGTTAAAATAATTTTCATATCCACATTCCATAAAATAATGTATGAAATACAGAAAACACAAAAAAAAATATATTTTGTATGTTTGACTAAATTTGCACCGAACTTTGTAGTAAATACACCAAAATTGACATTATTTAGAATTAATCGGCAATTGGACAAAATTGTGTAATCATAACTACATAATGTAAGCTTCAAAATAATCTTCATTTTTTTGTAAAATGGGATCTTATTTGCAAACCTTGCTTAACCTAGTGAAATATAATATAAAGTGTGTGCAATTTAAAGAAATAGTTAATAACCTCTATACAAGTCTCAGATTTGCTGTTCTTAATGACAAAGGTTTTTCTATTCTTAAAGGTTATGTAGTAAAAATAAAATAAGGCAGTATAAATAAAATATATAATGAAATTAAAATTATATTGGAATAAATCTATGACAGAAATAATTTATAAATGTAAATCCAAATATATTAATTACCTGTGCATAGTTGTGGAAGTGACACTTTTAAGTAAGGTTTAGAAGGTAGCCAGTATCTTAACTTTAAAATTGTTTCATTAAAACAAATTTACACAAGCACACATCAAAGGGGCTTTAAGGAGAATGATAACTTAGGTCTTGAGTTATTTTTGCCCAATATTTTCTTTTGTTCTTCTTTAATCCTTTTCTCCTGTTCCTTTTTTAATTTCTGTCTTTCTTCATCCATTTTTCTTTGCTCTTCTATCATTGCTAATCTTTCTTCGGCCTAAATAATAACAATATGTCAATAAGCTTTTAAGACCACAATAATATAAGTAAATAAATTTACTGTTTACAGTTTGTAATTCGGATGTCTGTTGAGTACCTACTGTGGGTATATATAATAATAAACCATGCCACACTACAATGCCACACTCATAAGTTCCATGTCATCAACATTACCAGTCTATGTTCAGCAACTGCTGAACAAAGACCAAATCAAATGAAGTCTATTGAAATTATATGCTGTACGCAAATACAGATTATAAACAAATTTTAATGTGTTTTGCAAAAAGGAGAAAATATTAAAATTTTCAAGTTCACTCCATAATTTTAATGTGGTTATAGTGAAGGAAATCATCATGACCTAAAACCCACCCACTATGCTCTTTACCATGTTCATTTCTTTCTTTAAGGATTTTGTTGACAATACTATAAAGTATTGAACTTACCAATTTTCTTTGAGCTTCCTCTATCTTTTTGTTATTTTCGGCCATGATTTCTTCCAGTTCTTTTCTTTTACGAGCTTCTTCCTCCTGTATAAAAAAAGCAAATGTTAATAATTTATCACATCATTTCATTAAACAATAAGTAAACAAATTATACTATGTAAGTATTTATATTCACAAGACCAGATAAAACATCAGTTTTTAATGTATTGACTGTATTGTTTAGGGTTTATTAAACATAAAAACAATACAAATATGTAACATTAACTTTGATGATTGGTTGTATTATGCTGTATTACTAGAGTTACAATATAATATTGTGTACATATAACAATAAAAAATATTATATAAAATATTTAATGTAATTTCATTTCATACAAATAACAACTACATCCATAAAAAATATTTTCATACATATATTTTGATCATGTCATCTCCTTTGGTATCGGTAAATATGACCTTGCAACCTACCTAGATAAAACAGAAATATTTGTATTCAAAAAATAGATTCAAAAAATACCTTCAGCTTTCACCGCTGGATCCTCAAGCAGCAACTCCTTTAAATTCTTAGGGCTTCTGGCTCTTGATCAGTCGTCTGACCTGACTTATAGACTACGTGACTGCCAAGGACAGTCAAGTGAACAATTTTAAAATGCTTGCCGATTACCCTTACGGCATTACAAAGTGCTTATGTAAAAATGCCTTATTGGTGCTTATGACATGCAAAATGTTATTGAATGAAGGATGTAGTAAAAAAATTGTCTCTCATATAGTATTTTAATACAAAATATAAAATTCAAGAAAATAATTCTTGTATGCACTCGAACTACACCTGACTGGACCTTTAACAGATATGATCGAAATAATACTTTATTAGTTTCTTTTAAGCATATTACGTTGATATTACAAATATTGAAGTATGTGTAAGCTGGAGAGCAATAATGTTGTTTGCTCAGGGTGTACAGGTGTCACATGTAAAAGCAATTAAGC
The DNA here is from genome assembly GCA_963853865.1 of Helleia helle. Lineage (NCBI taxonomy): Eukaryota > Metazoa > Arthropoda > Insecta > Lepidoptera > Lycaenidae > Helleia > Helleia helle. The sequence continues at coordinate 28,725,461 of OY971414.1, forward strand.
TTACATTGCTTTTACAAATGACTGAAGGTTTGTTATCATAATTACCTGTCTGGCCATCTCCTCTTTCCGTTGTTGTTCTCTTTGCCTTTCTAATTCTTCCATCATCTCCTTTTCCATCTTACGCTTAGCTTCTTCAACTCTTTTTGCCACTTCTTGTTCTATTTCATCTTTACGCTTCTCTAATTCTTCCTCCACTCTTTTCTTTACTAGTAACTCTATCCTTTTTGCTGCTTCTTCTTCAACTACCTGTAATCATGCATGTACATTGTTAAATATAGGAGGCCTTTTCGGTAGTGAAAAGATCTTCTATTACTTTAACTATAATAACTTAAAGTGTATATTTTAACTAACTCTGAAAATATACAATAAATAATTCTATAGATGTACTTAGACACATAGCCTCTACATAAAATACCAACTTTTCATTAAGAATGGGAAGCATATTCCAGACCATTTTAGAGATTTTTACAACATTGTTTGAAGTGTATAATAATACAACCAGAGGGCAGAAGATATCTATAAAATTCTGTTTAATTTCATAAGGGGATTATCACATATTATTATGGAAAACAACACAATTTTTTTAAATAGAAAATTGATGTAAATTCATAATTGATTCCTATGTAACTAAATTTAAATTGTTTTTTAACCTTCTTGCCTTGAACATATTAACATGCATTTTCATATTAAAGTCACAATGCTACTAATGCCATATTGATCTAGTACATTATTTGAATTTACCATTGCTTAAATCCCACAAATTAATGACAATAAATTTTAACGTGAAATAAAATATTTTAGGCTTTTTAAAATGTGAGATACAACTGAGGAAATAGTACATACCCTGTCTCGCTTAAGATTATTCCTAATAAAAAAAAAAAAAACTATATAAATGAATCCATAGCTATAGTACTCAACATACCTTCTGTTCAGCTTCTCGTATTCGTCTTTGTCTTTCCATTTCCGCTAACCGATCAACTTCATCCATTTTATTACGTCCTTTTGATTTTTTCCTATTGCTCCTATTGCCATCGTATGATGCATCACTACTTGAGCATGAAGAAGCAGAATGTGATCGTTTTCTGTAAAGTGTACATTATTATTTAACGAATAAAATACAACACATACATTTATAGAATCTTATTTTAACGTTACCTAGATTTAGAACTACGTTCTCTTGACTTTTCAACAAGTTTTGAGCTTCTGCTTCTGGATGAAGAACGATCTTTAGAGCGGCTCTTCTTTCTTGAATGTTTACTACTTTTATGATGTCGCCTAGGAGTTTTACTTCGGGACCTTGAACGACCCATTGTAATATCAAATATGTTACCGAAATCCACAAATAATTGCAAAATTATTCAAATTGCAAAACACGATAACCCCAAGCTCGACTACACGCCAGTCGCCAAGCCATGTTTTTTTAATTTTTTTTCATTCGTAATGGAACGCGGCTACGACCAGAGGCCATGCTGCCTATTTTGTCGTAATCAATATTCTGTTTTAGGAAAAAAATAAACATCTTTCATTTTTCCTTTTGCTCTCCTGTCTCCATAGTTTTTTTTTCTGTCGCATTTTAGATTTGATAAACGTTTTTCGTTACTTTCGTATAAATCCTTTTCCGACGTATTGGTTTTTTTTTATTTTTTCGTTCCTGTTGAAATTGGCTAACCAGCTGGCTTACTCTTGACCGTAGACGTAGTAAATAGGATTCTCTGCGATTCTCTATGGATTCTCTGTCTACGCCTCAGATTAAATACCTATAGATTAAGCCATGGCGTGGCTGCACATGAAACAACACTAGTTTCTTTCGATGTTGCCGTGTTAACAAAAATTCCCCGTTTTGGGTAAAAATTATACTGAATTTATTTATATATTAAATAAATAAGGTAGAAATAAATACGACTCTCCATACAAAAAAAACTATACAATTTACTTATTTATTAAATAGGCTCACTAACAGGTTAAGGTTTTGTAAGAGGTAGTGTCGTGTAGTAAGAGGCAGTGTCATGCTGCTTTGCAGCTGAATCGGCCTGGCATGACCGAGGTGGCACCTCTCGCTCACATAATACCGACGTAAAACCGCGTTCTGTTGCGTTTCGTGCGGATTGCGAGTTTCCGGTGGCCCATTGGGCCTTGGGGGGGATAGGGACACGAAGGGCAACACATCAACATGATCTCTTGTTGTGCGGATGTGTATGGGCGTCGATTGTCGCCAAAAGGCTTCGACTGCTCGTTTGCCCTCTTATGCTATAAAAAAAAAACAATTATAAAAATTTGTTGGGCCAATCATATCTGCCTACCCCAATAAGAAAAAGCATGAAAATATGTACACACATTCTCTATAAAAGGTTGATAAAAGCGAGAGGCATTAAATTAAACCACGTATACGATGTAGCATTTTCAGCCACACACTAAAACTTAGACCAATAGAATCAATAGTTTAGTCACAGGATATTTTTAAAGTTTTAAAGCTGCTCCGGTTTGTTCGACCCGGTGAGACGCAACGTGCTGTGCGACGTTGCCTTTTAGATTCGAAGGACATTTTACAAAGGTTTACAGAGAGTTTTTACGTTTTACTTTGACTATTCACGTATTTAAGTTCTTTGAAAAACTTTTTTTTTATTGCTCTCAAACAATTTTTTTATAGTTTCAGATTAACCGTAAGCATATGTAGTATATGTAGTTTAATTTAATGCCTCTCGCTTTTATCAATCTTGTATAATATATTGAGTCCCAATATGGCTTTAGAGCGGGAAAATCAACAGAAGATGCAGTGCCTGCCCTAAGCACATTAATTACTAACCAACTAGACAAAGGCAAAATTTCGGTTTTGACTTGAAAATGTAGTTTCCGTTCCCGTCCGTATCCAATAACTGGATAAGACAGAAGTTAAGGTGACCTCTTTAGCGATTTTCAAAGACTTACTCACCGGTGGGAGGGATGCGCTGTGCCGCGCTCCCGGCTGCATGGGTTTCAGCCGTGAAACAGCTTTGCTGTATTTCGGAGAGAATGACAGGACAGGCAGTGGTAATTACTGGCACCGAGACTTAACATCTTATGTCTCGGGATAGGCAACACATAAATGAGTTCCTGATTGAGGCTGATTCCACGTAAACTAGTTTGTTTATGGGTGGCGTCGACCACTTACCATCAGGTGGCACGTCTGCCACCTGCCATGGATAGGTAAACTACCTATCCATCTAACTTAAAAATAAAGACTATTGAGTGAAATAAAACAATGCACATTTCTATGACAATTAGATTATCTTATATATAAAATTTCCATGTCACAATGTTAGTTACCGTACTCCTCCGAAACGGCTTTACCAATTTTTACCAAATTTTATATGCGTGTTCAGTAGGTCTGAGAATCGGCTACTATCTATTTTTCATACCCCTAAGTGATAAGAGTGGTCAACCCCTCAAATTTTAAAAGTTAACGCGGGCGAAGCTGCGGGCAACAGCTAGTATAATATAAAAAAACTCCCTATTACAGACTTGTTAAAGAGTACTATGTTGGTACTCTTGCTATGTAATCAGAGTTTCACTTGGAAGAAGCGGGGCGTTCTGGCACAGGTGTTTTTACAATTTTCAGGTTCCAACCAATAGAAAAATAATGTACTTTTAAGAGAGCGAAATTATTTTTGATTAAAATATATACATATATAGGGACTACTGTCCCTTAAATAAAATTAGCTTCGTATGCATATTTCTTATTCTTTCTTCTCGTTGAGACAGCGAATTCATGATAAAATGAATCCTAACTTCCAAATATCTTAGAGAGATTGCTTTGATTAAAAGAGAGATGTGATTGTCTAACGGACTTTGTTCTTTAATATGATTGGCTAAGTCAGCAAAAATTTGTGTATTAATAAACTTTTTTAAGATACTACATATAATTTTGGGTAGGCTACTTTTTTTCGAAAAATATGCATTACCATGTTATAGCAATAATTTGTCTTAAAGTTTTTTCAGCATATAAACTAATTTTAATTACATCTTGCGATGGATAATGTAATCCACCAACATCTTTTTTAGGAAAAAAGCTCGTAAACTTTTCGTAAAAGACAATTGCTTCTAAACACTCATCGCATTTGATATTTTTTTTCATATTTAGAATAATATAACCTGCAATGTAGATTGTGGCTTCTTTTGAAAATTCGGTCATTTCACAATTCCCTATGTAATCATGGCTTGCAGGTAAATCAACAACTTCGTCCTCTGTATCCAGGCATTCGTTCATTATTAGCAATCGCTCTTTTCTACTGTTTATTTTTCTACAAATCGATTTCATGTTGCATGTTAAAATATTAATACTTTCCAAAGGTATGCAATTACCTGTTGAAATGTTTTACAATTCGCCATGAATTAACAGTCGCCTATAGGCAGATATAAACTGCAATGCAGTGGGGTTATTATTGAAGCCCCCTTTCGAACGTATGGCACTGAAGAATATCTCCAAATGATCTTGGCTCATTTTATAAGTACATAAATATCGTAGGGGCGCATTTTCGATTTTTATATACTCATTAAAAATTATTCTTATTGCTTTAACACAAATAAAAAAACCCAGAAAACCAGTCTTTCTTCCTGAATTAATAACGTAATCACCGCGAATAAACTTAAGCGATTTTACATATGTTTCAAACTGATTTAATTTTGCGTCGATTATCTGGAAATTTTCCTTCGATATTGGTTTCTTAAATCCATAAGTACATAATCTGCGACTATTTAATATATCAAAAATGTCATTAAAATATTTAATAAATTCTATAGTTGCACCAGAGTGTAAAAAGCATCTATAGCCAGATCATCTTTACAAAATAAAAGAGCCTCTGCAACAGATTTGCTGAAGGTTTGTGCAGCGAGACGTACCTTCATTATTTGTTTTTTTAAATTTATATGTGCACTTCTGATTTTATTTGCTAAATGTAATCCTTCATTTTGTTGCATAGTGTGTAATTTGTCAAGATAATCCCAGGAATTTTTTTCATTATTAGCATTAATTATTTCATTTTTGTCAGCTAGTGTATTTCGCACTATTTACAACATATGACACGCATCCGGTATTATTACAATAGTTTGCCCTTCAACATTTATTTTTGGGTTAATATGGTTGATATCGTGGAATTCAGCGCCTAAATTTTTCGCCATAGCGAAGTTGGCTGGACATCCATCAAATGTGACAGATACTATTCGTACCCCACATTTAGAGAGTAAATGAATACAATTTTGTAACAATGCGCTTCGTTGTTCTCCATTAACACCACTTGTAAGGAAATAACCTACAGGTATTTTCTAATGATCCTTTAATGAAGTTAACATGAACACTAAAGCATCTTTAGCTAAAGGTACATTGTCTGTATCCAAATTATCTCCTACATTCACATACCCCACAGTTTGCTTGCCATTCCACTGAAGATGTTGCCGGATTGACATTTCATCGAGACTAATAAAGCACAGTAATTTTTCTGTCGATTTACTTGCTAGTAATTTGATAGCCTCTAAAGCTTCATTTGTGAAACCTGGGTCATACATTTATACCACCTATACAATGTTTTAGGGTGTGGCAAGCAAGTATCAAATTGCTTTCTTACAAAAACATAGGCCTTAGGGCTTATAAAATGCAAACATAATGCAAACTTTCTTAACGATGCCGAATATTTTTTTGGACAATTTTCTTTGTCAAGGAATCGTTTAAGGAAATCTACATTCTGCATTTCTATATTTGATAGTAGATCCAACTCCTCAGACCTCATCTGCATTTTAGATTTTAGTTCGGTTATAATGTTTTCTAAGCGAGCTGTTTTCTTTAGTAATCTCCGATGGGACTCACGCACAGCACGTAATTTTTTAAGCCGTCTAGCTGATTTCGTTTTTTCTTTCTGTAAAAGCTTTTCAAATAATTTTGATGCTTGTTGAGAAGCAGGCCTTTCAGATAGGTCATCTACGTTATTGGAAGCCTCCTGAAATGAAAAAAAATGTTTATTCAAATATTTGTAAAATATGGAATACATTTTATTAGGATTTGGTTATTTTATAAAGACGATATTTTTACAGAGGATTAAAATATCAGAATATGTCTATTGCATTAGGTATGCTTACCAAACATAGCTTTTTTGGCTGAATATTTTGCACTTCTTGTAAAATAATACCCATTCTCCTTTTTGTAGAAGCTGTTCCAGGTTTTTGTATATTTTCCTGGCTTGTCGATGGCTGTGCCAACGAAAGATTTTCCTGCTGAGCTATTAACGTCTGGTTCACTGAACTTTTAATCTGTAACAGATAAAATGAATAAGATGTACTAATCAAGTTGTTAGTGAATAATGGATAAGAATGCAACCCTTATATTGTGTGTACAAACCACGGTCGGTTCATGTTGACTTGATGAGGGATGTGTGGACAGATCATGGTCATGGTGTCTTTCTACAGTCGGGTCTGTTGAACTCTTAATCTGTAAAAATTTAAAAATATAAATTATGCAATACAACAATAATATTTTTAAATATCACCTGGGATTTATGGTACTAACTACTAGGTTATTACAATAAAACTAGGTCATAATAGAGATACTAGCACTAGCTGGGCTTCAGTATACAGGTAATGCTCATAGTGGGTATATTGATCCCTTAATCGCCTAGTACTGTGCCTCTTATGCACAAGAAATAAAATGGTACAAAGTCCAAAGTGTGTGTACATAGTGATCTGTTCTCCACTATTATATTTCCACCAAGAAGATTTAGATAACAATAAACTATAGTAGGTAGGTAACTCAAATAGAACTATTATAAGCTTACATGTACATTTTTCTTCGGCACTGAATATGGTTTTAATTGTACCCTTTTTGGTTTATAGATGAATAAACTATTATCAAAATGAATTGAGCAAATTTTCGAGTATTTCGTTGGTTGCCAATTTTGTCGTCCAGTGGCATCTAACCATCTCATTTTTATCTCAGGATCGTATGGAAACCTAAAATATTAAACACAATTTTAGCTTACAAACAAGTAAAAGTAACGATACTTGGTAAATAAAATTCACAAAATGGCAGCACTATCAGTTATAGGTTTTTAGGTTATTTTACGACAGAACAACCCACCATCGCACTTACACTAAATTCACTAATATATAATGAGTTTATGTCTCAAAACACACTTCTAGTCACAAAAATACCGAAAAGTCTCAACGCTCTACTTTGTTTGTCAAAACTCCGATCTTGACAAACAGCAAATCCGGCCACAGTGACAAAGACAAAAAAATGTCTTTTGTCTTCATTTGTACAAAGGTTTGTTAACTAGTGATCTCGCTCTAACATTCAGGGTCATTTCATTACTCCATCTATAGGTATTTAATCTGAGGTCTACGCTCTTGACACTCGATCCTCTGTTTGGTTATGACTTATGACCTAGGATCAAGTATCAATAGATTTGACAAGCTAATAATAATACCATATTGGAACGAGATAACAACATACGAAAAACTCCAAGAGTGACAGAGACATAGACACTTTCTTTTGTCTTTGTCAGAATATCACTCTTCGTTTGTTGGGCACAACAATGATGTGCCCAACAAAAAAATATCGACTAAATTTGAATGCCATACAAACATTCTCACTCGCGAACAGTTTGTCAAATATGCCGCCATTTTGTACTACTTTTTAATTTGGTCGGTTTATGTAGGTATGGTGATACCAGTTTTGTTATATGCAGATTACCCAAGAATGTGGTATTATATAAAAAGGGTGACTGGAATTTTCGAAAAAAACACAATAAAAACAAATATGTTTATTGCTATACTAAAAGGCTATGTACTATAGGTCAGACATATTAAGACGTATAATATAGCCTTCTTTTTTATTATTTATGTTTTTAGCGGTTTGTTATTAGTTATTACATAATATTTTCGATAATCCGGAAAAATGCAGCTGTCTAAAATTACAAAAAATGTTTGGTTAGTGCTAATGATTATAGTTATCTATCAACCTTTACCAGTTTTTTTATTATTTTTAATTCACTTGTTTCAAGAAAATAAGTAGACTTGTTATTATGAATGTGGTATCCCTGTAAAATATGCCTGTCCCTTTCGGGTATACGCGAATGTCAATTCCATATGATACAATGTTCCTTATGACTTATGCTTATGCATAAGACCGTAGACAGAGAATCCTAGACAGTATATTCCATAGACTTAGAATATACCATAGACTTAGAATATACTGTATACATAGTATATTCTAAGTCTATTCCATAGTAGGTACCTTTTAGGTACTTAGCTAATGTTCTTTCTAGTTTAATATTATACCTAGTGCTTTTTTCAAAGATTTGTCATATTGTACGACTAATTTGTAAAATGTGAAAATGATTCATTTTTAATAGATTTTGGGTAAGTTTTCTTAATCAGAGCAAATAAAACAAATATGATAATATGATTGAACAAATATAATAAAACATAAAATTATTGTTTATAGTAGTTGTGGTATGTACTATATATCTTAGAACTATATTTACTGAAGTTTTCTCCATTCATCTCAACGTGATAATCTCCACTTTTGGTCTGAGATTTGAAACACAAAAGACTATTTTTATTGTCTATTTCTCGTAAAAATCTTGTTCTATGAGAACCAAGAAAGATTTTTTTTGTAGCTAAAACCCGACTTGTGTAGTATTTTTCTGAGAGATACTATAATGCCTTTGAAAGCTATGTCTGCCTTAGATGATCTTTAGATCACAATATAATTTTCTGAGAGTAGGGACTGAAACACAAAGATCTAAGTCATCCAAAACAGAAATAGTTATTTTCTTTTTCTAGTTTTACCCGGAGTGACTAGTTTTAGCGCCTTAGCCTCGTAATCAGTATCTTCTGGTATGAAATTATTATCACAAGCTGTGGGCGTGGAAATTTCTTAAGCTGCTTGATTAGGGACTTCAGTTCTCGCTGCAAAATTACTTTTCACGGTTTTCTCTCCGAAACTATACGGTTCACGGTTCTTTCAGAAACACCTTAAATAAAACAAAAAATTTTAACTTATCCATTCCATTTACTTTCAAAAGCAATTATTATTTTTCCCGAAGTTTGGGGATATAAATATCACTTTTAACTGGCCACACTTTACCTGTCAAAGCCGATGTTCGAGCATTAACTTGCTGAAATGGAATAATTGCCCCATTATTACGTTTCTCTTCTTCACAGAAACGTTTTACAGCAAGAATAACTTCTCTAGCTGCACTCCGCATTAGTTTTGGCATGTTTTGTAATGATTTTTAAACAATATAACAAATTACTAAATGTGAGATCACCAATATTTGAGAACTGTCAACACAACTTTCAAAATTAGTACTTTTTTGTCACACGCCAACTTACACTTGACGCGCTGTAATAATAATAATACAATATGTAGACTGCTAGAGTGCGCGCACGTTAACTCTGCGCATAGGTATGGCGCTATGCCAATTTAAAAAATGTTGCCTTAGTTCTTACAGAAACAGTATCAAATGGTAGTTTTGCAGTCTTTTTTTTTTAAGAATAACATTATTTTATAATATGCATATAGTATAAATGTCACAATCTGTATACATCCTATTAATATAATAATATAATATGTATAATATAATACTACAATATTCTTGTACTAATTTGTTGAAGTCACTATTTTTTGCTGTGATTTAACTGATCATGTGGTGTTTGCCATGATAAGACGTGATTGATGCACTACTATAACTATAACTGTAAAGAATCTATGCAAAAAATAAGTTGTATCTGTGTTATCAGTTGTTGGTAAACCAATAAATAAATATATATCAAATCAGTCGTACTGAACTGATTCGATATCAATGATACCTCATTGAACATTGAAATAAAAGCATGTCATTTATTGCTTTTTATTAAATACATTTATATTCTTGTTAAATAATGGCATAAGTATGTAAAATATATATTAATAATAATAATAGCATGCACTTTTCTTTCCTGGCTTCGTTGAAGTTTGTGCTGCATTACAAAAATTGTAGATCCTTCAGTCACAATGATTGTAGAAACAGTTCGTCCCGAAATGCCTAAAAATAACAAAACAATTCATAAAATATTTTTACATAATTTACGTTTGATTTGGCAGCACATTGTCATAATATTTCTAACATGAAAATTAACGAGCGTTTTCAAAAAAAAAGTATTAGACTTAGATTAGTTTAGCACTCTACATCCCTAATTCAGATGCGAAAATGTCAAAAAAATGACTGACAGGCCACGTCACTGTCTCAACGCTAAGACAAGAAAATATGTTGAATAGTGTTGTAACCATATCTTAATTCGTTATTATTTTAATTTTCTAATATGTGCTTTTACATTGATAAAGTAAGATGACTATTATGTTAATATACTACATCCCAATGATGTAGTTGCTGGGTAAATTAAATTTCAGTGTTGTATGTGCAGTTTATTAGAAAATACAGACGAGAATAAAAACTCAGTTGTATATCGATTAAGTTTTCGGCATCCCTATATTTTATGAAGGTAATTTTACAGGAAAAGTGGGATGGCGGTACGGCGAGACGATTATACTCTGGCGTTCAAAAGGTAGTCTTAAAGTATAAAACTCGATGTGGAGTCGACTGTTATACAGATCAGTAGTTGGTATTATGTCGGGCAAAAATCACTGACCAGTTTCGGAATTTTCTGACTCACTACTGTATTCGGGTATATGCTCGATGATGGTGAAATATGATTATCATTTATTGCAATTATTTTACATATTGTTTTCTAATGTTTGCGCGAATTTCACTCATTATAATGAAACAATTTTTACGGATTTTATCGCGGTTTATTAAGATTTTTACAAGCCCGACGTTTCGGATACTTTACAACCAAGCATAATATGCCACAGATTAAAGATACAGTTAGCACTTTCTGCGTAGAGAGGACTTATCAAAATAATGATGTATCATAGGGTAGTTCGAATAACTTTGTAACGTTAGGACATCTGTCACCTCAGTCCTCCCGTGACCATGGTTGCTGTAAAGTATCCGAAACGTCGGGCTTGTAAAAATCCTAATAAACCGCGATAAAATCCGTAAAAATTGTTTCATTATAATTATTTTACATAATTAAATTTTACGTAAAGTAGATAACATAATTGATGTGAAATATCTACATGCACAATTAGTTCACATATTTAGAATTAACATTGTTTACGTATTTATAATACGTATTTTAGAACGCACGACGTAATTTGCTTTGCGAATAGCGAGAGTAGGTTGCAATTGGTTTGACTCTTTTTGAGGACCCAGCGCCGCCTGCAGGCAGCTATACTCCGGAGTCTGCCGGAGTATGGCGACGTACGGTGCACCCATCTGGGCGGGTCACCTTAACGCGAGGTATAAGACCAATCTGCGCGCGGCGCAGCGGGTCATCGCGGTATGGGTGATTCGGGGGTACTATACGGTATCGTGGGTGGCAGCCACTGCCCTGGCCAGTGACCCCCCCGTGGGAACTCGTAGCGGAGGTTCTGGCCGAGAAGCTCTCCTAGGTCTCTCGGTGAGAGCCTTACGCTGGACGGGATACTGCGGGTTCGTCGACTAGGGCAAGAGGCGCTAATGCGAAGGTGGGGGGAGGACCTGGCGCGGCAGCCGTATGGAAAAAGCCTAACGGTTGGTCTGCGTCCGGTCCTCGAGCGGTGGATGCTTCGTAAGCGCATACCTTCCGTCTGATACAGGTGCTCACCGGACACGGTTGCTTTGGTGAGTACTTGTGCCGGACGGCCAACAGGGAACCGTTGACAGTCTGGCACGATTGTGGCGCGGCGGTGGACTCGGCCCAGCACACCCTCGAGGTGTGCCTGAGATGGGCGGAGCGGGGTCATGATCTGACATCAGTCATCGGAGGGGACTTGTCTCTGCCAAGCGTCATCACCGCGATGCTCGGTGACGACGAGTCCTGGACGGCGATGGTCTCCTTCTGCGAGGCAGTATTGACCCAGAAGGAGGCCGACGAGCGGGTGAGAGAGGAGGCCGCCGACAAGCCCCCGCCCCTCCGTGGGCGACGAACGGGGTTGCGTAGGAGGCGCTACTTAATGCGCCCAACCCGATGACGAAGGCCGTGTGATCGCACACGGCCTCCAGGCATCTGCACGGTTGGTGGGGGGAAACCCCCCACTTTTACAAACCAAAAGTGAGCCAAATGGGTGAGCCCATTACTAATCCGATGTAGTATTACGGCCTTCGGGCCGTTAGCGTAGATCCATCAACGCCCCTGTGCTCGTGTCGGGTTCAGGATGGGAACCTGGGCCCAGTATGGCACGACGTCGTGGGGACTGCTTAGTAGCCGTCGGGCAGTCCCCTCTTATCAGTAGTAGTCTGGCCTTTGCCGGAGCCAGCCTCTCGCTGAGGTGATCCTGTCTGTTGCCTGCATATTCGTGACCCTCAAAAAGGGGCTGAAGGCACTCGCAGTGTTTTAGTTAGGGTGGGCACTCCCAGGTGCGAGTCCCACATTGGGTCAGGATCTACCCAAAGATCCTGGCTGCATCCATAAGGATTTCCCTGCGATAAAAAAAAGGTTGCAATTGGTGTATTTTCGCGACAATTTATACGTTAGCTAATGGCGATACTTTTTTTTTTTTTAACGCCGGGAAATGCACTGAGGCATCCCGCGGGGGAGTGGGTCTCCCCACGCGGGTATGTGGGACTCGCTGCGCCCGACAGCTGGTAAATGGACGCAGCTCTACTCACTAAAACCCGGCGAGTGCCACCAATGCCGCCTTTGGTGAGGTACCCCGGATCTAGAAAATAAACAGGGCACCTCGACGGCTAGTCAGTCCCGCAAGGGACCGACGCCACCTCCACAAAGGGGTTGTCCCGCACCACAGAACAACCCCTCCTTACGTCGGGACAGTACAATGGGGTGAGGTTCCCATCCTCACCCCTTGCCCCCTGCTCTTCTGTCCCCTCTTCTTATAAGATGGGCACAAAAAGCCCCCTCGGCCCAATTAGCTTCGCCCAAGGTGCACCGCTCACCCTAGGTTACTGAGCCCCACCGTCACGACAAGGCCTGAACCATGGTGGGGTAATGGCGATACTTGAAATACAAATGCATTCAATCAGACAGGCTTGACGAATGACGTTAGCAAATTCAATGAGAGCAGCAATCTGACATCCGGTATCAAGTGGTGACGCAGCGTTCGTTGACGACGATGCAAGGCGCAAGATCCATGAATCTTAAAATCAACACCCAAAAACTAAAAAGTGCTCAACGCGCCTAAATAACTAAGAAGTTTTTAGTATGAAATTGTCGATTTGTACTGAAAAAATGTTTTTTTGAAATTTGAAATTTGTTATTTTTTTTTAAATTTAACATACTTATTTAGTCAAAATAATTATCATTATTATCTATACATTGCTGCTATCTAATAGGAAGGTCATTTATGCCTTTGCGATAGAACTCTGGTGATCTAGATTCGACAAACTGTGTCAAAGTATTTTGTACTGCCTCCTGAGAAGAAGACTTTTTATCACCAATTTTAGGGAAAATTGTCTCAATCACGAAAAAAATGGTAGTCCGTTGGAGCAAGGTCTGGCGAATACGGAGGGTGACGAATGGTTTCTAATTGCAGTTCCTGTAGAGTTAAAACGGTTTCTCGTGCTGTATGAGGTCTCGCGTTATCATGGAGCAATAATAGTGAAGATCGATTCATGAGTCAGGACTGCAGTTTCACTGCTAATTATGCTATCATTGTTCGGAGTTCGGATAATGAATAACACCATGCTGAGACCACCAAACAGTTACCATTACCTTTTTATTGGTAAGCTTGGCTTTTTTTTTTTTTTTTTTTTTTCGTAAGGGCTAGACTTTTCGGCCTGATGGCCTTTAAGCTCAATCGGTACAGTTAGTGAGCAGATGGCTCACTTAAGAAATATTCGAACGGGGGACGCCCCCCTCCGCGCCCCGCAGGGGGCTGTTGCGGCGGATCCCAGGTCAAAAGCCGCACTGTTGCGGCTTTTGACCTGGGATCAGTCATTGCATTTTTCACTTCGGTTATCGTAAAGAATCCACTTTTCATCACATGTCAGAATTTGATCCAATATTCCTTAATTTATATATGCAACACAATTGTTTCAACACGCGTTTCTTTCTGCAGATCATTCTAATCATGAGGCACACATTTTCATATTTTTTTATTTTATTAATTTGACGCAAATGAGTCAATATTGATGGAAAGGTAACGCAACAAAGGTAACGATGCCGCTAATTCCTGGGTAGTTTGGCTTGGATCGGCTTTCACCATCTCTTTCAATTCATTGTTATTCACCTGTCTGAGCGGTCTTCCACATGGTTCGTTCTTCAATTCAAAGTAATTCCACCACGAAAGCGCACCAAAATCGCACGGTGTGTTCATTAGCAGTCCCCTCTCAAAACGCAACATTGATAATGCGAGCTGTTTCTGGCGCGTTTATTCCGCGTCGGAACTCGTATTCAATTCAAAAATCACTCGAATTTTCGAAGTGTCCATCTTTATTGTCAGTAAGCTGAATGAAAAAACCAACTGAAAGTCGATAAAAAAATGTTGCACATTTTTTAAAAGAAGAATTACATCTTAATTAACTACATACAATAGAACAGAAATTTCATACTTCAACCCCTATTTATTATAAATAAAACAAATTTTTAATTTTATGTGTTTGCTTTTATAACATTTATTATTACGAGATACTTCTATTTATAGTATTGATTCAGGTCGAGTCTCTTTATTTTGTAAAAAAAATTATGATCCATTCATAGATTTACTAGAATCACATATTTTAATAATTGGGTCCTCTGACGCGGAACTATTTTCAAATATAGATTCATCTTTTATATTCGGATCCGTTTTGATAGATGTTTTACTGTCAGATTCAGTTTTATTTGTAGCATAGTAATCTTTTTCTGGATGAACCATAATGGTGCCAGTGTAATGCAGCATCTTTAAATGCTTAAATGTGGACAGTATGTCACATTCATGTTTAATATTTGACACGTGGTGCAATTCCTTAGTTTTAATATGGCCTTTATAAAAATAATCATATGGCAAAGAATATCCCTGTACTGATAATTCCGCTGCAATTCCGTATGTCGGCAGCGTCATAGGTTGGCGATATATGCATTGGAATTTTCCGGTTGGATTTTTCGAATTACTTGGGTAGTCGATTATAACTAAAAATTAAATAATATCTGTATATCATATCACCTATAAACTGACATAAATAACAAAGTATGTCTGTATAAATAAGGCTGGTTTCAGAGTACTTATACCGTAATACCGACCGTCACGGTCGACCGTACTCACGCGTGTAACTGTCAATTTACATACAAATGTTTACAAAATATGACAAGCGCGACCGACTTACGCTCCTACGGTAAGTATAGCTCTGAAACCGGCCTGAGCTTAAGTATAAGATGACATTAAGTATTGTCTGAAACCTTGGATATGTCATATTATGAGTAAACTCAACTATTAATACAGGATGAGAATCCGTTCTCCCGAGCTTGTGACCAGCCTACTGCCACTTCAACGAGCTTATTCTTCGCGTGCTATCGGTAACTTTACTTCTCTGGCGGATGTCGTCGTTTCGAATCTTATCTGCCAAAGAAACACCTAGCATAGCACGCTCTATAGCACGTTGAGCTACGGAAAAATTTCGGACCAATCGTACATTAAGAGGCCACGTTACGGCCTCGTAGATCATCACAGGGTTGGGGAGAACAACAACAATAAATTCTTAGTGATCAAGTCTATCTCACTCGCACGATGAGACAGACTGACACCAAGCAATCGATTCGCAATACTATGTAAATGTCCCTATAGTAATAAATACATAATATTAATATAATACCTTTTATAATATCAGATAGGACCGCTGGACAGATCTTCGCAGTAACCTGCGTGGTGGGGTTTAAGTCAGGACAAGAGTTGATTTCTATTAACCAAGGCTTGTATTCTCTGTCTAATATAAAATCACATCCGTATAATTCGAAGCGTTTTTTGCTAACAGGCAACGTGTCCTGGCAACTGAGCATCACGCTCACAATAGATTTTCTCATCCCTGGGTATATTATGTTCTCCCAAACCTTGTCTTTTCCGATATCGTTCAGATAGTTTTTATATTTTTCCAAATCCCACATATTATTGTGTGGCAGATCCTCGTGTCTGTCTTTACAATTTGAGTATTTTCTTTGCACTGCGTTGTTGGTTAAATGTACAGATTCATGGTAATTTTTCAAACTATACTTCTGAGAGCTAAACTTTAAATAGCAATCAGTGTACATCCATATGACTAGTGGGTACGTACTGGTGACTAGATAGTATTGTCGAATGTCAAACTTAGTTTCGTATATGAGTAACGGCTCCTCTGTAAAATAAACACAGGTACAGCAGATAACAATTTTATGAACTATCGTTGATTCATCGCATAATGACGGTTACACGGAATGACTCACATAATACCGGCGTAAAGTGATAGCTGTACTGTCGCGTTTCGAGCGGTCTGTGAGTTTCCGGTGGCCAATTGGGGCGGATAGGGGAAAGGAGTTAGAGTAGAGTAGAGAGTAGTTGTGCGTATTTGTATGGGCGTCGATAGTCGCCAAAAGGCTTCGAGTGTCCATTGCCCTCCTATGCCATAAAAAGGAATAAAAACAGGAGATTAGGTACATTGTTGTAGTGTGCTTGTATATAACAAACTGATAACTCATCAAACAGGCTCACTTGATCAGTCATCTGCCGTTTCAAACCATCATAATCTCCTGACATATTCTTGCTTGTCATTTCATTGTTCTAGATTATTGCCTATATTAAGAACATCTTCACACGTAAGCGGCCAGCTCTAGCTATCGTGAGCGTAGTACCCTGAGCGTTACCAAATATCAACAAGGCCCCGGAAAAAGCTTTGTGGTTTTTGTAAACTCCAAAGGCTTGTGAAAAAGCTTTGTGGTTTTTGTAAACTCCAAAGGCTTGTATAAGTTATACACTATCCATGATTTAGATGCCCTAAAAATCTGAAGCCTGTTCAAAATAGTAACATAAACGTAAAATCTATATATACAAGAAATATGTAAGACGGACTATATTAACTAGGTCGTTTTGAGCCAGTATTATCTAATTATTTTCGTTATTCAACTTACCGATGTATTTTTGGATAACATATTTAGATCCTTTACTTAACAGATTCAAGATTACTGCCAAGTTAGAGGCCATCCTGATTCCTCTGCCTCTAGAGCAGTGCGCCGGTTTAATGATCCATATGTTATGACAACCTTCACAGTTAAGTTGCGGGCGATATTTGTATATCTCATTTAATAAAAACTTCGCATAACTGATATAAAGTCGTACTTTATTATTTGTATCAGACTTAAAGACCGTGCCTTTCGAAATAATAGAGTAATACTTTCTCAAGAAGGAATTCCACTGATTTTCAGTGACTGTACGTATCGCACGATCTATATCCTTATTTTGCTTATAAAAAATGTACTCTTTGCATCTATTCAAAGCAAATAATATGACTTGCAATGATATTTTGCCAGTATCCGTAAATATTGGTCTATCATTAGCGGCCATCGATACAACCCACTTCAACAAACTAGTGCATGCAGTGATTTTGTAATCATTTTCAAAATCAGGTATCTCAGAGTTATCCGAAACATCATATGAACGAGGACAGTTTATTTCAGCTACGTTTTCAATGTTGAACCAATGATTCCTTTTGAATGCGGCAGATAATCCCCGTTTTGAAGTCCAGACTGCATCTGCTACTAATTTATTGATAATGGTGTTACAATCATTTACCGTATCGAAGTTATCGCGACGACTTTCCCTTGTATACCAAATAAAATTAGGTTGGTAATTTTCTACTATATTCGATAGAAGTAACCTCTCAAGCTCCGATTGTATCGCCTTTTTATTGGGGAAATTACTACATCGCATTTTTAACAGATTCATACGTTGAGGCGGGATCTTCTCCACCCATCCTCGTTCTAATAAAGCATCACGTATGGATTTACAACTACCGTATATAGAAAATATTTTGTTTTCTTTTTTAGCGTTCATGGCAATAGCTTTTAATCTCGTAAATCTTGTTGATTTTGTCTGGCTTCTGCATATTATGAACGATTTTTTATTTCGGTTTATTTTACCATCGATAATTTTAGAATTGTTGGCCATATTTCGAAATTTATCTGTGTCTCTTGTTAACATGCTACATTTCTTAAACGGTTTTAAACCATTTTTGTAAATTTTATATGTTTGAGGAGAGATAGAAGCTTTCCTTCCATGTTTGAAATTGTTGTGGGAATAAAGGGTCTAACAAAAAAGTGTTAGTTATTAATATCAATCATTTAATTAAGGAACAGTTAGGTGTAAAGTTATTATTTACCTTTTTTAAAACAACTTTTTTCTTCTTGATAGGCATTGTATGTTTAAATATACATTGTTTCTAAGTTATGTGATAAAGAAATACCTAAAAGTAAATCGATATTAAAGTTGAGTGTGGTATAAGATTGGTCAAAACAGTTACCTACTAGGCAAAGATTTTTGCTGTACATAAATAATACATATTGTAGTCAGTCCATTGGGTCTGATATCTATAATTTAACAAACGGCACTACAACAAACTTTTATGAAGGTGGTGATGATGTAGGTAACTTAGCTGCTTCACACAATAATATAATAAAGTTTCAAAAATGCTATTATTTTTCCATTTTATTGTATTTTTTTACATCTGTAATAATATTTTTATAAAAACAAACAAACAGTGACATAAATGACTTTAGACGTCATTTCGATAGTACCATTTGAGGTTCCTATTTTAAGTGAAAGTTTTATTTTTATATATTATTTCAAAAGAAAGGAATAGTAGGTTTTAGGGAATATGTTACGAACTCTTAAGATAATTTGTTAAAATGGCGAAAATAAAATTTATTGAGGCCTAGAAATTATTAACACTAGTAAACACTTTGTAACAATTTTCGTAAACATTTCATAAAATACATAAAAATATTGCAGTTTGAACCCATTTTTGAATTATTTTTGATTATTTTTCAGTTTTATTTGCAGGGGTTATTACTACTCGGAACGGCGCATATTCGGATGTACAACTAGAAAATCCTACGGACTTCTGTTTTTTATTTTCACTACCATGTTGTAGTTTCGAAATACTTTTGCCTATTGCACTTATTTTTTTAACAGTATTATCCACGCTGATTCGTGAACTTAACGGTTCAAGCAATGGTTTTCGCGTATACGTGCCAACTATCCCCGACTTAGTCTGTCGAACTACAGTTTCAGATCTACTCGACAACTTGTTTTGAACAGATATAGTCGAACGTAAAATACTTGCAGTTTCTCGCTCCCAAACTATAGGATCTATGTAGCAGCGTTTGTTACCAACCGATTTATCGATCTTCGGATTTTCTGCATTTCTAGCTGATTCAGTTCGGTACTTAGTTGTGTGGTTGTCCATTTTGTTTTGTTCCGGTCTATAGCAAGAATGCGGTATAATTCGTCGTTTACTGTCTGAACTTTTTTCTCGTCTTCCTCGATGCGTCCTAGAAGAAAGCGCTGATGTTTTACGCTTTTTTACATTATTTTTAACACTCGAACTAGATTTTACTACTGCAACTGCTTGTCGTACCGTAAAAGATTCCTTAGGTCCTAGTACCAGACCGTTATTATTCGTCAGTAGGCTATCATAGGGATTCAACCACGATAGGAAATCGGTGATGATAGGTCCGTTATATTCAAGCGGGACAGGCAAATCTGCATCAACCATTGTATCACCGGCTGAAACTTGCGGAATAATAGGAGTGATGCTCTTTGATCCATGTTTTTTCTCCTTTGATTTCCTGACCAGGCGTTTACCGTTGATACAAAGGGATAAACCCAGATACGCTGGTGCTTTTGGAATGACTTGCTTGTAAACCAATTCAAACGTTCCCACATCAGCTTCTGGATTTTGCCGACGGTCTAAAACCACTGCAAATAAAACAGAAATTATAATTTTGTTTAAGTATATTCGGATATAGAACATTTTAATAGTTTACCTTTGACAACATCTTCGAGACATTGTGGACACAATCGAGCCGTTACGGAAGTTGTGGGTGCCAGATCTGGACTTGAGTTAATTTCTATAAGCCACGGTGTGAAATCGTCGGTGAGCATAAAATCAGCTCCATACAATTCAAAACTGTTTTGCCTTTTGTCCATAGCTTCCTGGCACGCCAACATAGCTCCAATGAGGCATTGTTTCATCTCTGGGTAAATCTTCGTGTCCCACATTTCATACTTTCCTATCTGTCTTAAATGGTTTTGTTAAACGTTAAATTTCTAATTAGTTTAAAACATGACGTTAATAATGTAAATATTTACCTAAGATATGCCTTAAACGTGTGGCAGTCCCACATATTTTCATCAGGCAAGGCTTTATCGCGCTCGTTGTTGTTTTTGTATTTCGTTTGAATTGCATTATTCGTCAAGTGAACAGATTCGTGATAATTTGATAAGCTAAATATTTGAGAACTGAATCTTAAATAGCTGTCTCTGAAAATAAAAATCATTACAAAACATGTATAGATGTTAATAAATGAATAATTGTATTTAATCTTACTTATAGACCCAAATAGTTAAAGGCTGGCAGTTCGTGATGAGAAACCATTGCCGGATATCGAATTTTGTGTCATAAATTACAAGTGGATTTTCTGAAATGTAAGATTATTCGGATTAAGGCACTGTTATTGAATGCAATACACGTAACATCGGTTTCATTCTTACCGATATATTTTTGTACAACATATCTTGTTTTCTGTGCTGGTATGTTGATGAGGCTAACGATATCCTTAATGTTGTTCATGAGCTGTATACCTTTTCCTCTACACTTGTTGCCCGGCTTGACTATCCAGATGTTCAACACGCCGTCTATATCTATCTGAGGCCAAAATTTTGTAATAATAGCGAGGGTCTTCGATGCTTTTTTCTCTAATTGCCTTTAAAAGTAAATATTTTGTAAATTATTTGTTAATTTGCAATAACTATAATATTATTATTGTATTGTAGATGAACGAGCGGCGGGGGAGGCGGGGAGGGATCGTCTGTGCGTTCATTGAAAGGAGCCTATGTACAGCAGCCGATGGATCAGTCATTAAATATTATAAATTATTTTTATGATTTACTAAAAACGTTTGTAAAAAAACTAGAAACGGTTACAATTAACAATCAATGGAAAAAATTTCTAAGATTTCACTCAGTTTGGCGACGCTGCTGCTATGTGATACTATCAAAGGCGGGGGAGGGCGCGACATGTTTAGAGAACAGCAAAGGTCCTTACCAAGTCTCAGATCGTTTATCGTTTAAATTGGATATGTTTATCGATTCGTCTTTGTGACGTATTAAATTAGATAAGTACTAAAATTTATTAGGTAGATACAGTAAACATTAAAAAAAATATATAATGAAAAAGCAAAAAGGAAATCATGTCAAAATGTCCAAGTAAATATAAAAGAGGATTTCAAAGAGGCGTTATTTGTCGTTATTACTATTAATAAAAGTGGTTTTATGTTTTACTTAATATATTATTTTTCTAAAACATCGTAGTCTCCAATCTAATTACCTACCTACCACAGAAATACCTATTATAAAAAAAATAAACAAACCTAATATTAAGATTTTTATCGTCCAAAAATTTTGCCTTCTCGTGTACCAATAGATAATGGTGGGTGAGGAATAGATCCCACTCGTGTTCCCAAACGTGCTGCGCCTCCTCCTCCGTGTCATCAATGTCTTTGTGGGTGAAGAAAGATATGTACTCGTCGAGTCTCGCAACAGCAAACTCTACAGCAGTCAACGGCACCTTCCCGTTTGGCCCAATCAAGTCCTGCGCGTCATTCGCTTGCAAAACATTACACAGATACTTTAAAATGCTAATACAGGCTGTTATCCTGAAGTCATCGATGAACTCTTCCAGGCTCTCTGGATCGTAAATGTTGTAACATCGCGGGAATTTTGTCATAGCGACTCCTGGTTCCGTGTACCAGTGCATTTGACTTAAAGATGATGTCAAACCCTCTTTTGTAGTGAAGACCGACCTGCAATATCTAAAAAACAGTTGCCTCACATCATTTTATTGTTGACTGTTTTTATGTCTCGGTGCCAGTGGGTAATTATACTGCCTGTTTTGCCCTTCTCTCCGAAACACAGCAAAGCTGTTTCATGGGAGAAACAAGCAAGATGGTGGTACTCATGCAGCCGGGAGCGCGCCGACAGCACAGCGCATCTCTTCCACCGGGAAACTGTTATTCACCATTAACATTCGTATACCAGGAATTTGCTTATAGCTACTACGTCAGAAAGTTAGCATGGCTGCTACTATTCAATTATTTGATATTACATCACTAATTTGCTATTTAAGTAGGTAAACTCGACAATGATTTGGTTAAGTTACACTTACGTCTATTTTCAGCAAGCTTTTTAAGTGGTTAGGTTAATTAAGTTTTGGTGTCAGCAAGAAAGTAAAATACATTCATACAAGCATGCATACTTAAAGGATATTCCAATTTATGTTCACCAATTGTACCTGCTAATTAAAACCTCTTTATTGCTAAGAAGCCAGTCATATTTGTCCCTCTTAGTTGTCCAAAGGAAGTCGACTGAATGGTGCTCCATAAACTTATATAGGATCATTCTCTCTACTTTAGTCAACTCTTTGCCGGTGACTTTTTTAGGATCTGCTATATTCGTGGATGGATGTCGGACCTTAAAAATAATTTCTTTCTTTATCTTCTATATACTAACCGAATCATACCCTAGTGCTGAACTACCTGAAGTCTAGCCAAGTCCCACTGTGGCCACATCCATAAAATATGCAACCACGTAGAGTTATGATACTTTGGGAAAGGTCGATTGCAAATGCTCTGACAAATATCTCGTACTTGAATATGGGTATTCTTATACAAATTTGCTGTCGCACCTCTTATTTTTTATATAAGTTGAATAGGCGTACATCTAGACAAGCCACCTAACCACATGTACCATTAACGAGATAGCGCTAGGCAACTCTTTGTCTTTCCTGAGTCGTCAGATGGTAAGTCACACTATCATGCCCTTCTTTTTGAAACACACCAAAGCTATTTCACCGTAGAAATAAGTAGGTTCTTTGCACTTGTTACTATGCACCGATTACAAACTAGCTCATCCCTTTTATCGGTAAAACTACTTTCTGGCGAGTTTATTAGCGATATAAAATAGTAATAGGTCATACCTTGTGTGACTCGTATTTTTCTATCCACCCCCTCTCTATAAGCGCCCGTCGTACTGCCGGGAATCCTCCCCCCTTGATCATAAAAACTTTACGTTGTCTCATCGCTGTGTCCGCTATTTTTTTCAGCTCATTCCATCTTTCATTGCTTACCCAACTTTTGTATTGTTTCAATTGTTCAATCGAAGATGTTTCAGCTGAAATTGTAATCATGACATTGAGAAATTTATCAGCGACTTTTTAGTTATGAGCTGAATAGCCCGTGGGATACCGCTATAAATTATGATATACTATATATACAGAGGAACAAACCTGGACCATGTTCTGATTTAGAAAGGGAAGTAGCACTAGACGGTCGTAATTCCTTCTTGCCCACGCTGTCTTTATGAAGCTTCGAGTCCGACGCACTCTCTTCTAATGCCATCGTTATTGCCATATACGCATGAAATTTCCAAAGTACCTGTAAAGGTTGATCGGTAGAAACATTTTTATATTCTACTCGATGCGTACAATCAGCTCGCCAGTTGCCGTAAGACTGGTAACAACCTCAAGTCGGTGCAATAACCTAATTTCGATGCGACCTACTTCCGACTCGTGTGGTCCCTGAACATCAGCTAAGGGGCATCTCCTCCTGGTACTATGGCGATGACGTCATACTTCGGCCTTCACTGACCCTAATGGTTACGGAAATTAACAAACCTGGCTTATCCTTATCTATTTTAAGATCGGAGTAAAGCTATGCATTAATTGTAGAACACGTAAGGAATTTTCTCATACTTTTAATTTATTGTAAAATAATTTTATAAATAAACATCAAAAAAGTGTGTTGATATCTCAATATAGCCACAAATAAAAAATAACTGATGTCATCGTAGTGTATTAAAAAAGTTTTAATGCGCCTTTAATAATAATAAATTTTCAGTGGCGTAGTTTGTTCTACCGGGGTCCCGTGTCGACATATCGGGCAAAATTCATGTTTTCGGGCCCCTATAGCCCGGGGCCCGTAATATTGACAGGGCTGATCACAGAACAAAATTACTCCTAGCAACGGTAGGTAGGTAACGTAGTGATTACATTCTCTTGGGCTAGGCCTCTGATTAGTATCTGTATATTTACCTACATAAATAAAAATGAATCGCGGAAATGTATGCACGTACATAACTTCTGAACTAGGTACTGCACCAAATTAGATAATTCTTTTTTGGTTGTGTTGGCTATCGTCAGAACAAGATTTGTATAAAAAAAATATGATGACGGAGCATGGGTAAGGTCAGGTGTG